>CM060905.1:1033620709-1034826209 GCA_030737815.1 Allium fistulosum
AATCTGGGAAATGTGTATTTTGCCTATTTTAGGCAGTTTTGTGTGGGTTTCTGATTCTTGATGATCTGATTTGTTGTTATCATTTATCGACTTTGATGACTTCTTCCTTTGGATTTTTTTTGGAATATCCATTTGATGGATTTGGTATCGATTTTTATGGATTTAATTCACATTCTCGTATGTGAATTTTTGAGGATTGATTGTTTCTACAATCATTTTTGTGATTTGTCACTTTTAAATACAAAGGTTTCTATACTAGTAGTAACTATTCAAACTCTTTCACAAAGATGATTTCAACTCTATTTTTAATACAAAGCTCGTTTATAAAACCGTTTTCCAACCTATTAATATATACAAACCTTTACCTCATTCGTATGAGAAATCTAATTAAACGGCTTAGCAAAACAAGTGGTATGAAACACTTGCGTTTACTTCATCGGTTAATTTTTGGACTTGTTCGATTGACAATCTTGTGACAATTTTCGAGTGGAAATCTACAATTTGTTCGTAAATATTTAAGTTAAGCCAGTGGTTATGGGACATGAAGCTAAACTCATTTATTTACTAACTTAGTGTAATCGACACTTCTTGATGATCGATGATGATCATTTTGTGGTTTAGACTAGCGATAAGCGATGTCTCTTTGTCCGCGTGGGGGACTGTACCCCGTTCTATGTTCTATGGAGCTTCGTCTCATTTTTAGGGGCTAGCGACCCCTGGTCTTTTTGACCGTTCGTGGAGCAATCGGCTTAATGAGTTCGGTACATGGGGTGTATCTTTTTAGGTGCATCGATGTTCGGCTTAATAGGTATGTGCATGGGGCATATCTTTTCAGGTGCGTCGATGTTGGACTAGGCATGGGGCGTATCTTTTCAGGTGCGTCGATGTTGGACTAGGCATGGGGCGTATCTTTTCAGGTGCGTCGATGTTCGACTAGGCATGGGGCGTATCTTTTCAGGTGCGTCGATGTTCAACTAGGCATCGGGCGTATCTTTTCAGGTGCGTCGATGTTCGACTAGGCATGTGGCGTATCTTTTCAGGTGCGTCGATGTTCGACTAGGCATGCGGCTTATCTTTTCAGGTGCATCGATGTTCGACTGGGCATGGGGCGTATCTTTTTAGGTGCGTTGATGTTCGGTTCAAGGGATAGCGACCCATTGGTGATACACGTGTTAGGGAGTTTTCATGCTCCCGTTTGTGATAGGCCTTCCCCTTTTTGTGATTTCTGGATTTCTGGTGGTTGATTTCTAGAATTTGTGTTTTCACGGATTTTTGCGATTGGCATTGATATATTTTGTCAATATTTGTGTTTTGGTGAATAATTTAAAGAATATGACTTTGGTGTTTGAGAATATTTGAGATATTGTATGATTTTTGTTGTTATCTGATGTATACTTATCACAGTATGGCAGTATTGTTATCATACGTTGTTTGTGATATCTCTTATCCTATCTCATTTTATCTGATATTTATAGCTAGACTGATCCGTTTATTATTTTCTTCTTAAATAATACTCGGGTCAGACCGAGGTATTTCAGGTTTTCCTACTTGAATTCTTATCAGGGTTCGTCACCTAACTTTTGGCTAACTACTTTAGCTTAGTAGTTTTTGTTAGTATACATTGAGATAGAGACTCCTTGATGTATACTTATTCTTTTGTCTAGCACTTGTTTGTATCTATTCTTTTGTGATGTAGTGGATCTTGTATGACCACTACTTTGATGTACACTTTTATGTGATATATTCATATTTGTTTCCGCCTTTGTGATATGAATATCTATGAATGATTTGAGTTATGTTTATTTCTATATTTGTTTCCGAAGTCCACATAGCCACTGTATGGTAGCTTTGAGTTTGTATTTAATATGTCGGATTTCCTCTTGAAATGAAATGTAAGTTATATTATCTGACATATCAGTACTCGCACAAAGCAATTACACAGATGGTCGCTCCTCAACAGCCTTATTCTTCGTGCTAGTTGACGACATTACCCCATAGTGTCCTTAGCTAGTGTGAGTATAGAGGTGGGGCGTCACAAGCCCCTCCAAACCGAAATATTCTCACATGGAAAATTCATCCATTTGAGAAAGATGCTCATGAAAGATTATGGATAGGAATCATTTAACAAGCATACCTGTTAACAAAGAGTTTGTATCAATTTGCTACATGGATTTCAATTTGTTCTGCACTCTCCTTACAACTAGGAAACTTTAAGTCAGTATTGATAGACTCGTTAAAAAATATAGTTGTTATCAGAAAATAATACCGTTATCTATCTTCACAACACAACTTTAACGGTTTTTCATTTTTCTTTTTCTTTTTCTTAATAATATGTGGCCTTGTGAATTTTTTTTGCATACATCATTGGATGTCTGATAACAAGTCAAAAAAAACTATTTTCGTTGTGGAAGAGGCTAAAAAAATGTTTATATAACACCTTTTTCTAATATAGCTCTACTACTTTATATGAAAAGTTGTAGCTTCAAGTGAGTTTTTCCTCTCTTTGCATAAAAGAATTCAGGACGTAACACCTTACGATCTCCAACCGATACGATATTTCATATATGAACATATAATGTTTTATTTCTTAAAGATATCTCATAATCATCTTGGCTACTAACCAGTGCTTAAATATTAGGGTCACTAGGATATCTGTCAAACAAACCGACAATATACACTATATCTGAATGCGTTAATGACTAAGCATGCTTTAGAATCCCCACTACAAATGCATAGTGAGTTTTTGCATATCTTAGCTTCAAGAATGTTCTTAGACCACTATTCTGGACAAAAAATTTCACCCCCTTTACAAACAAGGATTAGCTGACTAGCAATTTTGTATGTCAAACCCTTTTTTAGCACTTATCTTACTGCTCTTTTGTAATCATTTACATTCACCTCATGAATAATAATGGTGTATTAGAATGATCAACATAGGTAGTGTAGTTGGTTGAGGGAGCCTACTTCCACCGGTGAGGTCGAGAGTTCGATCCTTACCAGCTACATTGTACATATGAATATACTTGAAGTATGAGCTTGAGCATAATTCTATTCCCTTGGAGTTTACAAAAAAATTTGGTTTTTATATCTTAAAAAAATGGAGCATTTGAATCTCTAATACAAAAGAGCCATCATCAAGATATTTCATTTTAAAAATTGAAAGAACTATCTTGGTTCCGTGTAATGTACCTAAATATTTATGGAATGCATTGTTTGCCGTGTTTGCTGCTACGTCGCTTGATGCTATTTTAGCAGTTAGTTTGAAACCTTATTATAGCTAAATGAAAATAAGTTGCAAAGTAGGTAATCCATTTGACAAAGCGTGACTTTTAGAGAAAGAAAGGTTGGAAAAGTTGCTTTGTGCTTCGGTCTCTGAGTGTGTTAGTGTGCATGAGCTTGATGTCGTACAATTAGATCCGAATATCTAGAATTGTATTCTTACATACTCTCCGCAATCTCCTATTTTGGTCAAGATAATTGATAGACTGTAATCACCATACCCATCTATATTGTGTTTGAATAACGAAAGTAAAGCATCAGCTAATACTCAAATGAAGCATATAATAACTCCTATTACATTGATTCCCCCAACACAAGTAGAAAATGAAATTGCAATTAATTGCCCAATGGAACGGCCAACTGTTCTTGAAATACTATAAATGAGCTTGCATTATGTACTGATAGGATTCTAGGAGGAGTGGAATGACTATGGAATGTTCTGTAGGGTTGAGTCATAGGAAACATAAATATATACCAAGAAGTAAATCTAGTGAGTTGGTTCAAAGGAGTGCTAGGCTTGTGAATAACTAGAACTTTAGATTTTGGATTCTACCTCAGAGTTGAGAACTAAGGTGTACATGTTCTTTTTGGCAATACTTTACTCCTATCATACTTAACACTTTATCATCTACTCAAGCATACAACATAGCTACAAATACGAGTTTTATTTATAGCTAAAATAACAATGACTTCGAGTACATTAAAAACACAGAGTTAGAAAGGGAAAATCCTAATCGTGGGTGAAAGTCTTAAGTTGGAACATTAGAGATTTAGGTAACCACTAAAGTGTTCAAGAATAAACATATTCCAAAAAGATAGTTTGATATATATCACACTATTACAATAAACTAAAACCGAATATCCTAGTAAATCAATTGGGATAATTTCTCAAAAAATGGGGCTTTGTCCCAACCACGGCTAATTCTAGGGGAATTATGATGCTATGGTGAGACGATAAATTTAAACTTCTTCAACTGATCCCTAAAATTCTTTCGCTCCATGTAATCTTATATGGCTTACATGAAAACCTGATTATAGATATCACCAATGTATATGCACCCAATAATAAAATACTTAGATGTATACTATGGTTTAAATGTACCAAATTTAGAATTCTCACCTTCGGTCCTTAGATTGTAGGAAGGTATTTCAACATTACTAAACACATTGATGAGCGCTTACCCAGAGATATGGAAGAATTCATTAATTTTATTAACATCAACAATCTTATCAAACTACCTCTCCTTGGTAGGAGATTTACTTGGTTGAATGGTAGAGAAGTTCCTTCGATGGCTCTATTGGGTAGATTCTTTGTCTATAAGGATTGGGGAAAGAATTCCCATTATCCAAATTGTATGGGATTGCTAGCCATATTTTTGGCCACTGTCCCATTTATTAAACTCTCATGATCAATTGCCTAAAAATAAACCATTTACATTTGAAAAAATATTGTTTAAAGAAAATAATTTTGAAGAACTGATAATTTCAAAATGGAATTCTTTGTATTGCTATAATTTCTTTCAAGTATGGAATGGGTTAACATGCATCATCTTACCAGCCCACATGGTTGCAATGGTATGCATCTTGGCCCACCACTTGATTCATATGTTTCCCTAGGCCGAGCACTTTGGATTGTCCGTTTCGCATGACACACGACCGACTCAAACAGCAAGGCTCCCTCAGCGGATAGGCCGCCTAGCTATTTAACATACATTAAGCCAAACACCAGCCTTATGCATATCTTTGGGCAACAACAACAGGTATCCGCTTATCATAAAGCGCTCCTTGATAATTGGCCAGTCCAGCCACTATCTTAATGGTCGGACATGCCACTTGACAACAACGAACGACAGACTAGCGTGAAGCCTCTACTACTACAAAATAGATCATTTGCTTTGGTTATTTACTCCCTGTTACTTTAGTTCGGCAGCCGAAGTAAATGAAGGCAAAGCAACAGGTCAAAACAAGTTGCTTTGTTTATTGAATTGAAGCAACGAGGTGTCATTTTCTCCGGTTCTTTAAACAACCGAAGCGATTGATTGTGGCTTATTCTTCAGTTGTTTCATGAGAACCAAAGCAAATGACCCTCTTTTGCTTCTGTTCTTACATGACAGCCGAAGCAAATGTACGTTCATTATCAAATACTAATTTTCTATTTGATGTGGTGGTCATAGGACAACCAAAGCAAAATAAGGTCAATTGCTTCAGCCGTCACATGACAATCGAAGCAAATATTAGCCGAAGAAAAAAAAATAATTTAATTGTAGAACAAATTCAACTTATATATCAATGCACAAATTCAGCTTACAAGGTTCATATTTTCTATAACAAGCTGGCATATACAACAATAAATCAAGCATATGCAGGAATTTAGCTACAATAAAAAAATTAGCGGTCTTTGATTATTCCGATAAATTCACAACCAGATTTCTCTTTTCTAAATATTTAAGCACACAAACTACAACTAGTTACTTAAATAAAGTCAAATGCAACTAGTAGCAGCAATAAACGAAATCAACTACAACTTACAATCACAAGCAGAATGATAAATAAGGTACTTTTTCCACCCACCCATTTCTACTATTTCCAACTGAAAATCAAGCAAATGTACTATTACAGGTGGGAGGATAAGCTACCACTTCAGAGATCAATCATCAACAAAAAGCTATAAATTTTTAGTTCTTGTAGTTGAAATCTAGAATCATACCACTTTTGCATTTCGGGCATTTAAGATCTTCTTCTACTAGCATGAGACACGTAGGACAACCACCATGCACCATGGACTGCTTATAGCTTCAGATCAAGTACATGAATTCAGAGAAGATGAGTTGTTAAAGGGACATATCTTTTTCATTTGATGTTCTTCTTGATGTGTTTTCCCATGTTCTTTTGGTTGTGATGATATGTTGAGCTTTAGGTCAAATTTTATGCTCTTTCCATTGCTCCTTTAACTCATTTGGTTTGTTTGTTCCTATTTTTGCAAATAAAAAATGTAAATAGGTCTAACGATCATGCATTAACAATCTTTCATAACTCATGTACGTTACATTATTATATTTGTCTAATGTGTATAAACTTCATAACTCAAAATTCTTTTAACCAAGCTTAGGAATAAATATAGCATGAGGTTACGTTGACTAATTACTTGCATGTGAATATATTTTAGCATTCCCACAAAAAAACTAGATATTGCAAATAGTTAACTATAAATTTTATAATTTTCATATGTGAAAGAGGATTTACATACTTGTATGAGGTCGGGCACATCACCAATCCCGATCCTCTGGATTGCCTATTAATGTGTCTTGGAGTGGGAATGCTTACTATGCTACTTTTCATACTTTGTGCTCTAAGATTGGGTTTCATGCTTTGGTTTTCCTATTACCTTCATTGTTGTTGGCTGGCGAGCAGCTTTATGATTGCATTTGAATATAAAAGCAAGAGTGCATCTAAGAGTATGAACGATTAGTCTATGAACGAGTATAGCACTACGTGACCGGAACATTCTAAAGTCCAAGTAAGTTAACATCATAAAAAATGTAAGTAGTATCATTGTAACATATGGGAAGTCAATTCATTTTGTTGACTATCTTGATACAAGTTACTTCAAAACATAAATACATCCACAGCTTTCACTATATATGTCATAGCAAAGCTTGAAAATGCAGCAAAACTACTATAACTAATAAGTTGATTAACATAAAATTTTACTTTTCTTATGTATCCATTTTCTTCATTTTTAGCTAAATTTGAAATCAGATACAACTTTGTGACTTACAAGTTGTCAAATAACCATCATGTCTTGGATTACGTCCTATAACACCTTTACAGCTAGCTCACTTGCAATGAAAGTATACATGAATATCATGGGACACTACCACCTTTGATTAAATATCGCTCAAAATAGTAGTTAGTAGTTGATTTATGTATAGTGATTTAATCAAACTTCATTTTTAGCTTGATGGCATAGTCCACTATGGTACATCTATATTACTAATTTTGTCTACAAATAAAACCATAATATATAGGTAACATAATTTCTTGTTCACCTCAACATAGATAATATATTCATCTATATATCTTTGATAGACAAACTTTGATAATGCATCTATTCATCTCAACCACTCGTACTAATTCAATATAGGAAATCAAATAAAAGATGTTAAACAATTAAGTAAAAGAATTGACTTCGTATAAATAATTAGAAAGAAGAAAGAAACAAATACGATATATTCTTTTCTTTATTTACCTAATAACTTGCAAAGAAATTTAAATTATTATAGCAAGATAGAAGAGCGTAAACAAGATAAAACTAACAAATGCATCACAAATGTATATTTTGATATTCAAGCTTTAGAAAAAACTTGCAATTAATCTTTTGGACCTCCTTAGTCCCAATCTAAAATGCCTTAGTCAAAGCATCATTGGGAACAACCACACTAGACTTAAACAAAATGGGCCCAATAGAAGAAAACTGCGAACCAAAATGGATAGCAGCAGGACTGTTAAAGGCAACAACAACAGTGGCGGGCATATGAACGTTATTCTTTTGAAAGTGAACCATCCCTTTAGGGAATGCAAACACCTCCCCTTTGACGATGGTCTTCGTTAAAAGCTTATCGACGGTGGTGATGAAGCCGACATCGAGCTGACCCTCGAGAATGAAGACGATCTTAGTGACACAAGGCAACGATCAAAAATTAGGTTTGAAGGCAGTGATTATACATGAAAATTTGAGGGAGAGATAAAAATTCGATGTTAGATTATGGGATATAAAAGTTATCAAGAGAGAGGGGGGTGGTGAATATACATGAAAATTTAGGTTTGGAGTCCAAAAATTTGGGTTTGGAGCCAAAGGAAATTTGTATGCCTTCAAAAAATAGAGTTAAGACAAATGAGCGGTCTATTGTCTTACATCTCTGGTCTATTGCTTCGGTTGTTAACAGAATCGAAGCAAATGGTGGTCTATTGTTTCGGTTGTTAATATAATCGAAGCAAATGAGTGGTTTATTGCTTCGGTTGCTAATACAACTGAAGCAAATGACTAACCTATTTGTTTGCAAGGGTCTATTACTTCGGTTGTTAAGGTTTGGAGCCTAAAAATTTGGGCTTGGAGCCAAAGGAAGATTTGCATGCCCTTGAAAAATAGAGTTAAAACAACTGAGTGGTCTAGTGTCTTACATCCCTGGTCTATTGCTTTGGACACAATCGAAGCAAATGAGTGGTATATTGCTTTGGTTGTTAATACAATTAAAGCAAATGACTGACCTATTGGTTTGCAAGGGTTAATTGCTTTGGTTTTTATGGTGGGACCACATCAAATGATACTATTTTCTTCGGTTGCTAACACAACTGAAGTAAATGAGGCGATGAAATAGACATATTATGTTCTAGTGCACCCTAACAATAGTTAAACGGCTCGGCCTATGACTCACTCCCCAAGACGGTCCCTTGTTCACCCTTGTAGAACTCCTGCACCTTCTAAAACCCTTTTTCCTTGTTCCTACTGGCTCCGGCCATCGATGCCTAACCACCTCTACAAAAGGAAGCCCCGCTTGCACTATTTCTATGAAAAGACTAATACAAACGACATTTTTCATTTGATAAAGCATCATGTACAGTAACCACTCCATGTCCTTTTTTTCACACTGGTCACGGCACAACCACTACCTGATCACATGCCACCTTCCCCTATGCAAAGCATGCTCAGAGTCGATCGGCCAACTGGCACCATCTTAACCATGCAAACTAACTAGCACTCTAGCTATCGCATATTGAACTTTGTGACCTAACTAATGGCTCAACGTGATTTGAGTTAGGGGTGGGCACGGTCGGTTAACCGACTTTTTCGGTTAATATTTTCGATTAACCGTATAATAGTTTCGGTTCGGTTAACCGCTATTCGGTTAATATTGGAATGAACCAACCGACCGAACCGGTTAAATTTAACCGCGGTTAACCATTATATTTAACCGGTTAACCGTTTAATTTGAACGGTTAACCGTTGACCGGTTAACCCTTTATACTAGCTCGGTTAACCGGCTATCAAGTTGAGTCACAAACAATATGCAATGCAATGCATTAGCCTAGGTAACAAATGTAGAATCGTTACTGCAGTAAATAGTAATGTCTTACAGAGTATGAGAGTAATGCTGCAGTAATGAGTTACTGCAGTCTATAGAGTCCAAATAACAGTTAACATAGTCCAAATAACAAAGTCAAGACTCCAAATAACAGTTTTAACATAGTCCAAATAACATACATAATGAGTTACCTCAGAGTAATGTTTAACCTCGAAAGTCTAAACATAAAATAAAAATACAATAATGTTTATTACAACTACAAAGTCCAAATAACATAGTCTATGAGTTATTGCAGAGTGCCAGGTTCAAAGAAATTATAAGTTACGAGTCTGTGACTTAACTCCATTCTCCAAATCTGCAAAGATAAACATGTATAAAAGTATAAATAAGAAATTAATATGTATAATTGAGTAATAAGATCAAAATATACAATATAACTAAGCAACTAACATATATATAATATGTTTTTTCTATAAACCGAAGCATGTATAATTTGTTTGAACTATGCAATAGATTAGTGCAATCAATGTATAACTGAAGCATGTATAATCTGTTTATAGAACTAATGTGTAAATATGCTACAGTTATATTTAACAGATTATACATGCTTCAGTTATATTCAACCAATGTATAACTGAAGCATTAGGTAACAAATGCAACCAATGCATAACAGATTCACTGAAGCATGTATAACCTGTTAGAACTAATCCTAATATGTCATGTATACAGATTATACATAGCTCTGAACTATTTATGTTTTGAAGTAAAACTTAAACAGGTTGAACTCTTCAGTCTTCAGAACTTAATGGCCTACATCCACACACAGAATACATGCTTAAAAATATTACTAAAGCATACTTCAATTATATTTGTATGTTCTGAAGTTCTAAACTATGTTTACACATCATTTAATACAATATAACCAAGCAATTTCTATCTTGCTATAAACATGTTAATTGCTCAGTTATATTGTATCATTTAATAAATATAAACATGAAACATCAAGCATGTGCAATTAAATGACCAGCAAGCATAGTTTATGTTATGACTATTTAATTAAAACTATGGATGTACAAACTATATAATTTCTCTTTCTCATACCTGAAATAACAATAAATCATTAATTCTGAATTATAGGTCATCGTTGATATAGCATCCACTTATCACCTGAAATCAAACAGTCAAACAATCCAATTAGTGAAAGTTATATGATTGTATATGAAAGTATATGATTGTTTTGAAAGTATATTATTGTTTTGAAAGTGTAAACACTAAACTATATGAACATTTCTACTAAATGAAACTAACCGTGGTGGTGAAGGTGAATACAACGATGACGAACATGGACCATCCATGGTGAACATAAAATCTGATGGCGCCTCACGTTGACATCCATGTACAAAATCTACATGGCAAACAAGTTAATTAGAGAATTGTATTTCAAATCCAACAAATGAAGAACTATATTATTTTACAAATGCAAATATCACCTGATAGGAGTTCATCATAATAAGAAACATCATCGATAGGAACTTCAATCCGATGATCGACAAAAATTGGTTTAGACCTTAACTAATTCTGAGTACAAACTAATGCCTCAACCATCCGTGGACTCAAAGTACTACGAAAAGGATCTATAATTCTACCTCCGGTGCTAAAAGCGGATTCGGAAGCAACTGTGGATACCGGAATAGCAAGAAGATCCCGAGCGACTAAAGATAAAACACGATATTTGGAACTATTTACCTTCTACCATAGTAAAACATCAAAATTATTTGGTGTACCCTCAATCGGTGCATTTAAATACTTTTCTAGTTCGTTGCCTTCGTTATCGTGTTGTTGAACCTGTCTTAGAAAAGTATTCATTCTTCTAGAAAGAACATCACTAACATCCTCAACACGTTCACTAGCAACGAGCGTACTAGGTTGTGGTTCCTCACGCGTTTGTGTTCCAAAAGTAGAATCGTTAACATAAAAGTCAAACAACCTTATCAAAATATTCTTCACATCTTTTAATATGTTTTCCGCAATATTTTTTTCATACATGTCTTCAACACATAACTTCAAAAATTGGAATTTATAACTTGGGTCAAGCACACACGTAACAAATAAAATTTTGTTCATATTACCTTCGCTTCCCCAATACTTATCAAACTTCATTTTCATACTAAGTGCCATTTTAGCAAGATAAGGATTCATTTTATCAACCAATCCTTTAAGTTCTTCTTGAATTCCACTTAGCTCGGCAAAACAAACATTTGCAGTAATGGACAAAGTTTTGCTAAATTTTAAAGTAATATCATAAAACTACTTTAAGAATTTAACAAATAATTCAGCATTTTTCCAATCCATAGAGCTCGGAGGATGAATTTCATCATCAAAGTAAGCAACAAAAATACCATCATTTTCTCTCATATCATCAAAAACTTTTTTGTATTTTAAAGCCGCTTCCAACATCAAATACGTTGAATTCCACCTAGTCGGTACATCTAAAATAAGCATAGATTTATTCTCAATTCCCAAACTTAAACATAACTCTCTAAATTTACTCAATCGTGATGGAGATGATCTCACAAATCTGACTGCAGTACGAATTCCAGCTATAGTACTACTAATTTCTTTTAGCCCATCATTGACGATTAAATTGGTTATATGAGCACAACAACGAATATGCATGAAATCACCATTCAAAACACAACCACCATTATAATCATTTAATTTGCTTTTCACATAATTAATTGCCACTTCATTTGCACTAGCATTATCGACCGTGATAGACACTATTCTTTTGAGTTCCCATTTTTTGATACAGTGGACAATAACTTTTCCAATATTTTCTCCTTTATGACTAGTAATCACACAAAAATTTATAATCCTTTTATGTAACTTCCAATCTCCGTCAATAAAGTGTGCAGTTAAAACCATATAATTCACATTCTGAATAGATGTCCATGTATCAGTAGTTAGACAAACACCATGCAATGATTTTGAGAACATTTTTTTAAGAGATTCTAACGAATCCCAATATAATTGAAGCACATCCCTACAAATTGTTCTACGTGAAGGAACTTCAAAACTAGGACACAATTCCCGACAAAATTGAAGAAAACCTTCACCCTCCACAAAACTAAAAGGGAGTTCATCAATAACTAGCATTCGAGCTAATGCTTTTCTACATTCCTCTTTATTGAACGACCATGCGATAAGATTGCAACTACCTTCACTATCGCTATTTGTTCCAAAAGCTAAAGTTTTTTGTCTCTTATCACTATCACGTGGAATGGACTTACATGAATGTTTTATATGGTAATTTAAATGTGTAGTGCCATTTGATTTAGAATCACATGCAAATTGTTGACCACAATAGTTGCATATACATTTATGAAAATTGAAATTACCGTCTTTAGTAAAATGTTCCCATACTGGAGACGGCTTTCTAGAGGAAGGCTTGCGCACCAGGTGTAGAGGAGGTTTTCTAATATTGATGCCATCTTCGCCGGTTTCCTCATCATCCGCTTCGTCCACAAACTCATTGTCATCTCTTGTTTCTCTAGAACTATCTATTTGTACCTGTTATAGTGCATGCAAAACAAAAATACATTTTAGATTAGAAATATATGGTTCATATCTGCATGTATCAGTTGCAATTGCAATCACTGTAAAATGATACAGGAATACTATTAAACCTTGATTTCATTTTTCTAAAGTTTATAAACAGTTATGACTTGCTGTTGTGAACTTGTGTGCATGTTTTGTGCAACCATATATTTGTGCTATCAGTTATGACTTGCTGTTTAACTAATGTTATAGCAGTACACAGATAGCAGTGAATAATTTGAAATGATAGCACAAACACTGAATCACAGGCTTTGGAAAAGAAATACTATTAAAGCTTCACTGATAGCACAAATGTAATACTATTACTATTAAAGCTTCACTGATAGCACAAATGTAATATATATGTATATTTTACTTATAAATCACTAAATCATACTCATATAAATGGGAATGTATGCAAGAAATGAAATCAATATAATAAAATTGAACAATATAATATGGTAGGTGTAGTGTTATATAGTCAGGTTATAATCAGTATCAGTAATAAGGTTATAAAATATAAAGTGACACAGTCAGGTTATACAGTCAGGTTAAAAACTTAAAATGGTAGCACAAATGTAATATAAGATATGAAGTCAGTTATAATCAATGATTCAATATCAGTTATAGTGTTATACAGTCAGGTTCAAGCAAGTAACTATTATAAGCATATAATCAATATCAGTTATAATCAATATCAGTTAACCATCTAAATTATTGTATAACTGACAGCTTTTAATTAACTACAAGCTAATCAATATAAGTTTAATAGTTAGTTTATCATCTCAATTATTCAGCAGCAAGCTAACTTTAAAATTGATAACAATTAGCATTTTAAATACAAATTCAAGCTGTTTAATTAAATGTAAATAACAATTACACAGTTTAATAAACTTAGTTTCAAGTATAGAAATATAGAACAATTACACAATTTAATCGAACTTAATATCAACTACAAATAAGTTCTGAGACTCTGTATAGATTGATCTGAATTTGTATATTTTAAAAGCAGTTTAATCAAATGTAATACTATTACTATTAAAGCTTCACTGATAGCACAAATGTAATATATATGTATATTTTACTTATAAATCACTAAATCATATTCATATAAATGGGAATGTATGCAAGAAATGAAATCAATATAATAAAATTGAACAATATAATATGGTAGGTGTAGTGTTATACAGTCAGGTTATAATCAGTTATAATCAGTATCAGTAATAAGGTTATAAAATATAAAGTGACACAGTCAGGTTAAAAACTTAAAATGGTAGCACAAATGTAATATAAGATATGAAGTCAGTTATAATCAATGATTCAATATCAGTTATAGTGTTATACAGTCAGGTTCAAGCAAGTAACTATTATAAACATATATAATCAATATCAGTTATAATCAATATCAGTTAACCATCTAAATTATTGTATAACTGACAGCCTTTAATTAACTACAAGCTAATCAATATTAGTTTAATAGTTAGTTTATCATCTCAATTATTCAGCAGCAAGCTAACTTCAAAATTGATAACAATTAGCATTTTAAATACAAATTCAAGCTGTTTAATTAAATGTAAATAACAATTACACAGTTTAATAAACTTAGTTTGAAGTATAGAAATATAGAACAATTACACAATTTAATCGAACTTAATATCAACTACAAATAAGTTCTGTTCTCAGACTCTGTATAGATTGATTTGAATTTGTATATTTTAAAATCAGTTTAATCTGAACTTAATGTCCACTATAAAGAAGTTCAACTTGGTCATATTTTCAGTTTAGTATAACAAATTATACAGTCCATACAAACTAAATAAAACATATAAAAACTAAAAATAAACATAATCAAATCAAATGATTAATACAAGCTTACGTTTTTTCTTTTCCTACTAGTATTCACCATATCTTATCTGAATTTGTAGATCAGTAGATCGATCTGAAGAATTTGTGTTGATCGACTAGGTGATTGATGGATAGAGAGGCTTTGTGACTTTGTGTTGATCTGGGTTTTTCCAAGAACAATCAGGGATTGAGAAATCAATATTTGATAGATTTGAGAAATTAGTAGATTTAAGTAATTTGGGAACAAGATCGATAAGCTGAGCTGCTGAAGCTCCGTAGTTTGTTGTTTGTAGGAATGAATTGTGAAAGCTGAAAGCGGCGGACACTAGGGTTTCTATCATTTTTCATTATGCGATATTAATGATGGGCCGGGTGGCTTGGCTTCCTAGTTCGTAGCGCATCCTTTAGTTTAAAGTTTAAAGTAAACATGCAAAATTATTTTCGGTTAAACGGTTAACCGTTAAATAACATTTGGTTAACCGTTAACCGAACCGACTTTTATCGGTTAACGTCGGTCGGTTAACCGAATGTTCGGTTAACCGAATTTATCGGTTAATGCGGTTCGGTTATGGTCGGTTGGATCGGTTAAGTCGGTTAGGTCGGTTAAATGCCCACCCCTAATTTGAGTAGTTCAACTGCTCATTCTTAACGACAACACTGATTCCAAAAGCTTACCTCAAGATCTTCATTTTGAGAGGGGTTGAAAAACTAAACTCTCGAGCATTGTATGACGTACATCAACATTGATCGAACCAATTTACATTGTGTTCCTTTACTACGTTCACAAGTATTATATCCTCATTTTCCATTATACCAAGGTATTAGCAAGCAACCTTTGCTAAATATCAACTATTAATTATAATTCTCAGATTGGCTAAATTTTTAATTAACATTTTTTGAGCTAGAAGGAGGGCCTCCTTAAAAGCTCTCATCTTTCTTTACTTTTATTCCATACAAATTCCCTTCACATTCACACCATGCAAAATCTTGATGATAATAAAGCTAATAACTCCAATGGTTGTAGTACCAATGGAGCAACTAAGGCAAGTTGTCATTTGTCCCATCCTCGAGCCGAGCAAGGACATATGGCTCAACATAATCAATGTCGTGACCACTATCGAACAACTTGCTCATCATGTGAATGACCATTATGTCAGAATCGATGCTCAGACAACTGTAAGTTATGGACCGGCATTCCGCTAAGCGGCTGACCAGATCCCTGTCTAGCCTGCTATTCCTAGCACTCATAACGTAATACATGACATCCGTGAGAGGGTTATGTTGGAAACCATCGGAGGGGGCTGCTCCCATCCACCACAGGAATGCACATGCTACCCAATAGCAGTGGAACGTCCACAATGTCTTAGAACCTAAACCAACAGTATACCGAGAAATCCATGCTGATCGTCGTTCCCTTTCAGTTGAAAGACTGTCCGCATTTCATCACTTCGAGTAGCAGATAGGGCACGTGACTTGCACTTTGACCATCTAAGTGGTGGGGGCGAGGTAGAAATTCAATAACCAGAGAACCGTTGGTTCACTCCTGACCCTAGTTGGAAGTGCCCCGACCTAGATCCTAACAAAAGGCAACCCTACCCGCAAACTCACCCTTAGTCTACAGAAGCAGATCTCATACACTAGCCAAACGTCATTGTCCTCCCTTGCCCTTCCGTTGCCATAGATCCCCATCACTAGATAAGCAATAGAGGACTCCCTCCCAAACAAGGGGATGATACCATCTGTGGCACGCGGTAGCCAGTGTCCAAGAAGAAATGGCCCCCCTATGCCAGTAGATGCATAAAATCAAAACCCAGAATGCAAGCGGTGAGGGTCTATTACATAATGAGAAGGGAGACCTCTTCTTCGAAGAAATCTTAGGCACTTACATCCACCGAAGGTATGCTTTGCCTTCCATGGAGAATTACGAAGGGAGCACTGTCCCATCCGACCATATCATTTCTTTTAACTCATTTATTTGGGCTGGTCGGCTCTACGGCCATGCAAAGTGCCTTCTTTTTCCCCCTAACTTGATCGAACTATCTTCCTACCAGTTCCTTTATTTACGAGCCAATAGTGTCCACTTATGGGCCTAGTTTTGTTCGGACTTCAATGCTCGCATCTATGCATCAAAGACAAGGGTCATGATGGTGAGCGATCTAGGAAATGTAAGGAAATGTTGATTCCCTCCATTTGTATGTTAGTCGCTTCAATAAGGAATCAACGAATGCTAGTGGAGAAAACAAGAATAATTTTGTGGTCGCCCTATGTTCAGCGATGAGTTACTGGTCCTGAATTGGCAACCCGCTTCATTCTTGATTAATTTTCTCCAAATAGCGAATGACGTAATGAGGGTGGAAGATGCTGGCATCTTTAACAGTAATGAGGAGAGCGGCTTGAGAAACAAAGCTAGATCAAGGGAAGATAACCGCCAAAAGAATGGTTGGTAGGAAAATAGTAAGAAAAAGCATAAGATGGTTCGTGCTTCAAACCTAGGTATACAAATTATGCAACTTTGAATCATGATGTGGAAACAATCTATCTTTCCTCGCATGATCGTGTGCTATTTCAATGGCTTGCTCCCTTTTAGGTCGGATGTAGGGAAGAGCCAGGGGTAATGAAATGTATTGTGAATTTCACCAGTTCAATGGCTACTCCACCAACTAGTACTGGGATGGATTTGTGAATGAAAAATACAGCCCAATCCTAGACCAAAAGGGTAAACAACCATTCATGAATACGCTATGCACCTTAGGTTTCACTGCCCAATTAATATACTGTTCCTTATTTCTTATATCAGCATCCTCAAGATGAATTAGAGCGACTGATCTGTGAAGGTATATTGTTGTAGTACATGAGGCAACAGATAGATTAGCTAAATGCCTAGTAGAATCCACCTACCCAATCCCAATGGGCAGATGACAATGTGGCAGTAATCAATATAGGGATACTATAAATTTGTGCAGGCCCACATGTGGTCGGAGGAAGTCAGGGCGCTTGGGCCTGATACAAGAGAGTGCTCACCTATGTAGATCAAGTTATTCCATCGACCTTCGGGCTCAAAGGCTCCATGGGACGAAGAAATGATAGCAATGGACCTTGCCTTCACCGCAGAAGATAGAATAGAATTGGTTTCCCCTATTATTATGCCATGTTCATATCAGTCGGCATCCCTAGCACAATGATTCGCTGAATTTTCATTGATGGAGGTAGCTCAATTGATGTAATATTTAAAGAAGTTTTTGACAAAATGAACTTTCCGCCTCCAGCCTTACTCCTTTTTCATCTCCCGTCTACATGTTTGAGAGTGTTGACATAGTACTCCTGTGGACTACCTCTCATATAGTCAATTTTGGCCAAAAGCCTCTTGTAGCTGAGATTCAATTAAGTTTATTTAGTTGGTTCCCCATACACATATAATATCTTAATTGGTGTACCGGCATTAGCGAATCTGGATGCAATTGTGGCCTATCAGCGGATAACGATGAAGTTCCAGCCAAGGAAGGAATGGGGTGCTTTCACATCAACTAGCAGACCGCTTGGGATTGTTATAGCATATCACTACAACTAGAAAAAATGAGTACTCATGTTACAATAAGAGTTAGCAATGCTCAGCAGTTACACACTCGAGAGAATGTTAGAGCCATTCAATGCTCCTGTTCATGTTAGGGTCACATGAAGTCTCAAAGCCAAAGCATCCATAACATCCACTGTCCTTGATAGATCGCATGAGCCTCTCAATGCTCATGTTCGTGCAAGGGGCCCAGATAGAGCGGTTGAGGGGACTATCTTTCCTTAGCTAGCTTGAGTAAGACAAGAGAACTCACAGCAACATGAAATGAGCAAGTTCACCCACATTATTATGCAGGAGCAGAAAACACCAACATTAGTGTCGTGGCGGCGCAATTACCCACGTTGTAGCCTCGAACGTAGCATCCACAGTGCTAGCCTACCTAAACATCCAAAGCGGCCATATCCAGTAAAGTCAGGCTCCAAAACATCCCGTGAATACAATTAAGGCGGCCAAGCATGAGCATCCACCGAAGGTCATCCTGCCTTGACTCATGTTCGCCATACAAGACTGAAGACATGCCACCTCGATAAAAGATAAGAAATTTGATATGTTCGCTCTTTGTTTTCCTTGTGTCTACTTCTTAGTTGTATTGGATGCAAAAAGTTGTCTATGTGTTTACTTAACAACGCTGGGGGCCGCTTGATATGTCTAATATAAGAACAAATAAAAGTCAAGTAAGCACGGAAGACTTATATATATGTGTGTGTAATGCTAGCAAAAAACTAAGAGGAAAACATAGAATATTTAGACAAACAAACAAGTCTACAACCATCATTTTTATCCTGAAAGAAAGAGCTCGACGCATCAAAACGAGTTTGTTATATTCAAAACAGTTCCATTACAATAACAGGCCTCCCTCAATCAACACACCTAAAAAAGGAGAAGACAAATACAAAAATATTGGCTAATCAACCATCAAAATGATCAGTGATGTGGCAATCTAAACCATCTAGCTTATCAGTGCCTTTGTCAAATCACTTGTCAAAAAATGAATCGTCTCTGCAACAACTGGGAAAATAAATTGCCATCACCAATCGCACAGTGACATGCGTAAAAGCATTAAATATGTCATTAAATGCATGCCCGTACCTACAAATAGGCACATACCTAAGGGGTAAAATGTGGCTTAAATTTCTAACAAGTATGAAATGGATCGGCACACATCTTACTGACCTGCATGGTTGCAGCGGTATGTATCTTGGCCCACCACTTGATTTGTATGTTTCCCTATGTCGGGAACATTGGATCGCCTATTTTGCACGACACGCGCCCAACTCAAATAGCAAGGCTTCCTTAGTAGACCACCCACCTCGATATTTCACATACATAAGATGAGCATCGCCCATATCCATATCTATGGGCAATGACAACATGTTCCTACTTATCCATAAAACGCTCCTAAGTAACTGGCCAGCTGAGCCACTAACAATAATGACTGGATAGGCCTTTAGACAATAGCAAATGACAGACCAACATGAAGCTCCCTCTCAATAGTTGAGTGGCTAGGCCTACGACTCACTCCCAGTACAGTCCTTCGTTCGCCTTCTTCATCGACCATCCACTCCACAATCCACATGAAGACCTCTTGCCTTACTTTGGTCAATTCTATCCACTAATTCCTAACAACCTCTGTAAAAGAAAGCTCTGCTTGCATTATTTCTTTGAAAAGACTGATGTAAATGACGTTGTCCATTTGACAAAATAATAATTGTATAGTAACCACTCCATGTCCTTTGCTGCCATCTTGGCAAAGTACCACTACACAACCACTACATGATCACATACTGTCTTGCCCTACACAAAGCATGCTTAGGGTACGGTCGACTATCTGGCACCATCTTAACCATGCAAACCAATTGGCACTCCAATTTTCGCACATCGAACCGAGCGACATAGTCAATGGCTCAACATGATTTCAGCAGTTCAACCGTGCAATCTCAGCCCCTGAACACCGATTCCAGCAACTATAAGTACCTCAAGGTCTTCATTTTGATAGAGGTTGAACAATCTAAGCTCTGAAGCATTATAATTTCTCATTATTGTCTCTTGTATTCGCATCTTCTATTATAAGAGAAGCAAAGTAATAAGAGATTCTTCACAGTGGATGCAGATCGATGATGATCAGACCTTTTTACATTATGTGCATTTACTCCCTTTGCAAATATTATCTCCTCATTTTCCATTTTATCGAGGTATTAGAAAGTAACCATTACTAAATATAACCTATATATATTATGATTCCACGGTCGTCTGTATTTTTAGTCAACACTATGGATACCTGTGTTTTCGATAATGCAGCGAAAAATTAATTTTCAAACTAAAAGAACTAAGAACGTACGTAAAGAATTGGATGTAAATATGTTTGGTAATATTAAAGCTAAAAAAAGATAAGATTTTAAATGAGATATTGGAATTGAATAGGACAACAGAAAATATGACTCTAGATAGCATGAAGGTAAACTTTCAATTTAAAAACATAATTAAATAAAACATTGGACTAAGAAATAATTACGTGGAATAGTGTTCCTATATACAATGGACTAGGGAAGGAGACAAAAATACTAAATTTATCACTAAACTACTAACTGTAAACGATGATATAAGAATATTAAATCTACCATAATTAATGAAATGAAATTTAAAGAACAAGATGACCTTAACTATATCTTTACTAGCAATATACAGAAATATATGGTAATAAATGTAAAGGAGAACTTAGGTGGATTGGTCCACTCTTTACCCAAACATGGATCCCTCCATAGGTGGATTAGATTATTCGTTCAAAGTGGAGGAAGTTGTGTCAGTAAAAGACATGTCCAACAGTGAAAACCCCAGGACTGAAGGCTTTTTGATGATTTTCTACAAATTTTTTAGCATATTATCAAAAATAATATAATGAGTTATTTGACGAACTGGACTGAGGGAAGCTTCATCTAGGTAGGTTTAACTTTGCTAACTTTAACCTTATCCCCAAAAAAGAATTTTTGGAAGAAATTATAGATTTTAGGCCTATGTCCTTAATTAATCGCTCAGTTAAAATAATTTCTAAAGTGCCACCTAATAGGCTGAAGATTAAATGGATAATATAATCAATAAATCACAAATGACATTTGTTATCCCGCCTTTTGGCAAGGCCAGGACACCAAGAAATTGGTCGGATTCCAAATATCGCTTGTCATGGATATCGCTGAATTTCGTCCGAATCCGGATCGAGCTACAATTGATAAGACATGACTAGGAAAGTAAAGTGAATCAACATTCCAAGTTTCAAGTCAATTCGAGTTCGTATGCTCAAGCTATGATGGATACAAGTTGGAAGAAAAAGCATGTTTTCGTATCCATCCAATATGTTCATTTCGCATCCATCAGGGGACTTCGTTTCGTATCGATGGAGATAGCCATATTTCGTACCCATCAAGTTCGTATCGATCAGGTTCGTGACCCTCAACAGATGACGCGCCTCGCAACTATCAGTCGATGTCTACTTCGTATCCATTGAGGCACTACTCTTCGTATCCATCAGAAAACCTTACTTCGAATCCATGCCCAGTGACTTATTCGTGTCTAACGAGTCGACCAACTAGGGTGACGTGTCGTCCATCGAAGCAAACAAGGCGAGATATATGGAGTCAAAACGGTCAACGCGGAGTGAAAATTGGATCGAGACGAAGTGCACGTGCCACATCATTTCAGGAGCACGTGTAGGGATCGACACGGTGGGATCGACTCGAAGCGATGGAGTCGAACAAGACAGCCAGCATTGAAATATATCTCGTATCGACGATATCTCGCAATCCACTGATCCAAATCCAATTAAATTTTCAGGAAAGCTTGCGTACACACTGATGGATGTCCCTGCCAAATTTCAGCTCAATTGGACATCATCTTGATCGATACGAAATGGATTCGTATCGATCGCAGATCGAGGCGAAATTTTCTGGAAATGGTCGCGTGGGCCCCCTCACGTGCCAGACCAAGTCTCCCGAAGTTTGAACGAGATCTGAGCCTCCTACGCCTATAAATAGGGCCCCAGAGCATATAGAAAAGGGATCTTTTTTATTCTGAAGCGTCCAGACTCTGCCGGATCAAGACTTGCATCATACCTTTGCTGCCAATTTCGAATTCTAATCTGTATTCCGCTGTTGCTTGCTGTAATCGCTTGAAATCATTGAAAGAGAATCAATAAAGTCATCAAAACTTCATAGTGGACGTAGGCAATATGCCGAACCACTCTAAATCGCTTGTCTTTGCATCTTACATTTCTGTTTGTTGGAGTTTTTGTTAGATAATCTCTGTTTTATATTTATATTCTTCATTTTATCTCTTCAAAAACTTCCGAAGAGTGTTGTGTCCATTTTTGGTACAAACAACATTCATTCAAGGTACACACATTATGGATGGAGTGGTCACCGCTCAATAATTAACTAACTACTGTTACAAATATATTATGTACACCCTCCTTAAATTAGACTTTGCCAAGGTTTCCGATTCAATAAAATGGGACTTCCTGTTAGATGCAATAAGCGCTAGGGGCTTCACTAATAGGTGGTCCTCCTAGATTGAACTTATCTTAGAATCCAGCGTTTCATCCATTCCAGTCAATGAGATTAAGGGCAATAAAATACAATTTAAATGGTGTCTCCAATAGGGTGACACTCTCTCGCTATTATTTGTTAACTTAGAGACTGATGTGTTTAATAAAATCATTAAACTAGTATTAATTAATACCATTTTACCTAGAATGAGGGGAAAAATTACCTCGCATGGAGCATCTACCCTGTGGATGACACTATATTATTCTACCCTCATCTCCTACACCATATCACGTAGCTTAAATTAATCATATACGCCCATCCTTAGTATTAATAATTCAAATGACACTTGTAAGGTGGCTAATACTTTTATTTAATAATAAGAGTGATACTTAATTTTAAGCAGAGAACTCATTTTGGTGAAAATGGGATTGAACCCAAGATTTGTAGAACACGGTCTAGAGATCTTACCCTTTACGATTAACTGTAAAATCATTCAATATCTAATAAATTACATAGGCATACCAATCAGAAAAATGAAACCTATAAAGAAGATTGGATCATCATCATTGAGAGCTAAGCAAACGACTGTCTCTTTAGAAACTAACTATCTCTCGAAGGTAGGTAGAATGATCCTTATTAACTTGGTTGATCGACTATTCCTGTTTATTGGTTATCTTAGTATCATTTTCCTACTTGGGTGATTAATAAAACTGAGAAAATCAAAAAGAATTTTCTCTGGAAAGGTGGACCTAAATCTTCTAATTTAAACTGTCATGTTGACTAGGATTAAGATTGCGAACCCAAAAAATCAAAGTAGTTTGAGTATTATTAAACATCACACTTCTTTGTAAATGGATTTGGAAAATTTCTACATGAGTCAATGCAACATGGAAAGGAATAATTATAAACTTAAATTACAATGGTACCAATAATCTCTATAAACTCTCTAACCTTCACATATCTTTTTTAGAAAATATCTCGAATCCCTTTCATGTATTTAATCTAGACTGTGCAATTAAAGCACTTAGCAGTTTTATAGCGGTAGAGATGAAAAAAGGTATACTTAGGATAAAGCAGGGATATATCCCAAAATAGTAAAGGTGTAAAAATATTTATTATATATATAAATAAAATCTTCAAATTTGATTTATTCTCATTCCTACATCATTTGTATAGAAAAAGAAACACTGTTCACTCCTATATAACAAAACTGAAGAATATTACGATCCACACAGTTCAGACTAGATGAATAGATTAGAGTTCTAATTTATGATGAGTGTTTAAAACTTGAACTTAGACTTATACCCTAAAGTGGAAATTAGGTTGAAGGGCTTCTCATTTCAGGATAATAAGTTTTAAAGATAGCACTTATGAATAATTAGTTGTAAGGACAATTTACAGGAAAATGATAAATTAATTTATCTTTTTAAGTGATACAGGAAAATGATAAATTCATTTATCATTATTTCTGTATAATGATAACTTCATTTATCTTTTTCCTGTAAATTGTCCTTCAAACTAATTTTTTAGAATTGTTGTCCATAAAACTTATTACCCTGCATAAAGAAGCCCTTTGAGTGAAAATCCCCTACCCTAAATCTATTAATTTGGTTTATAAAAGAATTAATCAAATTAGTTTTTTATATTAAAGTTGCTAAAGCGAGAGCTAAAAACCCTTGATTTAACGAGCATAGCATAAAATAGCTGAACTTTAAGCAGTTCTATTTAAAGGCGCTAAACTAAAATAAAGTAGCCATCGAAGTGCACTAAGTATTTTAGCGACGATTTAGCGAGGTTTTAACTGCATAGAATCCGTCTTAATTTATCACCAATTCAAGCGAGAAAACTTCTTTCTGGAATGATCCTTGGGGATCCTCAGATGCATTAGAACATGAATTCTTAGATCATTTCCTGTCCACTAATAAGACGAATGATCTTGATAAGAATGTCTTTAGACCTCACGATGAATTTAAATGGAACCTTTTATTTAATCAAAATCTTATAAGGAACAAGTTCAAACAATTCCTAATGCTTATTAATAATTTTGAACACATAAGTATGAACGTATTAAATGACTACATGGAATGTGTTTGGGACGGAAAAAGGATACACATTAATGTAAAATCTTATGATCCCGGGTATTGTATTACCCTATTTCAAACCTTTATGGAAGATTCATGCACCTCCTATAGTAAAGATGGTATTACACGACAAACTAAACACAATTTCAATGCTAAATTCAAAAATGAAAAATAATTACAACGCTAACCTATGTTATTCTTATAATATAGCTACTTAACCTTTGTATTATGAATGTCAATATACCTAATATAAAATTATTATATTATTTAATATTTTTAAACTCAACATAAGTACTAGCATGCCTCCTCCATATGATGTTTGGACAAGATTTAATTATAGTTGTTCTCATAGAGAACTATTAGATAACATTTGTTCTATTATAAGCTGGGGCCTTCGAAACAAATGAAATCAACTATTGTCTAATAATGTCTATAAAATTACTTCTTCTCATCTATTTTTTGTTACTAGTAATATTTCACTTTAGATAGGGATATTTAGATGCAATCCAGTCCGGAAGACTCATCTCGATCGGATTATATGCAATGACCAACAAATATTGGTCATTCTCTTCCACTCGATTTCTTAGAGCCTCCTTTTTTTAATAGGACATTAACAAAGTCATATCAGAACATAGTTGTTTTATGCTACTACAATCATAAAAGTTTGCCAATTCGTGTACTATACAATGGTTCAATTCACATCGTACTTCAGCTCTTTCAATCAGATTTCAGTGCACTAGTTAAGTGGCAATGATTTTGGAGTGTCTTCATTCAACCACACTACTATTCAACAACTCATTTCTATTGTGCAACACCTCTTCGTAACAACTCACTTTATCAACTTAAACGCTAACATTATTGAGATACCGTGTTCCATAAGTAATCACACTTTAATCACCCATTCCTCTTTCCTTTTACTGCTCAAATAGGATTCAGACCTATTGCATTGAAGCTGCCCGCACCTGATTAACTTAAGCCACAATGCACCTTTGCTGTAATCACATTGCATGTGATAAACTTTAGCTATACAAACACCATTCAGTCTACAATCACTACAATGCAACCGTACACATCACTTCGCATCTAATTTGCTTCAATACTACAATCATATTTGCAATAGGTCCTTTATCATGCAACCATACACAACATAATGCAATTCAATCGGATCCCATTCACTCAAATTTGATATTGTTGTGCAGCCAGACACAATATCCAAGAGTAGGTTTGGTCTCTTAACCATTCAACCCTATTACATAACAACCTGCTCCTAACTTAAACTAAATTTGAAAATAATCTCATTGCATCATTTTAGCCATCTTTGTAGTGCAGTACAAACCGAGAGACACTTTACTTATATGAAACATTCTATTATATTATTTTTCTTATGTTTTATCTTTTTATTGTCATCTATGTGGTGATCTTATATTCTATACAAATTTCTGTCTAATTTGTAATGTCATCTATTAGATTTGTTGACGGTTTTTGTTTGAATAAAATAATTAGTGCTCTCCTCACATAGAGGATCACTCTTTCATCAAAAATTTTTTATAGCACGCAATGTATCATCGACGTCCAATATTAGGAATAAAAGTTGCTCCCATAGAACTTATGATACCAATACTTATCCATAATGTTTTTCCTTAGAGTTAAATAAGGATTACACGATGGAATTTGTGGTATCATTGACGAGAAGTTTATTTGAGTTCATACGTGGATTCCTTAACTTATGTCATCAAAGTATCTACTAAGAAACATGACTTTAACATCCATTTGGTATTGTTCAAACTCAAAATCTACAATAAGGCTCAAAATTATGTTAGAGAGTTCTTTAGTAAGACCGAAGAAAAATGTCTCTTTAGAATCACCGATTTCATTATGAGTATAGTCTTTTCTATAAGACGAGCCTTATATCTTCCACATTACCTACTGAATTTCTTTTAGTTTTGAATAATCACTCGTAGCGAGTAAGCTTATTATATATGGGGAAAGATCCAAAACTTTGTTATTATTTTAGATTTACATTGCATATTCATATCTTAAATCCACATATAAAATTGATTGCACGGATTAATGTAAGTCGATAGGGTCATCTTAACCAATCCATCATTTTCCTTTATGGAGAAATATGACAAAATTGTTTGAAATTGTATCTCTTCCATATCAAGTGTACCTATTTAGTAGCATTGCGTCTTGAGGGTCTTGAGTTTGTTTTTCCAAAATATTAACCTCAACATGATAGGTATTTACTCCAGTATTATCCTGTTGAGGTTCCATGTTTACTTTCTGAGTAACGACAAGACTGAAACTTCCATAGTACCAGAAGTGGTAACTATAATAGGAATCAAAGATGATTCCTTCCAAAAGACAATTTTCCTTACATTATTTCTCCCTTTACACTCACCATCCTATAAAATTGTTGCATTCCCGTCTCAAAAAAATCCATATTGTGGAATCAAAACTTATAGCCTATTAATCATTAGGAAAAACTAATAAAGTTGTGGTTATCTCTAATGTTTCATCCTAGAGTTATTTTGGTAAGGTGGAGGGAATAATCATATTCCTCACCATAACCAAATTCAACACTTATCATAATAAGTACTAAAGTTAAGAAAATATCATAAATATTAAGAGATCAAATCCAAATGATGTTTGTAAACACATTTTGGATATTTCTAAATAAATAGTAATTACCTTATTTGTCTAATTTAGAAATAGAAATGGAATTCCTTATAGATGGTAGTATAATAAAAATATTAGATAAATCCAAACAAACTACTTAAGTTCTTGATAATAACTTAAGAAATCCAACAAACTTATTTTATTATAAATGTATTTCAAACGAGTAGCTCTATCTTATCTTGCTTCGGTCTCTATTCTCCTTGCACACAATACATATGAGCTCATTAAGGGACCATTATTTTCTTAAGTCAGTAATAGTAATCTTAAACTAATTATATTGCAGAGAAAGAGGGTTTAATACAAATTGTAAGTGCAAATAATCTGAAAGCTCAAACTTAAGTAGCGTAATCTTGAAGCAATATTAAACATTTCCATAATTTACTTCCTTATGTTCCTTTTGCTTCGATACCTTATCGACATCCAACATAATAAAATTGTGCTTATTTCCTACTTATTGCTTTTAATAAAACACTTTTCAATCTTAGCATCGAACTATTTGACATTGGTTATCATTTCTGATGTTGCACCCTTCAGATCTTTGAGAATGTTGCACCTTATGGTCATTAAATTTATGCGATTTTGACTATCCCACATGTCAATGTTCTTCTTATCATTATCTGGGGGTTTTCTCTTAAATGCAAGATCTAGATCAATGCAACCAAGAACAAACAATATGTTCTTTGAATAATCCTTAAAGTTAATCTCAAACAAATAAGAATATTGTTAAAATTAACATATATTATAGTCAAAATAGCTGGAGGTAACACAGAAGAATTCACTAGATATGCTCATACTAAAAGTCAACCATAGTAAATTCAAATAATTAGTAAGTCTCTTTTCAAGATACCTAATATAAAATTCGTAGTAAGTCTTTGGACAATTATATTAATTATAAGTAGCACTCTTATTTTAATGATCAAACACCGATTATAAATTCAAGTTAGATAATAATATTCCTTTGAGTGGATTAATTGTTCACTTGCAAAACCTTATAATAATCACATATTTATCATAATACATGTGTATGTAATTTGGCCAAATATTAAACGTCATTTGGTCTGATTAACGTCCGCACGAATAGATACATAAAAATATCAAACATCCTTATGGACAATCTACACGAGAAAGGTCACTTTAGTGATATGTTGCTTCAAAGAGTCCATCTGGAATGTTAGATAATCATCATTAATATTATAAAGAGACAAAAAAATATTTGAGTTTATCTTAAATTATTATTTTATGTCTACATAACATTATTAGATGCACAACTTATAACTACAATAAAACATGACTTAACTATAGAATCATATCTCTTACTTTGAATATGAGGTAGTATACATCGCATTAATCACTATAATAAATGACATAAATATACCCAGTAAATGGCCTTAGTTTTTTTTATTATAAGAGTAGTGAAGAGCACTCATTCTGATGTCTTAAGGGTTTGAACCCACGACCTCTACCACTTGAGCTAGTGATCTGTGACGATAAATGGTTTAATTAAATGTTGTGTTAAATATCATATATAAATGATAAAATAAAAGTCATAATAAATGATATGAACTAATGTCTCATAGTATTCATTTGCAACTGTAGTATTACCATAGATTTTATCGACTACCGGACCAACGGATTTGATTACTAGAAAATCAAAATAATCATCATGCATCACTTTCAAAAGTTAAAGAACAAAGGTGATATTTATTTACATCATTATTTTGATAACCATGGAATGGAAAAAATATATTACACTTGATTCGACAAAATTTACCTAATTTTTTGCTCAATAAAAATATACTTATAAATCGACAAATTGTTCATAGAATGAAACAATGTTAAATTTGGTTAATATTAATCATACTAAACTTTATTGTATACTTATACATATATGGACTAATTTTCAAGCTTTAATTAAAATATAAAACCATAAAAAGTTATATTTGATAATGTTATCCATATTAACCTTATAATACACTCCCCCAAAAACAACCTGTGAAACTTCTCCTAAATTTTCCATTTCTTATTATTATAATAATGTTGTAAATGGAAATATATTATTTAGGGTTACTCCTTATTAAAATGAACATTCACAATTTCTTCTTTAATTATTATAAAACTTTATGAAAGAACAAGGAACGGCTGCCAAGTCCCTAGAAGTGGAAGATGACGGAAGAAAAGTCCCTCCCGAAAAGGTTATGAAAATTTGGTCCCTATTTTTAGTTTTTGACTAATTTATGCTACTTTTGCCCGTGATTTCAATGCTGGATCGATTTTCTAGAAGGGGAAAATTTGGTAAAAAATAATAAAATAGGGACCTAATTTACATGAGTTTATTAGCAGAGACTTTTTGTACATGGGCTTTGAGAATAGGGGACTTTGGTCCAAAACCCCAAATGAGAAATCATCAGAAATAACATACCTAAAGTACACAAATGAGCATGTAATACTGATATGCTATGTAATGACCCGTAAATTTCAACTGTTTTGATAACGTAATTAGTTGAAATTTTGTGAAATTTTAAACGATAAAATTTTGAAATATAAATTTGATATTTGGAATGCGTTTAGTTAAACATAGCAACTGGTAAATTTTCGTCCGAAAATATGAAAGTTTATTTCGCGCGTAAATTTACTTCAAGTTAAATCAGTTAAAAAGCGATGAAAATAAAATGTTTCTGAAACCTAAATATTTTACATAGAAAAATTCTAAACCATCTTCTGAGCAAGATGTCAGTTTTTCGTTTTTCGAAATTCGGACATCTTTGGCTCCGTCGATCTTATTTTCCAGTGTTTTTCTTGCATTTTCCGTAGTAGAAAAATTCGAATTTTATAATTCAATCGCACCACTGATTTCTATATACCGTTTTGATCGTCTCATCGTGCTAATCTCTACGGTATATTCGATTGTCAAATTCGGAGTTCCGTTGTACGTTGCACTTTGCGTAACGCCTACCGTATCGGTAGCCGGTTACAATCTGCTCTGAGACTTTTCGTTATCCTACGTATAATCCAATAGCCACTGGTATTTATTATTTTCAGAAAATCAATGCTTGACTTTATCTTCACTCGTTCCAATATGGTGCCGTTTCATTTCATTATTTTGGTTCGTTCAAAATGATCCGCGGCTACTACTATTCCAACCGTTGACTTGCTCTGTCTATTTGGAGGCTCTTCAATTTTGATTTGTGCGTTTATAATAAATGAAATACTGAATATGTATTGTAGCCAACTCACCATTCTTCTCCTAATCTTCATTTTCCATCCCACAGCCATTCGTGCCTCTGCCTTGAACCTCCTGTCCTTCCACACTCAACCTCCACACGTGTAGTAGCCCTTCCACCATCTGACACCCATCAGCCTGACCACCTACCTCCGCCTCTTTCCGAGCAGCACCAAGCATCACCGACGCCCTCCATAAGCAGCCGACTCCGCCCAAAGCATCGTCGCCACCACTTCCTCACCAACACATTAGCGCCATCACCAAAGCTCCTTTCCACCGCGAGAATGACCCAGCTTGCCCTCCGATCTCTGTCCCCACCGCCTTCCGGTCTGCCCACCCTTCCGGCCCAATGCCCTGACTCGCAAGCCATTCCGAGTAGCCTTCGATCAAGCAACACCGAGCAGTAGCCTATCTTTCCCTGCAGTCAGCTAACTTTGCCAAGTCTTTCTCTAAAAAAAATAACGAGAAACAATGGGTGCTGCCGTTCACAAACCCGAGCCGAGCTGCATCTCCGCCCACATCTTCACCGCGCCGCCTTGCACCATCAACCCATCACGCCACTCTGCCTCGTGTGCAACCTTCACCCGACTGTTTCTTCCTTGACCGCGCGAAACCACCGGCGAAACCACCGCCTCTGACCTCCGGCTCTGTTCCTTCGTGCCCCTCCCCTATGCTCAGCTTGAGCATGCGCGTTGATAAGTAATTGGTGAGAACATATATACACTTAATTTTGGGTTAATATACATATATATTATAAAATGTTTGGTGTAGCCTATTGCTATACATATACTGGGCGCAAGTTCTCCCGCTGTTTATATATATTGGATGAGCTCAGTTTCAACAAATTTTGGGTTGCCAGTATACATGTTTAAAATGTATATTTTCTAATGATTATATATTTAAGTTGCTTCTATTGTAGTGATACTAATATATATAAGACAGTGTTTTAAAAGAAGTATATTTTGTAAGACGTTGATGTGAAAAATAATAATAGTTTGTATGGTAATAATCTGTTGAGTATATATGTTAATAAAATTTTGCTTACAGCTAATATCTATATGCATTCATATATATTAGATTTTGAAGAGCTGTACACATATATACACACATTATTTAAAGTGCTGTCACTTTATACTTGTTGTTGTTGTGGGAATATATAATAGTCTATAGACTTTTACCTGTCAAGTTGTTGTTTAAGCCTCGTGTATAATGTTTTGCTATAGATTTTAACAATATTGGTTGTCAGATGCATTCTTAGTAATATAATAAAGTTCATATACGTATATAAGTATAATTGGTTCCAGGCTCAATTGATGGCGGTGTGTATATATATTTTATAACACTATTTTATTATAAGAAGGGATATATATATATTAGTTTAAGAATTTGATTTATTGGTTTGCGTGTAGCGCTACATTTGAAATATACTGATTTTTGAAGTATAATATGTATAACTATTTCTCATTTTAAACAAGTACGTTATATTTACATATATTAATATTTGTTTAGTAATATACATATACGGATTTTTAAGTTTAGTATTTGAAGGAAATTGGTTAGTGTAATTATATATATAGTTTATATTATAGTCTGTTTAGGCAGTATATATGAATCTGTTATAGATGAATTGGATTGTTAATTTAAAACGATGATTTTATTTTATATATATATATATATTTATTATATTTTATTTTGTCTTAAATTAACATATTGGTTTTATAAAAAAATATATGTATTTAGTTCAATTTATATCAACTGATTCAATCGTTTTCATCGATTTTCCATTACCAGCTTTGTCCGTCGTGTCTACTTCTTCATCGAATTCGTGCCAATTTTGCTTTGTTTGGAATTCGTGCTTGGATTCACAACTCATCTCATTTCCGTACATCTCTAGCCTCGAAAGGTGAGCAATCACTCACGATTAATGTTCTTTTATTTATTAAATTTGATTTCAATTGAAACGACAAATTGAAATATGCAACTGTTAGTTATTTACACTGTTATATATCTGTTATTTCCTGAACCAGTTCACCTGTGACATCTGACACCATTATCTGCTATTTATACAATGATAATCCAGTTTAGTTGATAAATGATTGATTGTTGATGTTTATATTGGACGTTAAATTGTTAATGTTAAAGTGATAAATAATATGCAATTGAATTGATATATGATAGTTAATGATTTAAATTGGATCTATATGTTGATTAGTTAAAAATTCGTATAATATGACCCCTTTAATGTTAAATTAATTGACACGTAGGATTTGGTTAATTACACTTTGAACCGTTGAATGTTTGTTGTTTAAATTGATGATGGATGAAATTGTAATAGATGACAAGTGAAAAACCGTAATGTAATAATCTTTAATCTACATGAAATGATAGTGTAGATTCTAGAAATAATTATATTAATTTACACAAACAACAATGTAAATTAATACGATTATTTCGGGATTATTTGAATTAATTATTGGATTGATATTGGTTGTTGTTATTGCTTGTTTATTTACTTTGACACCATCCCAGTTATCACACTGCAAGTTCCCTTTGCTATGCTTTGATTTTGAATTGAATTGGAATCGGGTTGAAATGATAAATACCCAAATTGAACTTTGACCTAGGATAGAGAATTAAATAAAACCCGATTGGTCAATAATTTGATTTAAAAATAAAACGAAGATTTTATTTGAATAAATAATATGGTTTTGAAATGAAGTTGAAATTTGAATTTTTAATGAAGGGAAAATGTTAGTATTTAATAATCTGAAACAAAATATTAACAATGTAATTGATGAAAGAATGTTGTTTAATTTGAGAAATGATTGAATTAAGTTTGAAATGATTTAATAATTAAGTTTGAAATTATAATTAAGTTTGAAATTATTAAACTTTGAAATTATTTAATAATTAAGTTTGAATTATTTAATAATTAATAAGATTGAATTATTTAATGATTAAATTTAATTGGATTCTTTGATAAGAGAAATTGAACTTTTGAATAAGTGAATTTTACTTCGTAAATAATTGAAATTGAGTTTCTTTATTAATTAAGTTTTTGGAAATTTATTTAAGTAAGTAAATAAGTGAAATTGAATTTCTTGAACAAGAAATAAAATGTGATTTATTGAAATTAAGGTAAGATTTGAAATTTAAAGAATTTGATTTGACGAATTTAATTTAATTTGAAGTTTTGATATAATGAAGTTGAACTTAAGTAATTGATTTAATGAATTGGAAATAAATAGAAATTGTTTGAATGATAAATTTACTTAACGAATATTAAACGAAATCGATAAATGAACTTAAATGGATTTGAATGTAGATTAAATCATTTTAAATGATTTCGAAATGAAACTTATATACGAATTTAATGAATATTGGAATGGTTTAAATATAAATTTAAATCGAATTATAAGATTTTGAAATGGTAAATTGAAGTTTTGAAACGTAAATTATGGAAATTGATTTAGAAAGACAAATGAAATGTTGGTTTGTAAATTTCTAATTGGAATTGAAATTGATTTGGTTTTGAAATATATAAACGACCAATCGGTGTAATAATTACGAAAGTTATTAAAGAGACCGGAATCGGTTATGGATATACTCTCTATCTAAACCGAAAACCACTTTAATAACTATATGCGGAGTGGTGATCCAGAATGAAGTGGTTGGAATGATGTACGTGATGACTGAAGAAAGAGAACGATAATGGATAGCCTTGACACTTGTGTCAAATTGGAAATGACTAAAATAGGAGCCGTGCCGGGCCAATGGAGGTCAGCTACCTCAAGCGAACACACTTCTTCGAACTACTCATTACTTGTTGTCGATTGGTGCACCCTTGATTTTGGGAGTGTTGTTTCGCGTTGTTGCGGTCGCTGCGGCGATGCGTTCTCACCAGTCCGGATCAGGCAAACGGTAGTATCACTACCTTGGATATTGCCTCATGTGCCTTGTCATACTTGTATCCCTTTATACGCGACCACTACGAATCTGTTTTGTGTTATACCTATGGAGTACTCCCTGATATCCCACTAGTTTACGGTGGAGTTTACAGTGATGTATAGACTATAACGCTTATATAAAATGTGTTAAGGGGGATAATGGTAACGCCTTAACACTATTTTGATATCCTTATATTACTGATAGACATTATCTACTTAGCGTACATTACTACCTAGTAGATAATTTAATGGATCCTTAAAGGATGGTTATTCCAAACATCCTTTGAGTTACTTGTGTTTCAGTTGCTATTTCACTTGAGTTTGATTTATAAATATAAGAATGTTAATCCTGACTCGAGTGTTTTGTGTTTTCTTTACACTCGGGTCAGACTGAGTGTACCAGTATTCGAGACTCACCTTTGAAGTTGGAGCTTTGCTTGAAGATCCAGCCATCTATTCTGCTTTCAGTATTCGATGATTCCAGTGATGTATTCTGATTTGTATTTGATGTATCGTATTACTCTTCCGTTGTATCTGGTTTAACTCTGATGTAACTTATACATTTATATAGTAGCTTCATGAACTACTATCTCTTTTATTTCCGCTGCATTTATTACTCTGTGTTTGTGATCTGTGTTCTATTTATTTACTGTATATGCTCAGTTTTGCCAATTTAAATTAACAACGCGATATTTTGAATTATTCAAGTCCGACATGTGCGGATGCGAATGGTCCAAAATACTGGGTCGTTACAGTTGGTATCAGAGCTTTGGTAGCTCTAGGCAAAACTTAACATATAGGGTAAATGTATTTACGGAATCACTCTCATTCGAGTTTCAATCTCTTCCTTTGACTCAATTCCTTTGAATTTTTGGAACGTTCCCTCGGTTCCGAAATTCATTCGTGTCCTTCACTATTCGTCTTCTTTCGATTCTGGAGCACCCCATAACTCCATTTTGAATGATATCTATAATAGATCGGCGGTCTCGCCAATCTTCGAATGATTCATAAAGGAGCAAAACTCCTTTATAATAGGCATCGATTTACCGGAGATTTCTGTATCCTCGGTTTACGATGCTATCTATTCCCTGCTATACCTGAATCCCATCTCTTGAGATCGAGTGTTGATTTACCTCAGAATTCAGCATCGATCTTATTCTTGAAGTTACGGACGACTCGGCTAAGGTTGCCTGTGAATTAAATAAACTCATCCATCTTCAGATTGTGGTAATTGAATTATCTTATCTTCTGTTTCAAACTTATTTTCGAATCAAAATTCTCTTCGATTTGAGTCAACAAAATTTGAATCCCTATCCTTATTTTGAAAATTCATTCCTGTATCGTCGAGCAAAGAAATGTATTTGTTAACTAATATATAAATGTTTAATATATACCGTGTTGTTTGAGTTGTTGACGTTGATTTGGGTTTCCGATCGATTCGTCTGATCAACGCTATCGATAGGATTTCCAAAACACTTGAACAGAGCAAACTGACACAATATTGTTTTCAAAATTTGGTAAATAAAATAATCTTGTAAAATTATATTATATATAAGTATAAATTTTCTGAAATTGAATTGTTAACTGAATTGGTTGTCAAAAAGGTAATATTGGATTTTCACTATTTGTTTTGTAAATCATTGATTATTCCAACATAAAAATAAATGGAATTATAAAAGTTGGTTTATAGTATTATTTAGAAATTTAAATGAATTTAAAATTTAGAATTTGAGAATTTAATTTTCAGTGATTTCAAGCTTTGGTTTTTAAATTTTTAAATGTATATTATTGAAGTAATTTTCAGATAGAAACCGTTTTCAAAGAATTTTAAATGTTTAAATCAGTGCTCTTCTCTTTGTCACTGGAAAATAATTTCGGTGATGGCGGCCGCATCATCGACATTCATTTTCGAGTTTCGAAGTGGAGAAACCATTCTGTAGTTTTGCTACGGTTTTGTTTTGGGAAAAAAAATATATTTTGATTTGAATTTTTCAGTATATTTTGATTTACATATATATGGGTATCTTATTTTAAAATTTAATTTGATTTGATATAAATATATTATATATATCTCTAAATTGTTTAAAGTTAATCGAAAATCTAATTCTTAAATTCTGTTAAAGGATGATTTTAATTATAAATAAAACCAAAATTTGGAATAAATATTTAAACTTGAATAATTGAATTGGGAAAATTTTGTTTGTATATTGTTCAACTGCATTCTAATACAACTTACCTAAATCATTCATAGTTGAATATGTAATTGGATAATGTACAATAAAAATGTCTTTATAAATAAAATCTGAGTGTTTATAATAAATGCTATACACTAAATTTTGATTATAAAGATGTTAATAGAGTTAGATAGGATAATAAGTAAAACTCAGTTAATAATGAAATAAATTTGTTTTGAAAGAATTAATAAATTGAAATTTGATCAACATATGAAAATACCTTGAATTAAAAGAAATTAATAAATGTAAATTAATTTAAATCGAAACTTTTATGTTTTAAATTAATTTATATGGTTTAAATATATGTGATAAGATATATTAAGTAGAATAATTTAACAATAATTTGGAATAAAGAAGATTTTTAAATTGCTAAAAAATATGATTATAATAACAGACTATTCAAATTTATGGTTTTAGAAATTATAAATTGAAGATAATTGGATAATAAGATAATGAATTTAAAAATAGTTGAGACTGATTTTAGTGAAATCAAATAGATTAAATCAAATTATTAAATATCAATTAATTTAAAATTTGAATTTATATGGTTTAAATTAATTGTTATTTTGTATTTCAAATCTGTTTTTCTTTCTAGTTGTTTATATTCTCCTACCTCGTTCCTTTTTGGGGACGAAAAGTTTTGAGTGGGGGAGAGTGTAACGACCCGTAAATTTCAACTGTTTTAATAACGTAATTAGTTGAAATTTTGTGAAATTTTAAACGATAAAATTTTGAAATATAAATTTGATATTTGGAATGCGTTTAGTTAAACATAGCAACTGGTAAATTTTCGTCCGAAAATATGAAAGTTTATTTCGCGCGTAAATTTACTTCAATTTAAATCAGTTAAAAAGCGATGAAAATAAAATGTTTCCGAAACCTAAATATTTTACATAGAAAAATTCTAAAACATCTTCTGAGCAAGATGTTAGTTTGTCGTTTTTCCAAATTCGGACATCTTTGGCTCCGTCGATCTTATTTTACAGTGTTTTTCTTGCATTTTCCGTAGTAGAAAAATTCGAATTTTATAATTCAATCGTACCACTGATTTCTATATACCGTTTTGATCGTCTCATCGTGCTGATCTCTACGGTATATTCGATTGTCAAATTCGGAGTTCCGTTGTACGTTGCACTTTGCGTAACGCCTACCGTATCGGTAGCCGGTTACAATCTGCTCTGAGACTTTTCGTTATCCTGCATATAATCCAATAGCCACTGGTATTTATTATTTTCAGAAAATCAATGCTTGACTTTATCTTCACTCGTTCCTATATGGTGCCGTTTCATTTCATTATTTTGGTTCGTTCAAAATGATCCGCGGCTACTACTATTCCAACCGTTGACTTGCTCTGTCTATTTGGAGGCTCTTCAATTTTGATTTGTGCGTTTATAATAAATGAAATACTGAATATGTATTGTAGCCAACTCACCATTCTTCTCCTAATCTTCATTTTCCATCCCACAGCCATTCGTGCCTCTGCCTTGAACCTCCTGTCCTTCCACCCTCAACCTCCACACGTGTAGTAGCCCTTCCACCATCTGACACCTCTCAGCCTGACCACCTATCTCCGCCTCTTTCCGAGCAGCACCAAGCATCACCGACGCCCTCCATAAGCAGCCGACTCCGCCCAAAGCATCGTCGCCACCACTTCCTCACCAACGCATTAGCGCCATCACCAAAGCTCCTTTCCACCGCGAGCATGACCCAGCTTGCCCTCCGATCTCTGTCCCCACCGCCTTCCGGTCTGCCCACCCTTCCGGCCCAATGCCCTGACTCGCAAGCCTTTCCGAGTAGCCTCCGATCAAGCAACACCGAGCAGTAGCCTATCTTTCCCTGCAGTCAGCTAACTTTGCCAAGTCTTTCTCTAAAAAAAATAACGAGAAACAATGGGTGCTGCCGTTCACAAACCCGAGCCGAGCTTCATCTCCGCCCACATCTTCACCGCGCCGCCTTGCACCATCAACCCATCACGCCACTCTGCCTCGTGTGCAACCTTCACCCGACTATTTCTTCCTTGACCGCGCCTAACCTCCGGCGAAACCACCGCCTCTGACCTCCGGCTCTGTTCCTTCGTGCCCCTCCCCTGTGCTCAGCTTGAGCATGCGCGTTGATAAGTAATTGGTGAGAACATATATACACTTAATTTTGGGTTAATATTTATATATTATAAAATGTTTGGTATAGCCTATTGTTATACATATACTGGGCGCAAGTTCTCCCGCTGTTTATATATATTGGATGAGCTCAGTTTCAACAAATTTTGGGTTGCCAGTATACATGTTTAAAATGTATATTTTCTAATGATTATATATATAAGTTGCTTCTATTGTAGTGATACTAATATATATAAGACAGTGTTTTAAAAGAAGTATATTTTGTAAGACGTTGATGTGAAAAATAATAATAGTTTGTATGGTAATAATCTGTTGAGTATATATGTTAATAAAATTTTGCTTACAGCTAATATCTATATGCATTCATATATATTAGATTTTGAAGAGCTGTACACATATATACACACATTATTTAAAGTGCTGTCACCTTATACTTGTTGTTGTTGTGGGAATATATAATAGTCTATAGACTTTTACCTGTCAAGTTGTTGTTTAAGCCTCGTGTATAATGTTTTGCTATAGATTTTAACAATATTGGTTGTCAGATGCATTCTTAGTAATATAATAAAGTTCATATACGTATATAAGTATAATTGGTTCCAGGCTCAATTGATGGCGGTGTGTATATATATTTTATAACACTATTTTATTATAAGAAGGGATATATATATATTAGTTTAAGAATTTGATTTATTGGTTTGCGTGTAGCGCTACATTTGAAATATACTGATTTTTGAAGTATAATATGTATAACTATTTCTCATTTTAAACAAGTACGTTATATTTACATATATTAATATTTGTTTAGTAATATACATATACGGATTTTTAAGTTTAGTATTTGAAGGAAATTGGTTAGTGTAATTATATATATAGTTTATATTATAGTCTGTTTAGGCAGTATATATGAATCTGTTATAGATGAATTGGATTGTTAATTTAAAACGATGATTTTATTTTATATATATATATTTATTTATTATATTTTATTTTGTCTTAAATTAACATATTGGTTTTATAAAAAAATATATGTATTTAGTTCAATTTATATCAATTGATTCAATCGTTTTCATCGATTTTCCATTACCAGCTTTGTCCGTCGTGTCTACTTCTTCATCGAATTCGTGCCAATTTTGCTTTGTTTGGAATTCGTGCTTGGATTCACAACTCATCTCATTTCTGTCCATCTCTAGCCTCGAAAGGTGAGCAATCACTCACGATTAATGTTCTTTTATTTATTAAATTTGATTTCAATTGAAACGACAAATTGAAATATGCAACTGTTAGTTATTTACACTGTTATATATCTGTTATTTCCTGAACCAGTTCACCTGTGACATCTGACACCATTATCTGCTATTTATACAATGATAATCCAGTTTAGTTGATAAATGATTGATTGTTGATGTTTATATTGGACGTTAAATTGTTAATGTTAAAGTGATAAATAATATGCAATTGAATTGATATATGATAGTTAATGATTTAAATTGGATCTATATGTTGATTAGTTAAAAATTCGTATAATATGACCCCTTTAATGTTAAATTAATTGACACGTAGGATTTGGTTAATTACACTTTGAACCGTTGAATGTTTGTTGTTTAAATTGATGATGGATGAAATTGTAATAGATGACAAGTGAAAAACCGTAATGTAATAATCTTTAATCTACATGAAATGATAGTTTAGATTCTAGAAATAATTATATTAATTTACACAAACAACAATGTAAATTAATACGATTATTTCGGGATTATTTGAATTAATTATTGGATTGATATTGGTTGTTGTTATTGCTTGTTTATTTACTTTGACACCATCCCAGTTATCACACTGCAAGTTCCCTTTGCTATGCTTTGATTTTGAATTGAATTGGAATCGGGTTGAAATGATAAATACCCAAATTGAACTTTGACCTAGGATAGAGAATTAAATAAAACCCGATTGGTCAATAATTTGATTTAAAAATAAAACGAAGATTTTATTTGAATAAATAATATGGTTTTGAAATGAAGTTGAAATTTGAATTTTTAATGAAGGGAAAATGTTAGTATTTAATAATCTGAAACAAAATATTAACAATGTAATTGATGAAAGAATGTTGTTTAATTTGAGAAATGATTGAATTAAGTTTGAAATGATTTAATAATTAAGTTTGAAATTATAATTAAGTTTGAAATTATTAAACTTTGAAATTATTTAATAATTAAGTTTGAATTATTTAATAATTAATAAGATTGAATTATTTAATGATTAAATTTAATTGGATTCTTTGATAAGAGAAATTGAACTTTTGAATAAGTGAATTTTACTTCGTAAATAATTGAAATTGAGTTTCTTTATTAATTAAGTTTTTGGAAATTTATTTAAGTAAGTAAATAAGTGAAATTGAATTTCTTGAACAAGAAATAAAATGTGATTTATTGAAATTAAGGTAAGATTTGAAATTTAAAGAATTTGATTTGACGAATTTAATTTAATTTGAAGTTTTGATATAATGAAGTTGAACTTAAGTAATTGATTTAATGAATTGGAAATAAATAGAAATTGTTTGAATGATAAATTTACTTAACGAATATTAAACGAAATCGATAAATGAACTTAAATGGATTTGAATGTAGATTAAATCATTTTAAATGATTTCGAAATGAAACTTATATACGAATTTAATGAATATTGGAATGGTTTAAATATAAATTTAAATCGAATTATAAGATTTTGAAATGGTAAATTGAAGTTTTGAAACGTAAATTATGGAAATTGATTTAGAAAGACAAATGAAATGTTGGTTTGTAAATTTCTAATTGGAATTGAAATTGATTTGGTTTTGAAATATATAAACGACCAATCAGTGTAATAATTACGAAAGTTATTAAAGAGACCGGAATCGGTTATGGATATACTCTCTATCTAATCCGAAAACCACTTTAATAACTATATGCGGAGTGGTGATCCAGAATGAAGTGGTTGGAATGATGTACGTGATGACTGAAGAAAGAGAACGATAATGGATAGCCTTGACACTTGTGTCAAATTGGAAATGACTAAAATAGGAGCCGTGCCGGGCCAATGGAGGTCAGCTACCTCAAGCGAACACACTTCTTCGAACTACTCATTACTTGTTGTCGATTGGTGCACCCTTGATTTTGGGAGTGTTGTTTCGCGTTGTTGCGGTCGCTGCGGCGATGCGTTCTCACCAGTCCGGATCAGGCAAACGGTAGTATCACTACCTTGGGTATTGCCTCATGTGCCTTGTCATACTTGTATCCCTTTATACGCGACCACTACGAATCTGTTTTGTGTTATACCTATGGAGTACTCCCTGATATCCCACTAGTTTACGGTGGAGTTTACAGTGATGTATAGACTATAACGCTTATATAAAATGTGTTAAGGGGGATAATGGTAACGCCTTAACACTATTTTGATATCCTTATATTACTGATAGACATTATCTACTTAGCGTACATTACTACCTAGGAGATAATTTAATGGATCCTTAAAGGATGGTTATTCCAAACATCCTTTGAGTTACTTGTGTTTCAGTTGCTATTTCACTTGAGTTGGATTTATAAATATAAGAATGTTAATCCTGACTCGAGTGTTTTGTGTTTTCTTTACGCTCGGGTCAGACTGAGTGTACCAGTATTCGAGACTCACCTTTGAAGTTGGAGCTTTGCTTGAAGATCCAACCATCTATTCTGCTTTCAGTATTCGATGATTCCAGTGATGTATTCTGATTTGTATTTGATGTATCGTATTACTCTTCCGTTGTATCTGGTTTAACTCTGATGTAACTTATACATTTATATAGTAGCTTCATGAACTACTATCTCTTTTATTTCCGCTGCATTTATTACTCTGTGTCTGTGATCTGTGTTCTATTTATTTACTGTATATGCTCAGTTTTGCCAATTTAAATTAACAACGCGATATTTTGAATTATTCAAGTCCGACATGTGCGGATGCGAATGGTCCAAAATACTGGGTCGTTACAGTTGGTATCAGAGCTTTGGTAGCTCTAGGCAAAACTTAACATATAGGGTAAATGTATTTACGGAATCACTCTCATTCGAGTTTCAATCTCTTCCTTTGACTCAATTCCTTTGAATTTTTGGAACGTTCCCTCGGTTCCGAAATTCATTCGTGTCCTTCACTATTCGTCTTCTTTCGATTCTGGAGCACCCCATAACTCTATTTTGAATGATATCTATAATAGATCGGCGGTCTCGCCAATCTTCGAATGATTCATAAAGGAGCAAAACTCCTTTATAATAGGCATCGATTTACCGGAGATTTCTGTATCCTCGGTTTACGATGCTATCTATTCCCTGCTATACCTGAATCCCATCTCTTGAGATCGAGTGTTGATTTACCTCAGAATTCAGCATCGATCTTATTCTTGAAGTTACGGACGACTCGGCTAAGGTTGCCTGTGAATTAAATAAACTCATCCATCTTCCGATTGTGGTAATTGAATTATCTTATCTTCTGTTTCAAACTTATTTTCGAATCAAAATTCTCTTCGATTTGAGTCAACAAAATTTGAATCCCTATCCTTATTTTGAAAATTCATTCCTGTATCGTCGAGCAAAGAAATGTATTTGTTAACTAATATATAAATGTTTAATATATACCGTGTTGTTTGAGTTGTTGACGTTGATTTGGGTTTCCGATCGATTCGTCTGATCAACGCTATCGATAGGATTTCCAAAACACTTGAACAGAGCAAACTGACACAATATTGTTTTCAAAATTTGGTAAATAAAATAATCTTGTAAAATTATATTATATATAAGTATAAATTTTCTGAAATTGAATTGTTAACTGAATTGGTTGTCAAAAAGGTAATATTGGATTTTCACTATTTGTTTTGTAAATCATTGATTATTCCAACATAAAAATAAATGGAATTATAAAAGTAGGTTTATAGTATTATTTAGAAATTTAAATGAATTTAAAATTTAGAATTTGAGAATTTAATTTTCAGTGATTTCAAGCTTTGGTTTTTAAATTTTTAAATGTATATTATTGAAGTAATTTTCAGATAGAAACCGTTTTCAAAGAATTTTAAATGTTTAAATCAGTGCTCTTCTCTTTGTCACTGGAAAATAATTTCGGTGATGGCGGCCGCATCATCGACATTCATTTTCGAGTTTCGAAGTGGAGAAACCATTCTGTAGTTTTGCTACGGTTTTGTTTTGGGAAAAAAAATATATTTTGATTTGAATTTTTCAGTATATTTTGATTTACATATATATGGGTATCTTATTTTAAAATTTAATTTGATTTGATATAAATATATTATATATATCTCTAAATTGTTTAAAGTTAATCGAAAATCTAATTCTTAAATTATGTTAAAGGATGATTTTAATTATAAATAAAACCAAAATTTGGAATAAATATTTAAACTTGAATAATTGAATTGGGAAAATTTTGTTTGTATATTGTTCAACTGCATTCTAATACAACTTACCTAAATCATTCAGAGTTGAATATGTAATTGGATAATGTACAATAAAAATGTCTTTATAAATAAAACCTGAGTGTTTATAATAAATGCTATACATTAAATTTTGATTGTAAAGATGTTAATAGAGTTAGATAGGATAATAAGTAAAACACAGTTAATAATGAAATAAATTTGTTTTGAAAGAATTAATAAATTGAAATTTGATCAACATATGAAAATACCTTGAATTAAAAGAAATTAATAGATGTAAATTAATTTAAATCGAAACTTTTATGTTTTAAATTAATTTATATGGTTTAAATATATGTGATAAGATATATTAAGTAGAATAATTTAACAATAATTTGGAATAAAGAAGATTTTTAAATTGCTGAAAAATATGATTATAATAACAGACTATTCAAATTTATGGTTTTAGAAATTATAAATTGAAGATAATTGGATAATAAGATAATGAATTTAAAAATAGTTGAGACTGATTTTAGTGAAATCAAATGGATTAAATCAAATTATTAAATATCAATTAATTTAAAATTTGAATTTATATGGTTTAAATTAATTGTTATTTTGTATTTCAAATCTGTTTTTCTTTCTAGTTGTTTCTATTCTCCTACCTCGTTCCTTTTCGGGGACGAAACGTTTTGAGTGGGGGAGAGTGTAACGACCCGTAAATTTCAACTGTTTTAATAACGTAATTAGTTGAAATTTTGTGAAATTTTAAACGATAAAATTTTGAAATATAAATTTGATATTTGGAATGCGTTTAGTTAAACATAGCAACTGGTAAATTTTCGTCCGAAAATATGAAAGTTTATTTCGCGCGTAAATTTACTTCAATTTAAATCAGTTAAAAAACGATGAAAATAAAATGTTTCCGAAACCTAAATATTTTACATAGAAAAATTCTAAACCATCTTCTGAGCAAGATGTTAGTTTGTCGTTTTTCCAAATTCGGACATCTTTGGCTCCGTCGATCTTATTTTCCAGTGTTTTTCTTGCATTTTCCGTAGTAGAAAAATTCGAATTTTATAATTCAATCGTACCACTGATTTCTATATACCGTTTTGATCGTCTCATCGTGCTGATCTCTACGGTATATTCGATTGTCAAATTCGGAGTTCCGTTGTACGTTGCACTTTGCGTAACGCCTACCGTATCGGTAGCCGGTTACAATCTGCTCTGAGACTTTTCGTTATCCTGCGTATAATCCAATAGCCACTGGTATTTATTATTTTCAGAAAATCAATGCTTGACTTTATCTTCACTCGTTCCTATATGGTGCCGTTTCATTTCATTATTTTGGTTCGTTCAAAATGATCCGCGGCTACTACTATTCCAACCGTTGACTTGCTCTGTCTATTTGGAGGCTCTTCAATTTTGATTTGTGCGTTTATAATAAATGAAATACTGAATATGTATTGTAGCCAACTCACCATTCTTCTCCTAATCTTCATTTTCCATCCCACAGCCATTCGTGCCTCTGCCTTGAACCTCCTGTCCTTCTACCCTCAACCTCCACACGTGTAGTAGCCCTTCCACCATCTGACACCTCTCAGCCTGACCACCTATCTCCGCCTCTTTCCGAGCAGCACCAAGCATCACCGACGCCCTCCATAAGCAGCCGACTCCGCCCAAAGCATCGTCGCTACCACTTCCTCACCAACGCATTAGCGCCATCACCAAAGCTCCTTTCCACCGCGAGCATGACCCAGCTTGCCCTCTGATATCTGTCCCCACCGCCTTCCGGTCTGCCCACCCTTCCGGCCCAATGCCCTGACTCGCAAGCCATTCCGAGTAGCCTCCGATCAAGCAACACCGAGCAGTAGCCTATCTTTCCCTGCAGTCAGCTAACTTTGCCAAGTCTTTCTCTAAAAAAAATAACGTGAAACAATGGGTGCTGCCGTTCACAAACCCGAGCCGAGCTTCATCTCCGCCCACATCTTCACCACGCCGCCTTGCAGCATCAACCCATCACGCCACTCTGCCTCGTGTGCAACCTTCACCCGACTGTTTCTTCCTTGACCGCGCCTAACCTCCGGCGAAACCACCGCCTCTGACCTCCGGCTCTGTTCCTTCGTGCCCCTCCCCTGTGCTCAGCTTGAGCATGCGCGTTGATAAGTAATTGGTGAGAACATATATACACTTAATTTTGGGTTAATATATATATATTATAAAATGTTTGGTATAGCCTATTGCTATACATATACTGGGCGCAAGTTCTCCCGCTGTTTATATATATTGGATGAGCTCAGTTTCAACAAATTTTGGGTTGCCAGTATACATGTTTAAAATGTATATTTTCTAATGATTATATATATAAGTTGCTTCTATTGTAGTGATACTAATATATATAAGACAGTGTTTTAAAAGAAGTATATTTTGTAAGACGTTGATGTGAAAAATAATAATAGTTTGTATGGTAATAATCTGTTGAGTATATATGTTAATAAAATTTTGCTTATAGCTAATATCTATATGCATTCATATATATTAGATTTTGAAGAGCTGTACACATATATACACACATTATTTAAAGTGCTGTCACTTTATACTTGTTGTTGTTGTGGGAATATATAATAGTCTATAGACTTTTACCTGTCAAGTTGTTGTTTAAGCCTCGTGTATAATGTTTTGCTATAGATTTTAACAATATTGGTTGTCAGATGCATTCTTAGTAATATAATAAAGTTCATATACGTATATAAGTATAATTGGTTCCAGGCTCAATTGATGGCGGTGTGTATATATATTTTATAACACTATTTTATTATAAGAAGGGATATATATATATATATATATTAGTTTAAGAATTTGATTTATTGGTTTGCGTGTAGCGCTACATTTGAAATATACTGATTTTTGAAGTATAATATGTATAACTATTTCTCATTTTAAACAAGTACGTTATATTTACATATATTAATATTTGTTTAGTAATATACATATACGGATTTTTAAGTTTAGTATTTGAAGGAAATTGGTTAGTGTAATTATATATATAGTTTATATTATAGTCTGTTTAGGCAGTATATATGAATCTGTTATAGATGAATTGGATTGTTAATTTAAAACGATGATTTTATTATATATATATATATATATATTATATTTTATTTTGTCTTAAATTAACATATTGGTTTATAAAAAAATATATGTATTTAGTTCAATTTATATCAACTGATTCAATCGTTTTCATCGATTTTCCATTACCAGCTTTGTCCGTCGTGTCTACTTCTTCATCGAATTCGTGCCAATTTTGCTTTGTTTGGAATTCGTGCTTGGATTCACAACTCATCTCATTTCCGCCCATCTCTAGCCTCGAAAGGTGAGCAATCACTCACGATTAATGTTCTTTTATTTATTAAATTTGATTTCAATTGAAACGACAAATTGAAATATGCAACTGTTAGTTATTTACACTGTTATATATCTGTTATTTCCTGAACCAGTTCACCTGTGACATCTGACACCATTATCTGCTATTTATACAATGATAATCCAGTTTAGTTGATAAATGATTGATTGTTGATGTTTATATTGGACGTTAAATTGTTAATGTTAAAGTGAAAAATAATATGCAATTGAATTGATATATGATAGTTAATGATTTAAATTGGATCTATATGTTGAATTTGATTAGTTAAAAATTCGTATAATATGACCCCTTTAATGTTAAATTAATTGACACGTAGGATTTGGTTAATTACACTTTGAACCGTTGAATGTTTGTTGTTTAAATTGATGATGGATGAAATTGTAATAGATGACAAGTGAAAAACCGTAATGTAATAATCTTTAATCTACATGAAATGATAGTGTAGATTCTAGAAAAAAATTATATTAATTTACACAAACAACAATGTAAATTAATATGATTATTTCGGGATTATTTGAATTAATTATTGGATTGATATTGGTTGTTGTTATTGCTTGTTTATTTACTTTGACACCATCCCAGTTATCACACTGCAAGTTCCCTTTGCTATGCTTTGATTTTGAATTGAATTAGAATCGGGTTGAAATGATAAATACCCAAATTGAACTTTGACCTAGGATAGAGAATTAAATAAAACCCGATTGGTCAATAATTTGATTTAAAAATAAAACGAAGATTTTATTTGAATAAATAATATGGTTTTGAAATGAAGTTGAAATTTGAATTTTTAATGAAGGGAAAATGTTAGTATTTAATAATCTGAAACAAAATATTAACAATGTAATTGATGAAAGAATGTTGTTTAATTTGAGAAATGATTGAATTAAGTTTGAAATGATTTAATAATTATGTTTGAAATTATAATTAAGTTTGAAATTATTAAACTTTGAAATTATTTAATAATTAAGTTTGAATTATTTAATAATTAATAAGATTGAATTATTTAATGATTAAATTTAATTGGATTCTTTGATAAGAGAAATTGAACTTTTGAATAAGTGAATTTTACTTCGTAAATAATTGAAATTAAGTTTCTTTACTAATTAAGTTTTTGGAAATTTATTAAGTAAGTAAATAAGTGAAATTGAATTTCTTGAACAAGAAATAAAATGTGATTTATTGAAATTAAGGTAAGATTTGAAATTTAAAGAATTTGATTTGACGAATTTAATTTAATTTGAAGTTTTGATATAATGAAGTTGAACTTAAGTAATTGATTTAATGAATTGGAAAGAAATAGAAATTGTTTGAATGATAAATTTACTTAACGAATATTAAACGAAATCGATAAATGAACTTAAATGGATTTGAATGTAGATTAAATCATTTTAAATGATTTCGAAATGAAACTTATATACGAATTTAATGAATATTGGAATGGTTTAAATATAAATTGAAATCGAATTATAAGATTTTGAAATGGTAAATTGAAGTTTTGAAACGTAAATTATGGAAATTGATTTAGAAAGACAAATGAAATGTTGGTTTGTAAATTTCTAATTGGAATTGAAATTGATTTGGTTTTGAAATATATAAACGACCAATCGGTGTAATAATTACGAAAGTTATTAAAGAGACCGGAATCGGTTATGGATATACTCTCTATCTAAACCGAAAACCACTTTAATAACTATATGCGGAGTGGTGATCCAGAATGAAGTGGTTGGAATGATGTACGTGATGAGTGAAGAAAGAGAACGATAATGGATAGCCTTGACACTTGTGTCAAATTGGAAATGACTAAAATAGGAGCCGTGCCGGGCCAATGGAGGTCAGCTACCTCAAGCGAACACACTTCTTCGAACTACTCATTACTTGTTGTCGATTGGTGCACCCTTGATTTTGGGAGTGTTGTTTCGCGGTGTTGCGGTCGCTGCGGCGATGCGTTCTCACCAGTCCGGATCAGGCAAACGGTAGTATCACTACCTTGGGTATTGCCTCATGTGCCTTGTCATACTTGTATCCCTTTATACGCGACCACTACGAATCTGTTTTGTGTTATACCTATGGAGTACTCCCTGATATCCCACTAGTTTACGGTGGAGTTTACAGTGCTGTATAGACTATAACGCTTATATAAAATGTGTTAAGGGGGATAATGGTAACGCCTTAACACTATTTTGATATCCTTATATTACTGATAGACATTATCTACTTAGCGTACATTACTACCTAGTAGATAATTTAATGGATCCTTACAGGATGGTTATTCCAAACATCCTTTGAGTTACTTGTGTTCCAGTTGCTATTTCACTTGAGTTGGATTTATAAATATAAGAATGTTAATCCTGACTCGAGTGTTTTGTGTTTTCTTTACGCTCGGGTCAGACTGAGTGTACCAGTATTCGAGACTCACCTTTGAAGTTGGAGCTTTGCTTGAAGATCCAGCCATCTATTCTGCTTTCAGTATTCGATGATTCCAGTGATGTATTCTGATTTGTATCTGATGTATCGTATTACTCTTCCGTTGTATCTGGTTTAACTCTGATGTAACTTATACATTTATATAGTAGCTTCATGAACTACTATCTCTTTTATTTCCGCTGCATTTATTACTCTGTGTCTGTGATCTGTGTTCTATTTATTTACTGTATATGCTCAGTTTTGCCAATTTAAATTAACAACGCGATATTTTGAATTATTCAAGTCCGACATGTGCGGATGCGAATGGTCCAAAATACTGGGTCGTTACAGTTGGTATCAGAGCTTTGGTAGCTCTAGGCAAAACTTAACATATAGGGTAAATGTATTTACGGAATCACTCTCATTCGAGTTTCAATCTCTTCCTTTGACTCAATTCCTTTGAATTTTTGGAACGTTCCCTCGGTTCCGAAATTCATTCGTGTCCTTCACTATTCGTCTTCTTTCGATTCTAAAGCACCCCATAACTCCATTTTGAATGATATCTATAATAGATCGGCGGTCTCGCCAATCTTCGAATGATTCATAAAGGAGCAAAACTCCTTTATAATAGGCATCGATTTACCGGAGATTTCTGTATCCTCGGTTTACGATGCTATCTATTCCCTGCTATACCTGAATCCCATCTCTTGAGATCGAGTGTTGATTTACCTCAGAATTCAGCATCGATCTTATTCTTGAAGTTACGGACGACTCGGCTAAGGTTGCCAGTGAATTAAATAAACTCATCCATCTTCCGATTGTGGTAATTGAATTATCTTATCTTCTGTTTCAAACTTATTTTCAAATCAAAATTCTCTTCGATTTGAGTCAACAAAATTTGAATCCCTATCCTTATTTTGAAAATTCATTCCTGTATCGTCGAGCAAAGAAATGTATTTGTTAACTAATATATAAATGTTTAATATATACCGTGTTGTTTGAGTTGTTGACGTTGATTTGGGTTTCCGATCGATTCGTCTGATCAACGCTATCGATAGGATTTCCAAAACACTTGAACAGAGCAAACTGACACAATATTGTTTTCAAAATTTGGTAAATAAAATAATCTTGTAAAATTATATTATATATAAGTATAAATTTTCTGAAATTGAATTGTTAACTGAATTGGTTGTCAAAAAGGTAATATTGAATTTTCACTATTTGTTTTGTAAATCATTGATTATTCCAACATAAAAATAAATGGAATTATAAAAGTTGGTTTATAGTATTATTTAGAAATTTAAATGAATTTAAAATTTAGAATTTGAGAATTTAATTTTCAGTGATTTCAAGCTTTGGTTTTTAAATTTTTAAATGTATATTATTGAAGTAATTTTCAGATAGAAACCGTTTTCAAAGAATTTTAAATGTTTAAATCAGTGCTCTTCTCTTTGTCACTGGAAAATAATTTCGATGATGGCGGCCGCATCATCGACATTCATTTTCGAGTTTCGAAGTGGAGAAACCATTCTGTAGTTTTGCTATGGTTTTTTTTTGGGAAAAAAAAATATTTTGATTTGAATTTTTCAGTATATTTTGATTTACATATATATGGGTATCTTATTTTAAAATTTAATTTGATTTGATATAAATATATTATATATATCTCTAAATTGTTTAAAGTTAATCGAAAATCTAATTCTTAAATTCTGTTAAAGGATGATTTTAATTATAAATAAAACCAAAATTTGGAATAAATATTTAAACTTGAATAATTGAATTGGGAAAATTTTGTTTGTATATTGTTCAACTGCATTCTAATACAACTTACCTAAATCATTCAGAGTTGAATATGTAATTGGATAATGTACAATAAAAATGTCTTTATAAATAAAACCTGAGTGTTTATAATAAATGCTATACACTAAATTTTGATTATAAAGATGTTAATAGAGTTAGATAGGATAATAAGTAAAACTCAGTTAATAATGAAATAAATTTGTTTTGAAAGAATTAATAAATTGAAATTTGATCAACATATGAAAATACCTTGAATTAAAAGAAATTAATAGATGTAAATTAATTTAAATCGAAACTTTTATGTTTTAAATTAATTTATATGGTTTAAATATATGTGATAAGATATATTAAGTAGAATAATTTAACAATAATTTGGAATAAAGAAGATTTTTAAATTGCTGAAAAATATGATTATAATAACAGACTATTCAAATTTATGGTTTTAGAAATTATAAATTGAAGATAATTGGATAATAAGATAATGAATTTAAAAATAGTTGAGACTGATTTTAGTGAAATCAAATGGATTAAATCAAATTATTAAATATCAATTAATTTAAAATTTGAATTTATATGGTTTAAATTAATTGTTATTTTGTATTTCAAATCTGTTTTTCTTTCTAGTTGTTTCTATTCTCCTACCTCGTTCCTTTTCGGGGACGAAAAGTTTTGAGTGGGGGAGAGTGTAACGACCCGTAAATTTCAACTGTTTTAATAACGTAATTAGTTGAAATTTTGTGAAATTTTAAACGATAAAATTTTGAAATATAAATTTGATATTTGGAATGCGTTTAGTTAAACATAGCAACTGGTAAATTTTCGTCCGAAAATATGAAAGTTTATTTCGCGCGTAAATTTACTTCAATTTAAATCAGTTAAAAAGCGATGAACATAAAATGTTTCCGAAACCTAAATATTTTACATAGAAAAATTCTAAACCATCTTCTGAGCAAGATGTTAGTTTGTCGTTTTTCCAAATTCGGACATCTTTGGCTCCGTCGATCTTATTTTCCAGTGTTTTTCTTGCATTTTCCGTAGTAGAAAAATTCGAATTTTATAATTCAATCGTACCACTGATTTCTATATACCGTTTTGATCGTCTCATCGTGCTGATCTCTACGGTATATTCGATTGTCAAATTCGGAGTTCCATTGTACGTTGCACTTTGCGTAACGCCTACCGTATCGGTAGCCGGTTACAATCTGCTCTGAGACTTTTCGTTATCCTGCGTATAATCCAATAGCCACTGGTATTTATTATTTTCAGAAAATCAATGCTTGACTTTATCTTCACTCGTTCCTATATGGTGCCGTTTCATTTCATTATTTTGGTTCGTTCAAAATGATCCGCGGCTACTACTATTCCAACCGTTGACTTGCTCTGTCTATTTGGAGGCTCTTCAATTTTGATTTGTGCGTTTATAATAAATGAAATACTGAATATGTATTGTAGCCAACTCACCATTCTTCTCCTAATCTTCATTTTCCATCCCACAGCCATTCGTGCCTCTTCCTTGAACCTCCTGTCCTTCCACCCTCAACCTCCACACGTGTAGTAGCCCTTCCACCATCTGACACCTCTCAGCCTGACCACCTATCTCCGCCTCTTTCCGAGTAGCACCAAGCATCGCCGACGCCCTCCATAAGCAGCCGACTCCGCCCAAAGCATCGTCGCCACCACTTCCTCACCAACGCATTAGCGCCATCACCAAAGCTCCTTTCCACCGCGAGCATGACCCAGCTTACCCTCCGATCTCTGTCCCCACCGCCTTCCGGTCTGCCCACCCTTCCGGCCCAATGCCCTGACTCGCAAGCCATTCCGAGTAGCCTCCGATCAAGCAACACCGAGCAGTAGCCTATCTTTCCCTACAGTCAGCTAACTTTGCCAAGTCTTTCTCTAAAAAAAATAACGAGAAACAATGGGTGCTGCCGTTCACAAACCCGAGCCGAGCTTCATCTCCGCCCACATCTTCACCGCGTCGCCTTGCACCATCAACCCATCACGCCACTCTGCCTCGTGTGCAACCTTCACCCGACTGTTTCTTCCTTGACCGCGCCTAACCTCCGGCGAAACCACCGCCTCTGACCTCCGGCTCTGTTCCTTCGTGCCCCTCCCCTGTGCTCAGCTTGAGCATGCGCGTTGATAAGTAATTGGTGAGAACATATATACACTTAATTTTGGGTTAATATATATATATTATAAAATGTTTGGTATAGCCTATTGCTATACATATACTGGGCGCAAGTTCTCCCGCTGTTTATATATATTGGATGAGCTCAGTTTCAACAAATTTTGGATTGCCAGTATACATGTTTAAAATGTATATTTTCTAATGATTATATATATAAGTTGCTTCTATTGTAGTGATACTAATATATATAAGACATTGTTTAAAAAGAAGTATATTTTGTAAGACGTTGATGTGAAAAATAATAATAGTTTGTATGGTAATAATCTGTTGAGTATATATGTTAATAAAATTTTGCTTACAGCTAATATCTATATGCATTCATATATATTAGATTTTGAAGAGCTGTACACATATATACACACATTATTTAAAGTGCTGTCACTTTATACTTGTTGTTGGTGTGGGAATATATAATAGTCTATAGACTTTTACCTGTCAAGTTGTTGTTTAAGCCTCGTGTATAATGTTTTGCTATAGATTTTAACAATATTGGTTGTCAGATGCATTCTTAGTAATATAATAAAGTTCATATACGTATATAAGTATAATTGGTTCCAGGCTCAATTGATGGCGGTGTGTATATATATTTTATAACACTATTTTATTATAAGAAGGGATATATATATATTAGTTTAAGAATTTGATTTATTGGTTTGCGTGTAGCGCTACATTTGAAATATACTGATTTTTGAAGTATAATATGTATAACTATTTCTCATTTTAAACAAGTACGTTATATTTACATATATTAATATTTGTTTAGTAATATACATATACGGATTTTTAAGTTTAGTATTTGAAGGAAATTGGTTAGTGTAATTATATATATAGTTTATATTATAGTCTGTTTAGGCAGTATATATGAATCTGTTATAGATGAATTGGATTGTTAATTTAAAACGATGATTTTATTATATATATATATATATATATTTATTATATTTTATTTTGTCTTAAATTAACATATTGGTTTTATAAAAAAATATATGTATTTAGTTCAATTTATATCAACTGATTCAATCGTTTTCATCGATTTTCCATTACCAGCTTTGTCCGTCGTGTCTACTTCTTCATCGAATTCGTGCCAATTTTGCTTTGTTTGGAATTCGTGCTTGGATTCACAACTCATCTCATTTCCATCCATCTCTAGCCTCGAAAGGTGAGCAATCACTCACGATTAATGTTCTTTTATTTATTAAATTTGATTTCAATTGAAACGACAAATTGAAATATGCAACTGTTAGTTATTTACACTGTTATATATCTGTTATTTCCTGAACCAGTTCACCTGTGACATCTGACACCATTATCTGCTATTTATACAATGATAATCCAGTTTAGTTGATAAATGATTGATTGTTGATGTTTATATTGGACGTTAAATTGTTAATGTTAAAGTGATAAATAATATGCAATTGAATTGATATATGATAGTTAATGATTTAAATTGGATCTATATGTTGAATTTGATTAGTTAAAAATTCGTATAATATGACCCCTTTAATGTTAAATTAATTGACACGTAGGATTTGGTTAATTACACTTTGAACCGTTGAATGTTTGTTGTTTAAATTGATGATGGATGAAATTGTAATAGATGACAAGTGAAAAACCGTAATGTAATAATCTTTAATCTACATGAAATGATAGTGTAGATTCTAGAAATAATTATATTAATTTACACAAACAACAATGTAAATTAATACGATTATTTCAGGATTATTTGAATTAATTATTGGATTGATATTGGTTGTTGTTATTGCTTGTTTATTTACTTTGACACCATCCCAGTTATCACACTGCAAGTTCCCTTTGCTATGCTTTGATTTTGAATTGAATTGGAATCGGGTTGAAATGATAAATACCCAAATTGAACTTTGACCTAGGATAGAGAATTAAATAAAACCCGATTGGTCAATAATTTGATTTAAAAATAAAACGAAGATTTTATTTGAATAAATAATATGGTTTTGAAATGAAGTTGAAATTTGAATTTTTAATGAAGGGAAAATGTTAGTATTTAATAATCTGAAATAAAATATTCACAATGTAATTGATGAAAGAATGTTGTTTAATTTGAGAAATGATTGAATTAAGTTTGAAATTATTTAATAATTAAGTTTGAATTATTTAATAATTAATAAGATTGAATTATTTAATGATTAAATTTAATTGGATTCTTTGATAAGAGAAATTGAACTTTTGAATAAGTGAATTTTACTTCGTAAATAATTGAAATTGAGTTTCTTTATTAATTAAGTTTTTGGAAATTTATTAAGTAAGTAAATAAGTGAAATTGAATTTCTTGAACAAGAAATAAAATGTGATTTATTGAAATTAAGGTAAGATTTGAAATTTAAAGAATTTGATTTGACGAATTTAATTTAATTTGAAGTTTTGATATAATGAAGTTGAACTTAAGTAATTGATTTAATGAATTGGAAATAAATAGAAATTGTTTGAATGATAAATTTACTTAACGAATATTAAACGAAATCGATAAATGAACTTAAATGGATTTGAATGTAGATTAAATAATTTTAAATAATTTCGAAATGAAACTTATATACGAATTTAATGAATATTGGAATGGTTTAAATATAAATTGAAATCGAATTATAAGATTTTGAAATGGTAAATTGAAGTTTTGAAACGTAAATTATGGAAATTGATTTAGAAAGACAAATGAAATGTTGGTTTGTAAATTTCTAATTGGAATTGAAATTGATTTGGTTTTGAAATATATAAACGACCAATCGGTGTAATAATTACGAAAGTTATTAAAGAGACCGGAATCGGTTATGGATATACTCTCTATCTAAACCGAAAACCACTTTAATAACTATAGGCGGAGTGGTGATCCAGAATGAAGTGGTTGGAATGATGTACGTGATGACTGAAGAAAGAGAACGACCACTACGAATCTGTTTATACGCGACCACTACGAATCCCTTTATACGAATCTGAAGAAAGAGAACGACCACTACAAATGAAGTGGTTGGAATGATGTATCACTACCTTGGGTATTGCCTCATGTGCCTTGTCATACTTGTATCCCTTTATACGCGACCACTACGAATCTGTTTTGTGTTATACCTATGGAGTACTCCCTGATATCCCACTAGTTTACGGTGGAGTTACAGTGCTGTATAGACTATAACGCTTATATAAAATGTGTTAAGGGGGATAATATTAACGCCTTAACACTATTTTGATATCCTTATATTACTGATAGACATTATCTACTTAGCGTACATTACTACCTAGTAGATAGTTTAACGGATCCTTAAAGGATGGTTATTCCAAACATCCTTTGAGTTACTTGTGTTTCAGTTGCTATTTCACTTGAGTTGGATTTATAAATATAAGAATGTTAATCCTGACTCGAGTGTTTTGTGTTTTCTTTACGCTCGGGTCAGACTGAGTGTACCAGTATTCGAGACTCACCTTTGAAGTTGGAGCTTTGCTTGAAGATCCAGCCATCTATTCTGCTTTCAGTATTCGATGATTCCAGTGATGTATTCTGATTTGTATCTGATGTATCGTATTACTCTTCCGTTGTATCTGGTTTAACTCTAATGTAACTTATACATTTATATAGTAGCTTCATGAACTACTATCTCTTTTATTTCCGCTGCATTTATTACTCTGTGTCTATGATCTGTGTTCTATTTATTTACTGTATATGCTCAGTTTTGCCAATTTAAATTAACAACGCGATATTTTGAATTATTCAAGTCCGACATGTGCGGATGCGAATGGTCCAAAATACTGGGTCGTTACATGCTAACTTTGTTAAATCATTGTTCCTACACGTAATTTCCATATTATGCAACAAATGACCATTAATTCTCCCTTTTTAATATATAAAACCTATGGTAAGGAAGAAAATTAACTAAAATTTATGGATAATATATAATATATGCAAACCAAATGTCAATAAAGTTGGAATTTCATTATAAAAATATGCAACAAAGTCAAGAAACAAAACAAAATATCACCAATTTGAATACATCCTTTCTAAATAAAAAAACATAACAATTCACATTTTTTGAACATGGATTCATAAATGCCAACAAGTGTCAATAATGGGGATCGAACTTATGATATTTAATATCGTAGTTTATGCTACCGATCGACTGAGCCAACCCCATTGAAAACATAACAATTCATTTATCAAGACTAAACCTTTAACATTCAAATACTGAAAATTGATAAATCGGATGGTGAAAACCAAGCAAAATATGATCTTCTTCAAAATCAATAAAGAAAGATTGAAACTTCTACAAAAAAATGTAGTGACCTATTTTGTTTAGACATACGTTAAATTATAAACACCAACGGACATAACCGAATCACATCTCAGATCTAAGTACAATATTAGGAACAATTGGTATTCTAAAAAAATAGGAATAATTAGGTGTTACATGTTTGATAACTAATTCTGCAGTTATTGTATTATACAACAATACCAAACGTTCTATTAAACTAAATTATATCTATAGCAAATTACATAAAATAAAAGAATCAACAATTGATTTTTATTTATAGGTTTATATCTTGAGTATGCTATCATGTGGATCTCTATAATTGTAAAAGTAAACTTAATCAGAAAAACAAGTATTTTTCCTTGCGCAAAGGGTGCTAGATCGTATAGATGTTTCCATGTCATTGACAAACATTAAAAAACATTTACATCTCAAATCAAAATTATTTCTTATACCAAAATCCACACTTTATTTACATTTAATATTTTAAAAATGTGTCGACTTTTAATCAAGACAGGCTAATTTTGAAGTTTAGCAAGTTTGAATTATTACTTAAAAAATCCTCAAAATACTAATTTATTTCATAAACCAGTTATAAATAATTTATATCTATATTTTTACATCAAAATAGCTTTATAAATAACCATTTAATTTAGGAATAATCAATTTTGGCATTAGACCAAATCCAAAGTTATTAGATCAAATAGACCAATAGTTTGAGCAAGGTATTATATGAGTTCAATGACTTATAGAAGAAGGCAAATTCAAAACTTTCTCATGGAAAAATCATTAAAATTTTCCAAATGAAATGATTGACGAGTGGCTCTGATACTACTTGTTAAGAATTTTAAATCAGTTTACAACAAACTATTGATTAAATTCTGATTATGAAATTCAAGAAAAGAGCTACAGGTCCCTGTTCTTGATGTTGTTATAAGAAAAGTCCCTACAGAAATAAATATGTAAATTTGATCCCTATTTTTGAAAAGTAGAAAACGCAAGGTGCCTTGCACTTTTCTGATAAAAATGCAAGGTAACCTGCACTATTTTTATTTTGAAATTTGAAAATTTTGAAATTCTTGAAATTTTTGAAAAGCGCAAATTAACTTGCACTTTCTATCAAGAAAGCGCAAGCTAGATTGCTCTTTCTAATTTTGAATTTGTTTTTGAAAAGCGCAAGCTAATTTGCGCTTTCTGATTTTGAAAATTTTGAAATGCGCAAGTTAACTTGCACTTTCTATTAGGAAAGCACAACCTAGTTTGCGCTTTCTTATTTAAAAAATAGGGACCAAATTTATATACTCATTGCTACAAGAAGTTTTCTTGTAACAACATCAAAAATAGGGACCTTATGTGCAAAACCCATATGAAATAATTAGTGAACCATGCGGATTTTTTATAATAAGAGTGTCCCTCAAATTGAGAGCAGTCGAGTGAATATAATACCAAGATGAAAAAACAAGGGCTACCAACAAGCTCGAGGTAGTACAAAAATTACAGCCTTAGTAATTCTCTGAGCACCAACCTTAAATGTACTACTAAACCAAAAGGGTATTGTGACAAAACAGTAAGACTTGGCATGTCAACGAATAATTTCAGATTTGGATAATGCCATATCCACATCCTCATTCGAAATCATTTTCAGATATCAGATATTCACATATGTAGATACAAACGGATATCATATAATTATCTAACGATCGATAAATCAAGAAACGTAAATAGAAAATTTTGGTTTAAGATATATCTTTTTTCGATCCTACAGATTATAAAAATATGCAAAATCAACAAATACGATGATAATAAATAGTTTTGAGCAGTTAATATGCATTTAATACATATAATTTAAACTATTAACTTAATGAAAAAATAAATATAATTGTGCTAAAATACACATAACTATAATCTTGATAAAAAGGCGGACAGATAATTTTCGAATGCAGATGCTTTCGTATCCGCATCTGTATCCGTTTTTTGGATATAGGTTATTTATCTGCTTTTCGAATACAGAAGCAGACAGATTTCAATTCTTTTAGATATCCATTGATTGCATTAAGTAAGACTAAACGTGTAAGGATCACCAAATAGATGGTCAAAATAGGAAAATGCATGTAAAGACCATTGGTGGTGCAGGTAAGAGTAAAGTGTAGCCCAAATGTAAAGTAAGATAATGTTAGGGGTTTTCCTATGATCCATACATAATTAGATTTTAGAAGAGATAAGAAGTGAAGAAAAGAAACGTCACACAAATTCCATCGAACAAGACCTTTATTAAGTCACTAAAAGATTACAAGAGAAAGCCTTAAATGTTGAGAATCAATCTCAATACCAAAATCTTTAGTAAAAATGACTCTTCGAATATACATATTTATAGCTTACTACTATGTATTTGCTAATATATCTCCCATCATCAATCGAATAAATAAATATATTTGACCATATATTATTTATTTGTTTTCTTTAAATATGAAGTTATTAGAGAGAAATAATTGCATAAATATCTCTTCCTAAATCAAATCTAATACTTTCCATAATTTATTAGTTAACCAATCGATTAACTAATATATAAAACAAATATCGTGCCGCATATTTTCAACACTCCACCTCGACACAATATTCTTCACGGGCTCCACCATCATTCGAAAACAAACTTAATCAACCTTCAAACCACCTTGTTATGCCTCTCCCATTGAACACATATATCATCAATAAATCAGAATCGATTGTAATACTACAAAGGTCTCCAAGCAGACTTTGTGGTTTTTCATTACATGCTCTACCTTGATTCAGACAAATTTCTCCTTCCAACTCCAATTGGAGAACTCCCTACATTCTCCACCATTTTTCCAAGCAATATGTATATGTTATTATTTCCCCATTTTGCATGCATACACTCCTTATTACCCCTCCAAACCTTTGTAACTTCACCTCGAGTTGAAAGTTTGCGGCCTTTTTGTTCTAGCTATCAAATTGAATCAAATTTCTTCTTAATTTATTGGATGTGTCTAACTCTTGTTAGCTTCACCACCCTTCTATCATACATCTTCAACCTAACCAAACCTATTCCTTTAATATGCAAATCCCCACCATCAACAGATTCCACCTTATCACTTTGCTTGTCATAATCAATAAACGCTTCCTTTTGATTACATATGTGGAAACAAGCACCTAAATCTAGTACCTAATCTTTGCTTTTGCCTTTTGTCCACACTACGTTGTCATCAAATTCTTTAGCAAAATTTACCTCTTCATTGCTGCCTTCATCAAGCTTGACTTTTCCTTCCTCTAATTTCCCATTTCTTTGTCCTTTCCAAGCTTATTGCAAAATCTCAGTTGGTGATCGGGTTTTCCATAGTAATAACAGATGAAACCCTTTCCATGTTTGATTTATTTGATTGTCTTTCAATATTTGGATAGTTACCCCCTCTAGTAAGACGGACATCTTCAAATGGATTTCTACTTTCTCTTTCTTCCTTATCTTTTCCTTCTAGTAGATTCATCCTTAGCCTCTCCTCGTTAAGCAAGCTACGAACCACCAACCCCATTGAAACAACTCCATCCAAATTTGAGTTGTTTAATGCAACCACAAGCGTTTCCCAACTCGCTGGTAATGAACTCATCAACATCAAAGCTTGTGTCTCATCATCCATCTTGTAATTTACGGCAGCCAATTGGTTTACAATTTTCTAAAAATCATTAAGATGCTCTCCAATTGACCCGTTTTTCTTAAGCTTCAGATTCACTAATCTTCTCATAAAAAAGCCTTATCCATTGTAGGGTTCTTTGCATTCATTTCTTCTAATTTCTTCCAGATTGCATAAGCAGATGTTTCATTAGCAACATTATGAAACATCAAATTCTCCAAAAAACACCGAATCGCCATCACAGCCTTCCTATCCAAATTCTCACATTTTGCTCCGAAAGCTTGTGTCTCATCATCCATCACATTTTGCTTCTTCCCTTTGTTTTCCAATGGTTTGTGAAGATCATTGAGATACAAAAAAATTTCATCTTCGCATTTCATAACCATCAATTTCTTCCGTTAAGTTTTTCAAACACTCAAATTATCCATAACCGAACTCTCTTCAAAAAATTTATGTAGTAGGCTCTGATACCAACTGTTAGGGTTTTCCTAGATTACTACATAATTATATTTTAGCAGAGATAAAAGTGAAAAAAATGACATACGGATTCCTCCAAACAACCTTTCTTAATTCACTAAAAGATTACAAGAGAAATCCTAAAAAAATGGGAATCAATCTCAATGCCAAATCCCTTAGTAAAAATGACTCTCCTAACATACATATTTATAACTACTACAAATTAATTGAAACATAGAGATATATTTGCTAATATATCTTCCATAATCAGTCAAATAAATAAATATATTTGATAGTATATTTATTTGTTTGTTTTCTTTGAAAATGATGTTATTAGAGAGAAATATATACATAAATATCACTTCCTAAATCAAATCAAATACTTTCCATAATTAGTTAGTTAACCAATCAATTAACTAATATACAAAACAAATATTATGTTGCATATTTTCAATAGATAATGCACCAAAGGCAAATGCAAATCCTGATGCACCACAAAGTAATGCAGATTGATACGCTACATAATAGCTTTGGAGAATGCATTGTAAAGATAGTTGGCATTGCACAAGTTGTAATTAGTATGTAGCATAATGATGCTTGAAGAATGTGAGTAGAAAGTGTGGTGTTGAAACCACGATAATACGTGTATATGGTAGAGAGATTGTAAGATGCGCTGATGGAAATAAAAGCATGCAACATGTTGACTAGAAAATGTGCTGAAGTAGAACACAAGAATGAGCAAAAGAAAAGTGTTTGTCAAAAAATAGGAAGTAAAGTGCGCAAAATGTGGATGTAAGCCACGAGCTAAAGTGTCTTGATCCAATGGAGTGCCAAACAAGGACATGTAAAAACAGTTGCAAGGCAATAAAAGGAGAGTAGGTTCCAACCATGTTTCTAAAGTGGGAGGATTAGGATCTATGCATTCGAGAAGATTGTGCACAACCTAATCGTAATGAGTTTTCCTACCGGTGCTTTCTTTGCTTGACCCTGCGCAAAGAGAGATTATCTTAATAGTAAAAAAATTAAAACAGGTGAAGTATCTCAATAACTGTTATTAAATATGAGTTGATTTCTTTCAGCCCATAAGCATCAACTAGTAATAGAATAAATAGTATCTAGGAGATTATTATGTGATGTGTAATAGTTAAGTTTAAAATATGTTCAATATTCATGGAGAGCATGAATGATATGAATTAACCTAAGTCCAACAAGGATATGTTACTCTTATTTTTCACAAAATATAATAATTAGTTTTAAGAAGGAAGGAAAGGGGCATCATGGTTACACCACATGGTTAGCACAGCTTAAAGGTACATAAAATCTTTAGTGTAGGGATCAACGAACTACAAAGTGAATTGGGCCTGAAGCAACATCAAATAGGAATTGCCTATGTTCCAAATATAGCGGTAGGGCATCATGAACTCAATATCATGCCATCCCATGCCCGAAGATTACAAGCAACCAACACAGTACCTCCCTGACCTGCACAACCTATCAGAAAACAGAATTGCACTATCCAAAGTTGTTATTAAGAAACACTGCACACCCAAATAACATTAGTTGAACTTCCACACTAGCATAGCATAGCGTAGTATATCGCCATCAACTATAAGACAAACTAAGGCTCATCAACACAACATAACCTTAGATAGGTGGCAACATCTAGTGGCACCAGGCCTATTTCAACATTCGAAAGTCAAATCATCCTGCCTAGGCCAAATTTTCCTGCCAAAGCCAAAATTATCCTGCCAAAATCAAGTTATCTCATCTAAGTCTAAGTCATCAATCCACAACTTGCAATCAAAAGCCCATGGATAAAGGACACATAGCGGAACCCAACGGTAATAATCGAATATGAGGAATGATGTTAATAATCCATGTGACGTCATATCATCTATAGAAGGAAAAGACTATAGTAGAAGAAAGGGATCAAACTTGTTTAATACGTAAAGAATTATTACTACAAAGCCTGTAAAAAAAATCTCCATAGATTTCAATGCTTGTTCTAAGAAAGAATATAAATATTGATAGATCTAATCTGTTGATGTATAATTTCATAACATCTAAACCATGTAAATTTCTTGCATCTCTTACTTTTCAGCTACTTTATTCTTTTATGTGTTTTCTTTGTTAAATTTAGTCATAATCTTCCTAGAAAATTAACAAATATTTAATCTGCAACTTCATAATTATAAAAGCATACCACAAAATAATCACTACACTAGAACAATAGTTTAATGAACGTTTACATGCAAATTCCTAGTCATGTAAGCATATAGGAGCACGGCTACCTTTTTGTTAATGTTGTGAGAAAGAAATTTCTCATAAACATTTTGGCTTTGAAAGAAGGGAAGAACCCCCATCGAATATTTTTTACAATTTTATTCACAATTCAAACTGTCACATACTCACGATATGTATTCAGCAACCGCTCACAATATCATCAATTCTCCCACTCCTATCCAATCGAAGTGCAATATCAAGTCGTTGATACAAAATCCAAAAACAACCCCAACACCTCAAAAATGTCCATATGTCCACCACAAAACTCGTCATCAAACCCATCTTAGAGGCCCTTAATCAATTCACGACCCAAATTAATGAAAGAATGACCACGTTGGAGAAACTCTTAATCCAATGCCCACATCAATGCCAATCCTACTCTCATAGCAACTTCATAGCTTACCGCTAAAAATCACTGGCTGATTAAATTACGCGATTGGCTGAGAAAAAAACATGTCAATGATGAGAATGGAGCAACTGGCCCTAAGAGCGCGAGGGCAAGACTCAAAACTCAAATCCATGCCAACCCTAATACAAAATCTAAAAAACTAAACATTAACCTTGTCCTGCTTGAAAAATGCGTTAAGCATGCTACCGAAGGAAAGATGAAGCCAGTCTTTCTCAAAGGGTGGATCATCAAAAAATGAATCTAAAGGCATGAAGTTAAAGGGCGTTAAATTTCCAAATTGAGCAATTGGCCCAATTATGCCAATGAACAAGTAAGAAAGAGATGGGAGAGATGAATTCTCTCCATTCAGCATAGATATTAATGAATCAGACTTCCCCGACATCTTCAGGGCTCCAAATATCGACAAATATGACGGTTCATCGAACCCGGATTATCATCTATGCACCTTTGAATGTTATACGGATATTTTAAAGGTGGGAAGGTTGGATCAGTGCCAATTATGCTTAGATTATCTGACTGGAGCAACATCGAGATGGTTCAGAAGGTTTAGATATGGAGAGATCTATTCAGGGATTCAGCTATCATCAAAATTTCGTTGACAATTCAATGCTTGCATGGAAGTATCCACAGATCCAAATACACTGCATCAAGCTAAGATATAATGTAAGCTTGCATAGATTTATTAGCCAGTTTAAATAGGAGGCAATGCGGAATGGAGTTACTAGCGAAGAGGTGTTGTAGATGGTAGTGCACTTTAGCATCAAAAAAGACATGTCATTCTAGGACAAGTACACCAGAAACGCGTGTAAGAGCATAAAAGTATTCTATGAGCGGGCCAGTGGCCACATCAGTGTTGAGGAAGCCTGAAGTGTTGAAAACATACAAAGTGGAAAAATTACCCCATCCAAAACCATAGGAAGAGGGGGTAGAAGCTTACAATCTACCTGCAAAAGGAAGAGGGGGTTCAAATTCACTGCTTACAATCTACTCTCTCATGGTGCAAGGCATATTTTTAAAGTCGCAAAATCTGACCTGGCTTACAACTTCCCTAATAAGGAGAAGAAGCCTGAGGAGATGCTAGGGGAGCCTATTGCCACTTTCATAGGGTAAATGGTCACCACACAGACAACTATCGGCACCTCAAAAACAAAATAAAAAGAATGGTCCAGAAGGATTACCTGGGTAGTTTTCATCAAACTTCGGCAACAACGCTAACTCAAAATCAATCTCTAGACTTGCACACGGATCGAGCGGGAAACCCAAATATTCTGATAGGTTCCATCCACTATGGACCCCACCTTGCAGGGAAAGTAAGAAATCGATGAAGAGATATGTCCATAAAGCGTAGAGGAGGAATCAAACCATTTATCATATCGAACAATTACATGCGCCAGACTTTACCTTCATTGCAGAGGACTCGGCATGAGTCATTTTTCTGCATCACGAACCCTTAGCGATTACTGCAAATATTGAACTGCACCAAAGAAAGTATTTGTTAATGTAAGAAGCTCAGTAAATGTTATCTTCAAAGCTGCCTAAGACTGCATGAAATTGCCAGTGGAAATTCAAAAGCCAAGTTCAGAGCCAATTTGTGGGTTCAATAATACTGCAACTATCCCAGTGGACCTGGAATGGTTTCTAGTGACAACGAGAACCGCATTATTACACAAGTCATTCTATATTAGCTTTCTCATTGTGTACTAGCCTTTGCTATACAACAGCTTCTTTGGAAGATATGCACCCATTGGCATGGAGGCAGTAGTTTCTTAAAAGGATCTGCTAATGAAGCTTCAGACCGCTAATACAGTCGGGAGCATTATGGGAGAACGGTCTTTAGCGAGTGGACCTTATTATGTAACAAATAATCATATCGATAAAACTGTTTCTCTTATACTTTTGTGTCCTATATTACATGTAAAAATGATGAATTAGTAAGTGATAAGCCAATTAAGGGAACTGCAATAGTTAATCAAACCTCTACCAATACTGAAACAATTAGCCTATGACCATAATGTCAACACGATATGAAAAGTTTGACCATCTTTAAATGATCGACACAGATGAATATGCATCTGTTTATGCACAATGTTTCAATGATGCTCCACAAAGTTCAAGTAGCACAACTTCTTTAGACCCTATAGCTAATAAAGTGGATCCAAGGTTAGACATGAACATAGAAGAGCTTAAAACAGTAGATGAACTAGAAGATATCTAATTAGATCTTATGGATCTGTACAAGATTGTGAAGACAGACAGAAACTTGAGCATAGAACTTTGCTTCGAGTTGATCGGTTTCCTAGGAAAATCTACTGATGTTTACGCTTGGATTAATTTAGATATCTTAGGGATTGATCCATCAATAATATGCCATGCTCTAAATATCGACCTTGATGCTCATTCAGTACTGCAAAATAGACGATTACTTAACTAAGAAAGATAAACCGAATTGCACTAGGAGGTGAAAAAGCTGAAAGAGAATGGCTTCATCAGGGAAGTTTATTACCCAAAATGGATAACAAATCCGATCCTAGTGCAGAAACCAAAAGGGAAGTGGCGAACCTGCATAGACTTCACCTATCTCAATAAAGCCTTCCATAAAGACGGTTTCCCTCTACTTAGAATGAATTGCTAGTGGATGCAATCAGTGGACATGAAGTTCTCACCTTTACGGATGCACATTTAGGGTACATTTAGATTGCTATGCATAGATTTAATTAAGAGCACACTGGTTTCATAACAAACAAGGGGCTACACTACTATAAAGCAATGTTGTTTGGATTGAAAAAACGATGGAGAAACCTACCAAAGAATGATCAATAAAATGTTCTCTGAAAAAATTAAAAGAAATATGGAGGTATATGTAGATGACTTGCTTGTCGAGTACAAGAAAGCACCCTGCAATGAGCAGGATTTAGAAGAAACGATCGCAACTCTTAGGAAGTTCGACATAAAGCTAAAACCTCCCATATGCACCTTTTCCATTCAGTTTTGGAAGTTCCTATGGTATATAGTAAGTATTATAGGAACTGAAGATAATCGGTAAAAGATAGACAAAATTGCCAAAATTCGAAATCTAAAGAAGCCAAAGTATGTAATGAGCTTAAACGGAAAGATAGCAGCGTTGTGCAGGTTCAGTTCGAATGCAACTAACGAATGCATCCCATTTTTTATTAGATAAAGATGGTAAGACATTCTGAATAGACCGAGGAATGTAAAGCATTGTTCCAAGCATTAACCTCATTCTCTCAAATGTTGCAGGTGAGGACTTATTTGCGTACTTAGTTGTAACTGATAAAGCTATCAGTGCAGTTATAGTTAGAGAAGTTGATGGAGAGAAACATCCAGTGTACTTCACCAGCAAGCATTTATATAGTGCAAAACAAAATTACACTTTAATTGAGAAGCTAGCTTATATCTTCTACCAACAGTCAAAAAACTATGTCCCTGCTTCCAAGCTCATGCCATCAAAGTATTACCTAGATTAACCTTTTAAAGCAAATACTGCACAAACCAGAGACATCTGGGCATTTACTAAAGTGGGAAAACTTAGCCAGTACAACATCTCATATTGCTCTAAAAATTCAATAAAGGCATGGCCTTGCTGATTTCATCGTGTAGTGCACTCATCCAGCTAACCAACAGATTGAGGAGCTCAAAGAAAAGTCTTAGTGATGGAAACTATATGTAAAGGAGCTTCAAAAAAAACATGGTGTAGGAATTGGATATATGCCGATAACACTAGATAAACAAAAGTTGTATGGCATAGTCCAACTTGGTTTCAAAACAACCAATAACATAATCAAATACGAGGCGCTTATTGTAGGGCTAAAAATGGTGTGATAATGAAGGTTGCTTATATTAAAATTTGTAGTGATTCCTAACTAATCGTGAATCAAGTGCAGTGTAACACCGCGTAATTTTACAAGATTAAATAATTATTAAAAAGGTAAAATATAAAAGGAAAAATAGTAATTTCTATAGGATTTGGACTTAGGCTTTTGGACCTATTCCATTGCATTCGGAATGTCGTTTAAAGTTAAAAAACATATATAACTCGCCGAATTTGGTTAAATGGGCCAGAAATTAGAAGAATTCAAACCCAATGGCATTTTCGTAGTATATCGATTACGAGATTTTAGCCTAGATATTATATTTTTTCATCCTGTAAATAGGTCTTTAACACTATTCTTTTAGCTTTAATAATCTTGCCTCCACTTATAAAACCTCATCGCTAAATTAATTCCAAATCCATCAAATCAAATTCAAATTAAACAAATTTATATCGTGAAGAGAGCTATACAAATAAATCAAAGCTATCGAGCGATTTGACATTTTCAAGGTGGGGAATTTCTAGACAATAAAGGAGGAGGATTAACCTCGGATCGGTGAGGATGTAGGGCTAATCGGTGAGTGATATTTATCATACTTGCGTGTATATTCATAAGATGTAGTAATTCACCTCTTATGATCCTAAACCAAATTATAGTGATGTAATTAACAATTAAAAACTGATTGTTTTATATACACCTGATTAGGATGTAGTATGACATGCCTAGATGATTGAAAAAGTTAATTTTTATCGATTGTAGTTAGAGAAAGATAATCACTTTTTAATTAAAAAGTGCAAAATACAAAATTATTTCAAACTAGACATATTACATATCAAAATTGTAGTTCTCGACGACAAGAATCTATTGGTAGTGTTCATTCATCAATTGGTGCATGAATTGATCAGAAAACACATCGGAAGTTTGATGAATGTGAATCGTTTGTTTCAATCCAACAGTGGAACAACGACTGTAGGACGATCAAAAGGCATGGTTGTGAAGAGGAGACCAAGAAGAGTGCCATGCTAGGGTCCGATTGACCCTGGGTGGCTGGAATTTGCTGGAATTAGGCATAAAGTTGGTAGCGACAACTGTTTTATTAGGAAAGGCAGAGGTGGTCGGAGATGGATCGAAGGGTGGCATGTGAAGAGGGATGTCTTCTGGTGTGGTTGAATTTTGCATTGGAGGCTGGAGGCATGCGTGGTGGTAGTGGTGCAAAGTGGGGGGTTGGGAAGATGCGAGTGAGGTTGGGTTCCGTACATGTAGCAACGACGGGTAGAAATCGAATAATTTATTAAACAATTAATTAAATAATAATGATAAATACTCTACTATTAAATGTTTATGATTCTCGCATACGATTTCTGTTTCACATGTGCTTCACGGCATCGAGATCATGGTAAGAAGATGAACGTTTTGGTTTATTGTTTGCGTTTGATATAGTTTAGAAAATCATCTTGGTTAGGCAAGTTTGTTGTACACGGTTCGTATTTGGCGATGCAATAGTTCGAGGAGTCAAGTCCTCAATATATTATAATCCAAGGAGCTAAGTCATCAATATGATATATCCGAGGAGCCGAGTCCTCAATATACGATAGTCCAAGGAGCCCAGTCTCCAATATACGATAGTCCGAGGAGCTAAATCCTCAGTAGTCAATTTGGCATCACAACACGTTTAAAGGAGTCGATTTCTTTAGTATATGATTTTACGATAGCGGGTTGAGATTTAGGATCAAATCGTGGACGTATGATTAGGCACGAGCTAGAATTTAGTGGGACCTTATCATATGATGCGATATAGTGTTGCATTATGTTTAGCTGACCTAATGAGTGCAGCGGACATAGGTTAAGATATGGTTTTTGAGCATAAGTGTTGTTTTATTAGCTTATTAGTATTATACAATGATATGATGTGTTTCACTCATCGGACGTATGTCTGACCACCTCTATCATTTTCTTCTTTTTAGTTATACTCTAATAGGTCGATAGAGAGGACTGGTGGTGACTTGAGGCACGATGGTGTGATGGAGACGCAAATTCATCCATTAGCTACCTATTAATTCTATTTCATTTATTCCCAAACATTATACTATTTCCATGTCCAGTACAGAGAGAGATGTGGTATTTAGAATTTATTCAATTCTATATTGGTGTATTTTTCTGGAGTACTATTGATTACTATCATATTTTATTCCTTCCGCTGTGAGTCTTAGAAAGTGTAGAACATTGTAGCTAGCTCTATGATTTGTTTTATACTCTACCTCAAAACGATCCACCGTCAGCGAGGTTTGCTATGTCCACGTTATTTTATGCGAGAATCGGAGTATCGTAGATGGCGGGTTGTTATATGCAGGGAGCTACTAAGAAAAGGAACTAACCATTGAAAAATATGTAGAGTTATGTAAGCAATTACTAAGCCAATTCGAGTAGTTCAACACTGAAAAATTTTCATTGCGAAGAGAACGCATCAACAGACCCATTGGCAAAATTAGCTTGCACTAAAGCAATGTAAGAGATTAAGGCAGTATTAAGGGGCACCTGCCCGAACCCAGCATAGACCAAGAAAACAAATCATGGTCTTGAGATGTGCCCATCGAGCTAGTGTTCAAACATGAGAGGATCAAAATGAAAGTACTCCTGTGTTGGAAAATCTTCCTATGTTGTTTGTGTAGGAAGACACAACTAAAACCTGGATGGCACTAATAAAGCAAATTTTCTTTAACAATACACTGCCTTTAGATAAGAACGCTGCCCGATAAATATTGTATCAGGCTCCATACTTCACTTTCTTTATTAGTATGATATATAAAAGAGGGTATTCAACACCCTATCTAAGATGTGTCACTAAGGAAGAAGGGGTCGGAATATCGAGAAAAGTTCATGAGGGAAACTATGGAGATCACCTTAATGGACTTGAATTGGCAAAGATGGTGTTGAGATAGGGTTATTATTGGCCAACAGCGCACCAAGGTGCACTAGATTTCACTCACGTGTGTGATCAATGCCAGAAGTATGCTAGTAAAAGATTGTCATCCCATGAACTCATCTTAGTGACCAGCCCCGGACCATTCGACACATATCGAGCTGATTTGATTTAACCGCTACGAATGTCCAAAGGGGAGACAAACACACGGTAGCCATTGACTATTTCACAAAAGGGGTTGAGGCAAAACTATTTGCAACCATTATATCAAAGAAGACTGTGAATTTTGTGGTCAAAAAATCATTACTGGATCCGGAATCTAGTACTAAATTATATTAAACAATGGTGCACAATTGAAAGCAAGGAATTCACTCAACTCTGTGAAAGAAATGACATAGTCAAAAGCTTCTCTTTAATAGCACATCCTTAAGTGAATGCATGTCGAGGTAGCCAATAAAACCATTAAAAAGATGCTCAAGAAAAGAATGACCAAGGAAAAATAAAAATGGACAAAAGAGTTACTACCAGTACCATAGGCTTACCGAACTTCAACCAGATTATCTATAGGGCATACACCATCCGTCTTGTCATATGGCTACGAAGCCATGCTTCCAATCGAAGTAGAGGCCCCATCTCATAGACGCTTATCTTATGTCATAGAATAAAATCAATAATTAAAGGAAACTGCCTTAGACATTATCAATGAAAGAAGGGACGAGGATGCCATTAAAGCTATAGTGTATAAACAAAGAATGAGCAAAAGCTACAACTCTGGACTAAGAGAAAGAAAATTCCATAAAGGTACTTGGTGTTAAGAAAAATAATGGCTAACAGTAAAGACCCAACAGACAATGCACTAGGGAAAAACTACAAAGGACCATTAGTCACTGCTGAAACGCCATCAAATAGCGCATATCGGCTATCAAGGCCAGTTGGAAAGCTACTTCCTGGAGCATGAAATTTATAACATTTTGGGCCATATTTTGTTTGAGCAGTTGTAAAAAGAAATTTGTTGTATCATTGTGATCGTGAAAATTTGATTTAATGAGAAACTAGATGTAGGGATATTAAACGGTTCGAACCAGTATAAAAATCATTGAAAGAACTATATTTATGGTGTTTTGATGATAACAACCAAAAAATAATGCTACTAACGATCTTGTAACACCCAAGATTTTTGGTAACATTATTTAGGATATTTAATTAGCTAAATTAAATAAAATAATGTGTTGATTAGAGGATTGAAATTTGATTTAATTAAAGGGTAGCTGTGCCATTTAACCTATGAATTAAAATAAGAGTTAAACTGAAATAGAGGAAGGGTAAAATAGGAAAGAGGCCATCATTCCTATATCCCTTAAACTTAATCATGTATCCCCATACACGTTCATTTCATTTTATCAAAAGAATTTAAACTAAGGTCGGCCACCATTAACAAGAGAAAGAAGAAGAAGATAGAGAAAAGCTAGGAAGAAGCTTAACCAAATCAAATCCATTCACATCTCAATCTCTTTAATCTTTGAAGCCAAGGTGAATAATGCTTACATCTCAAATTTTTATTATTTTTGGTTTTAGGATCAATTCCGAATAATTTGCATTGATTTGCCATGTTTTTGAATGATGGAATGATCACATATACTTGTTGATGAATTATGGTTATTCATATTGAATTTATGATATGTTTTAAAGTGAAAATCCTATAAAATGACATCCAAATGCCTTGCGAATTTTTATGAAGATCATAAATAATATTTTAAAGATGGGTTTCAATTTCAAGAATTTTCTGAATATTTGTTGAATTTATATGAATTATCTAGTAAATAAAATGTTAATTTGTGTTAATAATTATTTACGGTCAAATAAAAAAAGATTCGGGTCTGAAATTTTTATATGCTGGAAAAAAATACTAAAATAGATTTTCTGGAATTTTTGTAGATTTTTCCTAAGTGATTTGATGGGTATATAAAATTATTTAAGGTATGAGACTTAAATGTTTTATACAGTTATAAAAGGGGAAGGGGCTTTTTGCAAATTATTCAAATAGTTACTTATGAAATTGCAGTAGGCAACCAATCAAAATTTGACACGTAAAGCAAGTTAGGTGAAAAGAACTATTTGCTACATGTTTTTCGCTGTTTTGATGATTTCGGCACCAGGTTCCGCCTCCTTAGCTTCGCCTCCGACACAGTCGAAACCAATGATCATGGTATCAGGCAACTGGTACGTAGTGAATTGGCTATAGGCGGAATGTATAGAGTCGAAACCAGGGGTTCCGAAGGGGTTGAGGCATTACTTTGCTTTAAAATTAAAAATGCGCATGCTTTCTTTCGACTAAATGGCTTTCGACTAAGTAGCTTTCGACTAGGTCAAATGGATTTAAAAGAAATCTTTTCGATTGGGTTGTGCCTTTGTTTTTAAATAACTGCTTTCGACTAAGTCGAAATCTTTTGTTGCCGCCTTTTACCTTTCAACTTAGATGGTTTCAAAGGGGTACTTTGTTTTCTAAAATATGGCCACTTCTCCAATGCTTTCGAAGGGATGGTTTCGACGCCGTCACTTCTTTACTTAGGAAATGGTCTTGAAATAGATGCTTTCGACTTAAATGTTTTTAAGACCCTTTTTCTATGATTGAAGTAAAACCCAATGGTTTCGAAAGAGATAGTTTTAAATGGTTTTGAAACAGATGCTTTCGACTTTAATGGATTTCTAGTCCTTTTGCTCTACTTGAAAGCATAATCCAAATGGTTTCGACCGTGACGACTTTCAAAGGTTTCGATGGATTAAATTTTCGAATGGTTTCGAAAGGTTTCCACATGTTACAAATTGAACCCAAAATGCTTTCGAAAGGATTGAGTTTTAACCATTTCGAAAGGTTTTAATGAATGATTTCGAAAGGGGTGGTTCCCAGGGTATGGAAAAGTGGAACGGAAGGGTTTTTCCTATGTTTTCGAAAGGCAATATTTAAAGTTTTTAAAGGAGGATGCCTAATGTTTTGAAGCTTTCGGAGAAAAGAAAGGAAAAGTTTTTCCAATGTTTTCGAAAGGCTTTTAATGGTTTCAAAAGGGTCACTTTCAATGGTTTCGAAGGGGTTACCTTCAATGGTTTCGAAAGGGTATTTTAAAGGTTTTAAACAAAGGTTTCAAATGTATTAAATAGGCAATATAGCCTAAGTATTTTTCAAGTTAAAAAGGGTTTTAACCTGTTTGGAAGGATAGCTAATCCTCATTAAAATTCATCAACATTATTTTGAGTAAAACATATATAACATGGAAAAAATAGTTTAGAATAAAGCTAAGATTATATTTTCCTTTTATAAGTATGATTTAAAAGGTTAAATCATTTTGAAAAGGTTTTCAAGGAAAAAGAAGAAGGGTAGTTAACCCTAAAAAAATGATTTAGATAGATAGTTCATTTTGATTCGGGCAGTTAGTCCATTTTGTTTGCGAACAGTTAGTCCAGTTTGTAGGAAGTCGGCCCAGTTATTGGACAGATAGTCCATTTATAACTTATGGACAGATAGTTCATTAGTTACCCGATTATAGCTTATCAGACTTAGCTATCATTTTCATCATTATTATTATATCAGTTTGATTAACCAGTTTGGTTGCAGGAAAGAATTTGCAAAATATATGTTTTAAAGAGGATATTAGTGAGGGGAAACCCGTTCCGCTAAGCGGCATGGTCTCACTTAATATCAGTAAACCGAGATGTAACAGTATTATTCACACCAGGCTTTATGTCTGACTCGAAGTTTTTGTTTCCCCTTAAACTCTCGGATGCTCAAAATTGATTTGAGTAGGCTGAGGGTTAAGGTTTTCAGGTTTTGAAATTTTGACGAATAAAGCTTCCGGAGATGAGCAGGTGGCTGACGGATAGCTAATTATGCATTGTAGATTATTTTGTTTATTTCCACTATGTATTAAGTCAGATATGACTATATTTCTTTGATCAAACAAGGGGGCATCGTCATATGTCGCTCTTGGCGTATTTTTGTAATGATTATAATTAATCTTTACCTGCGAAACGATATGGGATTATGTAACTTAGATATGAATTTGCTTTGAAATGTAATCAGTAAAATGTTGTTTTTGGAAATCTGGGATTTTGTTCATATTCAAGTGCATCTGATATTATGGATGCCATTAGCATTACCGTATTTTGTCACCAGAAGTTAATACTATGGATGACTACAGCATCTGTAGCGCTTAGCTTTTAGCCTCTAGATACGGGATGTTACAACTTGGTATCAGAGCATGGTTTATGGAAAAATTTAAACTAAAAATGGGTTTTAAAACACAATCTTAAGGAATTAGAGTAGATTGGGTTATGAGATAACGCTATAGTAACGTACTTGTATTTGCTATATATAAGTATACACTTTATCTCTAGTCTCCTATCCTTGTTAGGTTATTTTTTTGTATCTCATGAGGTTTGAATGCAAATATGGATGGTAGAAGATGAGGAGTTAACCCAGGAGGGAAGGGCACGGATGGGAATGCCAAACCTAGTACAAGGATAACCCAAGGTTAGGTACAAGCAAAGAATGTAGGTGCTGGAGTCCCGCAAGTTAGAATGGAAGCTATGTATCAAATTTTCATGAATATAATGCAAGCGAGAGTTGCAGCTGGAGTGTTAGGAGGAGAGGCTGCAGGGGCAGGAGTTCCGTAAGTTCTGGTAGTTAACCATTATGCTAAGCTGAGCGGAGATTACGCTAAGCTTGGATGGAAGCCATTTTTGGGAACAGAGGATGCTATAGAGGTGAAAAAATGGTTGTTGCACTGTAAGAGAATCTTTGCAGACTTGGGGCTCAATGATGACCAGAAGAGGAGGCTTGCTTCGAGACAGCTTCAGGGAGCGGCTTTGTTTGGTGGAACAGTGTGACGGCTGGTGTGGACGAGGAAACCTTGACATGGGCAAATTTCAAGGGGAGATTCCCGGAGAGGTTTATGTCTACGATGACACAATCAGCTCTAATCAGGAAGTTTGTTGAATTAGAGCAGGGAGAGATGTCCGTTCTGGAGTATGCTTGGAGGTTCGAGGAGTTGGCCGGATATGGGTATGCTTCAGTGGATACTGTGATGAAGAGGAATGAGAAGTTTATCATGGGGTTGAAGCCTGAGTTAGCCAGGGCTACATTACCTCATATTAGAGATCCTTCTGACTTTGTAGTGGAGATGGCCTTAAGGCATGAGGAGATTCTTGATTCTCTAGAGAAGAGCAAGGCTAAAGAAGTCCAGATTGGGCAGAAGCAGAAGCAGAAGAGGAAGTTTTTTCCTTAGAAAGGTGCTCAAAAGTGTGGAGCAGCTAAAAAGGGGAAGTCTAAGATTGTTTGCTTCAAGTGCGACAAGAAGGGACACTTTGCTAATGAATGTCGTGTTGGGAAGGCAAAGGAAGTAGCCGGGAAGAAGAATGTCAGGTGCTTTAATTGTGACCAGATTGGCCATTATAGGAACTAGTGCAAGGAGCCCGCTAAGGATGGAAAAGGCAAGGTGTATGCATTGGAGCCTGCTGCTTCTAAGCCAACAGCCTAGGAGAAGGGAAAGGCAGTTTTGGGAGGTACGCTTCAGATTCATGGTATGTCTGCTAGCGTTCTATTTGATACTGTTGCATCACATTCTTTTATATCTAGATGTTTGATAGATAAACTTAACCTAGAACCCACATATTTAGTTACTTCCTTACGGGTTGCAAATCCAATAGGAGGGTATGCAACTCTAGGGTTGAGATGTGACCAGTTAGAGTTTGACTTGTTAGATCATACTTTTGTTTGCAGTTTGATTGTACTTAATTTTGTAGGGTTCTAGATTATGCTTGGGATGGATTGGTTAAGTTAATACGATGCTAGGATATTTTGCCAGGATAGGATAATAGCACTTAGCCACCCTTATTGTAGCGATCGGATAGTTTATACCGTAGAAGGTTCTAGCGGTGAGGTGAATGCTTTGTTGGGTGTTATGGAATTGGATGATGAGTTGAGTCAACTTTTCATGGTTAGAGAATTCACGGATGTTTTTGAGCCTGTAGTTGGATTGTCGCCGAAACGAACCATTGATTTTCAGATAGATTTGATTCCAGTAGCAGAACCAATGAATAGGCTGCTGAGCAGGATGACTCCTACAGAGATGAGGGAGTTGAAGGTGCAGTTGGTGGATTTAGAAGGCAAGAATTTTATCAGGCCGAGTAGTTCGCCTTGGGGAGCAGCCGTAGTGTTTGCAAAGGAGCCAGATGGATCATTAAGACCATGTATCGATTGTCATAAGTTGAATGAGAGGACGATAAAGAATCGATATGCATTGCCGAGGATTGACGATTTGTTCGACCAGTTGAGTGGATCCAAGGTATTCTCGCAGTTGGATTTGGCGATAGGTTTCTATCAGCTCAGAGTAGCAGATGATAGTATACCTTTGACGGCGTTTAGGATCAGATATTGGTCGTACGAATGGTTAGTTATGTCGTTCGGACTGAGTAATGCGCCAGCTTTCTTTGTGGATTTGATGAACCGAGATTTTCGAGAGCACTTGGATAGGTTCATATTGGTTTTCATAGATGATATCTTGATATACTCTAAGGATGAAAGAGAGCATGAAGTTTATCTTAGAGTGGTGCTTGAGATGCTAAGGCAGCATCAGCTCAAAACGAAGTTTTCGAAATGTCATTTTTGGAAGAAGAAAGTGAAGTTTCTTGGTCATGTAGTCTTAGAGGAAGGGTTGCCAGTAGATCCGACTAAGATTGAAGCGGTGAATAGTTGGAAGAGCCCTAAGACAGTGATGGAGATAAAGGGTTTCCTTGGGTTGGCTGGTTATTATCGGAGATTCATTATGGATTTTTCGTGGATAGCGGCACCGATAACCAAGCTAACGAGAAAGGATGTGAAGTTTGTGTGGACCGATAAGTGTGAGGAAGCATTCCAGAGTTTGAAGCACTTATTGACCCATGCACATGTGTTGGTTGTTCCGAAAGGGAATCAGGATTTGGTAGTTTACACAGATGCATGTGGAACAAGATTAGGAGCTATGCTAATGCAGAGAGGTAAAGTGATTGCCTATGCTTCTAGACAGCTTAGACCGCATGAGGTTAGGTATCCGACGCATGATTTGGAATTGGCAGTAGTGATTTTTGCATTGAAGGTGTGGAGACATTACCTTTTGGGAGAGAGGTTTGAGTTATATACAGATCATAAGTCGTGGATGTATTTGTTCTCTCAGAAGGAGTTGAATATGAGACATCAGAGGTGGTTAGAGTTTATCGCTACTTATGATTTTGGGATTGAGTACAGACCGGGAAAAGGCAACAAGATTGCGGATGCATTTATCAGGAAACATCAGAATGCAGTGTTGGCAATGATTGCTGAGTGGAAAGATTTGGAAGCATTAGCAGATTGCAGAGTGTAGTGGAGATCTGAAGCTGGGTCTAGCAAAGAAACCGTAGTGTTATCTTGTTTGGAAGTTCGAACATTGATGATCAAAAGGATTGATTCTTAACAAATGGAAGATCCGGTATTAGTTAAATGGATTAGAAAGTTAAGAGTTGGAACTGAGAGCGATGACTTGAAAGATTTCAGTCTTGACCAGAATGGAAAGTTGAGAAAGAAAGAAAGATTATGTGTTTCGAGTGTAGGAAATATAAGGAAAGAAGTCTTGGGGGAATGCCATCGTTTGAAGTTCAATATTTATCCAGGAGGTACTAAGATGTATCAGAATATGAAGAGAAGTTTCTTCTAGGAAGGTATGAAGCGGCATATTGGTTTATGGGTAAAGCAGTGCTTAGGCATAGACCGAACACTAGAAACCAAGTGGGTTGCTTCAGCCATTAGATATTCCCTTATGGAAATGGGATTCGGTTTCTATGGATTTTATTGATAGGTTGCCAAGGTCGAATAGAGGAAATGATAGTATATGGGTTATAGTGGACAGAATGACCAAGAGTGCCCATTTCATTCCAGTTATGTCAACCAGAACGACACCTGTTTTGTCAAAGTTGTTTATGAAGAATGTGGTTAGATTGCATGTAATTCCTAGTAGCATAGTGAGCGATAGAAATCCCTTATTGACTAGCGAGTTCTGGAAGAGTCTGTAGGAAGTTTTGGGAACCAAGCTCAAGATGAGTACCTCTTACCATCTATAGACAGATGGGTAAACAAAGAGAGTTAACAAAAGCTTGGAGGATTTGTTAAGAGCTTGTGTTCTAGATTTCGAGGGCCCATGAGAAGACCATATGCATTTAGTCGGTTTTCGTATAATAATAGTTATCAGATTAGTATTGGGATGGCGCCGTATGAAGCTTTGTATGGAAGGCCATGCAAATCTCATGTATGTTGGCTAGAGACCAGAGATAGGTTGGTTCTTGGTCCAGATTTTGTCAGAGAAGCTGTAGAAAAGATTGAGGTCATTCGGGCTAGAATGAAGGAGGCTCGGTCTAGGCAGAAGAGTTATGCAGATAAGAGATGGAAAGATTTAGAATTTTTAGTTGGAGATCAGGTTTTCGTTAAGGTGTCACCGATGAAAGGAGTGATCAGAATTGGGAAATTAGGAAAGTTAGCACCGAGATTCGTTGGACCTATTCCTATTGTTGAGAGGATCGAAAAACTCATATATAGAATTGAGTTACCGAGCAATTTGGCAGGAGTCCACGATGTTTTTCATGTTTCTCATCTAAGAAAGTGTGTTAAAGACCCGAAGACTACTATTGCACCGACTAAGCTAGAGGACTTAGGAGTAGAACCGGATTTGACTATAATGAGAAAGTCTATTCTTATTGTTGCGAGAGATGAGAAGAGGCTTATAACCAAGACGGTCAGATTGGTCAAAGTCTAGTGGAGCGACGATTACATGGACTGTACTTGGGAGATTGTGAGCAGGATTAGAGATACTTATCCTGACTTATTTAATGGTATGTTTTACCTCTTTGATTGATTTGTTGTGTCCCTGACTGCAATTTCGAGGACAAAATTCTTTAAGGAGGGGAGTTTGTAACGCCCTAGATTTTTGGTAACATTATTTAGGATATTTAATTAGCTAAATAAAATAAAATAATGTGTTGATTAGGAGATTGAGATTTGATTTAATTAAAGGGTAGCCGTGCCATTTAACCTATGAATTAAAATAAGAGTTAAATTGAAATAGAGGAAGGGTAAAATAGGAAAGAGGGTATTCCTATATCCCTTAAACTTAGCTGTGTATCCCCCATACATGTTCATTTCATTTTATCAAAAAAAATTAAACTAAGGCCGGCCACTATTAACAAGAGAAAGAAGAAGAAGATAGAGAAAAGCTAGGAAGAAGCTTAAACAAATCAAATCCATTCATATCTCAATCTCTTTAATCTCTAAAGCCAAGGTGAATAATGTTTACATCCCAAATTTTTATTATTTTCGGTTTTAGGATGAATTCTGAAAATTTTGCATTGATTTGCCATGTTTTTGAATGATGTAATGATCATATATACTTGTTGATGAATTATGGTTGTTCATATTGAATTTATGATATGTTTTAAAGTGAAAACCCTATAAAATGATATCCAAATGCCTTGAAAATTTTTATGAAGATCATAAATAATATTTTAAAGATGGGTTTCAATTTTCATAATTTTCTGAATATTTGTTGAATTTATATGAATTTTCTAGTAAAGAAAATGTTAATTTGGGTTAATAATTATTTACGGTCAAATAAAAAAATATTTGGGTCTGAAACTTTTATATGCTGGAAAAAATACTAAAATAGATTTTATGGAATTTTTGTAGATTTTTCCTAAGTGATTTAATGGGTATATAAAATTATTTAAGGTATGGGACTTAAATGTTTTATACATTTATAAAAGGGGAAGGGGCTTTTTGCAAATTATTCAAATAGTTACTTATGTAAATTGCAATACTTATTATTGGTAAAGAAAGAGGCAACCAATCAAAATTTGACACATAAAGCAGGTTAGGTGAAAAGAACTATTTGCTACATGTTTTTCGCTATTTCGATGCTTTCGGCACCAGGTTCCGCCTCCTTAGCTTTGCCTCTGACACAGTCGAAAACAATGATCATGGTATCAGGGAACTGGTACATAGTAAATTGGATGTAGGCGGAAGGTATGGAGTCGAAACCAGGGGTTCCGAAGGGGTTGAGGCATACTTTGCTTTTAAATTAAAAATGCGCCTACTTGCTTTAAGTAGCTTTCGACTTAGTTAGCTTTCGACTAGGTCAAATGGATTTAAAAGAAATGATTTCGATTGGGTTGCGCCTTTGTTTTTAAATCTTGAAACCTTTTCCTACCACCTTTTACCTTTCGACTCAGATGGTTTCGAAGGGGTGCTTTGTTTTCTAAAATATGGCCAGTTCTCTAATGCTTTCAAAAGGATGGTTTCGACACCGTCACTTCTTTACTTAGGAAATGGTTTTGAAATAGATGCTTTCGACTTAAATGTTTTTAAGTCCCTTTTTCTATGATTGAAGTAAAACCCAATGGTTTCGAAAGAGATAGTTTTAAATGGTTTCGAAACAGATGCTTTCGACTTTAATGGATTTCTAATCCTTTTGCTTTACTTGAAGGCATAATCCGAATGGTTTCGACCGTGACGATTTTCAAAGGTTTCGAAGGAGTAAATTTTCGAATGGTTTCGAAAGGTTTCCACATGGTTTAAATTGAACCCAAAGTGCTTTCGAAAGGATTGAGTTTTGACTGTTTCGAAAGGTTTTAATGAATGGTTTCGAAAGGAGTGGCTCCCAGGGTTTCAAAAGAGTTGAAAGGAAGTGTTTTTCCTATGTTTTCGAAAGACATTATTTAAAGGTTTTAAAAGAGGATGTCTAATGTTTTGTAGCTTTTGGAGAAAAGAAAGGAAAAGTTATTCCAATGTTTTCAGAAGGCTTTTAATGGTTTCGAAAGGGTCACTTTCAATGGTTTGAAGGGGTTACTTTCAATGGTTTCAAAAGGGTTGTTTAAAGGTTATAAACAAAGGTTTCGAATGTATAAAATAGGCAATATAGCCTAAGTATTTTTCAAGTTAAAAAGGATTTTAACTTGTTTGGAAGGATAGCTAATCCTCATTAAAATTCATCAACATTATTTTGAGTAAAGTATATATAACATGGCTAAAATAGCTTGGAATAAAGCTAAGATTATATTTTTCTTGTATAAGTATGATTTAAAAGGTTAAATCATTTTGAAAAGGTTTTCAAGAAAAAGATGAAGGGTAGTTAAACCTAAGAAAATGATTCGAACAGATAGTCCATTTTGATTCAGACAGTTAGTCCATTTTGTTTGCGGACAATAAGTCCAGTTTGCGGGCAGTCAGCCCACTTATTAAACAGATAGTTCATTTATAACTTATGGACAGATAGTTCATTAGTTACCTGATTATAGCTTAACGGACTTAGCTATTATTATCATTATCATTATTATATTAGTTTGATTAACCAGTTTGGTTGCAGGAATGGATTTACAAAATATATGTTTTAAAGAGGATATTAGTGAGGGGAAACCCATTCCACTAAGCGGCGTGATCTCACTTAATATTAGTAAACCGAGATGTAACAGTATTATTCACACCAGGCTTTATGTCTGACTTGAAGTTTTTGTTTCCCCTTAAACTCTCGGGTGCTCAAAATTGATTTGAGTAGGCTGAGGGTTAAGGTTTTCAGGTTTAGAAATTTTGGTGGATAAAGCTTCCGGAGACAAGCAGGTGACTGACAGATAGCTAATTAGGCATTGCAGATTATTTTGTTTATTTCCGCTGTGTATTAAGTCAGATATGACTATATTGCTTTGATCAACCAAGGGGGCATCGTCATTGTTAGCACCAAAATTGGTCACTAACCTCGTAGAGAAAGATTGTGTAGAGATATAAGTGATGAAGATAAATTAAACAAGGAAGAATATGCTAATTCAAATGCAGAAAGTAAGAACACCGGATTTATAGTGGTTCAGCGTAATTGCCTACGTCCACTTTGAGTTTTCACTTTATTGATCTTCTTAATGATTGATTACAAATACAATTCATAGATCAAATGCTTGAATGAAGTTGCTAAGTAAAGAAGATGAGTCTGAAAACTGGCAGAGTCTCCCCAGTGTTCCTGAAAAAATGTCCTTTTCACTGTGCCCCTGCCCCTTTATTTATAGACAAAGATGGGTTGGACTTCCCAGGTGGGCTCGGTAGCCGAACACTTTGGCCCAAATACAGTGGTCGCCGTATGCCGAACCAAATAGGCCAAACACAATGATGCAGAACCACCTTCTCTATGCCGAACGATATGCTTGCTGTGTGGGAAGAGTGGAACGAATGCCAGTCGAAGCCGAACGTGCCTCTGGCCGAACAAAGCGCTTGATCGAACGTTGTCTCTGGCCGAACGTTGGTGTTGGCCGAACGATAGCTTTAACCAAACAATGCTTCTGACCGAACAATGTCCCTGGCCGAACGATGGAACTGGCCGAACATTTGCCTTTAGCTGGACGATGTTTCTGGCCGAACGATAGCTTTTGACGAACAATACAACCATGCTTGCCCTTGTATGGCTCTTCGTGGCAAGTAGGCAATATAGAACTGGCTCAACTCGATGTTCCATTTTAACAATCTTCCAGAAGTTTCTGGTCATTGGAGTACCTGCTGTAGGGGTTGACTGGTATAAACGCTAATTGAGTGTGCTTGAAAGTATGGGCGCAGCTTACGTGATGCAATCACCATGCAATAGGCCAATTTCTCGATTTTAGGGTAATTTCTCTCTGCCCCCGTTAAACGCTTGCTAACATAATACACCGGCTTCTGGATTCGGTCCTCCTCGCGAACCAGAGCCGCACTTATAGCATGTGGGGATACGGCCAAGTACAAGTACAACATCTCATGGTCCACTGGTTTTGACAGCACTGGTGGACTCTCCAGATGCCTCACCAGATCCCGGAATGCTTCCTCACAATCGGATGTCCACTCGAAATTCCTCTTCCCTTTCTTTATTATATCAAAGAAAGGGATGCACTTGTCTGTTGCCCTGGATATGAATCGATTCAGCGCAGTTACTTTTCCATTCAAGCTCTGTACCTGTTTTATAGTCCTGGGCACTTGCACATCTCGAATAGCTTGGATCTTTTTTGGGTTGGCTTCAATTCCTCTAGCATTGACGATGAATCCCAAAAACTTCCCCAACGCAACGCCGAAGGAACACTTCAGAGGGTTGATCTCCATCCCATAATACCTGAGTATGTTGAACATTTCAACCAAGTCTCGAATGTGGTCGTTTGACTGTCATGACTTCACGAGCATGTCATCCACATAGACTTCCATCGTCCTACCAAGCTGGTCTTTGAACATTCGATTCACCAAACGCTGATAAGTCGCTCCTGCGTTCTTCAGTCCGAAGGGCATTACTACATAGCAATATAGCCCGACATCGGTAAAGAAGCTGGTGTGTTCTTGGTCCGGAATATGCATCGGGATTTGATTGTAACCCGAGTATGCGTCCATGAATGATAACAGCTCATGTCCTGCAGTGGAGTCGACCAATTGATCAATCCTAGGCAACGGGAAACTGTCCTTGGGGCATGCTTTGTTCAAGTCGGAATAATCTACGCAAGTTCTCCATTTCCCATTCGCCTTTTTCACCAGCACGGGATTCGATACCCATTCGGGGTAGAGGGCATCGCGGACGAACCCATTGACTTTGAGTTTGTCCACTTCCTCTCTGAGAGCAGCGGACCTCTCTGGGTCCATTCCTCTCCTCTTTTGTTTAACTGGGACGTATTTCGGGTCTATGTTCAACATATGACTCGTAATGGCGGGAGAAATCCCGCACATATCAGAATGCACCCAGGCGAAAACATCAAGATTTGCCCGGAGGAAATCACTAAGGTCTTCAGTCATTGCGGGGCCGAGTGGTGATCCGATCTTCAGCACTCGCGATGGATCATCTCGGCTGACTGAAATGTCAATTGTTAATTCAGTCGGCGCTGCCTTTTCTTCCCTGGGTTTCTCATCGTCATCTCTCAGATCTATGGCTCTGAAGATCCGAGAATTATGCCCGAGCCAGGGCTCGGGCACTACTTTTCAATCATCATTATTAAGGATGCGGACTGGAATGTCCGCAACCTTTCCTTTCTCCCTCCGATGGGCCTCTCTGAGCTCGGCCACATAACATGCACGACCGGTCGCCTGGTCGCCATGAACAACTCCTACTCCTTTGTCAGTTGGGAATTTCAAAGTCGGACACCATGGGGCTAATGCTGCTCTAAACTCAGCTAGGGCCGGTCAGCCCAGGAATACATTATACGGAGAATCCACATCCAAAACTACGAAAGGCAGGATTCGCACCCTGCGACGTTCGCCTTGTCCCAGTTCAACTGGTAACTCAACATATCCTACCGCGTCGGTCGCTGCACCATTAAAGCCGTGTATACGAGCTTTGGACGGTTACAAGTCCTTTGTTTCCATTTTCATCTGGTCATAAGCCTTCTTGAAGATGATGTTGGCAGAACTTCCACAATCAATCAGAATTCTTTTCACATAAGTCGGTCCGATCATCGCAGATATGACCATCGGGTCGATGGTTGGAGCCTCTACTTGGTCAGCATCTCTGTTTCTGAACACTATATCGTCTGTCATTACGCGTTGCTGCTTAGCAGGGGTCCCATCCTCCACGTTCGAACAACACTCAAAATCTGCATGCTTCAGGGAACTTGCATACCGCTCCATCTCTTGCCAATTCTTATCCGCGGGGTGAGGTCCGTCGATGATTGTGTTTATGACTAGTCTACCCACAGTTCGGGCAGGCTCCTCGGGATGACGCGGAGCTGGTACACGACCTGGGTTGGATGTTCCCTGTCCTCCTTCCTGTGGATCCTTCATAAATTCTTGTAACTTCTTCTGCCTGATCAACTTCTCTATAGCATCGTGTAGGTGTCTGCACTCTTCCGTATTGTGCCCATAAGTCTCATGGAAGCGGCAATATTTCCCGGTCCGCTTCTGCTCCTCGGTTGACTCTTTTGGACGTGGCTTTGTGTACTGAAAAGTATTGCAGGTTGATAGGTAAATGTTCTCAAGAGGCGCATTCAGCGGGGTATACTCGTTGTAGCTTGGAATTCTCAGTTTCCACTTCCCCGCTTCTCTCTTCTTCCCTTGATTTCTTCCTCTGGACTCCTTAGGCTGCCTAGGCTTGTTCTGGACATTGACTTGGACCGTTCCCGAGTTGTCTCTGGACTGCTTCACAGCAATGTTGCTTTTTGTGGATTCTTGGACAGGTCCTGGTGCCTTATCTCGCCTTACCCACCTAGCTTCCTCCCTCCTTATGAACTGGTGTGCCTTTGAGTAAAAATGCTCTGGCGTAGTCGGAGGTTTTCCTGCCAACCAGTCTCCAAATTCAGAATCCGGATCCACACCTCTCATTACAGCCATTAGAATTGCATGATCATTGGGATTACTGACTTCAGTTGCCACAACATGAAATCTTTGTAAATATTCCTTCAATGACTCCCCAGGATTTTGGATTACACTTGACAGAGACATTACGTCCTTTGGACGAGTAGTGTGTATCCTGAATTGCTTAATAAACTTCTTTGCCAACTCCTCGAAATTGGATACGGACCGCGGAGGAAGTCGGGTGAACCACATAGTAGCGATCCCAGATAGAGTAATTGGAAAGCATCTACACTTGGTTGCATCATTTGCTCTAGCTGAATCCATCATCCACTCGTACCTCATGACATGTTGTCTGGGGTCAGTCTTTCCCTTATACGCAGGGATAGTTGGCATACTAAACTTTCTAGGGTACGCCGCCTGCAGCACAACATCTGTGAATGGAGTATGACTCCTTGATACTCCCCAATCGTCATTCGATAAGCCCTGATTTTCTTTCATCAATTTCCTGACCATGGCTGTCAGATTTGGTGTCTGTATGGAAGGTGGAAGGTTAGAGTCTGTTCTACGTGACTGTCCATGCTGATGCCTCCTCTCCTGGCGATCTGCCAAACGTGCATCTTGAGGTTCGACATCGTTAGCGTTTTGATGGTCTGGGCCTCCAGCCTCCACCTGCACTCCAGTTCCTAAATTTCCAGCTCCTGCTTGGTCACGGTCTCCAGCTGTCTGAACAGCAGCACCTGCCCGCGCAGCTTCAGTCTTACGGCGTCTGCGCCTGGGAGGTTCATCAGAGGAAGTTGAGCTGTCGGATGAGGAATAAGGAGCGGGATTGCCCCCAGCATTCTGTTGCTGCTGTTGAGTGAGTTGTGCTATCAGGTTGGCGTTAGCTTGCATCTGCTCTCCTAGTTGTCTCCTGCTTTCCATGAGTTCTCTCATCAAGTCGTTGAACTCTATTCTGGTGACAACTGGAGTCTGGTCTTGGGCGGCAATTCCTACACCCGGATTCGCTGGCTGATTGCTAGGTCCTGCTTGTTGTGCGCTAGCAGTCTCATGGGCATCCGCATTATGAGAAGCTGACCTTGTACGTGGTCTTGCCATTGTAGAGTTATTGGTAGGAACTCTGAGTAGAATCAACGGATGTCCTATCAATAAGTCGGATCTTCTTTGGGGGATTTGTTCAATCCAGTAGCTTCAAAGCAGATCCTTAAGGTCTAAAAATTCAATTCTCAGTGAAAGCACCAAAGTGTTAGCACCAAAATTGGTCACTAACCTCGTAGAGAAAGATTTTGTAGAGATATAAGTGATGAAGATAAATTAAACAAGGAAGAATATGCTAATTCAAATGTAGAAAGTAAGAACACCGGATTTATAGTGGTTCAGCGTAATTGCCTACGTCCACTTTGAGTTTTCACTTTATTGATCTTCTTAATGATTGATTACAAATACAATTCGTAGATCAAATGCTTGAATGAAGTTTCTAAGTAAAGAAGATGAGTTTGAAAAATGGTAGAGTCTCCCCAGTGTTCCCGAAAAAAGGTCTTTTTCACTGTGCCACTGCCCCTCTATTTATAGACAAAGATGGGTTGGACTTCCCAGGTGGGCTCGGCAGCCGAACACTCTGGCCCAAATATAGTGGTCGCCGTATGCCGAACCAAATAGGCCGAACACAATGTTGCCGAACCACATTCTCTATGCCGAACGATATGCTTGCTATGTGGGAAGAGTGGAACGAATGCCAGTCGAAGCCGAACGTGCCTCTGGCCGAACGAAGCGCTTGATCGAATGTTGTCTCTGCCCGAACGTTGGTGCTGGCCGAACGATAGCTTTAACCAAACATTGCTTCTGATCGAACGATGTCCCTGGCCGAACGATGGCACTGGCCGAACGTTTGCCTTTAGCTGGACGATGTTTCTGGCCGAACGATGGTTCTGGCCGAACGATAGCTTTTGACGAACAATACAGCCATGCCGAGCAGTCATATACGCCGAACGCCTCCTGATGCCGAATGCTCATGGATGCCGAGTGCTCCTGAATGCCGAGTGCTCCTGGATGCCGAGTGCTCCTGGATGCCGAGTTGTCCTGGAAGCCGAGTACTACCCAATGCCGAGCACTCCTGGATGCCGTTTATTTCTGGATGCCGAGTGCTCCTGGATGCCAAGTACTCCTGGATGTCGAGTACTCCTGGATGCCGAGTTGTCCTGGAAGCCGAGTACTACCCAATGCCGAGCACTCAGTTGCCTGGTCAAATCTCCAGGAAACACTTTCCCCCCAAAGTGTATTACGTGACTGAATCGTGATACGCTTTGATTCGCGTAACCTTCATGTTCCGTTTCAAATCCTTGACTAACTTCGAACAGAGATGCCTTTTTGAGAATTCCAGTGGTTTAGGTGTGTGTCGAGCGTGTTCTAAATGCCGAACAAGACATTCATAACCGAACGATCCTTCAGTGCCGGACATCATTATACGCCGATGCCGAACGACGTGACTTTGACCGGTTCCACCGGATGTAGCCTTTTCGACTTCTTCTGTTTTCCCTATAAAAGCCAGCACCTCCATCCTTCTTTCCCTTTTCACACTTCTAACACCTCTGCCTTGCACCTTCCGAAGCTACCAGCCAACATACAATTCGTCGATTCTTCCCAAGTCTTCACCTTACTAACTAGGTACTGATCCCTTCACCTAAATACAGTCTTTACGCTCGAACTCCCTTAATTGATGGGATAAATCGAGCCTTGACTAAAGTGTCTAAAAGTTGTCAGAGTCATGCGATGAGGGTGGAAGGAAGAGTGAATAGAGATGGGTTTTCTAGGAAGTCATTGGTAGACGTATTGTGGTTCGACATAAGTATTTTATGCCGGACCAGATTGGAGGAAGGAGAAACATGGAGGAAGTAGGAGATGATTAGGGGCATCGAGCGGTATGGTCTGGTACGACTTGCCGAACGATTTGCCCTCGTGGTTCGGTGTGGATGGAGGAAGAGATGAGGCCACTGTTAAGGACAGCGTGCCGATGGTCGTCTCAACCGAATAGTCACAAACGCCGTACCATACTTAGGCTAAAACATGCCGAACAAAATGAGGCCGAACACAACTTACATGCCGAACAACAATTTAGCCGAACCAAAATTTAGCCGAACAAAGACTTAGCCGAACAATGACTTAGCCGAACAAAGACTTAGCCGAACAATGACTTAGCCGAACAAAGACTTAGCCGAACAAAGACTTAGCCGAACAATGACTTAGCCGAACAAAGACTTAGCCGAACAAAGACTTAGCCGAACAATGACTTAGCCGAACAATGACTTGGCCGAGCAAAGACTTAGCCGAACAAAGATTTAGCCAAATAATGACTTAGCCGAACAATGACTTAGCCGAACAATGACTTGGCCGAACAAAGACTTAGCCAAACAAAGATTTAGCCGACTAGTCGCAAATGCTGAACACTTATTAACTATATCTACTCGTATAGCAAAACAAGAAATAGGGCCCAAGCATTCTAGCATATGTGAAGCCGACCCGGATCACTAACTTCCTATCTTCAGTAAACATAAATCTGAACTTAGATTATCATACGTTTTCTGGATCGGGAATTTCAATCACCAAAAGGCAGGCTTCTGGGGACGGTCAGCGATGACGGTCTTCGAAGGCGATGACTTGACGCTCAGTTTTATATCAACAACTTTGCGACCTTCAAACTTTCAACGCTTTTACACGATTTCTTGCACTAGTTCACACACCACATGGGGGGAATATTCGTGTTGTTAATTCTAACGTTGAACATTTTTCAAGTATAGTTTTCACAGGTACTTAGACAGATTCATTATTTATTGGGGATGTCTAAGAAGTCTAGCTCCACCACTATATCTAATAAGCCTAGGCCGTCATCAAGGAAAGAAGCCGCTGATACTTCAATCCTTTGACTTCCCCTGCCCATAACTTAGCACCCGATGTCCTAGAGGCAACAATTCTTTTAGACAATCCGATCGACTCACAAGCTTCGAAGATCAATGAAGATGCACTTCGACGAATATGTTCCATCCATGGGATTCCTTTCGCCGATGTGTTAGTCCCGTCGCGTCACGATCGTCCTCACCTGCACCCACTCGGATATACCACCTGCAACAAGTTTATGTGTTGGATGGGCAGCGTGCCTCCATTCAATTTATTTCTTCGGGACGTGTTGTAGTACATAGACATCGCCCCATCGCAGCTGCATCCAAATGGTCACGCGTTTATATACGGGACCTACCTACTCTTCATGGCCGTCTTCTCTAGGCCTCCAACTTCTGGCGACATCAGATACATTTACATGATCAATAAACGGAAAGATAGCCCCTCCTTCATGTTCCTCGAGCCGTACCACAAATGCCAAATCTTGACAGGAGCATGTAGCAAATTTGCCCTGTACAAACAGGAATGGTTTTATGTGCGTTGCCCTCCTGGTTTTGCGAGGAGATGGGTCGAAGGCAGTAAGTCTCTTCGCTGAGTCATCATTCGTGTTTAATTGGAGTTATGCTTTTCCTAACTCCTCGTTTCATCTTTTCAGGTATCAACCCGCGTCCGGAGGGCCGAGGATATTCTGAGGCCGTTGAGGCCATTAGAGCTCTTCCTGCCTAGGAACGAGACATCCGAACCATCATTTAGAATGAATCATTGTCGAGGTTCGTCTTGCTAGCCCCTGGTCGTCGGATTAGCCTCCCGGAGGGCGTCTCCATTCCCAAGTCAGCATCCGGTAAAGGGAAAAAATAAGCTGGATCGTCATCACGCCACACTCCCGATGCGCATGAAGAGGGTGAGCACAAAGAGGATGAAGCTCCCGAGACTCAAGGCGAGAATACAGGTCCCGCTTGGAATCCGGCGGTTGAAGTGCACGTCATTGAAACGTCGTCTTCCCCTTCGAAGGGAAAGAAGAAAATGATGTACAAGATACGGAAGGAAAATGTTAGAGGAACTTCAAAAGTTACGCTTATCCCGCCAGAGAAAGAGGCTTCCTCACAGCACATGGAAAGTTCTCTAAGGGGATTGTCGAATCTTTCCATCCCCGACGATATACTTAATTACGGGTTTGACGATCCTGAAGTCCTCAAGTTTTCTTTGCCCGCTAGAGGCAATGCGGGAGTTCAACTCCCAGTCCAGGGAGATAATACTCTGATTAGTAAAGACAAAAGAACTGGTCTGTCGGGGGGAACACTAGGACACACACGCGCATGCGCATTCCATCATACACTTCAAGTTTTTTTTCTTATTTCCCGGATTTTTCTTAACTCGTTGTTATCTTTATTCTTTGTAGGTGACATGGGGCGCTCCCACGGACTTGATCGCCTTCACGGCTCTTCCATATTCCATCATCCCGAACGGGATTCAGGTTCGGGCAGACGCAATGACAGAGATGATTACGAAGATAGAGACAACCGTCCCCACGACTCGTCTTATCGTAAGAAGGCATATTCCCAATCTTCACAGTCCCGTGATCCTCTTCCTCCAACTGAGTTGGATAGAGAGAAGTCTTCACAGAAGGGGTCCCAACCCGATGCTCCTCGAGAACAACACTCCGGTTCGTCGAGTACAAGGCAAATTCGGGAGTAACGAAAAAGAGCAGAACTTCCAAGGCCTCCTCCCCCTACTCCCACGGTTGACCCAACTGTAGCAGAGAAGATGGTCGATCTTAAGGCCAAATTCCCAAAAATTTGCTTCGATGGTCTGAAATTCCTCCCAGCCATTCATCACATCCCTGGGCACGTGAAGCAGAGTGCCATTGCCTGTAACAACGACGTCTATGTTCAACACGATGCGTTTGTACACTTGGTTGAAAAGATCTCAGAGGTGTTTGTTGAGCGACAATATGAAATTGATCGTCTGAAATTGGAGGCTGGCTGTGACAAGAACATCATCAAGCATCAAGACGAAGAGCTCGCTTCGTATAAGTCGAAGCTGGAAGCCGCTGAGAAAAGTGCAAAAGATACTGCTGAGGCAGTCACTCGTTTAGAGATGACTCACAAGAAGGAACTTAATGTGGCGGTCCAGCGTAGCGGTGCTCTTGCCTTAGAAAAAGATTCTATCCAAAAAGAAAGGGATGCGCTCGCCATACAAGTCAAAGAGTTGAAGGAATTACTCTTCAAGGAGAAAGAGGACAAAGTAGCTGCTCATGAAGAGTCACAACGATATTGTGATGAAATCGTTGCTACTCGGCTCCTGAAAACGAAGCTCGATGACGAACTTGCTGGGGTTGAAAAAATGAAGGATGAAGCCCGTGAGGAGGGCAAAAGAAAAGCTGCGGAGGAGATTGACTCTCGCCTCGAGGCGGCCGCAGAAGCCGGTAGGGAAGAGGTCAAGTGTGTGTTTGACTCGTTGATTGCTGAGTATGGCGCCCGTGTCCTTATGCATCGCGACTTAACATTCTTGGGCGAGGGCTATCTCGAATCCCTAGCCGAGGCCTGGGAAAATTTAGTGAAGATCAGGAAAATCGAGTCGGGCTCTGAGGAGGTTGATGAGGATGCCCTGGTGAAGGAGTTTCTTAGAGGGAACAAGCCAGCGGATTTATCCGCAGCTTTGGCGCTTTATAGCAAAGGCTCTCCCCTTTCAAAAGAGAAAAGTGATGAAGCAGGCCCATCTGGGGCTAAGACTATGGCTCCTCATACTACTGCTCCTCCCACTGCTCAACCGGCCGGTCGGCCGACACTTGACCCCTTCGAGCAGCATGCCGGCTACGATCCTGAAGATCCCAAGCTCGGCGTTCATACGCTATCTCCTATTCTGGAGGGTGAAACTCCACGCGCAACTGATAGCCATCCAGAACCCGGTAGGAAACTCTTCTTTTTTAGAAGTTAAAAGATCTGTCACTTTCCAGCAGTGGTTATTCGTTCTAATATTCATTCTTTATGTTTTCATGCAGGCTGCTCTGACCCCGAGCCAACTCTGAGGAGCGATGACGCCAAGGAGGAGGCAGAGAAAGCAAGCGATGTTGCTCATGCAGGAGTAACTCCTGGTCCTGACGCTCAAGTGATCGGGGCGCTAGATGATGGTAAGTTTGACACTTCATCTCCTGCCGAAGGGAGCTATGAAATCGAGATCACTGGCGCCTCCGAACATACTTCGAAGATGAGCATGAAAGAGCGTCTCGCCGAAGAGGAGAAGAAAAAAGCCGAGGTCAAAATTGAGCCTGAAATACTGGAACTCACCGACCCGCGGAACAGACCTTTGAAGATCATTCTCCCGGGCAGGTCCAAACCACTGGATGTTCCTTCTCCTACTCCTGACTCCGCTTCTTTAGTAAGCAAGAAATCCAAGAAGAAGCGTGAGGGAGAGGAGTCATCCGAGAAAGCAAAGGAAGACAAGAAGAAGAAGCCAAAGAAATAATTGCTATACTCGTTCGACGAGTTTTTTGCTTAAGTCTTGTAACTGCTATTATCTTTTGTCTCCGTAGTTTGTATAGATAGATTTTTGACTTCAAGTTTCGGAGGAATAACTGTGTAACCCCATTTTGAACTATTGAACGAAGTTTAGTTTCGTTTTCGCTTGAATGATTCTCTTGCTTTTTTTTGGTTTGCGAACTAACTGTGGTCATAACTCAAGTTCTTATGAGTTGCATTATTTCCCAATCTATTCTCGCTTTGTTCGAACATTCCTCGGAGTGGCATACTTCTTGTTCCACATTTCTTGAGTACTTAGACTTTTTTCTAAGTCTGCGCTCCAGGGATTTAGAGTAAGTTGATCCGAATTCAGGGGATTCGGAGGTTCGAATCGCTTCTACTCTAGTCCTCGCTCCGGGGACTTATAGTACTTCGGTCCGCGCTCTAGGGACTCGGAGATTGAAATCGTTTCTACTCTAGTCCATGCTCCGGGGACTTAGAGTACTCCGGTCCGTGCTCTGGGGACTTAGAGATTGAAATCATTTATACTCTGGTCCGCGCTCCGGGGACTTAGAGTACTCCGGTCCGTGCTCTGGGGACTCGGAGATTGAAATCGTTTATACTCTGGTCCACGCTCCGGGACTTAGAGTACTCCGGTCCGCGCTCTGGGGACTTAGAGTACTCCGGTCCGCACTCTGGGGACTCGGAGATTGAAATCGTTTATACTCTGGTCCGCGCTTCGGGGACTTAGAGTACTCCGGTCCGCGCTCTGGGGACTCGGAGATTGAAATCGTTTATACTCTGGTCCGCGCTCCGGGGACTTAGAGTACTCCGGTCCGCGCTCTGGGGACTTAGAGATTGAAATCGTTTATACTCTGGTCCGCGCTCTGGGGACTTAGAGTACTCCGGTCCGCGCTCTGGGGACTCGGAGATTGAAATCATTTATACTCTGGTCCGCGCTCCGGGGACTTAGAGTACTCCGATCCGCACTTTGGGGACTCGGAGATTGAAATCGTTTATACTCTGGTCCGTGCTCCGGGGACTTAGAGTACTCCGGTCCGTGCTCTGGGGACTCGGAGATTGAAATCATTTATACTCTGGTCCGCGCTCCGGGGACTTAGAGTACTCTGATCCGCACTCTGGGGACTCGGAGATTGAAATCGCTTATACGAGTTTGCACATCATACAGAATAATGTAGCTCCAGTAATTCATTACCCGACTCTGAGATATAGAAACGTTAGTAATTCATGAAAAATATGGCTTCAAGCCTTTATTAATGAAAAACAACTAAACTGCCTTATTACATGGCTGAAAGGAAACTAAGTTACGACTGAACGAAAACATACGGGAAATAACTGTGCCTAAAACAGGAAAGAAACATACTAAATGTAATAATGTCGCAAATGTTCACTGTTCCATGCTCGGGGGAGTGTCGCACCACCAACGGTCGCTAGCTTGAATGTTCCCTCTCCAAGCTTCCGTTCAATGACGTACGGACCTTCCCAGCTGAGATTCATACGTGATGGTACTAGGAAGACTCGTTTCAGAACGAGATCACCTACATCAAAAATCCTTGGGCGGACTCTGCCGTCGTAGTAACGCTTGACTCGGTGCCTATGTGCTGCCGCCCTTAATTCAGCCTCTTCACGTTTTTCATCGACGCAGTCCAGCGATTCCAACAAGAGGTCCTGGTTTGTCTTGGGATCATAGTATGTTACTCGGTGTGATAGAACTTCAAGTTCCACGGGTATAACGGCTTCCGAGCCGTATGCCAGGGCGAATGGAGTGTGGCTGGTCGCGGACTTGTGGGTAGGTCTATAATCCCATAATGCTGTCGGGAGTTCATCTACCCACTTGCCTCCGACCTTCTCCAGAAGCTTCTTCAGTATGGACTTGATTATTTTGTTAACGGCCTCGACTTGCCCGTTAGCTTTTGGGTGTGCAACGGCGGCGAACTTCTTCTCGATGCCATACTTTAAACAGAACTCTTTGAACTCTCTGCTTTCAAATTGCGTCCCGTTGCTCGTAATGATGGTGCGAGGAAGGCCAAAGCGGCATATAATGCTTCGTACAACGAAGTTAATGACCTTCTTAGAGGTGATTGTGGCCAAGGGTTCTGCCTCAGCCCATTTTGTGAAATAGTCGACTACAACTATCGCGTATTTCGCACCACCTTCGGATATAGGCAAAGAGCTGATTATGTCGATTCCCCAGATTGCAAATGGCCAGGGACTAACCATTTGTGTGAGTTTCGTTGATGGAGTCCTCGGGATTTTCGCATATCTTTGACACTTGTCACATTTCCTTGCGTAGTCTGCAGCGTCCCGATTTACGGTCGGCCAGTAATATCCATAGCGGAGGATCTTTTTTGCTAGCGTTTGCCCCCCAGTATGGTCACCACATTCCCCTTCGTGAACCTCTTTCAAGACCCGCTTTGTCTCATCATGAGCGATGCACCATAATAAGGGGACTGAGAATCCTTTTCGATACATTAGACCGTCCTGCATCACGTATCGCGTGGCCTTTCGAAGGACCTGTCGTCTTTCGCTCCTATTTTCTGGTAAAGCCCCGGTCGTCAGGTACAGTTTGAATGGGGTTATCCACGACCCCTTCTCGATTTCCGTTTCCAACACACGATCAACTTTCATCTCATCTATGCTCGGGGCATGGAAGGCCTCAACGGGATACAATCCCATTTGCTGCGCATCGCCTGTGCTCGCAAACTTAGCCAACGAGTCGGCTTCTTTATTCTGTTCGTGCGGGACATGCGAAATATCATAACGCTCAAGATTCGACAGATGTTCTTGAACCAGAACAAGGTATGGAGCAAGCTTCTGTCCCTTTGCTTGGTAATCTCCCCGCACTTGGTAAACCACCAACTGTGAGTCACAAAAGATTTCAACTGATTTGATCCCGAGTTCTCCGATGAGCTTCAAGCCAGCAATCAGTGCTTCATATTTTGCTTCATTATTTGTAGCTGGGAATTCGAGCTTCAAAGCGTAACAAATCGATCGATTTTTCAAAGTTACAAGAACTACACCCGGGCCGGAGCAACGGTCGTTTGATGCCCCATCAGTGTATAATTTCCATCAAACGTGGGGCATGACGTTGTGACCATCTGGTTCGTCAAACACAGTAAACTCAGCAATGAAGTCTGCTAATGCTTGCCCTTGTATGGCTCTTCGTGGCAAGTAGGCAATATCGAACTGGCTCAACTCGATGTTCCATTTTAACAATCTTCCAGAAGTTTCTGGTCGTTGGAGTACCTGCCGTAGGGGTTGACTGGTATAAACGCTGATTGAGTGTGCTTGAAAGTATGGGCGCAGCTTACATGATGCAATCACCATGCAATAGGCCAATTTCTTGATTTTAGGGTAATTTCTCTCTGCCCCCGTTAAACGCTTGCTAACATAATACACCAGCTTCTGGATTCGGTCCTCCTCGCGAACCAGAGCCGCACTGATAACATGTGGGGATACGGCCAAGTACAAGTACAGCATCTCATGGTCCACTGGTTTTGACAGCACTGGTGGACTCTCCAGATGCCTCACCAGATCCCGGAATGCTTCCTCACAATCGGATGTCCACTCGAAATTCCTCTCCCCTTTCTTTATTATATCAAAGAAAGGGATGCACTTGTCTGTTGCCCTGGATATGAATCGACTCAGCGCAGCTACTTTTCCATTCAAGCTCTGTACCTGTTTTATAGTCCTGGGCACTTGCACATCTCGAATAGCTTGGATCTTTTCTGGGTTGGCTTCAATTCCCCTAGCATTGATGATGAATCCCAAAAACTTCCCCGACGCAACGCCGAAGGAACACTTCAGAGGGTTGATCTTCATCCCATAATACCTGAGTATGTCGAACATTTCAGCCAAGTCTCGAATGTGGTCGTTTGACTATCGTGACTTCACGAGCATGTCATCCACATAGACTTCCATCGTCCTACCAAGCTGGTCTTTGAACATTCGATTCACCAAACGCTGATAAGTCGCTCCTGCGTTCTTCAGTCCGAAGGGCATTACTACATAGCAATATAGCCCGACATCGATAACGAAGCTGGTGTGTTCTTGGTCCGGAATATGCATCGGGATTTGATTGTAACCCGAGTATGCATCCATGAATGATAACAGCTCATGTCCTGCAGTGGAGTCGACCAACTGATCAATCCTAGGCAACGGGAAACTATCCTTGGGGCACACTTTGTTCAAGTCGGAATAATCTACGCAAGTTCTCCATTTCCCATTCGCCTTTTTCACCAGCACGAGATTCGATACCCATTCGGGGTAGAGGGCGTCGCGGACGAACCCATTGACTTTGAGTTTGTCCACTTCCTCTCTGAGAGCAGCGGACCTCTCTGGGTCCATTCCTCTCCTCTTTTGTTTAACTGGGATGTATTTCGGGTCTATGTTCAACATATGACTCGTAATGGCGGGAGAAATCCCGTACATATCAGAATGCACCCAGGCGAAAACATCAAGATTTGCCCGGAGGAAATCACTAAGGTCTTCGGTCATTGCGGGGCCGAGTTGTGATCCGATCTTAAGCACTCGCCATGGATCGTCTCGGCTGACTGAAATGTCAATTGTTAATTCAGCCGGCGCTGCCTTTTCTTCCCTGGGTTTCTCATCTTCATCTCTCAGATCTATGTCTCTGAAGATCCGAGAATTATGCCCGAGCCAGGGCTCGGGCACTACTTGTCAATCATCATTATTAAGGATGCGGACCGGAATGTCCGCAACCTTTCCTTTCTCCCTCTAATGGGCCTCTCTGAGCTCGGCCACATAACTTGCACGACCGGTCGCCTGGTCGCCATGAACAACTCCTACTACTTTGTCAGTTGGGAATTTCAAAGTCAGGCACCATGGGGCTAATGTTGTTCTAAACTCAGCTAGGGCCGGTCGGCCCAGGAATACATTATACGGAGAATCCACATCCAAAACTACGAAGGGCAGGATTCGCACCCTGCGACGTTCGCCTTGTCCCAGTTCAACTGGTAACTCAACATATCCTACTGCGTCGGTCGCTGCACCATTAAAGCCGTGTATACGAGCTTTGGACGGTTACAAGTCCTTTGTTTCCATTTTCATCTGGTCATAAGCCTTCTTGAAGATGATGTTGACAGAACTTCCACAATCAATCAGAATTCTTTTCACATAAGCCGGTCCGATCATCGCAGTTATGAACATCGGGTCGATGGTTGGAGCCTCTACTTGGTCAGCATCTCTGTTTCTGAACACTATATTGACTGTCATTACACGTTGCTGCTTAGTAGGGGTCCCATCCTCCACGTTCGAACAACACTCAAAATCTGCATGCTTCAGGGAACTTGCATACCGCTCCATCTCTTGCCAATTCTTATCCGCGGGGTGAGGTCCGCCGATGATTGTGTTTATGACTAGTCTACCCACAGTTCGGGCAGGCTCCTCGGGATGACGCGGAGCTGGTGACCTGGGTTGGATGTTCCTTGTCCTCCTTCCTGTGGATCCTTCACAAATTCTTGTAACTTCTTCTGCCTGATCAACTTCTCTATAGCATCGTGTAGGTGTCTGCACTCTTCCGTATTGTGCCCATGAGTCTCATGGAAGCGGCAATATTTCCCGGTCCGCTTCTGCTCCTCGGTTGACTCTTTTGGACGTGGCTTTCTGTACTAAAAAGTATTGCAGGTTGATAGGTAAATGTTCTCAAGAGGCGCATTCAGCGGGGTATACTCGTTGTAGCTTGGAATTCTCGATTTCCACTTCCCTGCTTCTCTCTTCTTCCCTTGATTTCTTCCTCCGAACTCCTTAGGCTGCCCAGGCTTGTTCTGGACATTGACTTGGACCTTTCCCGAGTTGTCTCCGGACTGCTTCACGGCAATGTTGCTTTTTGTGGATTCTTGGACAGGTCCTGGTGCCTTATCTCGCCTTACCCACCTAGCTTCCTCCCTCCTTATGAACTGGTGTGCCTTTGAGTAAAAATGCTCTAGCGTAGTCGGAGGTTTTCCTGCCAACCAGTCTCCAAATTCAGAATCCGGATCCACACCTCTCATTACAGCCATTAGAATTGCATAATCATTGGGATTACTGACTTCAGTTGCCACAACATGGAATCTTTGTAAATATTCCTTCAATGACTCCCCAGGATTGTGGATTACACTTGACAGAGACATTACGTCCTTTGGACGAGTAGTGTGTATCCTGAACTGCTCAATAAACTTCTTTGCCAACTCCTCGAAATTGGATACGGACCATGGAGGAAGTCGGGTGAACCACATAGTAGCGATCCCAGATAGAGTAATTGGAAAGCATCTACACCTGGTTGCATCATTTGCTCTAGCTGAATCCATCATCCACTCGTACCTCATGACATGCTGTCTGGGGTCGGTATTTCCCTCATACGCAGGGATAATTGGCATACTAAACTTTCTGGGGTACGCCGCCTGCAGCACAACATCTGTGAACGGAGTATGACTCCTTGATACTCCCCAATCGTCATTCGATAAGCCCTGATTTTCTTTCATCAATTTCCTGACCATGGCTGTCAGATCTGGTTTCTGTATGGAAGGTGGAAGGTTAGAGTCTGTTCTACGCGACTGTCCATGCTGATGCCTCCTCTCCTGGCGATCTGCCAAATGTTCATCTTGAGGTTCAACATCGTTAGCATTTTGATGGTCTGGGCCTCCAGCCTCCACCTGCACTTCAGTTCCTAAATTTCCAGCTCCTGCTTGGTCACGGTCTCCAGTTGTCTGAATAGCAGCACCTGCCCGCGCAGCTTCAGTCTTACGGCGTCTGCGCCTGGGAGGTTCATCAGAGGAAGTTGAGCTGTCGGATGAGGAATAAGGAGCGGGATTGCCCCCAGCATTCTATTGCTGTTGTTGAGTGAGTTGTGCCATCAGGTTGGCGTTAGCTTGCATCTGCTCTCCTAGTTGTCTCCTGCTTTCCCTGAGTTCTCCCATCAAGTCGTTGAACTCTATTCTGGTGACAACTGGAGTCTGGTCCTGGGCAGCAATTCCTACACCCGGATTCACTGGCTGATTGCTAGGTCCTGCTTGTTGTACGCTAGCAGTCTCATAGGCATCCACATTATGAGAAGCTGACCTGGTATGTGGTCTTGCCATTGTAGAGTTATTGGTAGGAACTCTGAGTAGAATCAACGGATGTCCTATCAATAAGTCGGATCTTCTTTGGGGGATTTGTTCAATCCAGTAGCTTCAAAGCAGATCCTTAAGGTCTAAGAATTCAATTCTCAGTGAAAGCACCAAAGTGTTTGCACCAAAATTGGTCACTAACCTCGTAGAGAAAGATTTTGTAGAGATATAAGTGATGAAGGTAAATTAAACAAGGAAGAATATGCTAATTCAAATGCAGAAAGTAAGAACACCGGATTTATAGTGGTTCAGCGTAATTGCCTACGTCCACTTTGAGTTTTCACTTTATTGATCTTCTTAATGATTGATTACAAATACAATTCGTAGATCAAATGCTTGAATGAAGTTGCTAAGTAAAGAAGATGAGTCTGAAAAATGGTAGAGTCTCCCCAGTGTTCCCGAAAAAAGGTCCTTTTCACTGTGCTCCTGCCCCTCTATTTATAGACAAAGATGGGTTGGACTTCCCAAGTGGGCTCGGCAGCCGAACACTCTGGCCCAAATACAGTGGTCGCTGTATGCCGAACCAAATAGGCCGAACACAATGATGCCGAACCACCTTCTCTATGCCGAACGATATGCTTGCTGTGTGGGAAGAGTGGAAGCCAGTCGAAGCCGAACGTGCCTCTGGCCGAACGAAGCGCTTGATCGAACGTTGTCTCTGGCCGAACGTTGGTGCTGGCCGAACGATAGCTTTAACCAAACAATGCTTCTGACCGAACGATGTCCCTGGCCGAACGATGGCACTGGCCGAACGTTTGCCTTTAGCTAGACGATGTTTCTGGCCGAACGATGGTTCTGGCCGAACGATAGCTTTTGACGAACAATACAGCCATGCCGAGCAGTCGTATACGCCGAACGCCTCCTGATGCCAAGTGCTCCTGAATGCCGAGTGCTCCTAGATGCCAAGTTGTCCTAGAAGCCGAGTACTACCCAATGCCGAGCACTCCTGGATGCCGTGTATTTCTGGATGTCGAGTGCTCCTAGATGCCGAGTACTCCTGGATGCCGAGTACTCCTGAATGCCGAGTGCTCCTGGATGCCGAGTTGTCCTGGAAGCCGAGTACTACCCAATGCCGAGCACTCCTGGATGCCGTGTATTTCTGGATGCCGAGTGCTCCTGGATGCCGAGTACTCCTGGATGCCGAGTTTTCCTGGAAGCCGAGTACTATCCAATGCCGAGCACTCAGTTGCCTGGTCAAATCTCCAGGAAACAGTCATATGTCGCTCTTGGCGTATTTTTGTATTGATTATAATTAATCTTTACCTGGGAAACAATATGGGATTTTGTAACTTGGATATGAATTTGCTTTGAAATGTAATCAGTAAAATATTGTTTTTGGAAATCTATGATTATTTTCATATTCAAGTGCCTCTGATATTATGGATACCATTAGAATTACCGTATTTTGTCACCAAAAGTTAATACTATGGATGACTGCAGCATCTGTAGCGCTTAGCTTTTAGTCTCTAGATACGGGATGTTACAGATCTTCATCAAGTAAATTAACGATTTAGTAAGCAGTCAATGAAGAGACAAGATTAAAAAGCACATATCAGAGGATATTTTGCTTTAGAGTAATATTATATGAGTTCATGAGCTTTAGAAGACTAACAATGGTGTTAAGGAATGCATCGTTGCTAAAGATACACTCAGTTAAAGACAGAAGAAGCTCAAACAAAAATATGAAAGAGTCAGTCGACTGAATCCATTTTCAGTCGACTGAAGGTGTCGACTAGAATTGGATCCAGTCGACTAGAACAGTCAACTAAATATACTATTGAGTCTTCTATTTTTAGCTATGCTCATTAGATTGTTTTCTACAAAAAGTCAGTCAACTGAACTCTATATGTAGTCGATTGAATGTACAGTAAACGGCTAGTTCCTTATAAGGTGTCTTCACATCTCTTCGCGCCTATGGTTGCTTTTACTCATTCTTGGATACTTCTGAAAGGTTGTAACCCTATTTTAGCATCCCTACAACACCTATAAAATTCCCTAATCATCCCTGAATCTAAACACAACTCTATGCTTTGAATTCCATGCCTAAAACCCTCAAACCCAAAATCAATACATTGTTCTTCAAAAGATTCATGTGATTCAGATAATATCGACTAGTATGCTTCATTTCCACATTCCTATTCTAGTCGAATAAACTCCATAGCCTATACACCTCCACTCAATATCATTTGGTTTGGTTATAGGAGTCTTTGAACTGAAAAGAGACAATCTATATGTAGTAGATACACTTTGTCAAGAAGTAACTTTTTGTTACATTATTATTGAAGTCCCGTTCTGCTGCTCAGGCAAAGTTGTAAGCCTATTCCTTCGAGCTAAGTGAGGGTGCTTTGGTTCGTAGAAATTCCAAAGGGGATCTTAGGAACTGGAAGTAGGATAGGAGGTCCAAACCAGTATAAATCGACTTTGATATCACTATATTGTTTCCACTGCATTTACATTGTTCATTACTATTGGCCATCTTTGACCTGTGCATAGCAACGAACACTTCACTATTAGAGCGGATCATCCCAAATAGATGCCAAAGAGGATGAGATCCTCCAACTGAAGGCTCGTGTAGAGAAGTTGGCAAGACTGGGCTGACAGAATAATAGAGAAGAAGTAAGGGAAGAAGGATCTTCGATCCCATTTACATTGTTTATTACTATTGGCTATCTTCGATCCCATGCATAGCGACTAACAAATGGTATCAAAGCCTAGTGTTCTACTGATCTTAACAACATCCTAGAACAATAGCCAGAAATGAAAGATCCAGTTAGAGCTCATAGATAGTCGAGAAAAAGCAAATTTCTAGAAGCAAGCAACAATCAATAGAATCAAGGTACATGTAGCACATGGTAAATCTCAGATCAAAATCGGTACGCTTAGATTCTTTTAGTGGTGAGAACTTACTGAAATATTTTAAAGTATTACAAAAGGTTAATTTTATTGTTTTAGCCACTACAAGAAAATATATTATCGATTGCAACAGGTGACATTGTTTGTTAGTATATTGCTATTTTTTTATTATTAGTTTTTTAAACATGGCATGTACACACGCCATATTATTATGCTCCATAATAAAACAATAAGTTAAGCGGGAAAATATTTTGTTTCTTCTCCTTTTCTTTATTCATTGAAGCTCTTTTTCTTTGACTTCTCTCAGGAAAGTATATATTTCTCCTTTCTTCTCCATTTCGAGATTCCAACTCCAAATCATCGCAACCAAACTCAATTAGGAAGCCCTAACCACCATCTTTGTTTTTTTGGCTCTGCTATGAAAACTCCCCCAAGTATGCTATTTTTCCATTCTCGATTATGCATTATTTACTCAATTCAATAAGTTTTGCATTATTTTATCTTTGTTAGACTGATTGATTTAGTAGATTTTATTACTCCAATCAATGGTATTTGCTTTATGTAACTATTTAGATTTTGACAGTAATTTGGGGATTTCAAACTTTGGTCGAATTATATAAGGTGCTTTAATTATTTCGTAGCAGGAGTACAAAGAAAGGACGATCTGGTTGGAAATTTTTGTTGTTTTTTAGTACCTAGGGTATCTTGTGAATTTGTAGAAACAGTATATAACTGCTAATTTTTTTAGTTATTTAACTTTGCTTATGTTATACAGTTATTAGTATGAGCTGAGAATGGCTCTTTTTTAATACCTTTTCAAGCATTGAAAATAAATTCCGTAAACAAATTTTCCAATGCACTATTTAAAAATATTCAGGGTTGGAAACAAAATACAATAACAACGATAAACAAAATCGATCAATAACGATGAAATTATGTTTAAAACAATATACTGTACTCATGTGAAGAAAAGAATACATCTTTTGGTTCATCGTGCACAGTACATATTTAACAAAAAAAAAAAAAAATGAAACATTTGGGGGTATGAACTTGATTTATTCAAAAGTGACGATAAAAGTGCAATCTTGCTAGGGACAAAGATAAAACTCAAAGATGAAAGGTAAACTCAAATGTAAGCTATTGTATAAAATAATTCTTTTATGTTTAGATATGAAGTACTACTACATCAAGGAATATGCCTAACTAGCTACAAGATATCTTCACCTTAAAATGTTGGTGCCACTATTGACATTTAAAACATCATATACTAATAAAGTGTAACATGTGAATCACACATGCAATTACATTTGGAAGCTTTGTAAGTACTTTTGATAAATACTAAGGACCATTCACTGATATCTGGTTGATATTCGTTGGCAATTGTTATTTAAAACCGCAGAACCTTGATGCTCAGCAAATTATATGACTTAAATGTGGGCATACAAACTGACTGCAATGTTTGTGCCCTAAAGATAAAATCCTTTTGGAACCCTACTCTATGAATTTCTAAAATAAACTGTACAACCGACACTATTATTATTGCTTTAACAATTTGAAACTGAACTATTGTATGCGTTTGTTAAATGCCTCTTGATTGTTATGTTCATTCTCAAGTTTAATGGAATATGCTTGGATCCTACAATGAAGATTTCTATTTATATAGAATTATCTAATAGTTAGTTTCTTGTTTACAAGCTACATCATCAGCCCTTGATAAATAATGTATCCAAGTGGCATTATGAGGTGTTGTGCATTGCTTAAGCTACCAAATAAAGTGTCAAATTCCTATGTCATCTGTCAGAATATTTATATAAATTACTTGTTATATTTATAATACACATTCTGCATAAAGTGATTTCGGATGTCTAAATCAATAGTACAGGTACATGGCTCCAGAACATGCCTTATATGGAAAACTAACTGATAGGTCTGATGTATTTTCATTTGAAGTTGTTCTTCTTGAGCTTATTACTGGACCCAGGCCCATGGATCCTTCCCAAACTTTAGGAGACGGAAATTTGATTGAATGGGTATGTGAAATGACTTACTTTAATGCTTACAGTAGTTTAATTTATGCTTTAATTGAATTTATATATTTGTTCTATTGATTTTTTTCTCCTGAACTCTTTTTAAATAACCATTCACTTTACTTGAATTAAACATTTTACTTAACCATTTGCTTTGAATCTGTCTATTCTAATATCATGTACATACTTATATTCATCATCTCATATTCTTTTTCATTAATCAATATTATTTCAATACAAGGATGATCTATCTTTTCCTATTTACAAAAGTGGAAATCATAAAATTACAACTGCTCCCAAAATTGCTGAGCTATCACTACAATGTTGTTAGGTTCACGGTTGCGAAGAAAACATAAAAATTTATGGTAATTTGATAGCATAGAGTTTTGATTAATAGATTAGGAAAACTTATGATAATCAGATGGTATAGAGTGGATTTTGTATGGTACCAACATATATGTCCATGCTTTTACCCTTTGTCTATGCAGTTAGTATTTCAATACTTATGCTATGGGGGCATTTCACTAGAAGGACAAACTTTGCAGTCCAATTAGTTTCTAGGACACACATTCAAAGAAATTACTTTCAAGGCCAAAGTCAGCAGAATAATTACTTTCAAGGACAAAGTCAGCAGTCCAATTACTTTCAAGGACATAATTTCATAGGTTTTTAGGCCCTAGAAACTAATTATTTTACATTTTGTCCTTAAAAGTAATTATTTCAGTTGTGTGTCCTAGAAATTAATTCCATTTGCTAAAGAGACCCTTGTGGCTAATTTTCACTATGGGTATATTTAACTTGAAAGGTATTTCACTATCTTATGTGGATTCAACTTTTGAGATTGGAGGTTTTAAATGCACTATATGACAATATCACCCACAATCCATCCTCACTCTCTATATATCATGACTATATTGAATTGTATACCGATTGTTTCTACTACATGTGTTATGTGAGTCAGAAATAAATGCATTATAAATTGACAAATGATTGATGTAGTCTTTGATTGCAATATACATGTTGAGATTGCAATATATTCACTTTAAGCATACAAATGATATAAATAATTCAAAAAAATGAGTAATGTTGGGAAGAGTGTTGCTGCATTATCAAGATGAACCGGTTGGGAATTCAACAGCCATATAAGAGCACTGAAATAGCATCAGCAGTAGTAATGAAAATTTAAAGCTTGGCCTGAAGAAGAAAAGTTAATGAAGCGAACAGAAGCTGATTTGAGTATTGTATTGAAGAGTGGCCAGCCTGCATGTATTAAGTTATGATGGTCTGAAACGTGAATTAGGCATGTCAAACGGGTTGGGTTGGGTCAAAATGGATTGGGTCGAGTTTGACCCAACCCATTTATGACTCATTCTTTTCTACCCATTTATGATTCAACCCATTTATGACCCAATCCACTTAATAAGCGGGTTACCCATTTAACCCATTTAAAGATTTAAATTTAATTTGACTAATAAAAAACAAATAAATATAAAATAATTCTAATTCTAATTTTTATGTTTTGAGTTCTGATAAAAATTTAAAATTTTAATTCTGATTTTCATCAAAATTCAAATATGTAGATGCGGTAGTTTATTATTTTCTAAGTACAACTGTCAATCCCCTTGGAGAACTACAATGTGCGTTCACACGATAAAGTATCCGAGTGTTCCATACTGTCCGTAATTTAGGTGAGAGTTAATCGGTCGAAGTTCCACCTGATTCTGAGTAAGAACGAAGGAGTTATTGCAGTCTGAATAAAAAAAATAGCGGCTTCTGCACTAGGCGAAGTTCATATATATGGATGTGGTAGCATGTTATTTTCTAAGTACAACTGTCAGTCCCCTTGGAAAACTACAGTATGCGTTTACACGATAAAGTATCCGAGTGTTTCATACTGTCCGTAATTTAGGTGGGAGTTAATCGGTCGAAGTATCGCCTGATTCCGAGTTAGAACAAATGAGTTATTGCAGTCTGAACAAAAAAATAACGGCTTCTGCACTAGGCGAAGTTCAGATATGGAAATGTGGTAGCATGTTATTTTCTAAGTACAACTGTCGGTCCCCTTGAAGAACTACAGTGTGCGTTCACACGATGAAGTATCCGAGTGTTCCATACTGTCCGCAATTTAGGTGGGAGTTAATCGGTCGAAGTCTTGCCTGATTCCGAGTTAGAACGAAGGAGTTATTGCAGTCCGAACAAAAAAAATAGCGGCTTCTGCACTAGACGAAGTTCAAATATGAGGATGTGGTAGCCTGTTATTTTCTAAGTACAACTGTCAATCCCCTTGGAGAATTACAGTGTGCGTTCACACGATGAAGTATCCGAGTGTTCCATACTGTCCGTAATATAGGTGGGAGTTCATCGATCGAAGTCTCGCCTGATTCCGAGTTAGAACGAAGAAGTTATTACAGTCTGAACAAAAAAAACAGCGGTTTCTGCACTAGGCGGAATTCAAATATGAGGATGTAGTAGCCTGTTATTTTCTAAGTACAACTGTCAGTCTCCATGAAAAACCATAATGTATGTTCAAAATTCTTATTTTTCAAATTTATATTAAAATTTAATGTTTTTAAGAAATGAGTAAATGAGTTACCCATTTATAACCCTTTTAAAAATGGGTCAATCCAACCCATAATCCAATTAATAATATTAATAAATGGGTTGACCTAACCCATTTATAAGTAGGGTAAATGGGTTGGGTCATCTTTTGACAGGTCTAACGTGAATATTGTATTGAAAGCTTGTAAATAAGGTAAATACTTGGCTGAAACTAATGATTTGAATTAGTAGTATATTGCGATGAGTACAAGAACTGATCAAACTGCTTCGATGAAGTACAAGAACTACATCTTGGATGGCCTAATCTACTGTTTGTGGTCAAAACATAAAATAGAAAATGGTTGATGTATGTTGCTGCAATACATGGCAAGATGCAGGAACTGCTGCACTTTTTCATGGCATGATGACTTGCTGGGCATGTCATGATCTGAACTGTTTGCATTTTGGTTTGACCTTGGCTAGAACTGCTTGCATTCTGGGCTGAACTGTGTGACACCATATGACAAGGACATCTATCTTGATCGTTGAAGTGTAAGATGCATGTGGAGTGGTGTGTGCTGAAATGAAAACTAGCAAATGAGTGAGAGAACTGCAACATTAGGCTAGGCACTGGCACTGGCTGGTAGGCGCAAGGCATATGACCGAATCATGGACTTGAAGGAAGTGTCAGGACTGGCATCCATGCTAGAGCTCGGTTAGTAGAGGGATAAAGCTATCCATGGGAGAAAATTTGTTACTAACCTGAATCAAGTGAGATCTCCAATCTGCATTTTTTATTTGATCAAAAACATAGAGCTGTTATTAAAAATTGTCAATTTTAATTAATAAAACAAAATGTAACAAATCGTTAAACTAAAACAAAATATAACAAACTTACTTGCAGCTCATGTTTTTAATCCATGTATATGGAGGGATAGCTTAGAAGTCTACTTGATATTGGTTTTTTGTCTCAACAGTAGTAAACATGTTGATAGTCCAATTTTGGGTTTTGTATAATAGTCGCTTGACCAGACAAAAGCCACTTTTCCTTTTCTTTCTTTCTTTCTTTCTTTTCCCACTCTTACACTTCAGTATACATACCAAATTTGAGTGAAAAGTGGTTATGTCAAATAATCTTTTGACATCCTTCTTATTAGTGTGCCAACCTTTTACCTTAGGCAACATTGGATTTTACTTTGTTGAATACCTTGTGGCTGTTAAGCCATTTAATAGAGCAGAGAACAATTTGTGGTCAATGTTTCAAGGTTTCCTAACTAGGCCCAACCAGATATGCGAAGTAAACCAAAGCAATGCAACCATGTTATATGCTAGCATCCATATCCAAATCTAACTACTTTTTTAGAGTAAGAATGATCCTCGATATAGGGAGAGCACTCAAAATTTAATTCAATATAAAAATTTAAAAGTGTATAATATAACAAAAGTCCGTAAAGGAGGCCCAAACACCAAAACATCCCACAAGAAATACAAAAGACAAGATCAACGAACAACCGATCAAAACACTGTTATGAGCTAATAAATAGATACAAATGTATTATGAATCAAGCTCATAATATTAAACAGTGAATATGTGACGACCGCCCATGACCCCTGCACCGAATCTAGAGAAAGTGCGCTGTAAGATGTGCCAGGCAACCATGGACGATTGTCAGGGTAAATTAAAACAACAGAATCTATCGTATTACTCACAGCGCATGGACAAAATACAATAGAACATATGTATAGTGAAGCTTTACAGAATAAAATGCCATCATATAAAACTCCATAATAGTTGAATACAAGCATCCAAATAGTCAATACATCAAGCCTCACTACATATCACTCAGAGAATACAAAACAGCGGAACATCCAGTACATATAAGAAGATAATATGCAACCCTCTAGCTCGTCTTCGATATCAGCATCGTGAGAAGAGAACAGCACCTGTCACCTGCTACCTAGTCTGCCCGTCCCAAAATGGACGAACAGCCCAAGACAATAAGAATTAAAACATAAAGCCTTGAGTCAGACAACAGTCTTAGTGAGCAGTAAATTAACTAACAACATACCAAAAGAGCATAAAGGAAAAGGAATAGGAATACAACCCTCCCACTCCAACCTCTTTCTACAGTGATAGCCCCCAGACACACAGTAAGCAGAAGCAAACATAGCAGAGCATACAATGTAAAGTAAAGAAATTATCACTCGAGTCAAAGGCGATGTTTTCCAAGCACAAACTCCCAAGGCCTAAACCAAGATCAGATAAGCACCCAGAAAACACTGCTCTTGAGACCGAATGATGATACAACCAAACATCCATGACTCTGGCTATCACTGTTATCATTGCTTCGATATCACCGTTAATTGAATGACCGGCACATTCTTTCAGCCGTCCGTCAAGGGCTAATGGAAACCCCGGTTCTAGACAGTACTCCGCACGTCGTCGCAGCCCGTGCTTAGGACTATCGAATCTGCCCAGAGTACTTGACTACCCAATCGGTAGCCTTCAGGGACTATCGAATCTGCCCAACGTACTCTTGCTTTGAGCATGCTAGAACCTTCAACAACGATGAGATCTCGGCCTTCTAGTCATCCTCCTCGATGACTATTTTCCATACTAGCTCAAGCGCCTCTCGAGCATCCATTATCCTCAACTCGAACCATATCACCGAGTTATCAACCTGCTTGGAATGATCCCGTCTGGATTAGACCAAGACTATCTCATATCATACTTCGCTTCATCACATCCTCGCAAAGTTTCATCTCAACATCCTCATCAAATCTATGCATAAGAGCTTCATCATCCGCTACAAATGCCACAAGCAGCTTTTCCCATTCAAGAGCCTTTCCCTTAGCTTTTGAATCATTCTCGATCTAAATCAAATCATCAATCATCTAATTCATAGCAATCAACCAAATCGAACATTAATCCAAGCAATCAAGCATTCAAATATGATCTAAGTAGACAATTATAACTATAATGGCAATTTCGTAATTAAAGAGTCGAAAGTCAAATAAGCATGAAAACATGAACAATGTCTCTATAATCTTGATGAATGAACTTGCATAGGCTAACACTTAGTAAAATGGTTGTCCAATCATCATGAACAATGGATCTACATGGATCTACACTTAGGATGAAGAAAATACATGAAAATCACTATTTTAACACCAAATCGAGCCAACAATCCGATATACTCCTTTGGATCCGTGTGAGAGATAATCACCACTCACCAAATCACCTAAACAACCCCAAATCAACACGCTTCAGATCTGGACAGTGAAGGATCAAGCTTGATCGATCACGAATCCGCTCCAAACGAAGAAATCTCACTTCAAAGGATGAAGATCTTCAATCTAAGCTCTTGAATCTTCAATTTGATCTTCAACTTGGATGGATGGAAGCACTAGATTGGAGTGGAGAGAAGAAGTGAAGAAGTGTAGAAGTCGAGCTCTCAAAATGGCAGCACTTCGTCGCTTCGAAATCCGGATCCCAAAAATGAAGCCAACCCCCTTCTATTTATAGCTGAAAACTTTCCTAGGTCGCTCGGAGTTAGGTCGTATACGACCTATAGAGCCACGACCTACGACCTATAAACCCCACCGACCTAAAGCCTTCGACTTAACAACCTAAGCCACTGCAACCTACGACTTATCACCCAGGCGCTTCAACGACCTAACAAAACCCTTCCTCTTACGACCTAACAAGGTTACGACCTATGACTTAGCGACTTAACCATAGGTGCGACCTAACAGTGCTACGACCTAACACTTAAACACATCAGCGGCCTAACGCTTAAGCGCTTACGCGACCTACAATCGTAGCGCCTCAGCGACCTAACTGTGTTACGACCTATAACCTCAGCGACCTAACACACCAACGACTTAAAGCACTGCGCGACTTAACAATGCTACGACATAACTTCTCAGCGACCTAACACATAAGTGTTATCTCGCGACCTAACAACTAATAGCCTAGCGACCTAACTACACCCAAGACATACGACCTAACTACTCCTACCTTAGGTCGCTGCCGAGCTATCCTTCTTAGCTAGGATACGACCTATCTTCACTAACTCGCTAGCAACTGTGCTATCTCTTAGGTCGCTAACAATTAGGTCGTTGACTACTAGTTTCCTTAGGTCGCTTTCCTATAGGTCGCCCAATCCTATAGGTCGCTCCAACCAACCTAGCACTTAACCAAATCACCTCCTTAGGTCATCTAGACGACCTAACAACTAAGTCGCTCCAATACTTCCTTAGGTCGTCTAACCCACTTAAGTCGGTCACGACTTAACTCTTAGGTCGTGTACGACCTAAAACTTAACCATATTTTGCCTAAAATCTGAAATGGCTCAACAACACTAAAATTCCAGATTTTGACAAACTTTTCGATCCGTAAAAATACGGGTCGTTACATTCTCTCCCCCTTAGGAATTTCGTCCCCGAAATTCCAAGCAACAAAGCAATCAAAACTATTCTGCACGCCTACCATCCATAGCAATCAACAAACCATGCATCCAATTCTAGCTTAGCATGCAGAATTCTAAAACTAGAACAAGTTACAATTTCGTTAGATGACACGACACCTTAGGGCCATACCTTGAAGAGTTCAGGATGAGCTGCTTTCATCCTCTCTTCCACCTCCCACGTACAGTCGTTATCATCATCACTCCATTGTATCTTGAGCAACTTAACTACCTTCCTCCTAAGTTGTTTCGTGTCGGTTTCCACAACACAAAGCGGCTTACGAGGTCTTCTATCGACTGGATCAACTTCAAAGTCTTCACAGCTATCAGCAGAAACTACCGTACTCGAGTCGTGCACATACTTTCGTAGATACGATACATGAAAAACATTGTGCACACTCGACATCTTCTCCGGTAACTCCAATCTATAAGCGAGTTTTCCAATTCGCTCGATGATCGGGAATGGTCCAACAAATCTCGGAGTCAATTTTCCTTTCTTCCCGAATCGAATAACATTCTTAAGTGGAGAAACCTTCACAAAAACCATATCTCCTACGTCGAATTCCAAATCCTTTCGACGCTTATCGGCGTAACTCTTCTGACGGTCTTGGGCTGCCTTCATTCGTTGCCGAATGATCTCTATACAATCTGAAGTCTGTCGAATCATCTCTGGCCCAAGTACCAACTTTTCTCCAGTTTCTACCCAACACGTCGGAGAGTTACACGGTCTTCCATACAATGCCTCATACGGTGCCATACCAATGCTTGACTGGTAACTGTTGTTATATGAAAATTCCACCAAATGAAGGTGATCTTCCCATGATCCTCCGAAGTCCAAAACACATGCTCTAAGAGGATCTTCCAAAACTCAGTTGACTCTCTCAGTCTGACCATCTGTTTGAGGGTGATAAGCTGTACTCAAACACAACTCGGTTCCCAAAACTTCCTAGAAGCTCTTCCAAAATCCACTAGTGAACAATGGATCTCGATCGCTCACTATACTCTTCGGAATACCATGGAATCGAACTATCCATTTCACATACAACTCGGCCAACTTTGATGCAGTCCTAGTCGATCGAACAGGAATGAACCTCGCACTCTTGGTCAGACGATCTACAATGACCCAAATCCATTCACTTCCCGTTCTTGTTCTAGGCAATCCATCGATAAAATCCATCGACACTTGTTCCCACTTCCATGTAGGAACTTCTAATGGCTGAAGCAATCCACTTGGCTTCTTCTGTTCGGTTTTTACCAACTGGCAGTTCATACACTTGGAAATAAAATTTCCAACATTGTTCTTCATACCTTCCCAGTAGTAGGTTCTCTTTATATCTCGATACATCTTATTTCCACCCGGATGAATTGTCAACTTCGAGTGATGACTTTCCTTCAGAACTTCATCTCTCAATCCATCTATATCGGGAACAACTAGTCGTCCTTGCTTTCGAAGCCAACCCTCTCGATCGACCTCGAATCCTTTATCCTTTTCTGGATCCAATCCATATTCCAAATCACGGATAATCTTGACAAGCTTATCGTCTCGCTTTTGGCTCTCGCCAATCCTTTCCACAAGAGAAGGTCTTATCGATAAGTTTGCCAACATCTCAGGTTCCAATTCGCATCTAGGCCTGAAGTCAAATCCAGCTAAATACTCGAGATTCTTCCATTCTGAAAACATGGCTCCCAATCCTGCATGTCTTCGACTTAACGCATCTGCCACTGCGTTACCTTTTCCCGTAGTATAAGCTATACCAAAATCATATGATGCCGAAAACTCTAACCAACATTGCTGCCGAAGATTCAAATCCTTTTGGGAGAAAAGATACTTCAACGACTTATGATCTGTAAACAATTCAAATCGAACTCCCAATAGATAATGTCTCCACATCTTCAGAGCAAATACAATCGCCGCTAACTCCAAATCATGAGTCGGGTAATTCCTTTCATGCGGCTTCAGTTGTCGACTGGCATACGCAACAACTTTATCCTTCTGCATTAGCACTGCCCCAAGTCCAGTACCACATGCGTCGGTGTAAACCACCATCTCTTCATTCCCACTAGGAATAGTCAAAACAGGAGCACTCGTCAATCTCTCTTTCAGGATTCCGAAAGCTTGCTCACACTTAGCATCCCAACTGAACAATTGGTTCTTTTTCGTCAATCCTGTTAACGGTGCATCTACCTTGGAGAAGTCTTTGATAAACCGTCGATAATATCCTGCCAATCCAAGAAAACTTCTCACATCAGATGCATTCTTAGGTCTAACCCAATCCTGGATTGCTGCCACCTTCGCGGGATCAACCGCTATTCCATTTCCAGAGATAACATGGCCTAAGAACCTCACTTCACTCTTCCAGAAGTGACACTTCGAAAACTTAGCCTTCAACTGATGTTTCCGCAAGATTTCCAAAACATTACGCAAGTGCGTCTTGTGCTCTTCTTTAGTTCCGGAATAAATCAGAATATCATCCACGAACACAAGTACAAACTTGTTCAACTGATCTTTGAACACTCTATTCATAAGATCCACAAAATATGCTGGCGCGTTAGTCAACCCAAACGGCATTACCAGCCACTCAAAGAAACCGGATGGTGTTCGAAAAGCAGTCTTCGGCACACTATCCTTAGCCACTCTCAACTGGTGAAATCCCGTTGCCAAATCCATCTGAGAAAACACCTTAGCCTCGTGAAGCTGATCAAACAAGTCATCTATTCTCGGCAATGGATACTTATTCTTCTTAGTCACCTTATTCAACTCACGATAATCCACACACAACCTCAGCGATCCATCCGCTTTGGTTACAAACACAACTGGTGCACCCCATTCGGACACACTACGCCGAATGAATCCTTTCTGCAAAAGATCATCAACTTGCACCCTCAACTCCTGCTGTTCCCTAGGCGCCATCCGCCTAAGAGGCATCTCAACAGGTCTGGATCCTTCAACTAGATCTATACGAAACTCGATCTCTCTATGCGGCGGCAACCCTTTGACTTCGTCATTTGACTTCGTCAAAGACATCCTCGAATCCATTAGCGATTGGTACTAATGACAGTCCATCCCGTGGAACAACCAGCGAATCATGAAGCTCATGAAGACGCCTTCTTCATGCTTACATCGTATCACACTCTTTCGCCCCTCCACATTCTCGACTGTCACTTCCAACCTCTCGTAATCAACCTTCGCCGCATACTCCCTAAGCCAGTCCATACCCAAAATAATTCCGAACCCCGCAAAGTTCAGAACAAAACAATCAAAAACAAAAGAGCAATCATGACTCGATACAACTAGACCACGGCATATCATACACAAACAAGACGAACCCCCAACTGGATTAGTCACAACCAATGGCCTATCAACAATATCTGGTTCCAAACCCAACCGGCCTACAAGTTCACTGCAAACAAACGAATGCGACGCCCCAGTATCAAACAGAACTCTAACTGGAACACCACATAAGAAAAGAGTACCTTGAACCACCACACTCTTTCCTTTCTCTTCAGCGGTAGGAGCTTTTGAAGACGACGGAACAGCTCCCAAAGCATAAGCTTGCACAATCTGCTTGTCCCTCCTCGGTTCTGGACAATTCTTCCTGAAATGCCCCGGCTTGTCACAGTTGTGGCACTTCGCCGGCGCTTTCGGATTCTTGCAATCCCTGGAGAGATGGCCTTTCTGCTGACAGTTGTAGCAAGTCACTTCGCCTTTCGGCTTCTTCTGGCCATCCTTACCCTTCTGCTGCTGCTGCTTCCTCTTCTTGTTTCCACCTTGCTGAGGTTTAGACTCTTCCCTGGTCACAGCAACAACAGATCCTTCCTTAGGAAACAGACTCTCATGCCTGAGAGCTTTCTCCACAAGCTTCTCAAATGAATCGTCCAAATGATCCACCAACTGTCTCCCAAGATAACTGTCCAAGCCTGTCACAAACTTCTCATTCTTCTGATATGCAGATTCGATATACGACCGGGCATACTTGGACAAAGCTTCAAACTCAGAAACATACTCAAGAACTGGTCTTCCACCTTGCTTGAGCTCCACAAACTTCTTGAACAGAACAGACTTCTGAGCTGTGGAAATGAACTTAGCTTCAAATCTAGCTTGGAATTGCTCCCAAGTAATCTCTTCCTCCGGAGTATTGATGGTAATAGAGTTCCACCAATCAGAAGCTCTCCCAAATCACCAAAGATCCTTCTACAAGCATCTATCCACCTCTGGACCTCAATAGTTGATTCTGTTCCCAAGAAAACCTTCCCTCCAAGAGTAGTATAGTCCTTGCACAACTTAGCAAAATCCACTGGTTTTGGAGTTTGGACTTGAACTCCAACATCAACTGATGGCCCTGGAGCTGGCATCCTTCTCATGATCGAAGTCATCATAGCTTCGAACATGGCTGCATAATCAGCAGTCCCTTCTGTAGCACGGCCTTCCCTAGCAGCTGGTCTCCCTCTTCGACTCATTCTCAATATCTATAAAAAGGAATGATTAGAACATCTAGAGAAACAACTGCATAAAGGACTCAAACTCTACTAAGCTACTATATTATATATAGTAATCATCCATCAAAATACAATTACGTCTCTCATACGTAGTTACGTCAGCGAGCGTTGGGTAAAATCGATTAACCAATGCTCTGATACCAAATGTGACGACCGCCCATGACCCCTGCACCGAATCTAGAGAAAGTGCACTGTAAGGTGTGCCAGGCAACCATGGACGATTGTCAGGGTAAATTAAAACAACAGAATCTATCGTATTACTCACAGCGCATGGACAAAATACAATAGAACATATGTATAGTGAAGCTTTACAGAATAAAATGCCATCATATAAAACTCCATAATAGTTGAATACAAGCATCCAAATAGTCAATACATCAAGCCTCACTACATATCACTCAGAGAATACAAAACAGCGGAACATCCAGTACATATAAGAAGATAATATGCAACCCTCTAGCTCGTCTTCGATATCAGCATCGTGAGAAGAGAACAACACCTGTCACCTGCTACCTAGTCTGCCCGTCCCAAAATGGACGAACAGCCCAAGACAATAAGAATTAAAACATAAAGCCTTGAGTCAGACAACAGTCTTAGTGAGCAGTAAATTAACTAACAACATACCAAAAGAGCATAAAGGAAAAGGAATAGGAATACAACCCTCCCACTCCAACCTCTTTCTACAGTGATAGCCCCCAGACACACACTAAGCAGAAGCAAACATAGCAGAGCATACAATGTAAAGTAAAGAAATTATCACTCGAGTCAAAGGCGATGTTTTCCAAGCACAAACCCCCAAGGCCTAAACCAAGATCAGATAAGCACCCAGAAAACACTGCTCTTGAGACCGAATGATGATACAACCAAACATCCATGACTCTGGCTATCACTGTTATCATTGCTTCGATATCACCGTTAATTGAATGACCGGCACATTCTTTCAGCCGTCCGTCAAGGGCTAATGGAAACCCCGGTTCTAGACAGTACTCCGCACGTCGTCGCAGCCCGTGCTTAGGACTATCGAATCTGCCCAGAGTACTTGACTACCCAATCGGTAGCCTTCAGGGACTATCGAATCTGCCCAACGTACTCTTGCTTTGAGCATGCTAGAACCTTCAACAACGATGAGATCTCGGCCTTCTAGTCATCCTCCTCGATGACTATTTTCCATACTAGCTCAAGCGCCTCTCGAGCATCCATTATCCTCAACTCGAACCATATCACCGAGTTATCAACCTGCTTGGAATGATCCCGTCTGGATTAGACCAAGACTATCTCATATCATACTTCGCTTCATCACATCCTCGCAAAGTTTCATCTCAACATCCTCATCAAATCTATGCATAAGAGCTTCATCATCCGCTACAAATGCCAAAAGCAGCTTTTCCCATTCAAGAGCCTTTCCCTTAGCTTTTGAATCATTCTCGATCTAAATCAAATCAATCATCATCTAATTCATAGCAATCAACCAAATCGAACATTAATCCAAGCAATCAAGCATTCAAATATGATCTAAGTAGACAATTATAACTATAATGGCAATTTCGTAATTAAAGAGTCGAAAGTCAAATAAGCATGAAAACATGAACAATGTCTCTATAATCTTGATGAATGAACTTGCATAGGCTAACACTTAGTAAAATGGTTGTCCAATCATCATGAACAATGGATCTACATGGATCTACACTTAGGATGAAGAAAATGCATGAAAATCACTATTTTAACACCAAATCGAGCCAACAATCTGATATACTCCTTTGGATCCGTGTGAGAGATAATCACCACTCACCAAATCACCTAAACAACCCCAAATCAACACGCTTCAGATCTGGACAGTGAAGGATCAAGCTTGATCGATCACGAATCCGCTCCAAACGAAGAAATCTCACTTCAAAGGATGAAGATCTTCAATCTAAGCTCTTGAATCTTCAATTTGATCTTCAACTTGGATGGATGGAAGCACTAGATTGGAGTGGAGAGAAGAAGTGAAGAAGTGTAGAAGTCGAGCTCTCAAAATGGCAGCACTTCGTCGCTTCGAAATCCGGATCCCAAAAATGAAGCCAACCCCCTTCTATTTATAGCTGAAAACTTTCCTAGGTCACTCGGAGTTAGGTCGTATACGACCTATAGAGCCACGACCTACGACCTATAAACCCCACCGACCTAAAGCCTTCGACTTAACAACCTAAGCCACTGCAACCTACGACTTATCACCCAGGCGCTTCAACGACCTAACAAAACCCTTCCTCTTACGACCTAACAAGGTTACGACCTATGACTTAGCGACTTAGCCATAGGTGCGACCTAACAGTGCTACGACCTAACACTTAAACACATCAGCGACCTAACGCTTAAGCGCTTACGCGACCTACAATCGTAGCGCCTCAGCGACCTAACTGTGTTACGACCTATAACCTCAGCGACCTAACACACCAACGACTTAAAGCACTGCGCGACTTAACAATGCTACGACATAACTTCTCAGCGACCTAACACATAAGTGTTATCTCGCGACCTAACAACTAATAGCCTAGCGACCTAACTACACCCAAGACATACGACCTAACTACTCCTACCTTAGGTCGTTGCCGACCTATCCTTCTTAGCTAGGATACGACCTATCTTCACTAACTCGCTAGCAACTGTGCTATCTCTTAGGTCGCTAACAATTAGGTCGTTGACTACTAGTTTCCTTAGGTCGCTTTCCTATAGGTCGCCCAATCCTATAGGTCGCTCCAACCAACCTAGCACTTAACCAAATCACCTCCTTAGGTCATCTAGATGACCTAACAACTAAGTCGCTCCAATACTTCCTTAGGTCGTCTAACCCACTTAAGTCGGTCACGACTTAACTCTTAGGTCGTGTACGACCTAAAACTTAACCATATTTTGCCTAAAATCTGAAATGGCTCAACAACACTAAAATTCCAGATTTTGACAAACTTTTCGATCCGTAAAAATACGGGTCGTTACAGAATAGCAGTAGAACTGCAGTTCATAGAAGTTAGGAAAATGCAGGGCATCCTGAATTATTGCTGAATCTGAACAGTCAAAAAAACGCGGAGACTGCATAAACTAGACAAAACAAATGAGATATTTGAAGTGATATTAAGAAGTAAATGTATATGAATTTAGATGCGCATGTAGTAGACTAAGATGTATAAAAACTACCTTATAGCTTTTGTTAAACAAATATAATAAGTACAGCTTTTGCTATCAATTTGTTGTATATGCTTACTACTAATTGATGATAGACCGATATGGGTATTTTTGTTCATGAAATTCAGTGTCTATTTATAGGGTATTATACGCACAAATATGGAAGGGGAAACAATTTGCTTTCATATGCTATCTATATTTGCTTCACCATCAATGTGAAGGTTGCCTGAGAATTAATTGAATTGAATTGTAGTGTATGGCTACTAAAAATTGTTAGATGATTTGGAGATGATTACAACGAAATTTTAATGGCCTGGCTCCTCTAATTATGTACAATGAAATTTTCTTCCATTTCATCATGAATGACTTATTCTTATGGTTAAAAATTTTCATAGGCCATGTTTAGCTTGTGAATGTCTTCTAAGTGATGCGTGGTTAGATTATACTGAAGAAGTAAAAAGTTTTCCTTACTCAACTTATTATTCTCTCTCCACTTTCCCTCGAAAAGGTACAACTTTGAATTTTTATGTATTTTGATGCATGTTTAACAAATGTGTTCGATAAGTACTTTGATTAGTTATTTGTTAAGAAAAACAAAAACTTGATTTGAACTATCCATATATGTAATTACAGAAGTTCATTCAAAGCTACACTTTTTACAAACTTATGCAATTACGGAAATATATAATTGCTATCAAGTCAGATTTGGAAAGTAATTTTTGAAAATGAACAACAATAAAAAATACTGAGAAGTTAATGGGTTAATTTTCTTGGCAGCAAAGAATTGGCCAAAGAAGGCAAGGTAAATCTTTGATATATAAATAGACTGGTATTATTGGACAATATCAAATTTATACCTCAAATATATAATCAATATCAACAATGTCAAAATAATAATAATTTGCTTTATTGGTGAGTTTGAATAGCTAAATCTATAACAAACAAAAATATTATTTTGTCAAATACTACTGGATAAGGTTATTACATACTGTATACACGGTGGAAAATGGTATATTAACAAAAGTTCTTATGTACTTGCATTTCATTCAATTTCAAGCACCATGTTTGCTTGTAAATAAATCATAGGCAGAGTCTGAACTACTTTACAAGGAAAGTTGTTTTCCAGAAATACATTCAACATTTTACTGTCAAAATTATGTGAATTTACATGTTTCTTTTACAATTGATTGTGCATATGATCATATTCGTTGCTCTGCACAAAAAAATTCACTTCCTTTCTTAAATTTGCAACGTTTTGCATCCTTACTTTTTTTATTTCATTTTTGGCATATCTTAATAATAACAAGGAGAACAAAATGGAGATTGGATATTCTTACAAAAGTCTATAAATGAGATGGGATATCTTACAAAAGTCTATATGATTCTTGTCTTAGTTTTAGTGTTTAATTGTTCATAGTGCAATTAATAAATTACTCCTTTTACGTTGATATTTTTTCCTTGCTCGCTGAATGTGCTTCGTAATGTTAAGTTGTTAACTGTATATATGGATGATGGCTTAAATCCTAACTCATGATCCTTGCTACTTTTTCTTAATTTCAGCTTCATATATAAAAGTAATTAATCAAAGCAGCTGTCAGTCCGGTTTAAAACATCTACAACCAAGAGTTCATGTCTGATTTAGAATCTCAGATTCCCATTGCTTTTGGTAAGTAACCAAAACTAATCTATTTTGTTTCCTTTTAGGCTCTTATTCCATCTTAACGTTCGATTGATATGTACGCGAAGATCTGTACAACTAAGTATTCTCAGCGGTAGAATTTTATAAATATTTGAACAGGATAAGCCCTTAGCAAACTCAATCTTGTGGTATGTAAATTGGATCTGACCTGAAATTGTGTGCGTGAAGTAACCATACATGCAAATTGCAACTCGGTTTTTAAAGCTGAGTTGCATTTGCAACTCAATTTTTCGAAATTGAATTGCAAATGCAGCTCAATTTTCAAATGAGTTGCAAATTACAACTCCAGTTTTGAAAAACTGAGTTGCAATTCAACTCAATTTGCAAATTAAGTTGCAAAATGCAACAAAGTTGCGAAATGCTACTTAGTATAACGTGTCATCGGAGGAGGGAGTGAGGTTCCACTTCATTATTTAGCATCTTAATGATTCCCTTTACTTTTGATACGTAGGTACACAAAACGTTGCTTTGGTATATGGAAGATTGCTAGCTAAAATTGCTAATAAAAGGTAAGTTTTTATACATTTAAATGCATATGCTGTCATGAAGTATATTTTGTTATATATGATATGAATCTGATCTTGTTTTGATCATGTAAATATATATTGAATTGGGGCGTGCGGGAAAGCACTAACCGCGCAAAAGAGATGCTGTCAGAATTTTATGAAATTTGATAAATTTATAAAAATTAACCAAGTTTACAAAAATTAAACTATTACAAAAAAAAATTAAACAAGTTTTATTAAAATTAAACACATTATAAAGACAAATTAAGTTTTAATTTTTTTAAACTAAGTTAATTGACTTTTATTAAGAAATGACCGAGTTTATAATAAATAATCAAGTTAAAATTTTTAACTAGAGTAACTAAAAGTTTATAAAAATTAACCAACTCTTATAAAATTTAACTAAGTTAACTAACTTTATAAAAATTAAGTAAGTTAAATAATTTTTTATAAAAATTAATAATTTTCTAAATATTAACCTAATTTATAAACTAAGTTTTATAAATATTTAACTAAGTTAATTAAGTGAGTTTTATACAATTAACTAAGTTATATAAAAATTAACTAAGTTAACTGAGTTTTATAAAAATTAACTAGTTTATAAAAAAATTAATCAAGTTAATTAAGTTTTATGAAAATTAACTAGAATTTTTTTAATTAAGTTAACTAAATTTTATGAAAATAAACTATGTTCATAAAAATTAAGTAAGTTTTATAAAAATCATGTTCTATATTTTGAAATCTTTGTTAAATTGTTATAAAACTTTGACCAAGTTTTATAAAAATTATCTAATTTTATAAAAATTAACTAAGTTAACTAATTTTTATAAAAATTAATTAAGTTTATAAAAATTAACCAAGTTAATAATAATAATAATAGAAAGTTAACTAAGTTTAAAATAATTAACTAAGTTAATTAAGTTTTATAATAATTAAGTAAACCAACTAAGTTTTTTAAAAATTAAATAAGTTTATAAAGTTTAACTAAGTTTTATAAAAATTAATAAGTTTATAACAGTAGACATGCGATTGTTGAATAAAGTATTTAAAACAAAATTTACATCCATTTCAGAAAATTCCATATGTTATTGATACCGGTTCCATATGTTTATTTAAATTAACTAAATTTTATAAAATTAACTAAGTTAATAAGCAGAGAAACGAGTATTATCTTATTGAAGTTCGACATTACGAACGCCTCTAGTCAAGATTTTCGTCCGCCTTGAGATCTCCCTTGCTGATTTTAACTTACCAGAGCTTAAGGTTGTTAGCGCCTCTTCGCCTCTCTTCCTTTGCAGAGTTTCGTTCTCAAGCTTGTGTTTTTTCTCCTTGGCCGCCATTTCTGGATTACTCGAGACTTTAATTTAGATATGGTTTTTTTGAAGATATTCAATGAAACATTCTCTCTCCTGGACTTTGTTAAATGCCGAAGTAGTTACTTAGATGTTGTTGCCTGTTTGGAGCCAATCATTTCTACACGTGGCTTATTTCTATTTTATTTTCTTTTTTTGTTGTATTTTCCCTTGTTTTTTTTTTCTCCGCTTCCAAGTTGCTTCGTATGGATGGTTTTGAGTGTGTTCTCTTCAGTGTTTTACTCCTCCATCTATTTGACAACTTAGTTTTGTGGGCTAATTGTTCCTGTACTGTTAATATATGGTCATAATATGTACTCTTTTTCCTTGTAAGGTACCCATCTAGGTTAGGGAGGTTGCTAGGCTTTAACGAGACATATTATGGACGTATATGTTCGTTATTTATTTATAAAAGTACCTTCTTTCAACAAAAAACTAAGTTAATTATATAAATCAACTAAATTTTAAAAAAATTAACTAAGTTTTATATAAATTTAACTAAGTTAACTAAGTTTTATAAAAATTAACTAGGTTTATAAAAATTATGTAAGTTTATAAAAATTAACCAAGTTAACTAAGTTCATTTACTTTTTTTAATTTAAGTTTATAATTACTAATTGTTGAATTTCTTTTTCATAGGTAATTACACATCTATGATGCATACAAATGACGACATCCTACAATATATTAGTGATTTGAAGATCCTTTGAAGTAATAACTTTTTTAGCTCCCATATTTAATCGTCATGTGTAGTACGATCTTTTATCACTTGTATTATTTACACTCTTAATGTAATGTTCATAAAATATTATAACATACTATGCATTGTTTTATATAAATATTGAATGGCTAGTTATTTTTGGTTTAATATGATTTATATGATTGTATGAAATGTTACATTGTGTTTATGTAAATCTATCGATTATAGTGTAATAATGGATATGTATGTAATACAAAAGTGATTTTTAATAGCGTGCAATTAAAGGTTTTAGTAGTGTTTGAAAAACGATTTAAATGATTTAATAGCACTTCAGAAACGCTAAAGGATTTAGTAGCGTTTCGAAAATGCTATTAAAGGAAGCGTTAGTGTTTCAGAAACACTATTAAAGGCAGTAAAGAACGTTATATATCTACATGTCATTATAATAAGGGGCCTTTCATAGTATTTTATAAACGTCATTAATTAGCCATTTCATAGTGTTTTAAAAACACTATCAAAAGTCCTTACTTATAGCGTTTTTTATTTTGCTATTATAAAAACGCTATCAAAAGTCCTTGTAGCGTTTCTTATGGCATTTTTTATTTTGCTATTATAGGTCCCTGACCTATTACAACAGTTAATGTACAGCATTTGAGAAAATGGTATCATAGCCTTTTATAGCGTTTTTTATACGCTATTAAATGGTCCTTTTGTTGTAGTGAGCTAAATTAGACGATTATGAGCGTAAAATTAATATTTTAAAAGAAGAAAATAATTTTTTAGAAAAACAAACTGATGTTTTTGAAAATACATTAGAAGAACTTTTTTTACAAAAATATTTCCTATTAAATGATAACGAGTATTTAAATGATAAAAATATTGATCTTTTGAAGGAATTCTGAAGTTTTGCAAAATAAAAATATATTTTTGGAAAATTCTTTAAATGATTCTAATTCTAAACTTTTGCCTCTTGAAAAGGAGAAAAGTGCTTTAAATGGTAGAAATTTAGAATTAATTAAAGAATGCGAACTTTTAAAAGATAATAATATTATCTTGTAAAAATAAATTTGTGATTATGAAGCTATTTTTAATAAAATAAATGAAAATCACAAATTTTAGTAGAGGAAAAGATGATTTATCTTCCTTAATTATGAATACCAAAGCTCATAATGATGGAACTGGTTTAGGCTATAAACTAGATAATTGTAGAAATTGTACTAGATATGCATTCATGGATACACGTTTTAATGCTGGACTAAAAGTAGAGATAGTTCTAAAACCACTTCATGTCATGATAGTATTATACTTAGAAATAGAAACATGAATATTAAATCAATAGCAATTAATGTTGATATCTGGGTTCCTGTTAATTTAACCAATCATGATAGACAATTATACATTGGATATTACTACGACACTATGATTAATAATGAAAACTATATTTTTAAGGGATCAACCACATTCAATTGGATATGGTTTCCTAAGTCGTAAACCCTATATTTTTAGAAAAATGAGTATCATTTTGCTTACATTTGACATATCTACTTTACATTAATGTCAAATTATTTTATGACTTAACTATGATACTTCAAATCTCTTTTATAAAGGGGGAGAAAAGTACACATATACAGAAAAAGTACATAGATCTATTTCTTAAGAGAAATATTATATTTAGGGGAAATTTTTTAAATATAATATGCCTATGCTCTTATCTCTATTTGTTGATAACAAAGGAAAAGAATAATTTTACATGTTTTTATATTGGCATATATGCAGTTAAAGCCCCGCAAAATCTCCGCTATAGCGCATAGCGCTCTACAACCGCTACGCTATTCCAATTTAGTGCTATTGAACAATAATTCCACTTTAAGCCCAGCTACTCTCTACTACGCCCACTAAATCAAGGCTTTCTAGCACCCGCTTTAACAACATTAATATATAAAAGTTAATTAGACTAGTTTTCTTTCAAACAAATCAACAAAGTCAGGGTAAAGACCTAATTTTAAGGCATAAACGCCAAATTTAAGTTAGAAATCTATTGTAGTCACCAAATCTAGTCTGCATAAATCATGAAATTTTTTAGCTTTTCTATATAAGGTTAAATATATTTCTTTTTCCTACACAAGTGATGTGATAATGAGAACGGATTAACTTTAAATATTTGGTTTTATGTCTAATGAAACTTTTTACACCTCTGTGATTTTTTCGCTATATCCCCGCTAAAACTTTTACACCTCCACTGCTATAGAACCACTATACGCTTTAACTACATAGATTGGCATAAACCACTTAAGTTGAGGAAAACAAACTTATTATATATATCATATTTTTAGGGGGCTATTATTTTATATTATAAAGTTGTGTGGTTGTCATCATCAAAAAAGGGAGAAAGAAAGAATCATATTTGTGGTATTTTGATGATAACAACCCGACAACAATTTTACTAATGATCTTCGTCAAGTGCATTATAGATTTAGTGAGTAGTCAATGAAGAGACAAGAATAAAATCACATATCAGAGGATACTTTGCTTTAGAGTAATACTATAGGAGTACATAAGCTTCAGAAGACTTACAATGGTGTTAAGAAACACATCACTACTAAAGATACACTCAATTAAAGACAGAAAAAGCTCAAACAAAAATATGAAAGTCGGTCGACTGAATCCATTTTCAGTCGACTGAAGGTGTCAAATGGAATTGGATCCAGTTAACTAGAACGGTGAACTAAATATACTATTTTGTCTTCTTTTTTGGCTATGCTTTTGAATTGTTTTCTACAAAAAGTCAGTCAAGTGAACTCCATATTTAGTCGACTGAATGCATAATAAACTGCTAGTTCCTGAAAAGATGTCTTACATCTCTTCTTCCTATGGTTGCTTCTCTTCATTCATGGATACTTCTAAAAGGTTGTAACCTTATTTTAGCATCCCTATAATACCTATAAAGTCCCTTAATCATCCCTAAATCTAAACAAATCTATGCTTTGAATTCCATGCATAAACTCGCAAACCCAAAATCAATACCCCGTTCTTCAAAAGATTCATGTGATTCAGATAATATTGACTAGTGTGCTTCATTTCCACATCCCATATTTTGGTCGAATAAACTCCTTAGCCTCTACACCTCTACTCAATATCATTTGGTTTGGTTATATGGGTCTTTGTACTGAAAAGAGACAATGTATATATAAGATACACCGTGTCAATAATTAACTTTTTGTTAAATTATTTATTGAAGTCCCTTTCTGCTGCTTGGGCAAAGTCGTAATCCTATTCCTTTGAGCTAAGTGAGGGTGTTTTGGTTAGTGGAAATTCCAAAGGGGAGCTTCGGAACAGGACGTAAGACGGGAGGTCCGAACCAGTATAAAATCGACCGTGTGATCGCTATATTATTTCCACTGCATTTACATTGTTTATTACTATTGGCCATCTTCGATCTTATGCATAGTGACTAACACTTCACTCTGTAGGTATGGATCATCCTAAATAGATGCCAAAGAGGATGAGTTCCGCTTAAAGGCTCATGTAGAGAAGTTGGCAAGACTGCACGGACAGAATAATATAGAAGAAGTAAGGGAAGAAGATTCTTCCCCATTTAGTGAAAGCATCATAGAAGAAAACTTTCTCAACAATTTCAAAGCTCCATCGATTGATAAATTTGATGGAACTACAAATCCAGATGATCTTATTTGTACTTTTGAGTATTACATGGATATCTTAAAAGTAGGGAGGATGGCTAGGTGCAAGCCTTCCCAGTATATTTGGCTAGGGCAGCTTCTAGATGGTTTAGAGGTATGGACCAAGGGAGGTTTTTTCTCAGCTATAGTTAACTGTAGATTTCTTGAGATGGTTCAACTTTTGGAGGGAGGCTTCCCCAGATGTAAACGCAATGTCCCATGTGAAGTAGGGTTAAAACAAGAGCCTATGTAACTTCATAAAACCCTTCAAATCTGAGACACTTTAGATTGGGGTGACTTGTGAGGAAGCATTGCTGATGGCAGCGCATGTTGAAATTAGAAGAAACACTGTCATATGGTATAAGACAGTAGGAAACCGTGTCACAGTATGAAGGCATCCTATGAAAGGGCCAGCGGCTGCATAAGGATGGGGGAAGCCGGAACCACATAATCATATCCAGTATAGAGAACTTCTGCTCCCCACAATGAAAAGAAAATGGGGCTGAACGATACCATATACTAATAAAGCGGCAAAGAGAATTTAACTACACAAAAAAGATTCCCCTCACCCACACACTGGTCAGGTTTATGGGATGATCAAAACTGAGCTAGCTTACAATGTCCCAAATAAAGGGAAGAAACCATAACGAAATTGAGAGAAGCCTACTGTCGCTTCCACAGGGCCAATGGCCACCACACAGATAATTGTCGACACTTGAGAAATGAGATTGAGAGACTGATTCAGAAAGGATACTTAGGTGGCTACCGGAAGGAAAACAATGGAGAAAGGACCAGGAACCTCACTCCGGTCTAAATGGAAATCCACCCGTAAACACCTTTAATATCATAGCCTCAGTTCATGGAGGACCATACCTCATAGGGAAAAGTAGAAAAAGCACAAAAGCGGTACATGCAAGAGGCTAAACTAGAGTAGAGGAGCATATTCCTTGTAAAACAAAAGACTGCGTAGGACATAGTCTTCACTGCAACCAACGCCGTTAGAGTTGTCTTCACGCATCAGGATCCGCTCATAATCACGGTGCAGATCTCAAACTGCACTATGAAGAAAGTCTTCGTGGGTTCTACGAGTTCTGTTAACGTCATCTTCAAATCTACGTTTGACTAGATGAAACTTCCAATGGAGATGTTGAAACCAAGCCTTGAACTGATCTATGATTTCAGTAATATCGCAACCACTCCTGTTGGAGCAGCTCACTTACTTGTCAACCAATCATGTTGGAGCAGCTCACTTACTTGTCACCGCTGGAACTACACCCCTTCACAAATCATTCTACACGAGCTTCCTGATCGTTGATCAACCATCACCATACAACGCATTCCTAGGAAGACCTACACTGATTGATATGTGGGCAGTTGTTTCTCAATAATATTTGCTCATGAAGTTCCACACCTTCACCAAGATATGGTCAATAAGAGGAGAACAATTATGAGCTAGATAACTATACAATTTAAACCTTAATTCTAGAAATAAAATTGTTCAAAACTACTCTACTGTCTCTTTTAATAGCTATGATAACAATGAAAAGGAAATCAAGACAATTCCAAGAACTACATCGGTGCAAAGTACCAAGTCTGATGCTGAAATAGGAAAAAGTGTGATGTTGAAACAGGCAATTCTACGACCACAACATCAGTAAGAAAGAAAAAAAGGAGTATATGCATATGGTTGGCACTGACAAATATAACTCAATCTACGTGTAGTATTTTTCTGAAGAAGCTCAGAAGTAGGTTCCTCTACTGCGTCCTAACCCAAAAAGGAAGAAAGGGAAATAGATCTAAGGTTAGGGGTGACAAGGAGGGATTTAAAGCCGTTGATGGCCTCGAGGATGTACAAATAGACCCAAAAGATCCTTCGAAAATTCTTAAGATAGGGAAGAACCGTAGTGCGGAAATCAAAGTAGATTAAATAGACTTCCTCAAAAGATCAACCGATGTTTTCGCTTGGACACACTCAGATATGGTAGGAATAAACCCAGCTATCATCTGTTATGCACTCAACATAGATCCCGATGCTCATCCAGTTAGGCAGAAGTGTAGAACCTTAGATCATGAAAGGTATAATGCTCTACATGAAGAATTTAAAAAACTAATGGAGAATGGGTTTAGTGGGAAGTATATTACCCGAAGTGGATTACAAATCGTGTTCTTGTAAAGAAGTCCAATCAAAAGTGGAGAACTTACATAGACTATACCAACCTTAACAAAGCTTACCCAAAGGACAATTTTCCTCTACCCAACGTTAATCAGTTGGTGGATGCAACTAGCAGCTATGAAATGCTTACCTTCATGAACGCATACTCAGGTTACAACCAAATAGCTATGTTTGAGCCAGATCAAGTGCATACCGGCTTTGTGACAGATAATGGCTTATACTGCTACAAAGTCATGCCGTCTAGACTCAAAAATGCTGGAGCGACCCACCAAAGGATAGTTAACATGATGTTCTCAGATCAGATTAGGAAAAATGTAGAGGTAAACATAGATAATGTGCTTGTTAAGTCAAAATCAACACTAAGTCATGTGTGTGACCTAGAAGAGACCTTTGCAATCCTAAGATAGCATAGCATAAAGCTGAACCTCTTAAAGTGTACTTTTGTCATCCAGTCAGAAAACTTCCTGGGATAAATAGTAAATGCCCGTGGCATTGAAGCAAACCTGGAACAGAATGAGGCCATAAGGAACATGAGAGTCCCTAAAAAATCGAAAAATGTAATGAGCCTAAATAGTAGGGTGGCTGCTCTAAGCATGTTAATTTCCAAAGTGACAGACAAGTGTATACCATTCTTCGACCAAGTATAGAAGGGACAGAATTTCGAATGGACCGAGGAATGCAAAATTGCATTCCATAATTTGAAGGACCATCTGATCAGTTGCCCTGTCTTATTGAAATTGGTAATAGGTGAGGACTTATATATGTATTCTTAGCTATAACTGATAAAGTTGTTAGTACTGTAGTGTTTCAAGAAGATGAAGGGACTTAAAGGCCTATCTACTTCTCAAGAAAACACCTGTAAGGAGCAAAGCTCAACTACTCAATCATTGAAAAGCTAGCTTACAACCTGCTTCTCACAGCAAGGAAACTACAGTTGTACTTTCAACGCATCCCATCAAGGTTCTCAAAGACAAACCATTGAAGCAAATACTATAGAAGCCAGAGATGTCATGTCACTTGCTAAAATAGATAGTAAAGCTCAACCAATATGATATCTCTTACTGCCTAAGAAAAGCAATCAAAGGATAGGCGCTAGCTTCATTGTAGAATGCATGTTGCCTACAGAACCACATGAGCAAGTGACACCCAGTCCATAGTTTTGAAAATTATTTGTGGACGAGCATCAAATGAGAAGGGGATAGGAATTGGATATGTACTGATCACCTCAGATGAGCAGAAGTTATATGTGGCAGTGTGCAGCTTTAGTTCAAAGCTACCAATAATGTCACAAAATATGAAGCTCTCATCGTAGGCTTAAGAATGGCTTAGGTAATGAAGGTAACCCATTAAAATTCATAATTATTACCAATTAGTTATGAACCAATTGCAGGGTAATTACCAAACGAAAAAGCCAACTTTAGCTAAATACATGGAACTTTCTAAAAAGTTATTAGAGCGGTTCGAACAGTTTGATATAGAACAAATTCCACATTAGAACAATTCTTCTAATGACTCATTAGCCAAACTTGCTAGCACAAAAGTAGCAAATGAAATGAAAATTGTTCCAATAGAGCATCAAGGTGAACCAAGCATCACCGATGCCAGTCAAATACTAGTCCTAATTAGAGCCCAACAAGCTACCGTCATAGAAGCCCAAGATCAAGAAACAGTAGAGAGTCAAGAGCAGTCCCCGATCACACCTGTCCCTCAATAAGCAGAGGAGGATTCATGGGTGATCCCTATCAAACAATTCTAGATAAACGGAATTCTACCTCCAAACAAGAATGAAGCTCATAAAATAAGATACCAGGCTCCATACTTTTCCTTCTTTGATGGCAAATTATACAAGAGAGGGTACTCTACCCCTTATCTTAGATGTGTTTCCAAAGAAGAAGGAGTAGAGTCCTAGGTAAAGTATATGAAGGGCAATGCGGGGACCACTCTGGATGGGCAAAGTTAGTAAGGAAAGTCCTAAGGCACGGGTACCACTGGCCCACCACACTTCATGATGCGCGGGAGTCGTAAGTAGATGTGATAAATGTCAAAGATTTGCTAATATCCCAAGGCAACTATCCCATGAGCTCATCCCAGTAGCCAGCCCATGACCATTTAATATATAGGGCATGGAATTAATAGGACTGCTTCCCATGTCAAAAGAAGGGGAAAAATACGCTATGGTGGCGATAGATTACTTCTCAAAGTGGGTGGAATCAGTACCCTTAGCCACTATTACTGCGAAGAAAATAGTTATTTTTGTAGTGAGGAACATAATCACTAGGTTCATGATCCCTCATAAGATATTCTCTATAATAGAACCCAATTTGAGAGTAAAGAGCTTATAGAACTTTATGAGAGGAATGGGATAATAAAGAGCCTCTCTTCTATTACCATCCACAAGCAAATGGGAAAATTCAAAGGGACAAATAAAACCATTAAGAAACTGCTCTAGAAAAGACTGTAGAAGGTGAAAGGAAAGTGGGCAGAAGAATTACCCCTAGTATTGTGGGCTTATAGGACCTTATCTAGATCCCCAACTGGCCATACACTTTCTCCTTATCTATGGCTATGAAGTGATACTCCCAGTCGATACAAAGGTCCCATCACACAGATGAATATCGTATGTGGTAGATCAGAACAAGGAGCTAAAAAACGTTGCCCTCGACCTTACTCATTAAAGAAGAGATGAGGTAGCCATCTGACTCGCCGCATATCGACAAAGGATGGTGAAAATTACAGTTCTAGGATCAAAGATAAAAACTTCTACAAGGGAGACTCGGTACTGCGAAATGTGATAGCCAACATTAAGGACCCAGCAGATGAGGCATTGGGTCTAAATTGGGAAGGCCCTCTAGTTGTAGCAGAAGCCTTAGCTAATGGGGCTTACCGACTGTCGAGGCCTGATCGGAACCTAGTTCCAAGAACTTGGAATTTGGAGTATCTCAAACCTTACTTTGTATGAGAAATGTTATTTTTATGTCAAAATGACAAACATTGTAATTATTATGAAAAATAGTAATATAGTGAGTTGGACATAGGGATATTAGACGAGCTAAACCAGTATAAAAATCTTTCTGTGTTAAATTTTACCAACATAGCAAACAACATTGAGTCATATCATACACAGCTCGACTTCTCAGCCAAACAGTTACATTGGACATAAAAATGTTAAATGACCCAAACCAATACAAAAAACCATGTGCATGAGTCTGAAAGGTTGTAAATACGTGACCTGAATTTACAGTTAAAAATAGTTTGCCCCCAAATAGCGAAGCAAACCATGCCAAGCACACGAGAGAAAAAAAGACATCTGGCCCCAAATAGCGGAGCAAACTGTGCTAATTGCATGAACAAAAGATGGATGCAGAGCTAGAAGACAAGCAAATCCAAGCAAAACTAAAGGAAGGTATAGAAAAGCTAAAGCTCAAAAGGTACTTATACTCTTTTATAAGGAAATTTAATTTACATGGTGCCTTTACAAACGTTTCTTACAGGTTAGCTTTACAAAAGTGTTCTACATTACAAGTCCCAAAATACTACTACAATTATAAAGTATCATGTCTAAGGGATGCTTGCCAAAGGACGGTCCGTTCTGATATGAATTGTCTTCCTAGGGTCGTAGTTGACACCCATCCATGGGTCTGTTGGATCCTCTACAGTCACCATGAAGTCTTTTTTATTATAGAGAAAGCTTAGGTCAAGTGCAAGGTCTGTTGGATCTTACAAGTAATTAAAGACGTATATGGCTGGTGCTTACATCTAACCTTCTCTTTTCTAAGCTTGTTTGCAAGGTTTGCAACTCGACCCCACCTTGGTTCAACAGCAGGTACAACTGCGACCCTAGGGGTGGCCTGCGCTTCTTGTAATTGATCTTTGAGTTCATAAATCTTACGCATAGCTGTTTCCTCGTCTTTTCTTGAGTCTCTATCAACTCAGCCCTTGTCTTTTTTGAATCTTTAGAAAAACCGTCAAAATATTTGAGAGCATCCGCCTTTTACCCTTCCTTTGTATGTGAGGAAGTACCTTCGGCCCATGTCGCTCTATCTACTGCTTATAGTGGGCTTCCTGCTCTTTGAGCTCACCTTGGTAGTGTAATTCCAATTTCTTTCTTTACTCGTTGGCCGATGAGATATAGATGCCTATGGGGGGAGCAGGGGCAGCACTCAAGCCATGCCCCTTAACCGTCTCTTCTCCTTCGGCGCCCTCCTTCTTTTGATATTGATGGGCAGCCTAAAGAGACATGTTTTCTATAGTCCTTTTTAAATCCTTAGTCTCATTTTCATAAATGATCCCATAAAGCGCTTCACCTTCCTTCAGTGTCTGTTGTAGTTTGGTCACCTTAGAGTTCACAACACCCAGCTCGGTGCACAACGTAACATTGTATTGGTGTTGATGCTTAAGTGCATCTTTGGCTTCTTTGAGATCAGAAAGGGCATTCTTCAAGTCACTTTGTCCTTCATTAGTAAGCAGTAGATGGAGATTCTCTTATTCTAAGGACGCGGTAGAGATTGTAGTCGAAACTTTGAACTCATGTACACATATGTCACCTGGGCCGTATATGATAGAACCGAAGGTTCATCGAACTCAGAAGCTCTGGCAAATTCGGAAGTAGGCCCAAGAGGATCACTGATGATAACTAAAGTTTATTTCAAACGAAGTCTGGTTACAAAAAGCAAAACTTAGAAAAGCACATCACATAAAGACCAATTTTATTTAGAGCGTAACAAATTCACATATAAAAAATAATAATAATACATAAAGCTCACTAGTTATTTAAGTTACTAAGCCTAATCGTAAACCACTTCAAATAAGGACTATCGAGACGGAAGAAACTGCTCTTTAAGCTATACCGCCACCGACTTAGCCCAAAATCACTAAGTGCTTCTTTTCTTTAACTATAAGTTAAATTTTGGAAAGCAGCCCTTGGGTTTCCTCTCTGAGTTGCATGAACAACTCATCTAACTTCTTTTCATGCTTGCGAATTGCCGCCTCACTAAGACCAAGATGGTCTATGGTCTAAGTTTGGAATTTTTCCATGCTTTCCTTTAGAAGTCGAGTGAGTGTTGCTTCCTTAGAAGACTACAAAGAACAAATGAATGAAAATAACACGGTCATTCGTGGTGCAGTAACGAAACGACAAGTAAATTAAAGAAGGCGCAACTCAAGTAACTAAATGACCTTAAGAAGTAGAGGTGGCCATAGTCTCCTTAGATGCACATCCTCATCCTTTTGTTGCAAGAGGGCATCATGGGAAGTGGAAGGGGAAGCACGCTTCATGGCCAGCTCCTTAGCCCACTCATCCCTACAATAGGTAAGGGCCTTTTCAATCTTTATGGAACCCTCCAAGAAACATAACTTGGTGGTTGCATCATCTAAGCGGTCGGCAAAAAAATGGCTCTTAACCACAACATGCACCTTGTACAACACCTGATAGGTGATCCACTCGAGGTCGCCTTTAAACTTCTCCACCTCCTTCTCCTTTTCATCCAATGTTTTATCCATCTTCCATAGTAATTTGTCCTTCTTCTCCAACTCGTTACCCTTCAACGCTAAGGCCTCGTCAACCGCCTTCACTGCCTCATCAGCCTCCTCAGCCTTCTCCTTTTGAGCCTTAAGCTCCTCCTCTATCTTGGATTTCTCGAAGATTGCCGCAACAAGGTCTACCTCGAGCTTAGCAATCCAGGCAATGGATGCAACTTGGTCATTATCCACCCTCTTCCATACCTCGGCTGCTAAAGCCCCTACCTATTACAAAGGAAGGAAAAATAAGATGAGAATTGGTGAAGAAAATCACTTAGTAGCAAGCTTGAAGAAAGGGAGTGCAGGAAATGGAGGAGCAATGGGGTAGGACTACAGAGCATAAGTAACATGAGATAAGCTATCCAGGGTGATGCATCCTAAACACTCACCAAGTTCAGCGATGTACCCTCGAGTAGAGGCAAGAAGAGAATACTTGGGTCGTGGAATGACTGGAGAGGCAAGATGGGCAGTACTTCTGAGGAAGGAAGAGGAGGAGGATGAGGCGTATGTGGTTTCTTGAAGGGCTGACCTGTGGCTTCATAACCGTCCTTCTTCCCTTTTTCTCTCTTCCTCTTCTTTGTCGTCTCTGACTTCTTGGATGGAGAATCATTAAGAAACAAATCAAAGAGATCATCACCCATTTTACCTACATAGAAAAGATTTAGGATCAATAATCGTTCATTTAAAATAGTGAAAATTTCATTATCTGTTTAGTCGAATTATACCCCTAGATTTATTTGAAAGTGAGGAAAATTTAAAAATAGAGCCAAAGATGTTGTGGTTAGCATGCAACAAATTATACTTTGGTAGTAGCAACTCGGTAAAGAATAATTTCATTTTCCTCTTGTTTTTACTTAAACCTAGAATGCTCCTCCTACAAGATTCATATGAACGGTGACTTGATCAGAAAAAGAAGGCGATTAGGGTGTGGTTAGAAGGAAGAAGAAAAGTTATCGAGATTCGAAATGATAAATTATTACTCCTTCCATTTCTGGGTCTTTTGGTTAAACAGATGTAAGAACCGATTTCTTCGCTTGGGTGTAATTCAACCCAAAATCACCCAAAAAGGAATCTTATGGATATCAAGTAAGAATGGGAGTCTTCACACAAAGGAGGCGTGAACTTCTCACCATAAACAGGAAAAGTAGCAATTATAAGGGAATAAGGCATGTGAGCAAGTTGGATGGGAATAATACCAATAGCAATTAGTCATTCGTAAAGAATTTGGTTGCGAGGAAGATAAAGTCCGCATCGAATGTGCTTGGAAGTAATGCAAGTAAAACCATCGGGAGGTGTATGGATGCATTCATGAGACTCTGCTGCTCTACCCACATAATTCTCGTACCCAAAATGATCTAGAATGCTCTCTATTTCCCTTAGTTTGGTTATCTTAGATGGAAAATATAAAGGAGAAAAGGAAGTTGTTGCCATATTAGAACCACTAGGTTGATTATTGGCTGCTGTTAAAGTATAGGAAAAATTAAACTACAAAAGAAACAAGGTCCTTGCTTTAATTTGAAAACAGAACAATTCTTGAAGAAGACAAGATTGGCAACTAGGGTTTTCTCTTTTTGAAAGCATGTTAAAGAATGGTGAAGAAGAAGAGGAAAAATATATGCTTACTTCGATCGGAATCTCAGCCACACAATTGAAATGATGAAAGAGCCCCAAAACGTCGGATGATTAATGACAAGGAAGATTAACATGATGATCTATATAGATTCTCCTAGGAGTCAAAAAGACTAAAGGTACCGCTCTTCATAAGATCATCCAATAAGGAAGCGACACGTGTACTTGGGCATTAAATGCGAAATGACAATAAAGACTTTTTTGTTTTTGTGAAGAGGAAAGAGAAGAAGTGATGGGATACAGGCAAAATATGGAAGTAGAGGAGAGTCCATACTGATCTACTATCGCTGCAGACTTTGGGGACCAAGTGTCGCATCCATGTTTTCCAAACTATATCTAAGATAAACTGATGCAAATACCCGATTAAAAGAACCGCCCCACGAAAGAAGCTAGGCTAGGAAAATAAAGCAAGAACAAAACCCAGGTAGGACCACGCCAAAGCCTCAAGATAGTAATAAAACATGAAAGCCACGTCGTTCGATCAAGTATAGCATTAACGCTATGGTGCTATGTTGATAACCTTAGATAGCTACAAAAGTGCAAAAAAATGATCCGTAACCCTAATACTCAAAGGGCAGGACTGCGAAACAACCTTCAAATCGTGTAACTCCCAAGTACCAAATACAAAGGTTATACTATGGTTCCAAAAGTAAGCCTCATGGGTCAAAGCTGCAACACAATATTAAAATAATAGCAAAGCAAAAAATATTGTGCTACAGCCCCAAAAAAGGTAAGCCCGGTGACATAGAACTACGGTGTCACCCTTAAAGAAGTTGTATGGGGTAGGGATGTGCTGTAATCTTAAAATAACATTTGATATGACAGGATTGCACCGCAATCTTATATCAACATTGAAATAATAAGAATGCACCCCCATCTTGATGTGATAGAATGGCAATGCGATCCTAAAAATACTACCCATAAGCATTAGGACTCGAGGGATGAGGCGATGGGGTGAAACTGCTTCGCAACCAAGAGGCAAGCCTAATTCCTCAAAGACAAATCAAGAGATCCTAGCTTTATCCCCACGATCACCAAACCTAGTTCAAAGACAAGGGCAGTAGCGCAGTCCTCTGTTGATGGGGACGGCTCGGATCAGGTTTATGCAAGGCGATCACTCATCAAAATAGCAGCACGGTCTCTTCTACAAAGCCATACAACTCAACTCCAACTGTCTCCAATACTACGCTGTGTCAAGGTTTTAGATTGAATAGTGCAGTACAACTTTGGAAGTGATGATGCATTTTGAATACTATACAGTATCACTTTCCCAAACATAATGAAGGCGCAACTCCCTATAAACCAAAGCGAAGTTCTGAAGTGCCATTAATGACATAGTTCATCCTAAATTGGTGGGCAGATTCTCATTATGGCTTCACTACACTTGTGTGCAGTCCATTATCCTATCACTTTACAGAATCGTGAAGTCATGGTCTATTCAAATTTGGGTTTTCCCGGTTCAATTTCAAACTTCCTACCTAAGTTCAAAATTCACCAACCCAAATCATATTTTCCAACCGTAGACCACATTGGAAATCCTTGTACAGTAAATCAACAAGATGGATGATCGACATGTATCAAGATCCAAAGGTAGAAATCAAGAGAGCCAAAGGCCACTTCCACGATCCGTGCATAGTAAACATGCAAGACGGATGATCACACTACAACAAACAGGACCTTTAACAGCGTTTAAAAAACGCTATAAAATCTTTTAACAGCGTTTTTACGCATGCTGTATATCGACATGCAGTTATATGTCTGGGATATACAATGACAGGAAATAAACGCTGTTAAAAGTACTTTTTAACAGCGTTTCAGTGGTGCCATGAAATCTTTTAACAGCGTTTGTTCAGATGCAGTTATAGCTCTTTCTTAGCGGTTGTTTAGTGCGAAGATAATATTTTATAGCGTTTTTCCAGTGCTGTGATATTTATTTACAGCGTTTCACTGTTGCCATAAATCATGCTTTATGTTTTTAGATACAATTTAACAGCAGTTTTAAAACGCTGTTAAAACTTTCAATGGCTTTGTAAAAAACGCTGTGGAGTATGTTTATTGCTTTTAAAAGCTGCCGTATGTTTTAACAGCGTTTTAAAAACGCTGCTGAATGTTTTAACGGCATTTTAAAAACGCTATGGAAAGTTTTAACAGCATTTTAAAAACGCTGTTGAATGTTTTAATTCCATTTCAGCAAACATTCACCCCAATGTGCATACATACCACATTTAAAAATTAGCATATTATATCAATATCACATTTCAAAATCAACATATTATATCAATACCACATTTTGGACACATATTTGATAAGCAACGTATGAAATTTCATAATCAAATACACAATATTGTTACACCAAACATAAATAGTTTGTCTCATCAATAATTCAGAAACAAAATATAGAATAAGTAGCAATAGCAAAACAACATCAAGTAGTACATACGTTAAAACCAAAAAGTAGTTCTAGCAGCAAAAATAATTTCGGTCCATAACTCGTTGCAAACTTCTTTTGCATCACAGTCCTCTATCTACCTGCAAAGTAAAAAATTGAAAGAACAAAATTAATTTTGCCGAGAACTGAAAAGCTGAATAAATGAAATTATGAAATGTTAGGACATCCAATTAATTTAAATATATATGCAAATATATGATTACAAAGTTTTTATTGGAACTCTATATTTTTATGTATTTGAGACCCTTCCAATTTTTTTTAGCTCAAAACTACTATAATAATAAAGTAGTGTACATTCCAAAACTGGTATGATCAGATCGAATACAATTAATGCTTTACTCAAATAATCAATCTTTGCCTTTCTCAGATTTTAAATGTTCATTTCCTTAGGGCATGCCACTGGTCCTTTGACATGCACATTCATGAACCAGTATCTGAATAGTAAATGAGCAGCTAGCTAATAGCTCAGCTGAAAAATAGGAATAACTTTTCTCAAATGACTCGGCCTGATATGCAGAATCAATTGTACAATAAAGCAAAAGTTCCTATTCTCGACAAGGTAAAACCCACAACACAAGCATGGAAAAAGAAATTGACAGTGAATATGGATACTTGCTATTTGGTGAAATTTGGTGAAGTAGAATATGCACTGAAGCAGTAATGGTGTGGTTGGCACAGCAGAGCAGAGAGGTATATGGTGGAGATATAGGGGATTGACAGTGCACTGCAGTAAGTATGAAAGTTTGTTTTTTTAATGTTTGGTATGCAAAAATCATGGTGTCAGAACAGAGGTCAGGTGGATAGGTGGTGATGAAGTAATGGCGGTGGATGGTCACTGGTTGTATGGGGGATCAAGGCACTTATGGAATTAATGAGCAGTGAGTTTCTTTTCCTGTTTTTTTTGTGTGGGAAGAGATGGCATTAAAAGAAATTGACATTAAAAGAAATTGAAAATGAGAGAAATTGTTAAAAAACTTTTTTGTTTGCATTGTGGAAAATGCTGAATTAAGCAATTTGCCTCAGCATAGCAACAGACCTGCATTTATAATATGTTTTTAAACAGGCCTAAACTTGCTATAAGTTTTGTGTAACGTTAAGGCATCATGGTTTGTGCTAGGGGCACTGAATTTTACAGTTAATGGTCGAACATTTTTTAACACTGCGACGGACAACCGCTTTAACCGCCGATTGTGGTGCCCCTAGCAACCAGCATGGTGCCCGTAGTATTTCTCTAAGTTTTAACTGTGGGCTAAACTGATATAAAAAATCCTTTTATTATATAATGGCTAATATTAGAAAGTAGATCTGATTCCATAGTATAACGTACATCACTGGGCCAACTCTGGACTATGTGTTTTCTCCTTTCCACACTGAACCAAAAAAGTCAGTACAAAAACTTATTTTAATGAAAAAAATAAAGTCTGCTCGATTCATTTTGCAAGTTCACATTGCATTTGTAAGTTATGACCTCAGTTCTGATTTGTAGAAGGTAAAGAAAAAATGATGGCAATAAGATAATATCTCAGTGTACTAGTGTATGACTAAAACATGAAGATAAATGTGTGATTAAGGGGAATAGGAGAGATTTATTGACATGAATGTGACAGATATGCATAACAAAGGCATGGAAGCTCAAATATCCTAAATAAAGACATGAATGTGACATGAATGTGGAAGATTATGTTCACGTGATATAAAGAGAAATTTGGTGACCGGCAATTAAGAACAAGATCATTAATCTAACTAAGGACAAGATCATGAATCTAATTATGGTTCTTGTATTGCTAAATAACAACATACTTAACACTAAAAGTATAAGAACTAGAACCTGGTGCACAAATCCATGCCAAATGTCACAAATCTTATGTGTATTCACCTTTTCCTTTATCAGTCTAATAAACTGGATATTGCATTCAGAATATGTGACATGTGCCTCACTGACAAATCATGCAGAGCCTGTCAAATAAAGATGATTTGTGAAGTTAAACACCCCACCTACATATGCAGATACATCGAACATAACTAGAATGTAGTGCCGACTTACCGGAACTTGTATCTGTTATAACTTTATCAGCAGGCCAAGCAATTGTAGTGCCGACTGCATCTTCAATATTTTGTAAGTCGGATGTTGGTCTCCATAGACGTGCATTTGGAGCATTTGCAACATCAACCCAAACCTTAACTGCATTTATCCCTAGAGGAACAAAATGAACCAATGCTTTTGGATCAAATGAAGAGACACGTCCTTCAGCTACAATTTCTTTCTTTCGATCCAAATCGATCAACTTGCACTTGTTATTTATCATTGAATTCGTACCCTGTCAATTAAGAATATACTATTTTATCATATGATTAAATACTTAGACGAATAAATGAGTTAATTCAATAAATAAGTTAACCTTTCCGACAACAACCCTGTCAAAGAATTTAAAGGTGTAATTTGAATTTAGAGTAGCCTTTTGACGAAATATGGAAGGGAATAAAACATAATTGTGAAATTATTTGATGGTAAACTAATAGACAATAATGATAATACTTGAGAGATTTTAGCATCTGTTTCATACCTTGTTGTTTAAGCACACTAGACTGAAAATGACAGAACTCTACAAATATCAACTGTTCAACACCTGCACGCATAAAATAAATTTGTTATTAGCTACTTCATGGCCACATTAGACTGAAAATGACAGAACTCTACAAATTAGTCATTTTGTTATTAGCACCAAACTGTTTTCAAAAAATTTGCCATTACAACGACGCCATTTTGTAGCACCAGAGTAATGTCTATGCATTACCCCTCTCCTGATACTTGGCTTGCGCCATTAACAACAATTTTATCCACTTATACAACAATGTCAGAATCATATACAACATTAGCACCAAATTGTTTCCAAAAAATATATGAAGGTAATAGCTGTTAGAAAAATAGAACATATGTAAACTTCATTCCCTTTATTAATAATGATTAACAAATTTGCAATAGACAACCAGTTTCTTATTTATTTTCACAGCTACAGATTTTTATAGAAAGATTCCAGAACACAGAATTGCTCTATCAACCCAAATTATAAGATGTTGTAGGGATCCAATCATCCGAACAACTAGTAGTAGCTTTAATTATGAAACAAGGTTACTTGTCACAATACCGTACACATGCATCGGATTAAATGAGTGTGATGCATTTATATGTTCAGTGAAATAATCAAAACTTCACATTGTTAATGATGACTTAAAAGAAATATAGTAAATGTAGAAAAGAAATATATATTAAAAAGTCACCGTCCTAGATTTGTAACCCATTTAAGATAATAGTCACCGTCCTTGATCACTAAAAGGGTAGCAAACTTAAGTTATTTTACTATTACGGTTCTTAAGCATTAATAGAACATTCATAGGTAATTTGGTTATCCAAATAAAAAATACGACTGAATGAATATCAAGCAACATGTATAAATATATATATCCCTATAATTTGTGCTTTTTTCCAAAAAAATCTCTTCAATTTTGCATCATTGGATGCATACAAAAGGTTAGATTTAAACTTCCAGGTAGTTTTTTAATTGAATTGAAATGGTTAAAATATACCTTGATTAGAAACTAAAAGGTTAAACTTAAATTACAACTCAATTTTGATAATTGATCAGGTTTAAAAACCGACTGTATCAAGAAGGTAACTGATTACTTTAACCGCTAAAATAACACTGATATGAGAACCAGTTCTATATATTTTTCTCTTTCTTTCCACTGACTTCATCAAGAACTTAATTCAAATGAGAATAAGGATATCTTATCAAAGAAAACCTAGATCCCATTCTCAATGATTGGATTCATGTTTCAATTTCGAACCATCAAAATTAAAATGAAACCTTATCTAGTATTCTAGGTACTAGTAGCAAAAATAAGGTTGAAATGATAAAATTCAGTATTATCCATCATCAACCAAAGGCTAAACATAACTGAACAGAAAACAAGAGTGGAAAATTCATTAAACATCGGCTATTAAAGCCAATAACCCCTTTTAGAGTTATGCAATGCAAGCAACAATCGTAGCATAATGCAAGTGATTACAAATAAGAAGGAAAACATATAAAATATGGTTATGATACTTACAATACGAACTTCAGGTGGCTGATTTGGAATGATTTAGCTGAAGAGCCAAAGTGGTATGAAGGCAAATAGGGAAAAGGACTACCAATGGTGGCGGCGAAGAGGGCTAGCAACAGTGGTGAAAAAGATGCAGCAATGGCTAAGATTAAGAGATATATGGCAATGATGAAGACAAATTGAAAAGTGCCAGTGGCAAAGAGACCTAGCGACAGCGGTTAAGGTATCCAACGTCGAGCGATGAATTCTAATTAGGGTTAACAATTTAGGGACAAAATTTTATAACTGGGAATTTATATTTGATGTGGGGATGGAAATTTCACAAAAATTTCTATGGTGAAATTTATTTAGTTTAGGTTTAGTAAAGAGAGGGAAGATGAAATTCTACCGCCTTTGGCTAACAGACGGCGTTTCACGAAATTATGTTCATAATAATTTTATTTTTAATCGCACAGGATATAAAGACGCCGTGCCAATTTGCTGTTATATACATGTTTTCTTGTATTGATGTACTGGCTGAAAATAATTTTTGGAAGATTAAGTATCTAACAGTTGGTGATTCAGAAAAATATTTGCAATGGTTTGTTAGGCTAACATGCTGGGAACAAATTTAAAGTAGCTTTACAACGTTAAAATGAAAAGTAGTTTGTTAAACACGAAACAGAATAGAAAAATAAATTAAACATAGGACATATTGTACAGGCATAGGTGGGAAGAAACTTGTAATGTTCATCCCTTTGCGAGAGAACCATCTACTATTACAACATGATGTTCAAGCAATGTATCTATTATTTAAACTTAAAAATAGATGTACTGGCGAATAAATTTTTATTATTTATGGGCACACAATTTAGATCTCCTAGTATCTATTTTGCAATTTTCTCCAAACAGTCCTCGAAGATCAAGGATTATAAGCTTACGTAAGAACACCAGTTTGAATTAGTTGACAATAATGGCCATGGAAATTGGTCGATCTATAAATCATTATATCAACTCCTCCTTATCGCACTAGACTACCAGTACAAAATCATTATATTATGTCTTCTTATCATACTAGTCGAGTGGTCAATTCAATGACCGTTACCTGAAGCAATAATCCACAATTGTCACCCTACTGCAATTTGCAGGTACTTTGTGAGATTTTATTATTGTCTCCCACTGTCCATGCTTATCAATCGATAACTTCAATATCAATCATACTTAATCTATTAAGTTCAATTACAAAGTGGATTGTTCAAATTGTTTGCAAGCTGCAGAATAAAAAGTTTTAAGGCCAGCATGCCACTACTCAATCTTATAATCAATTATCAAACTATATTTTATTTATATCATATTGATTGCAGAAGCTAGTATTTAAATGCAATATCAATCATAGAGGAAATTAATACTAATTTGAAACCAGACTTCAATATTAACTGTAGTGACTAGACTAAATAGACGTAATGATAATTTTAAATCATAAAATCTTACATGAAGAGCAGTTTGTAAATCAACTATGGCTGGCGATGATACTACTAGCTAATGGCTGCTGGCGATGGCCACTGGAAATGATGGCTGGCGATCGACTGCGGCTGGGACGAGTATGAACGGAGCTAATCGATTGCGATGGCGACGATGACGAAGGCGCTGTTTCACTTCAACCGACAAGCTACAGGCGATGGAAATTTAGTTCGGAGGAAATATTTCTTGTCGATTGAAACTATTTTAGTTTTCTGGATCGATATTAAAATCTTGCGGAAGTTTTTTTAAGGAATATTGGAAATAGAGGGAGGGAAAGTGAAATGTAAGCGCTCAGGGAAAGTGAAATGTTAGCGCTCAATCTCACAGCGTTAGGGTTGGAAATTTATCGCCAAAATAATCGGTTCTCACGGCAATAGTTAATAAACGCTGTTTGTTTATGCTAAGGAAAGGAAGTTTTCTTGTAGTGTCAACACATGGCATAATCTAAGGGTTAGGATTAGAAACATGTGTGATTGACGTAAGAAATTCTCATAATTCTTGGTATTATAAAAGCAGAAAGTACTGTAGCAGAGAGGAGGAGGATTTTTTGAAACTTTACACTTTTTAGAAGCACTAAAATAAAAAACTATACTCTCTACCATTGTTTGTTTGTACTAAGAATAAAAAGGAAGAAAAGGATGTTTTTCCACGGATGTAGGATTCATTAACTTCCGAACCTCGTAAATTCTTTATGTCACTTTTATTGCTTTTAGTACTTGATATTACCTTTTCCTGTTTTTATGCTATCTTGTTAAACGAATTGGACAATGACTTGCCATTAGATTTTGGGTATTTTTCTTAGATTATGTTAATTATCCCCTCTAAAGGCAATTTTAACATCACTTAATTTTTCAGATTCCTTATCATGCAAGCTTTCAGGGACGTGATTACTTCAAAAAATATTTGAGTGCTTTTGAGATGAAAAATCTCATCAACACAAATGATTGATAAGAAATATGTACAAATTTTTTGTAGACGAGTAATATTGAAGTTCAAGTAACCAATGGTTAGACATAAAAGTAGAAGTAAATATTCATAGGCAAGTTTTATTTTGCTATTGCCATATTTGAATTGAAGATGCAGCTTTACGGAGGTACATAGATTGTTTAAGTTAAAAATAAGGGGAAGTAATCATGTAAACAAGTAAGTGAAACATAATATAGCTTGTTACTAAGTTATGTAATTGGCTGATTTGGAATAAATAGTATATTTTTGTCGGCAAGTTATTTCTAATCATCCAACTATTATGTTATTATTCGTGGAGAAGGAAATGGAGTTTTTATTCAAATATATATATGATAATTTTTTTAGTGAATCTTTCTACGATAAATTTATATTATTTAAAATTTCAAATTATTATGTTAATTCTCTATACTTAGATGAGTTGGTCTATGTGATATTGACTGTTAAAACTAGGCGAAACAAGTGAGAGGTTATAAAAATTTAAATGCACATGCAAACGATTAAAGTATTAAATGTATACCATACTGTCGAAGTATCATTTTTTGAATCCCAATTATAATCTACACCCACTAAACAAATATAGTCGTTATAATTTTTTTTATCCCTATGTTGTATATATTATTACCGACGATCATTGTATAAGAAGCTGGATATTTCTTTCAATGCACTCTGAAATTTATTTTCAATGAACTAATATATGAAAGAGGAAAACTTGAATCCTATAATTTCTAGTTACATGTATTATTTTGCAGATGGTGATTATCAGGTGTTAAAATAAAAGTTGATTAATTCCTTTACTTATTGAGTTGATCGGATTTTTCTTGCCTGTCAGAGGTTTCCATTTGAGATTGTGTGCCAATGCTTTGAAACATATTTGTTTGAAAAACGAAACAAGTTTGCTTCCCTCTCCTATCTTTGTTTGCTTTACCTCCAATGTGAAGGTCATTTGAAAATGGATTGGGTTAAAATGTAGTATATTATTACTAAATATTCTCATTTTATTTGTAGATTATTTGCTTTTCGTTAATTACACTCTCAGTTTGGCAAAGACGACATATAAGATCAAGACATTGTCCTTCATGTAAAGTTTTCTTTTGGTTGTCAATTTGTTGTTTTGAACCGTGAGTTTTTCAACTTATTGATTCATTACACCCTGGTTTTATGTAAATGTATATGTAATGCACATACTTAAGTCTGCACTTACATACATATGTGTGTGTGGAAGTCATATATTTTGATCTTTTATACAAATGCTATTATGTTCTTATTTGAAGAATTTACTATATGATTTGTAAATTACCATTAAATTGATCATATCATCCATAATTATTACGTAACTTCACTAATTATGTTTTTCCAAAAAATTATGCTAACAAGGTTATGTTTCTATATATCCTTTATATTCAAAAATTATAACGTTCAAAAAACTTTTATCCTTACAAATTATCATGTCATACAAAAATGCAAAATAAATAAAATTTGTACATGTCCATCTGCATGGACTCAATACTAGTATTTATATATATATATATATATTATGTGTTATATATTGTGAATCCGATCAAGTTTTGATTCTGTAAAGCTATATAATCATATCGTAGTTGTTTGAAAGCCTCTTCGTACAAAGAAGATCACCAAAAAATTTCAAAGATATGGACACTTAGATAATCTTTGGCTATTTTATACCTTTTTAAAATTAAAGAAAATTTTCAACAGAACTATTGGAAGCTATATGTATATTGATTGCCATATTTATAATCTTGTGTGATATATTTGAATAAAATGGAGCATTTACGTTTCTTGTGTATGGTCGAGTTAATGAGACTAATTCGAACAATCTATATGCTTAAAAGATGTTTAACAGAGTGGTGCAGCGAAAGCGCACTGAATAATGTTGAGCATATTATTGAAATGATCGACTGGTAATTAATTAAAAGTTTTGATGAATGCATTAGATGGTAGAAATTTTTATCTATGTTGTATTGCTCATGCATGCGTTTGTTGAGGTTATTAGCTTGATCGAATACAGTACCCTCCAGTAAATTTCGATGAAAGCAATTTCTAAGGAGGGGTAATCTATAACACCCTCATTCGAAGTTAAAATTAAAAATTATATTAAAATAGATTTTGGGAATTTAATTGAATATTTGAATTAGAAATCCAAATATTTGAATATAAAATTTGGAATTGAGAATTAAACTGAGTTTAAATGTTAAATAAGTGTTTTATATCGATAAATAAGTTAAAACATCATTTTGTATATTTTATCAAACTTAGTTTAATAAATTGAATTTTTTGGTTTATTTAATAATGAACGGAGTATATATATTTAAAAATTCTTTTAAAATCCAAAAATTGTCTGAAATTTTATTTTTGTAAAATAAATAATATTTATGAAATTTTGAAACTGTTTTGAGAAATAAAACAATTATTTTAAAACTGTGTAAACCAAAGGCGATATTCTAATAAAAGTAAAATTGTAACGAAAAAGAAATAAAATCTTATGATAACGTCTTGAATAGATTTTTAAATTGATGAAATGCCTTGAGCAAGGTTCGTAAATGGTTGTATACATTGTTTTAAAAGTAGTCATATTTAAAGGCAGTTAGGGGTATGGTTTTATTTAAAAAGGAATAAATCATCTTCCTCACTCCTATTGGATCAAGTACGCACCACCCATATATCTCCATCCTTATCCCTAAAGTCAAGCCTATATCCATATATTTGTTCATTTGCCTCAAATCTTTCTCTAGGCCTAACCCCAAATTACTTTATCAAAATCAAAACGAAAAAATCAAAAACAAAGCGCTTCAAGGGGTGCGACATTGTCGAACGATCAGGGAGGCGACTACATAAGCGTGCGACAGGGGGTTAACGATGCAATCTATCGTGATGGCGGTTGGAGGTTGGTTGCACATGACTTGAAGAGGGTTTGCACAATAGCTGACTAGTGACGAAGATGGATGGATGTGACATTAGCGCGAAGGGTGTGATGACGGCTGTCGTTGGTGGTGGAAGTTGCATGTGTTTTTGTAATGACCCATATTTTACATATCGAACGGTCGTAAAATGTTATTTTTATATTCATACTAGGTCGTATGACACTATAAACTTAGGGGATGTTGAGTACTAACATTTTTGACCCTGAGATATTTTATCGGATTATTATGCCCCTGAAATCTTGTAATAGCTATATCTTCTGATAGAAGCTGAATTAGGGTCGAAGACCACTTCCATTAGAAAGGTATGATGGTTTCTCTTTCAGTAGACTGGTCATAATAGCGATTTGGGCTTTCTTTTTTAGAAGATATGGTAGTTTGAAGTTTATAGTTTTTGAAGGAGCTTAATAGGTAATTAGTTGATTGGGGATATGCCCACTAACACATTTCGGGTTTGAGACCAGTAGAGGCTGAAATAACCTTTCCCAAATCAATTTTACCATCTCCCAAACAGATCTAAGCCTTCATTAACCCTTTCTTTACCAAAACTTTCTCATTTTTCCTCCAAATCAAGTCTCAATCATAGTTAAGGGTATATTAGCAAGTGGATTAGTTAGAGATCTTCAAATCAACATTTTCTGGAAGAAAATTGGGGCTTGGCTATTCATTCTAAAATTTGACTCAATTTGTGTGCAAAACTTGGATTTTAGAGAGTTTGGTACTATTTGAGGCATTATATGGCTGACCGTGCAATGCTCCTTCATGTTGGTGGAAATCTGGTGAGAAACTGATACTTGAGCCAGATATGGTTCAAGAGACTTCAGAGAAAATCAAGATCGTTGGGAAACGAATGAGAGCTACTCAAGATAGAAAGAAGAGCTACATTGATAAGAGAAGACATGATCTACAGTTCTTTGTCCGCGATGTGGTGTTTGTTAAGATCTCTTCATTGAAGAATATTGTTCAATTCAGAACTAAGGGGAAGTTGGCACCGAGATTCGTTGGTTATTTTCCTATACTCGACTGGATTGGGAACCTAGCTTACATAGTTGAATTACCTTAGAAGATAGTATGTGTGCACAATATGTTCCACGTCTCTCACTTGTGGAAATTTTTGCATAGCTTAGGCGTGATAGTCTAACCAGATCAACGTAACGATATCAAGATTGAACCATAAGCTTCGAAACCTCATAGTCCTATTTGCATCGTTGGATGTGATATAAAGCAGGTTAGGAGGAAGACAGTGGAGCTGGTGAAGGTTCAGTGGAGTGAGACCGAAGGCGATTGAACTTGGGAGAACAAGGAGAGCATGAGGACCACTTATCCAGAGCCCTTTACTTGGTGAGACTTTCTGTTTATCGCATTTACTTTCACTTTCGATATTATATAGAGTTAGTTAGTGTCTTGCATGTTAGGATAGGTGTAGATTATATCTCTTGCTTATGTGTGTGCATGTTTGATGTTTGATACGATTGCTTATGGTTGTTAGGTATGCAAGATAACTATGTTTGACTTTACCTTGTTTGTTTTGGAGATTTCGGGGGCGAAATTCCTAAAGTAGGGAGAGTGTACCGACCTATATTTTACGTATCAAAGAGCCATAAAATATTATTTTTAAATTCATATCGGGTGAAGGACCGGACATCAAATGTTGTCCGGTGGCGCTATGAAATATCGGACATTGAATGCTTTCCAGGTTGTTTGATAGCCGGATATGGGAATGGGTTCGGGAAGCAACTGTTCGGTGCTTTGAGGTTGGCTTTGGGACTTTGGGGTCACGGCTTTCGGTCGGTTCCAGGGTTGACCCGGACAGAGTTGGAATGTTGGGAAACTTAGAGTTTGGAGATACGATGCTTTGGGGCTTCTTCGTGACTTGTTCCGGGGGTCTTGTGAGTGATGTGGACTGAGGCAGACAACTCCAGAAGACTTGGGACGACCTTGGATTTGGAATGGCAACCAATAAAGTGCAATGACTTCAATGACTCGATGTGGCAATGGACTATAGCATCCAGTAATGAACTGAGAGGACGAGTTCTACAAGATAGCTCATGGAGTAGAACATGAGGTTGTGGTGCTCATTAGTGGGACATGGTAGTCTGTGCGTACCCAGGGTAGTCTTCGTGTACCCATATTTTTGGACGTCCGTGTGTATCCAGTCCTTAGCCATCTGCGTGGGCATTAGTTTAGCATCTATGAGGTAGTTCTATTATCGAAACGCGTGCTATGGGATCGATGGGTAAATATGAGATGGTGATACTCATTAGTGAGACAGGGTAGCCTACATGTATCCATATTTCTAGAGGTTTGTGTGTGTCCAGTCTCTAGCCATCTGCGTGGGCAATAAGTTGAGCATCCGTAAGAGTTATCGTATATCCAACGCACCTGAGTGGGAGATGCAAGGCTGTGTAATGGTTGATATGTTTGTTGTATGCTTGATATGCTGTGTGATACCCTTATACCTTTTATTTCCCACATATGATTGTAGTTTTGCATATATTGTGTTTATGTGCTAACTTTTTGTATGCAAGGACATACCAAGTATGATTACCATACCTTATGTACTTATTGTTAGGAACTAGAGATAGTGGTTTTGATGACAACAACCTTTGTAACTTATTTTATTATAACTTATATACTAACACTATTGTCTAGATATATATGAATGTTATTATACAGGATATATATAAGGCAGGTACTGATTATTGAAGACTGTACAGTATAAAGATCAAGGAGAAGAAATCAAGTTTGAAGACTCATGAGTATCAAGATCAAGATTTCAAGATTTGTGTCTAGTTTATTGTTAAAACTTCATAATAGCACGGAAATCTTCATTCCAAATTTCATTTGGGATGGAACCCATTTCTATCTTCTTAGTGGCTTACAAACCCACGACAAGTAGCTTACAAACCTAAGACAGGTGGCTTACAAACCCACGAACATCCTGGTTTTGTACAAGTTCTCGAGTCCTGATGTGATGAGATATTTTGCAGGAAGAAGGTTGCAAAACTACTTCAAAATGACTTTTCAAAACTACTTTTCAAAATGTTTTAGCCTTAAAATATTCTTTGTCTTTGTTTTTAAATGAACTCTTGTTTTAAACTTTGTTTGTTTTTAAAACTATCTTCTGATTTTAAAATATTCTTTTATAGTATATATACTTGAGATTTAAATCAAATTTATATATACATTCTAAAAATATATTTTTCTACTCTTCTTTATTTTAAAACATAGGAAAATTAGTTTATTTTACTCCAGAATCATTTCGTCTTGTTTTCCTTTCAATATTATTTTAAAAACAAATTTTACATTGTTTTTAACTAAGGGATGTCGACATCATGGGATACCCCATGTCGACATGGTGGCCGTTAAATTCAAAAGTTTCAATTTTCAAAAGAAGTGTCTATTCGTTTAAATCTCTTCATGAATGGTTATGACCGTTACTGGTCTATAAATAGCCCTCACAAACGAATTTTTTTAACTAACTAATTTCATATTTTCTTCACTCCTTCTTCTTCACAAATCCATATTCTAAAATTTTCATATTTTTAAGATCGTGCCAAAATTCTGCCGAATTCTCAATTGAATCAAATTAGAATCTCATTCTTGTTTGATTCTCTGCCCTCTCTCGAAGATCAAAGTGCTATTCAGAGTTATAGGATCAATTTGTAATCAAAAGTTTATCGAGTCTCTCTATAAGGTGTGGTTGTGCCTGGAAATCAATTGTGTAATCTTATGGCCCGTAAATCAAGAGAGTTTGTCCCGGACTCGTGAGACAGGAGGGTACCTCAAGGCCTTTAGAAACTGAGGATTGTAATCTCGACTTTGCTATAATAAAAATCTATATGAGGTGTTCTGCCTTGTTACATGACTGGATGTAGGGTAACTCCGAACCAGTATAAAATCCAGTGTGTTCTTTCCTTTTACTGCTTTTTATTTACTTTCTGCATCTGTGTTTGATTCTGTGTTTGTTCTGTAATTAAGTTCTTCATTTGTTTGTGTCATAATATTAATTTAGTCCATATAAGTATTAAAATCCATTAAACACTATTCACCCCCCTCTATTGTTAAATTAGCCATAAGATCCTTAATCCGCACTCCCTTTCAATTGGTATCAGAACATAGGTTTTCATAGTTTTCATAATCTGAAACTTGAAAAGTTGAAAATGGCATTTTTAGAAAATTTTGTTAATACTAGTTTGAATCTATGCATTTCATCAAAGTATTATAGGTCTGCATATAGTTTTTATGAAAAATCAAGTTATCTACTGAATTGGTTTGTTATGCAGGAACATACATGTTACATGGCTTTTGAAGAATCAATAACCAATGAACAAACTGTGCAAATTGAGAAAGATAAATGGATACTTGATAGTGGCTGTTCAAGGCATATGACTGGAAATCCTGAGATACTCAATGACATTATATATCAAGATGGTGGATTGGTCAACTTTGGAGACAACTCGAAAGGATATGTGATTGGCATCGGCAATGTCGTTAATTCTAAAACTCCTCTTATTTCTGATATTTTGCTAGTTAGGAATTTAAAACATAATCTGCTTAGTATAAGTCAAGTATGTGATATAGGATTTAAAATTAAATTTGGAAAAGATAAGTGTCACATCGAAGATAATAAGTCAAATATTATCTTTGAAGAAATTAGGAAGAAAAACATTTACATCCTTAGTATGAAAGTTTCAAATGATAACTTATGTCTTTTGTCTAATACAAGTGACCCTTGGATTTGGCATAAAAGATTTGGTCATTTAAATTTAATACTGTTATCTAGGTTATCAAAACTTGACTTAGTTAGAGGTCTTCCCAAGTTAAACTTTAAAGTAGATAATATATGTGATGCTTCCCAATTAGGAAAACTTAAGAAAAGTTCATTTAAATTAAAAGATATGATTTCTACTTCTAAACCTCTAGAATTACTTCATTTAGATTTATTTGGTCCATCTCAAGTTCAATCAATTAATCACAATAAATATGTTTTTGTAATTGTAGATGATTATTCTAGATATACTTGGACAATTTTTCTTAAACTTAAAAGTGATGCTTTTGAATTATTTAAGAATTTTTCTAAAAGAATTCAAAATAAATTTTCTTTAAAAATAAAAACTATTCGTAGTGATCACGGTGGAGAATTTAAAAATGAAATTTTTGATAATTTCTGTAATAAAAAAGGAATCACTCATAATTTCTCTTTTCCAAGAACTCAACAACAAAACGGAGTGGTAGAACGTAAAAATAGAACGATTCAAGAGTGTGCTAGAACAATACTTTGTGATAGTAACTTACCTAAAAATTTTTAGGCTGAAGCAGTCGCTACAGCTTGTTATATATTAAATAGGATTTTAATTAGACCATTAACTAATAAAACACCATATGAATTACTTTACAATAAGAAACCCATAGTAGCTTATTTTAAATTTTTTGGTAGTAAGTGTTTTATTCTTAATACAAAAGATAATTTAGATAAATTGGAACCTAAATCCGACAAAGGGATCTTATCGGATATTCTAATAGAAGTAAAGCATTTAGAGTTTATAATTTAAGAACTAACACTATTGAAGAAACAATGCATGTACCTTTTGATGAAAATTTTAAAGATATTGTACAAATAGAAGATGAAGAAGATTTTGTAACTTTAAATAATAAACCTAATGAAACTAATTGTGAAATCATTCAACCTAATAAAAGAATTAGACTATTAAAAGATCATCATGTAGAAAATATACTAGGAAATATTGAATCTATAGTTAAAACAAGAAATCAACTAAATAGTATGAGTAATGTAGCTTTTATATCAACTATTGAATCCAAAGGAAGCATCATCTGATGATTCATGGATTCTTGCTATGCAAGAAGAATTGAATCAGTTCACCAGAAATGATGTTTGGGAACTTGTTCCTAGACCTGAGGATAAAAGTATAATTGGAACAAAATGGGTTTATAAAAATAAAATGAATGAACTTGGTGAGGTCATGAGAAATAAAGCTCGTTTAGTCGCGCAAGGTTATTGTCAAGAAGAAGGAATTGATTGCGACAAAATCTTTGCACCCGTAGCAAGACTAGAAGCTATCAGAATTCTACTTGCTTTCGCAAACTACAATAATTTCAAGTTATATCAAATGGATGTTAAAAGTGCATTTCTAAATGGTTTTGTAAAAGAAGATGTTTATGTTGAACAACCTCCACTTTTTAAGATAATAAATTTCCAAATCATGTATATAAATAAAGAAAGCTTTATATGGTCTGAAACAAGCTCCTAGAGCCTGGTATGAAAGACTAAGATCTTATTTACTACAATCTGGTTTTGAAATTGGTAAAATAGATACAACTCTTTTTATTAAAAGAAACAAAAATGATATTCAATTAGTACAAATATATGTAGATGATATAATATTTGGATCAACTAATAACATAATGAATAAAGAATTTTCAGATATAATGACTAAAGAATTTGAAATGAGTCATATGGGAGAACTAAGCTTCTTCTTAGGACTACAAATCAAATAATTAAATAAAGGAATTTTCATTAGTCAAGAAAAATATGCTAAGGATTTAATTAATAAATTTGGATTGACCACTTCTAGTTATAAAACCTATATGTTAGGAACTGGAGATAGTGGTTTTGATGACAACAACCTTTGTAACTTATTTTATTATAACTTATATACTAACACTATTGTCTAGATATATATGAATGTTATTATGCAGGATAAATATAAGGCAGGTACTGATTATTGAAGACTGTACAGTATAAATATCAAGAATGAAGAAATCAAGTTTGAAGACTCATGAGTATCAAGATCAAGATTTCGAGATATGTGTCTAGTTTATTGTTAAAACTTCACAATAGCACGGAAATCTTCATTCCATATTTCATTTGGGATGGAACCCATTTCTACCTTCTTAGTGGCTTACAACCCACGACAAGTAGCTTACAAACCTACAACAAGTGGCTTACAAACCCACGAACATCTTGGTTTTGTACAAGTTCTCGAGTCCTGATGTGATGAGATATTCTGCAGGAAGAAGCTTGCAAAACTACTTCAAAATGGTTTTTCAAAACTACTTTTCAAAATGTTTTAGCCTTAAAATATTCTTTGTCTTTGTTTTTAAATACTCTTGTTTTAAACTTCGTTTGTTTTTAAAACTATCTTCTGATTTTTAAATATTCTTTTATAATATATATATATATATATATATATACTTGAGATTTAAAATCAAATTTATATATACATTCTAAAAATATATTTTTCTACTCTTCTTTATTTTAAAACATAGGAAAATTAATTTATTTTACTCCAGAATCATTTCATCTTGTTTTCCTTTCAATACCATTTTCAAAACAAATTTTACATTGTTTTTAACTAAGGGATGTCGACATCATGGGATACCCCATGTCGACATGGTGGTCGTTAAATTCAAAATTTTCAATTTTCAAAAGAAGTGTCTGTTCGTTTAAATCTCTTCACGAATGGTTATGACCGTTACTGGTCTATAAATAGCCTTCACAAACGAATTTTTTTAACTAACTAATTTCATATTTTCTTCACTCCTTCTTCTCCACAAATCCATATTCTAAAATTTTCATATTTTTAAGATCGTGCCAAAATTCTACCGAATTCTCAAGTGAATCAAATTAGAATCTCATTCTTGTTTGATTCTCTTCCCTCTCTCGAAGATCAAAGTGCTATTCAGAGTTATAGGATCAATTTGTAATCAAAAGTTTATCGAGTCTCTCTATAAGGTGTGGTTGTGCCTGGAAATCAATTGGGCAATCTTATGGCCTGTAAATCAAGAGAGTTTGCCCCGGACTCGTGAGACAGGAGGGTACCTCATGGCCTTTAGAAATTGAGAATTGTAATCTCGACTTTGATATAATAAAAATCTGTATGAGGTGTTCTGCTTGGTACATGACTGGATGTAGGGTAACTCCGAACCAGTATAAAATCCGGTGTGTTCTTTCCTTTTACTGCTTTTTATTTACTTTCTGTATCTGTGTTTGATTCTGTGATTGTTCTGTGATTAAGTTCTTCATTTGCTTGTGTCATAATTTTAATTTAGTCCATATAAGTCTTAGAATCCATTAAACACTATTCACCCCCTCTAGTGTTAAATTAGCCTTAAGATCCTTAATTCGCACTCCCTTTCACTTATTACTATACATGATTTTGATAGTGTTTTGAGATGATGTATCGCTCACACTAGACTGTTGTCTAACCCTAGGTTTTATGCTTTGCTTCTTATTATCTCCGGTACTCTCAAATGAGTAGATTAGGGATAACAGGTCTAGATAGCGCATGGAGCTGTACGAAGGATGAGATGGAGGCTGCTCTTTTATATATCCGTACTTTGGAGCTTACTATCTCTTATATTCCAATGTGCAGTACTGTGGAGCTATAACAGTACTTGTATTTTGGGAGATAGTTATAGAGTTTAATTTGAAGACTTGGGGTACATAAACTCTTTTATTTCAGTTTTTGTATAATCTGTGAACCTAGTGCACTTTGATGTTCTTATTTATGGTTCATTTGATTATATTACTATCTCGCCAGTTTTACTTCTATTTGATTATTAATTTTGTCTATGCACCGTGAGAAGTTCTACAGGATCCATGTTTGGATTTTTGTTTACCTTACACCCTTGACTATCATCTGCTTCGGTTGTGTATCTCCACAATGCACTATATAGGTATATTAGGCATTGGCGGTGTAGGACGTCATCATAGTTTCTAACGATGGGAGTGATTGATGTCGATGACGTTGATATGATTGCACAGAGAGCAGGCAAATGTAACTCAAATCCCATTTCTTTGATATAATTACATAACAATAAATGATTTCTAATGAGTATAACTATTTATTGCAATTTATAGTGAGTTAACCGATTTAATAATTTGATTGCAAATTTATTTGACTTTATTTTGAGTAATGTTGGCTTGGTAGCAATCTAATTGAATATCGATTAAAAAATGTTTGTTATGGTTGAATGTTTGATTAATGATCATTTGAATTGAATTATACATGGTTGGATATATGCATTTGGATGCTAAATGGTTGTATAGTAAAAAATGTCATTGTTCATATTATTTTAAAAAGATATTATATAATTTATATGATGATATGTGGTTGATGAAAGTATATTTTTGATTGTTGGTTAGAACAATACACAAGATGTATTGTGATGATTGATTTGAAGGAATTGAAAATAATATATGAATATTTAAAGCTAACATGGTATTTCAAAGAATTCATTTTGAAATATATTTGAATTTATTTGTCGAAGAAGTTGAAACCGATTTATTGAAAATGAAAAGATTTTGGAAATGGTTTGTAGTATGCTTTTAATGCATATGGCATGAAATTAATTAGAAAGAACTAATAATTTTATTCCAAAAGAAATTAGAATGTTAAAAATGTATTTTGAATTTAAAATATATGGAGAAAATTAAATGATGTTGATATATATATATATATATTATTTTTTGGGATTTTTATTAAATACGAATAATATTTTATGAATTTACTTTTAATTATAATGGAAATTCAATTGTTTTATATAGAAAAAATAATGTGTGTGAGGATACATACATACATACATATCGATTTTGAAAGTAAAAGGAAGTGCAAATATTATTTTATATGATTTTTATTTGGTTTATAAATTTAAAGTAAATAATATTTATGGGATCTTTATACCGTAGAAATTTAATTTTAATTACCATTGAATTGAAAATAAAGGAAGTTATATTGAATTCGAATTATTATTTTTTAAATAGATAGTAAGGAGATTTAAATTGAAGTTGAACTAAATTCTATGTGATGAATAATATAAACATATTTATTGATGAATATTAAATGAGATGACTTTTTAAAGTGATTGCTTTTAAAATTCTGTTTTGCTTATGCTATGATTATGATGATCGTGATAACGTATGTGCATGAAATTTAAATCAACCAATGTTGTTTAATCGTAATTGTCCCATATGATTTTATGCTATGAATTTTATATGTCGTGCCTCACAAATGCTTCATTACAAGTTGATGCTATGATTTACATATGATGCACAAATACGATATTTATATATGATATAAAATGAGACATGATACCGTTTTTGGAATAAATGGTATTTGGGGGGTTAAATACAAATGATTTTGAATAAATTAAACCTTTGAAGCAAACAAGACGAGGTGAGACTACTAGATGTTAGAATCCGTCCTAGTGGACAGATGCAGAGTCGCACCCAGAATCGTGATGACTTAGTCTCTCATCACTTATTGTCCAAATGAACTATTGCACAGACATAACCTAGTGATAGGCGTAGTGGAAACAGGTTATGGGAAACGAGAAAGAGTTAAGAATAATCTCATTGGTAGATACGTAGTGGAATGAAGATGAATATTACAACATAATGAGGTGAGCGCCTATGGTGAATGGGAGAAGATAGTTCAACTAATTGATCGTTTAGGGGCTTCGACAATGTCTGGTTGGGGAATATAGAGATGAAAAGGCAGAGATATTGGCTTAAGGTAGAGTTTAGTAAGAGTGAATATGAGTAGGATTTACTAGTGATTACGGACCTCGTACATGAATAACATAAACACTGAAATTTATTGAATAATGGTTATAACTTATAAATGTGGATAAGATGTGATATCCCAGTTGATTAGAGTTGTAGTTGTGAGTCACTTTAAATAGTGTCATGACATGTGTGTTAAAACTGATATGATTTGATTTGATGGGATATGGGATGTTTAAGTTATGGAGTGTGTGACATATTCATTTATTAATATATCACATATACAACCCAATGCCTCATAATTATATTTGCGTTGCATAGTTACACTCACAACTAGAGTTTCTAGCCTGACCTAGGGCTTTTTTATTTGGTTAACAACCTCGGGTCATATGAAGGTTTTATTACAGGTATGATTATATGTGCTTTGTGGGATACGATATGAAGATAGAGCCGATGTCGATGGCGAATATTTATTTTCTTGTATTTTTTATCTCAATAGATGTGATGGCATGAGGTCTTGTGTTATTAATTATGTATTTGTATAAGAAGTATGCTTGAGATATTGTATGGGATCTTAATTTATAATTATACATTATTTTTGTTCACCTCATATTATATATATTTTGGGTTTAGTTTTATTATGTGTCTCTAATGGTATATTATTTAGTCTAGGCAACTCATATATGTTGCTTTGTGTCGAGATGATATATGTATTAATTTATATGTGTTCAAGTATTATAATGTATCCATATTGACCCAAAGTAGAGTGTAAGAGAGATCGCTCCTTTCGTACCCTTTAATCCGAGCCATCAGCCAGTAAACTACCTCTGATAATTCAGTCACTGGAGCCTGGGCGTCACATTTATTCTTCTATACTGAAGGATACAAATCCTCTTCTGAGTAATATTTCACTTCATATATTTCAACGCATACCCAACTATTGTGTAACTCGACCTTTTATTATCTGATGTCTATAATAAACCTAATATCGACAGTTAGAATTTATAGTATTCTTAGGTCGGTTGATTACGACATGGCATCATGTGAAATCTTATTTTTAATTAGGAAAAATAACTTAAAAAGCTTGGTGAATCAATCTGTAAGTGATTCTTAATAATTACGAGTATGTAATCACTCGGTGTCCCCAACGGCGATAAGTAAATGACCATCAATCATTTAGAAAACATTATGTACACTAATCTAACTAGAGTATCGATGTTCTGTTCTCGAAATACCTTTTACTAGGAACATATAAGGATAAGTGTTATTTCTATGATCAAAAGGAGCCGGGCCAGTCTGCAGCGGGGAAATTAGGTAAACTTTAATGATTTTACCTATTTGGATCATAATAGGCCTATGAAGTCTAATGGATTTCACTATATCCAATCTAATTGATTTTAACAAAAATAATATTTTATCAAAATTGTTCTTTTTTTAGTTAATTAATCATGTTAATTAATTTAATGTTTACTAGGTTTGAAATTTGAAAAGGTAAGAATATATCAAATATGAACATATCGAATGAGTGCTCTCCTCTCCATGTAGGATCACTCATTTTTCTCAAAAAAGATTGTGTGACAAATATGTAAGACTTAAAGCGAGTGAATTTAGTTGGGTGTTTGTGCTCTATCATTTAGGTATGTGGGGGCCAGATTGTTAATTATGGAAACAACTTAATAGATCCAAAATGTAACAACTGTGTAATTAATTAGTAGTTACTTTTATCACTTTTGGATATGAGAAAAGTCACATGAACATATAGGGTGTAAAATGCCAATGTTTGACATGATATGGCGATGAAATGTGGTAGGGTGAAAGTTGGATAGGTTATTGAATCAAGAAAAGTGGAGATGGACTAAGGCTATGGTCATATTGGCATACTTTGATATATCCAACATGAAGGTCTTTCAACATAACAAAATCCAAGTAAAATATCTAATGAGGTGATAGTGCAAATTATGTCAAGCAAGAGTCCTTTATTACAAAATTCTCAATTACATTTTGCCCTAACGGCCATGGATCCCCAATTCCAAGCTTTCTCAAAAAGTAGAAAAATTATGAAAATGGAGGACAAAGAGAACTTGAGAAATTTGATCCCTCTTTTTTTTTGCGGGGAACCCCTTCTATGAAAACTTGAGCTGCTGGATTCCCGACATGTGGCACACCATTAGAAATAGACTGTCGTAATCAATCCATATGGCATATAGTCGAAATGACATGTGGCACACTTGTTTGGAATACTACACGATAGCTTCTAACGTGAGTGATGCCACTTATAAGAATGCTTCACGATAGCCTTAATTTGTTCCTTCAAAACAACAAGCAATGATCTGGAACTCTTCACAATGGCTCAAATTACTCCGAAGTAATTCCTAATAACCTATAGTTGCTTTTAGGATCTTCTCATGAAAGCTTTAATCCATCACTCGCGATGGCATCGTCAAACTTCCCACGATAACTTTGATTTATCATCGGAAGATTGTGTGCGATAACTGATGAGACTTCTCTCGATGGCTTGATTTATCATTTGGAGGATGGTATGTGAAGGCTTCATAGATCTCCTTACGATGGCTTGGTGGCCTTATTCCACAACCGCTTTAGGTGTTTCATTATGATAGCATATGTTTTCAAGAATATACATGATGACCTTATTGAACTTTCCATGATAGTTTCAATTCATTATTTGAAGATAGCATGCGATGTCTACATCAAACTCGTCATGGTAACCATGATCCATAATCCATCATTAGAGCGTTATCATGGATAGCTCTTTTGATCTTCCCCAAACAGCTTTGGTCCATTATTTAAACAAAGTGCGTGACGTGCCTCTTGAACTTCCAATGATGGCTTTGTGGCTTTGTCTCATGACTACACCAAGAACTGTATCACAATTGCTATAATAGCCTTGCAATGATTTCACAAGATTCCCCACGATAGCTCTGACTTCCCTCTTCATAATTCTATATGATGGCGGTATGGAAAACTTCATGATGAATTTGATATTTTTCATTAATATATCATGATGGCTTCAGGTTTTTGTGTTCAAAAACATCACTTTGAAAGAACCGGTAAGTTGCTCCACGAAAGCTTCTATCTTGGTATCACAAAGTCCTTTGATTTCATCAAACAATGGCTTCCTTGAATTGTTTCACGATGACTTTGTCTTTTGTAATTCTACTTCTTCATTGTTCTGCAATGACTTAACATACTTGGGTATAACACTTGCCCCTCTTTTATTACAGTATTACTTTATACTTTAGTATAAATAACATTTCATATTCTCAATACTATTCATCCAAGCTGTTGATATTCCCTTTCTTTTAATCTAACAACTGCCTTACTTTCTCCTTCCTCCTTATAAATAGCTCCCTCCTTCTTCTTTTTCTTCTTTACTTGCTTCTGAAAATTTTCCGTTCTTATCGTATTCTCAAAATTAAACCCTCATCTTCGAGATTTCTATGTGGTACATAAATTTTTGATCAATTTGCTTATCGCTTGTCTTATTATTGCAATTTTAATTTGAACTGGTTGATCTGAACCTTATAAAAACTCGACTGATTTAGCTGCTTACTTACCCTTTTTTCGATTTTGACAAGTTCTTCGTACTTTCTTCCATGGTTATTACTTTGATTCAAATTTGTTTATTTAAGTGGCCGCATTTCCATTTATGGGTTTCGGCTTTAATGGTTTATGTATCCGTTTATTACTGGGCCCATCTCATTGTTATGCGATTGGATTCTACACGAGGACTTGATGCCCGAAAGCTTAGCCTTCGTATGAATACATAGGTCTGGTTTGATAGTTGAAACCTTATCCATACCCTTCACTCATGAGGACAACATTCAAGGTTAGCACATGAAAACCTTGTTTTTCAGTTTACTCACAATGGCTGTGCTCAAATTGTCTTGGAGGGTTTAAATATGAGGACTATGTAGGTTTTAACCACGAAAGCCTTATATGTTTCCAAATTGATTCATGAAAGCTCATTGATTTTATTTCACGATGATTACAAGGGTTTTTCTTTCCTTTGTATGAAAACTTAAGCCATTTGGTTTGACATGTGAAAGCCTTGCATTTAGTTTTTCTCACGATGGCTATTCTTAAATTTAGCATGAGAATGTTTTATTCTAACTTTTGTCCACGAGAGATAGTTTTAGGTTTAACTCCAAATTTTTTACACAAGAGCTTTATACGCGATGACTAATCTCTTGTTAATCAATGTCTTCCCTTAAGTTGTCACACGATTGCTTAATTATTAGTCATTTTGTGCATTCATTTATTATTGAGTTATCACACGATGGCGTGAGAATATGTAGTTGGTTATTATTTTTTCAGTTTGACTTTATTTATGGTGGTTTATTATTCTAGAACTAAATGACCTATTATATATTCACACATTGGTTATGCTAATTAGTTTGATCCACGATTACATGCATCTATACATCTTCATCGAAGTTTTTTTTGACTGGAAGACCTAGAGCTAACTATCGAGACTTTGGACTATCCGGATATGTACTTCGAGAAATAGTTCATGTGCATTTGTTACCAGGCGCAACAAGATCCAGTTGGTAAGGATAAAAATCTCGTGTCTAGTTTGTACGGATCTCTATGATCATAGATCATAGAGGGGCCCTCTTTACCATTTTGTATATAATTCATATAATAATCACATGAATGATATGTGAACAACTTCTATAAAGGAATTAATTTAAGAAAGTTTTACTAACGTTAGAAACATACTTACACAACTATCTTATCCCATATATAACATGAAAATTTAAGAATTTTTTTGAGAAGTTAGTAAGTCTTGACCATTTTATATATATATATATATTATATATGTTTGGGTATATGTGTGTAGTTTATGGACTTATATTCCTTATCATATGGAAATTGTCTTGATTTATGTATATGGTCTCTTGTATATTTAAATGTTTATTGCAAATCTGTTAATTAGTAGTTTTATTCTTTATTTTATAACTTAGAAGGTTTCTTCCTCTTACTGTTGGGGTTTCATTTAAATAACTAAAATCATTCTATTGTAGACTTCATGGCTGGAGGCAAGAAACCGACTTCAAAAGAGCATTAAAATCCCCTAAGTCCCCCATGCTTGTAGGCTCTTCCGAGGAAAATTTTTGTGAGTTACGGTGTAACGAATCTTAAGAATTTTTTAACATTAGAGGGGGGGTGAATAGTGTTTTATAACTTTTAAGAACCATTTTAAATTTCTTTCAAGTTTTAAATCAAATTATAGATTATGAACACAGGTCTATACAATCAAGCGGTTACAAATGCAATCACAGATTAATAAAATGTAAAGTAAGAGAGATAACACCAAGAGTTTTATGCCGGTATGGATCAACCAATCTTACATCCAGTCTCATACAATACTTTTAATTCGCTTTTTGACCAAGCAAATTTAAACCATAATTCGAAGGTCGGAATGAAGAAAAGATCATTCACGAACGTGGAAACACAATCCAAAGGACGAGAAGATGGATCTCAGAAAGTTGCAAGTTGAAACCAAGCTATGTAAAGCACTCGGTACTAAGAGGATCCTCCGAGAGGTTTTTCTTCCCATCTATTCCTTCTACAACTCCATTTACTTCGTACACCACTTCAACCTATCTTCATCAAGTACTTTTCTAGGAGAATGGACAAGCAACCATGAAGATTGATGAGGAGAAAGCAAAGAAAGCAGGATAATACAAGTGTTATTGGGAGAATCGTTAGAATCAACTCAAAGTCTATGGAAAAGAGCTTGAAACACATCGAATTGTAGATAGAAGAATAGAGCAAGTGAAGGAAGTGGATTAGCATAATGCAAAATAAATCTATACCGAGTGGAACCTCTTGGTACCGAGAGGTTTATGTTGCCATTGGATCCCACGTTCTCACTTGTACGACATTGGGCTCGTTTCTGTACTTCATTGCAAGCAGGCTCTTGAACCCATATAGATGTTTCTCTATAAATATCAGCCCTATAGCAAGTAACGAACGATATTCACTCTGATCTGTGATTCACGCTCTGCATCTTCTTCTCTTTTATCTCCTTCCCCAAATATACTCTAGAAACTCCATTGTAAATCTGAGATCCATTATATTGTGGTTAGATCTAATAAAGTTAGTTGTAATGCGAAGAGAAAACGAGTAATAACAAAGATTAAAATGGACATAGGCCAACGAATTCGCCGAAGCACTATAAAAATTATGTTATCTTTTCTATTTTTACCCTTATTTTATTAGAACTGGTGCTTTCATATGATATTTAGGTGTTGGTGCCATTTTTAGCATCAGCATTTTGGGCTTTCACTAAGAAAGAGATAGGTTATACGACTTAAAGCTTAGATCTGAAGTTTGGAAAAGATGAAGAGGCTTAACTCGAGATGTAGGATTAGAGAGAGTCAACCAAAGCATGGTGGAAGCCAGGAGGTGTCCTTAAATTCTAATCATTCATTTATGCGATCAGAGAGGAGATGGAGAGAATGATGAAAGAAATGCATGATGGAATAATGGCTCGACAATAAGAGATGTTGGATGTATTTTTCCAAAGGTAAGGACCACAAGGAATAGCTGGAGCTGCTGGAATCTAGAACTAAGGAATATGAACAAATGCAGGAACATCTGGAGTTAGAGCGGAGCAAACTGGAACAGTGCCCCACAACCAAGACCACTCGATGCTAACCCCAGTCCTCTCGGCACTAAGGGGATATACTTAGGGGCAATGTTGGATTGTGCTTAGGGCAAGCTGGGATGCCAAGAACGAATGATGATGGAGCCAGGAACGCATGACAGAACACAAGTGCATAATAACCAGAGGAATATGTGCCAGTACTTCCCTATAGGAACGGATGACAGAATGAAGCCAGAGGTGCTAATTAGAACGCAGATGTGTAACCAGAGGAGTATGTGCTGGAACTCCCCCATAGGAGCAGGGGCAGAATGTAGCTAGTGGTCAATGACTACCGTTATGAAACAATAACCGAATGGTTGAGAATATCAAGAAGATAGTTAGAGGTGGACCCCCATACCATAGTTTGGAGGATGTAAATATGAATCCATTTACCTTTGACATCCAAAATGCAAGGAATCCTCCCGATTTCAAGCTTCCGAAGTTGAAAATGTAGGATGGATAGACGGATCCTACAGTTCTTCTAATGAGATACATTAGACATATGGAGATGTTGGGCGCTTCTGAGGAGGTGATGGAACGGTGCTTCCCATTATAAATTCATAGATAAATAAAAATTAAGCAAAGGTAATAACAAATTAAATGCGGAAATAAAAGTGACACACAGTTTTACCCAGCTTCGGCAAAACTGGCCTACTGCTGCCCCCAAGGTTTCTACTAGAATTAAACAATCGAACGCTTACAGACCTTGTAAACTTGCGATCCTCACTAACCTAATTGTTCTAACCCTACACTCAAAATCCTTTCATAACTCAAATCTCGAGTTGCGAATTCCTGAATTACGCCCATAGTTTGATCCAAGTTAAAGTAGAGTTTTATAAAATTAAAAACAAAATACAAAAGAAAAATAAATAGGAAGCCCTAATTATCAAGTCCTAATTAATAAAACATGGCCCATTAAAAATGAAAATATTTTTCTCCCCTTTCATTATTTCTTCAGCCCGTATTTCCTTTCTTTGTCTCGTCTTTCCACTGCGATCTGATTTAGGGTTTCCAAATCGAAAGCCACCGCTTTGTAATTCTTGTTCGAATCACCCTCCTTCTTCTCTGATGCTTGCGTTCTTCGATTAGCAGTGATAGACCGTACGGTTGCTTTTGTTGTCGAGAGCATATGAGATTTGATTATTCTGTATGATTTTTGCCCTTTTTTATTTTTTATTGTTCCCAACTTGTGTCAATTACCAGTGATGAAATGAGTTTAAATAAGGATCGATTTTAAAATGGTATCTGTTATTTTCAAGTTGATACTTTCAGACATGACTTTGAATTTTTAAACTTCAGTTGTTGATTTCTAATAGAACGACTTTGATGATTTTGACTAGTTCATTGTTATGATATATGTACGAATATATTGATATATATTCAAATATATTTTGACACTTGTTTTGATATTTTTGATTTTGATCTTTGATGCCAGTGGCTTTGAATTCTTATTGTTTCTTTGTAGCTTTATTTCCCAAACTGACCTTTGCGATGATTGTTTTTGATTACACTTTCTAGAGTTATGCTTGACTTGTTCATATGCGTATCTGCACTTATAGGTAACTTGTCAGTGTGTACGTTTGGAGTTGAGTTTGCGTGTATTTATGCCTTATAGTTTTGGGTTTGCCACTTTATGCCAGAATCTTGATAGCCTAGTGTATACAATTTATATCCATATCTTGACAGCCTTTTGTAGTGCACATTTTTGAGTTAGTGTATGAGAGTCTACATGAGTGTTGTGTTTCATCTTGTCCTTGTGTCATGTGTCCCTTGTTGTCTCACCATTGTGTTGTGATGCCTAAGTGCTGCTTCATTTGCCTGGTTATATAACTATTCATGTGTGTGCATGCACTTGCCTGGATGCATTTACGCCTATTTGCATTTTGACCTTGTATGTGTGTTGATCTATTTCATTTTGTCTGACGCACTGCCTTGCCTTGGACCTGACTGACCAGGTTGCTTTGATGCTCTATGTATTTGCATGTATTTGAAATGAGTTGTACTAATTTCCATGTATATGCATACCTACATACATATGTATGTATGTGTGAAATTTTTGATACTTTGTACTCTGCCCAGAGAAGTTGATTTCAAATTTTGAACTGTGTTGGGTTGTGTCTTGGTGCATCTGAACTGTGTATTGATGTTCATATTTATGAACTCACTTCAGTTTAATTTGGTTGTACCCTTTCTGCTTTTGTACATGTGCACTGTGTGGTGTTGCACTACTTCATTCATTTGAAACTGCATACTTGGCCTTGCAAATGTGCTGCCTTGCTTATGCACTTACTACACCTATATTTGTATATTGGTCTGAAATGAAATGATGCACTTGTGCTGAGCCCAAGCTTGCTCAGGCTTGACCTTGTGTACACTTTGTTTGTACCAAAAATGGGCACAACACTTTTCGGGAGTTATTTGAAGAGATAAAATGAAGAACGTAAATGTAAAACAAAGATTATCTAACAAAAACTCCAATAAACAGAATTGTAAATACGCAGACAAGCAATTTAGAGTGGTTCGGCGTATCGCCTACGTCCACTATGAAGTTTTGATGATTTTATTGATTCTCTTTCAATGATTACAAGTTATTACAGCGAACCACATCGAATTATAGCTTGGAATTCGGATTCAACAGTAAGAATAAGATGCAAATCTCGATCCAGCAGAGTCTGGACGCTTCAGAATCCAGATCCCCTTTTCTAAATGACCAGGGGTCCTATTTATAGGTGTAGGAGGCTGATATTTCACCTAAATTTTGGGAGACCACTTCTGGCCCGTGAGGGGGCCCACGCGCCCGCCTTCAGGAAATCTGGGCCCACTTTGGGATCGATTCGAAATCCATTCGAATCGATCAAGAAAACGTCCAATCGAGCTGAAATTTGGCAGAGACGTTCCTTAGTGTGTATGCAAGCTTCTGTGAAAATTTCATTGAATTTGGATCAGTGGATTGCGAGAAATAGTCGATACGAAATGGACTATTTCGGTGGCTGTTTGGTTCGACTCCATAGCTTCGAATCGATGCCCTCGCATCGATGGTTGCACGTGTTTCTGAGATGATGTGGCGCACACACTTCGCCTCGATCCGGTCTTTACTCCGAGTTGACCGTATCGACTCCATAAATCTCGCCTTGTTTGTATTGAGGGATGACACGTCACCCAGGTTCGCTGGCTTGATGGATTCGAATAAAACCTCACTCATGGATTCGAACAGCAGTCATTGATGGACACGAACTACTGATGGTCGATGGTTACGAACAGGCCTTTCCTTGATGGATACGAACCACGTAGCTTCTCAATGGATACGAAGCCAATCGATGCGAACTGTAGCTTTTCGATGGATACGAAGTAAGGCTTCTATGATGGACGCGAAGTAGACACTGGCCAATCGTTACGAGGCACAACACCTGTTGATGGACACGAAGTCCATCGATACGAATTCGATAGATTCGAACACTGCCAACCTGATCGATACGAGCTGCTATTAACTGGTCGATGCGAACATGATCGATGCGAACCGAGTGTACCTTTGGTGGATACGAAATCAATCATAGTGATGGATACGAAGGCTGGGCCGTTTCCTCTAGATTGAATCGATCATAACTTGAGCATATGAACTCGGATTTACTCGAAACTTGGAACGTTGGCTCTCTTGACTTTGCCTACCGTGCCTTACCAATTATAGCTCAATCTGGACTCGGACAAAATTCGTCGATATCCATAGTGAACCTGCGTATAGCTGGTTTTCTAGACGAACTGTCTTTGGTTTCTAGTCAAGTGCTTGGTGTCACGGCCTTGCCAAAAGGCGGGATAACATTTGCCCCCCAAAGTACGTCTTGTGGAAACATGATGTGCTTTGTAATGCTGCAATCTTTACTCTGAATAGCTATCGTTTCTTTGATGAAAGCTGTAACCTTTGACTATTCTTCTTGATAATGTAAACTGTTGACTGTCGATTGTTGTACCATGTATTGTTGCAACTGATTGTTGTACGCTAGTGATTAGCCGTTTGTTGTTGTAATCGTTATCAAATGAGCTTCCAATTCTTGTAAACCTGGAATATTGACGATTAGCCCGACATATACGCATATATGCTAATCTGACTATCGCTGACGCTCACGAGTCGTTGTCAGTTTTTCTTATATTGAATTCTGTATCGATCCTCTTCTGAACCGACGTGAAATTCATTGTAACAACGTTTGATGGTTGTTTTGAATGCTCCTTCGTAACGATCCTCTCCTGAATCGATGTGAAGGGTTGGAATGTGTGCTTCGCATCAGTGGACATAGAATATTGGGTCTCGGATCGATGGGTACAAAAGTAACGCTTTGTATCGATGGAATCAAACGATCAGACACAATCATGTAGTGATGCTGCACAGAGGATGTGTCATTTCTTATTCGTTTATTCAAAAAGAATCCCCGATTGTGGATAATCCTCGATAGGAGTCATCCGTGACTCCCCTCCTAGATCCATCTCTAAGATCTAGTTGATCTTCATATGTCAATGCTTGGAATACTAAGCATTTAAACTGGGACAAAGTCTTTTCGCCGCGCATCCCCAGAACTGGCAAGCTTGGCCAGTGACTTAGCTTTTTCATTTTGTTCTCCGAGGATGTGTGTAATGGTGTAATAGTCGAAGCCAGCTAGTAGCTTTTGGACCCGGTTGAGATAAGGAGCAAGACGTGACCCCCTAATCAGATAATCTTCCCTGACTTGGCGTACTACTAACCAGTAATCACATAAGACATGTAAAGTTTCCACTCGTAGTTTTCTCGCAAGTTTGAGCGCCAAGGCTTTATACTTAGCTTCATTATTTGTCGCAGGGAAGTTGAGTTTCAGGGCGTAGAAGATCGTTCGTTTCTCAAGAGTCATTAACGCAACTTCGACGTTAGAAAGCTGATTATTGGAAGTTCCATCGGTGTACGTTCTCCATCGGTTGGACGATTCTCCACTGTTCTTCGGGTAGTCGTCCGATGTGGTGGATTCAGATCTGAAGTATGCTAATGTTTGACCATGGAGAGCTCTCTGAGGGAGATAAGTGATATCAAATTGGCTTAGCTTGATACTCTATTTGAGTAAATTTTCAGACATCTAAGGTTTCTATTGGGCCTATCGTAACGGCTGTTTGATGTAGACGTTAACGGGGTTGAGCTTGTCAATAGCCAGCCTTCATCATTTACTAGTCTTTGGATTCGCTTATCTTCACATAGCATTGCGACGCTTATGGCATGTGCTGACACGGCCCAATTGATGTATAAATCTTCGTGACCCAAAGGTTTGGGTAAAATGGGAGGTCTCTCTAAGCGATCTTTCAGATCTGCTTGGTTGTCCTCGGTACATGGGTGTCTTTAACTCTGTCAAGTCATCGATATGGTCGTTTGATAGCCGTGATCTCATGAGCATATTAACCACATCTACTTCCATCGATCGACCGATATGATTTTTGAATGATCTGCTAATCGTCCTTTGGTAAGTAGCATAAGCGTTCTCAAGTTCGAATTTAGGGATTTCAGCATAGCACTATAGGCCCAGGTCAATAACGAGACAGTTGTATTCCTGGTCTAGGACATGCTTCAGTATCCGATTATATCTAGAGTTTGCATCCATGGATGTGAGTAATTCATGTCTGATGGTTAGGTCCATCAGTTGGTCGATCATTGGAAGTGGAAAGTCGTGCTTTGCCATACCCCATGCAAATCTGAGTAGTTGATGTATGTCCTCCACTCTCTGTTCGTTTTTCTTATAAGTAAAGGATTGGATACTCACTTTGGTTGGAGGGCATCATGGATAAACCCACTGGTTTTGAGCAGATTCGCCTCCTCTTTAAGTGCAACAGATCTCTCCGGATCCATGTCGCATCGTTTTTGTTCACCGAGACATGCCTCGGGTCGACATTTAATGTAGGGTTATTCATGGTTGGCGAGAGTCTATATATATATATATATATATATATATATATATATATGAGATCGAGTCCAAGCGAACATATCAAGATTCACCTGAAGTAAAACAGTTGACTCTTTCTTCATCATTGCGTAGAGTTGTGATCTGATCTATAATACTCGTGATGGGTTGTAGGCACCTCATGTAATTATTTGCAATGGTAAATGATCAGGCTTATAAGAATGTTGAATCTAAGGATTAGTAGAATTTAGCCTTGTACTGTATGCTGCTACATAGCTGGCTCCAGCTTTGAGATTGAATTTACTCGTGTCCCTGAATGATGCGCTTTTCATTCAATGTACCTGTGATCCATTGCTCATCGGAAAAGTCAGAATGATGATCAGTCGCCCATATGTCCGGGTATTGATCCGATGACTCTATCTATAGGCATCGTTTCGGTCGCAACCTAGAGTTGTTATGAATATCAGGCATGGGTCATAGGTTCAAGTTGTCATAGTCAACTCTCGGATAATTACTCTTCTGCGCCCAGTCTCGGGTTGGCGGATGCATTACGCGGACGGTCTAGTCTCATCTTAGCTGTGTCTATACTGTAGTTCAAGCTTTAAGAACCAGAGTTGACTGATGAATGGTTGAATCATATTATCTTATCTTCTTGTTCATGCCCCCAAGTCTGGGGAATATCTCGATAAGTGGTAAGGTAGATAATGTCCGTTTCAATTTTGTATTCTATCCCATTGAACCATGGGATCGAGTTAACCGATGGAAGGCTGAGTCGTGCCTATCCTGTATTATGTTCTAGTTCTTTTTTCTTGGCGGAATACACTGTTATCTTGCCAACATTCGGACATAAGCTTGATTCTGGACGGTCAATGACATTCACTTCACTGCTTAGGTCGCCGTACTTTGGGAAAAAACTGAAGAGTGAATCGTCCAATCAGATCCGATGCAGGATTGATGCTTCCCTTGTCGAATCTAGGGTAAGAATCAGTGTGCAGATGTTTAGGTTGCACTTGTTTTGAATTGCTCTTTTAGTCAGATCATGGTAAGAGTCAATGAATGAATGGTCGCATTGCATTCATTTAGAGTTGGGTGATCAACCATGTCCATTTCGATTTACGTTCTCCCGTCAGATCTAGGGATAAAGTCAGCTCAAATGCAGTCATGTCATGCTCATTTGGTCTCATGTTCTTCCTGACGGATCGAAGGAAGGCGACATAAGACTAATGTTTAAGTCACACTCATTCGTGGTTCATTCTTTTATCCGTGCTCAGTTGGTCAAAGGTATTCGATGTACGTTCGGGTCACATCGATTTGTAGTCGAAGAGGACCGATATTGACCGTCGATTCAATGGTACGATGTGAAAGGTGTAGATCAGTATTGCCCGTCGATCCAGCGGTACGATATAATTGGTTGCCCAGAACTTCATGCATCGTTGTGATTGGCTGGCAATAAGGTCTCCTTGTAGTCATTTCCTTAAGTTGTAAAGGATGCTATGCTAGAGATGTAGCGAGTCACCTTTCTCTTCTTTCGGTGATTTGTACTTCTGCGCCCAGTCTTGGGTTAGCAGAGTTAGTTCGTGGATGGTCTAATTACAACAACTTTAGTTTGATGCTTCTCCCACTAAACTGTAGGAAGGAATTGATTGGAGGATGGTTCGGTCACATCCGTCCATGCTACATGCATAACCCGTCGGATCACAGGCGAGAGTTAGCATATGAACGGTCATGCCACGTTCATTTGCGGTTGGATGGTAGTAATATCAATTCAGAATAGGACATCCAACTAGGTCCGTTTTTCAAATCTATGCCTCCCTGCCGAATCAAGGAAGGAATTTTGTCTTGTAGGGTTGGAGTGCATCCCTATAAATTTATGTTATGGGTCCCGTGCCGGGGACAAGAGTTGATACATGGACGGTTGTGTCACGCCCGCTTAGTGTTGGATGGTCGGATCGCATCCAATTTTGTGTATTAAGTGTGCCCCCATGTCAGGGGAAGATTGGGAAGCAAACGGTCGTACTACATCCGCTTTTTGTACTATAGAAATTGATGAGGAACCATAGCCGATAGATGGACAGTCGAATCACATCCCTTTTGGTATTCATACTCCAAACCAAGCTTTGAGGACTGGAGTTGGTTTACGTTTATACTCCAGTTCGCACTCTGGGAATCTGGAGTTAGTTGATGTTTATACTCCAGTTTGCACTCTGGGAATCTGGAGTTAGTGGATGTTTATACTCCAGTTCGCACTCTGGGAATCTGGAGTTAGTTGAATGTTTATACTCCGCTTCGCACTCTGGGAATACGGAGTTGAATGTTTATACTCCGGTTCGCGCTCTGGGAACTCGGAGTTGGATGTTTATACTCCGACTCGCGCTCTGGGAGTTCGGAGTTGAATGTTTATACTCCGCTTCGCACTCTGGGAATACGGAGTTGAATGTTTATACTCTGGTTCGCGCTCTGGGAACTCAGAGTTGGATGTTTATATTCCGACTCGCGCTCTAGGAGTTCGGAGTTGAATGTTTATACTTCGCTTCGCACTCTGGGAACTCGGAGTTGAATGTTTATACTCCGCTTCGCACTTTGGGAATACGGAGTTGAATGTTTATACTTCGGTTCGCGCTCTGGGAACTCGGAGTTGGATGTTTATACTCCGACTCGCGCTCTGGGAGTTCGGAGTTGAATGTTTATACTCCGTCTCGCGCTCTTCGGAGTACGGAGTTGAGGAATGTTTATACTCCGTCTCGCACTCTGGGAGTACGGAGTTGAGGAATGTTTATACTCTGTCTCGCGCTCTTCGGATCACGGAGTTAAGGAATGTTTATACTCCGCCTCGCACTCTGGGAGTGCGGAGTTAAGTAATGTTTATACTCCGCCTCGCACTCTGGGAGTGCGGAGTTAATTGAGGGATTGTCGTGTATCAACCCATTTCTAGCCTCGATGTGATGGCTTGTCCCTGAGCTCGGTGTTTCGCTTAGCGAGTGATCGGTGGGATCCCGATTAACTTCCACTTATAGGCCCCTCAACGAAGGATGAGGTTTAGAGTATGGACGGTTGGATCGCGTCCATGTTCATTTGGATTCTGCTTTTGCCAAGCCTAAGGAGTAAGATTAGTGTTCTGGCAGGCTTTGTGCTTGAGCATAGGAAAGGATGGTCGAACTACATCCACTTTGAGTTGTATATTTTCCCTTAAGTCGGGTGCAAGAAATGGAGAGCAGACAGTCGAGTCACATCCAATTTATACTTTGCATTCTTTCGATCGAGCTAAGGAAGAGAGTTGAAATGACAGCTCATGATGGTTAGTGAGTAGACAATCAGTCGTTGATGACTTTAAATTGAGGGTTGAACCTTTAAACATGTGTTCCCTCAAATAATCCCAAATGTCTAATGTAGGATTGGATGCATGGATGGTGACATCACGTCCACCTTGATGTGATTGCGATTTCATCGGGCATCAGAAGAAGCGTAAGTATTTTGGCGAGCTTCAAGTACGAGATGGAGAGTACATTGCTGGGATATATTACTCCAAGTCTTTCCCAGATCTCTAATTAAATTGCATAGGCAGATGAGTGGATGGTCGGTTGCATCCACTTTGTACTAGAGTCCTGACCTTGTCGGTCTCTTTTTCTTTGGTGCCTTGCCCCTGGTCAGGGGTGTATAGTAGCCGATGAGTGGTTGAGTCATGATCGTCATGATGATACCTCAATGATTTGATCATAGTCCATGGAGGTTGTTTTGCACCCAATCTTGAGTACTCGGTTACCTGCATCATTTGCAAGTAGTTTAATTCAAGTAGGTCATATTTCACAATGTAAATGAAACTGAATTGGAAATAATCCAAAAGAGATTAGATCAAATCTCATTGATAAGTGAGGCAGTGTCCTATGCTCGCTATTGCACTTCAGTCCAGCCCTTCTCAGTTGGAAGACTAACGCAAATGGTTCAATTTGATCAAAGTCCTTGATCGATAGGGGTCGGATGTTCCCGGTCCTTTGTTTTATAGGGCTTGCACATATTGTCAGAGCTACCCTTCCCGGAGCAGCCTTATGGCTTGGGCGTTCACAGTAGCCATCTAGAGAAAAGGAGTTTTCTGATCTAGAGTATGGAGTAGGTCCCCTCCTTATCTTGCCATGTTGATCCTTCATCTGATTCATCAACTCAATGTAGGCCTAGAGATGTTGGTGTAGTCGTCGGCAGCTATACTCCAATTCTCTTATCAAAGTCGTGATTGACGATCTTCTTTGAGGAATAGGGGAAGACATCTGCGTTTGATGGCATTCATCGCCCTTGGAGAAATCCACATGCCATTCCCACTTCATAAGGTAGTGTCGAGGGTTGTATTTCCATAGTACACCGACATAGTTAACATGTTGAATTTTCACTGGAAGTTCTGCATGTAGGTTGGTTCCAACGAATAGGTCTCGACTGGGAAAGATTCTCCAATCGACATTATGATCAAGTCCATTTTATTGCCAAGGGGTCTTGTAACACTGGTGAATGATGTATGCACGATTGTCCAACGTTTGAGTGGTTGGTAACGCCGATTGGACGGCGAGTTGGTTAAAATGGGCTAATAGATAGGTGTTTATCCCAAACTTTCATCCAGATAGGAGACCTATATAGGGTACTAAGGAAGTCCTCTTAAGGTTGTATGTCATGCTTTTAGTCATGTGGACGTAGAATGATTAAGATGCGGGCATTTGAAGATAGTTCAGCGGTGACCAGCTATGCTTTGAGTTCGAAGAGTAGACAATGTAGGAGAGTTGTCATGTTAGCCATTGTACCATAGTTGTCAATTCGGGAGTTTAAAAGCTGATCAATTGGAGGGAGTTGCATTCCACCTTAAAAGCATGATATATTAACCAACTCCAGTTCTTGGCATACTAGCTAGGTTCTCCAGCCTCTGGGAGTACGGTTGAGTAGTATTTCTTTACCCATTCCTTGATTGCAACTCAACATTTGTTGTTGTGATCTCATATGTCTTGTTCAGTCATGGAACAATTAGAAGCACGGATGGAATGTTCCTTCACTAAATTGGTGATTGAAATGACAATGCGGGTGCCCTGCGCTGCGACTAGGGTTCAGGGGGTTTCCCCCGAAATTTTTTTTAGCCTCTTTTTAGGAATTCTGGGTCGTACCCGAATTTTTTTTTTAAATTTCGTATTGTTCCACCCTTGTTCGTATCGTTCTTGTTCGAATCCATCAGATGCGCTCGTCTTCGTATCGATACGAAGTGCGCATGGCTGGATCGATATGAAAGTGGTATTTGTCGATCGATACGAATTAGATGCAGATGGATGGATACGAACTGCATGTGAGTATCGATACGAATTGGAGGCAGATGGATGGATACGAAGTTCCTGTGAGTATCGATACGAATTGGAGGCAGATGGATGGATACGAAGTACCTGTGAGTCTCGATACGAATTGGAGGCAGATGGATGGGTACGAAGTATTGCTTCCATCTCATGGATACGAAGTAGAGCATCCATCTCATGGATACGAAGTACAACTTCCATCTCATGGATACGAAGTAGAGCATCCATCTCATGGATACGAAGTACAGCCTCCATCTCATGGATACGAAGTACAGCATCCATCTCATGGGTTCGAAGACATGGATACGAAAATCACCATATTTTCATGGATACGAAAAATTGCATTTTTTCTGGATTCGAAAATATGGGTATGGAATTCATGATGAATGTAGTTCCTCTTAGATCTGCAGCAATCTGAATAGAATAGAAGAAACCACTGAATGGCAGATCTGGATCTCCTCCTTAGATTTTTGCAATCCAACGACGGTAGTAGATCCAACGAGCAGGAGAAAAAACTTGGTTTGCTCTCAGTGAAAGCACCAAAGTGTTTGTACCAAAAATGGGCACAACACTCTTCGGGAGTTATTTGAAGAGATAAAATGAAGAACGTAAATGTAAAACAGAGATTATCTAACAAAAACTCCAATAAACAGAATTGTAAATACGCAGACAAGCAATTTAGAGTGGTTCGGCGTATCGCCTACGTCCACTATGAAGTTTTGATGATTTTATTGATTCTCTTCCAATGATTACAAGTGATTACAGCGAACCACATCGAATTATAGCTTGGAATTCGGATTCAACAGTAAGAATAAGATGCAAATCTCGATCCAGCAGAGTCTGGACGCTTCAGAATCCAGATCCCCTTTTCTGAATGACCAGGGGTCCTATTTATAGGTGTAGGAGGCTGATATTTCGCCTAAATTTTAGGAGACCACTTCTGGCCCGTGAGGGGGCCCACGCGCCCGCCTTCAGGAAATCTGGGCCCACTTTGGGATCGATTCGAAATCCATTCGAATCGATCAAGAAAACGTCCAATCGAGCTGAAATTTGGCAGAGATGTTCCTTAGTGTGTATGCAAGCTTCTGTGAAAATTTCATTGAATTTGGATCAGTGGATTGCGAGAAATAGTCGATACGAAATGGACTATTTCGGTGGCTGTTTGGTTCGACTCCATAGCTTCGAATCGATGCCCTCGCATCGATGGTTGCACGTGTTTCTGAGATGATGTGGCGCACACACTTCGCCTCGATCCGGTCTTTACTCCGAGTTGACCGTATCGACTCCATAAATCTCGCCTTGTTTGTATTGAGGGATGACACGTCACCCAGGTTCGCTGGCTTGATGGATTCGAATAAAACCTCACTCATGGATTCGAACAGCAGTCATTGATGGACACGAACTACTGATGGTCGATGGTTACGAACAGGCCTTTCCTTGATGGATACGAACCACGTAGCTTCTCAATGGATACGAAGCCAATCGATGCGAACTGTAGCTTTTCGATGGATACGAAGTAAGGCTTCTATGATGGACGCGAAGTAGACACTGGCCAATCGTTACGAGGCACAACACCTGTTGATGGACACGAAGTCCATCGATACGAATTCGATAGATTCGAACACTGCCAACCTGATCGATACGAGCTGCTATTAACTGGTCGATGCGAACATGATCGATGCGAACCGAGTGTACCTTTGGTTATTATGAAATCAACCATAGTGATGGATACGAAGGCTGGGCCGTTTCCTCTAGATTGAATCGATCATAACTTGAGCATATGAACTCGGATTTACTCGAAACTTGGAACGTTGGCTCTCTTGAATTTGCCTACCGTGCCTTACCAATTATAGCTCAATCTGGACTCGGACAAAATTCGTCGATATCCATAGTGAACCTGCGTATAACTGGTTTTCTAGACGAGCTGTCTTTGGTTTCTAGTCAAGTGCTTGGTGTCACGGCCTTGCCAAAAGGCGGGATAACACACTTCTACTTGCACTGTGTTGAGGCTTCGAGCTTGACCTTTGCATTTATCCTTGAAATTGAATTTTGTGCAAATGGATTTTTGTATGTGCACGACCTTATGGCATGTATAGTGATACATTGTGCATGTCATATGTTGCTCGTGCACATTTGTTTTTGGTTCCAGTTTAAAATATGTAAATAAACAACCCATTTAACTGATGCAATATCACATTTAATCATTTTCTTATTTTTGCAATTTCAGTTTGTTTCTTTTTGCTTTTTATTACGTTGTTTATTGTTTAACAAGAAAAGTAGATGACGGGACACAAGCTGGAGCAAGAAGATAGCAAATAAAATTCGAATGAGTAAGTGAGTGAAATAATGTTGTATATAAGATTGTGAAATAACATTGTATTTGAAAATGTAGAATATGGTGGAAGTTATGTTGTAAATGTATACTATTGAAATTCTAATAAAATGTTTGTTGAAACAAAATATTTGTTTAAATGAATATCTGAATAAAATATTATTTAAAAGAAATTCTGATTTGTTTATTTCATTCTGCGATATTATAATAGTACTATAACAAACATATTATATATGTGTGTTTGTTTATTATCATCAAACAAAAATCATAAACTGTTATATTCTATAGTCTTCCCTTTTTGATGATAACAAACATATATTAAGATTTTGTGATTGGCAAATGTGTTTGATGTGTTATGATCAAGCTTCCCCTTTATAAAATGGAAAATTGATTTGTCAAATAATTGCAAAAACAATTTGATTTGTCTAAAAACAACTCTTGAATAATAAAAACAACTCTCGAATATCAGTAAGGTTATTACATAACTACCAAAATATTAACCTCTCTCCTCCTTTTGTTAACATAAAAAAATAATAATTGAAATAGTTATAAATTTTGATAAAATCATATCAAGAGAGAATATATATTGCGAATTCCAATTAATCAAACAAAAACATAATATTTTATTTATTAGGGACAAATTCAACTTTAGAGTAAGGATATGATTATAGTTTAGGGTAAATTTGTGTAGTGACAGTAGTGTTGTATTTTTAATAAAGGAATTTTTTTAAATTAACCTTTTAAATATTATAAAAAAAATGTTAAGCACTTTCTAACCATGCATAACTATTAAGACTTTTAAATGAGGTTAGTAGTTACTTAAAAAATAATATCAAGCTTTTTCTAACCATGCATAACCGTGAGGACTTGTAAATAAGGTTAGAAACTACTTGAATATTTGTCCCTCCCTTGTATACGAGTCTCATCCATGCATAACCACGAGGACTTTTAAATGAGAATGGAAGCACATACATAGAGATTAAAGTAATTCACCATGCATAACCACAAGGACTTTCAAATGAGAGTGAATACCTTGGAATAGAATCATATATTACAAAAAATGAATATATTTCCTTGTTTTGAAATACCAACTTCTGCATACTATATTAAGTTTTCGGTGTACGGATTGGAAGAATGATGATAGTGATGGAAATGATCATGGAATATGTACTAATTAAACAATATTATAAAATTTGTTTAATTTTTATGAAATTTTTAACATATACTTCCTCTAGTTATGAAGTATAATTTAATTACTGCTCGTCACTTTTTTAAACACTATTAATATTTTGTCAAAAGGTTCAAGCAGTCAACGACCATCTTTTCCAAAGTAAATCCCTTACCAAAATAAAAAGAGTGTTTCTATCGAAGTAAAATTCTGAGTTATTTCAAAAAAAATTCTAAATCCAAAAATAAAAATCTATTTTCTGTAAGGGGTTTTGTCAAAATGATACTTGATAATTTTAAAGTTAGATGAAAATGCACATTTGATTTCAAATAAAGTGCTATCTAATACTACTTGTACACTAGTTGCCCAAAAAATAATATATTATTAACTAAGCAGATTGTGTACTACTTAATATCACTCGAATTGATTTTAATTTTTTTTAGCAAGGTCATTTAATATCAGACAGAGGCAAAAAAAGCACACACATTTCTCCAACCATTAACTTGTTAGTTGTGAACAAGACAATGAAACTTAATTGTTCTACCAAAGCAATTGAAAATTCTTATTTTGAAAATTCAGTCCATTTGAAACCATTATTTGAAAGCTTTAAGTTTGTAATTTTATTTAGTGCAAAACATAAAAATATTAGACAGTCAAAATTACTACTCACTAAAATTGGTTTCAAGTCATAACGATAAATCGCTCAAAAGTTGTATTTGAAATACTACAACTAGTTTGTATAAATTAGAGAAAATTTTAAAGTGGTGTACTGAATTGATCACTGTTTTTCAAGATTTTACAAAATGAATCAGCAAAAACACAAAATTGTAATGTTGTAGTGCTATCAGTTAGCTTTTCAGAACTATAAGAATTTCAAAATTCAGAGTAAATATGTTCAAGTTATGATCAAATTACTATAGTTGGGTCAAGAAATTCTAAAACAGATTTCAAACTATATTACGAATGATTTGCAGCTTTTCAATGGTTTAAGCCCAAATTATGGAAAAACAAAATACTTAAAACTTATAAAATATTCAATCTATTTTCAAGAATATCTTAAATTTCTCAAATGGAGTTAAGGAGCCCAAAGTATGGTAATTATATTAAAGCAGTGTCAACAAAAACAGAATTAACAATGAGAAAACAAAACATAGTTTAAAGATCTACCTTTACTTACCTTCGATGTCTTGATATCCAAAATGTGTAGATCTTCACCTCATTTTTCTAGGCTAAGGAATAGTGAAATTATAATTTTTCGACCATATAGAACAACTTGAAATCTATCTATATCAAAGTTGTTCATTAGCCTGCTTTTGTACCTAAATGGTAGAAGAGTCGAGCGGTCTAACAAAGGATGTAGGACCACTCTTATATTCACTTGTAGCCTTTGACACCCAAACTCACCTATATAACAGACCACTAGTATTTTCAATTGTACCCTTGGGAACTCAAACTATAAATTTAAGAGAGTTTACATTTGTACCTTTTGGAACCCACGTTTTGTTTAATGGTTTTGTTTTTATTTCCATTCCAACAACTATTATGTTTATGCCCACTTTTTCCACAAGTTAAACACTTTGAAAAATCATTGTGAAATTTAACATTATCATAATTTATTTTCTTAATCGGTTCAGCTTTATCAAATCAAAGTCCTTTTCTGTTCTCAACAAAAGTCTAACTTACTAACAACATATTCAGTGATTTTTCTCCCTTTGAAAATTTCTTATTGCTGATCCAGGTTGTTGAACCTTAGATCTAAGAGCATTATTTTCATTCACAAGTAAGGTGCATCTTTTTATGTAATTTTCTCTTTTTGTGTCATCTTTACTTTTCAAGGTAAAAAATTCATTTTTGAGAATTTTATTTTTAGTTTTAGACTTATCAATTTCTTCTTCTAAAGACAGACACTTCTTACATTCCAATTTAAACTTTTTAATGTTTTCAATCATCTGTTCTAACTCATTATTTATACCGAATAAACTACTTTTCTCATATTCTAGTTCATTATGTTGTTGTTGAAATCTATCAAATTTAGAATTTAATTTGTGATATACAAAGAGTAAATCATCATGGGATAAGTGAGCTACCTCAATTGGTTCGTCATCGCTGTCACTTGATTCTACCATCAGACACATATTGGCTTTTTCTTTCTCACCATTGTTGTTCTCCTCTTCTTCTTCACTCTCATCCCAAGTGGTTGCAAAACTCGATTCTGTGGACAGTTTGGCTTGATGTGACTTGGCTTCTTACATATATGGCATATGGTTTCTTCCTCTTCAGAATCATCCTTAAATTTGACAATTTGTTTTTATTCATTGGTTTATTGCTGGATTTCCATGCTTTCGGGTCCACTTTTTGAATTGCTTCATCAACTGTGCTAGTGCAGCCACGACATCATCATCATCACTATCGGTTCTACCTTTTAGCGCAATTGATCTCTTTTTCGAGTCTCCACTTTTACATTCTTCTTTGACCTTGAGTTTCATCTCATAAGTGATGAGATTTCCTATTAGTTCTTCCAATTTGAGCTATTTCAAGTCTTTATATTCTTGAATTTCTATCACTTTGAATTCATTTCTCAGGAGGCTTCTCAGTATTTTTCGGAAGATCTCCAATTCTGTATAAGCATTTCCCAACGTTTTGGATTTGAATACAATATTTGAAAATCATCCATAAATTTCCTTTATATTCTCATCTTTTATCATCATGAAATTTCGTATTCTTTGATGAGCATGGCTAGATGAGATTCCTTGACCTACGATGTACCTTCATGAGTCACTTCAAGCGTATGCCAAATTTCCTGCACAGTCACACAGTGAGAAACATGATTGTATTCAATTATATCTAAAGCACAAATAATAGAATTCATAGCTTTTGCATTAGATTGATATAAACTAAGCTCATTAGGATCCCACTTATCTTTTAGCTTAGAAAATTCATTACCATATATATTTACCGTTGGTAGATTATATCCAGTTTCAACTATATCCCATGCGTCTATAGTATATAGAAAAAAATTCATCGTAGTTTTCCAATACGAATAATCAGTACAATTAATCATAGGTGGCCTAGCAATAGATTTTCCTTCAGAAAAAGCATTATTAAAACTAATCATAATTAAAAATGTGAATTTTTATTACCTAGCTCCAATACCACTTGTATGATCGAATTAACCATAGAGGGGGGTGATTAGGGTTTATAATAAATTCACAGATAAATAGAAATTGCAACAAAGATAATAACAGAGTAAATGCGAAAATAAAAGTAAAACACAATTTACCCAGCTTCGGCAAAACCTGCCAATCGTCGCGCCCAAGGTTTCTACAAGAATTTAACAATCGAATGATTACAGATCTAGTAAACTCGCAACCCTCGCTAACTTGATTGTTCTAACCCTACGCTCAAAATCCTGTCACAACTCAAATCCCTAGTTACGAATTCCTGAACTACGCCCCATAATTCAATCCTAGTTAAATTAGATTTTTATAAAATAAAAAACAAAATACAAAAGAAAAAACAAATAGGAAACCCTAATTACCAAGTCCTGATTAGCAAAACAAGGCCCATTAAAAACAAAAATATTTTTCTCCCCTTTCATTATTTCTTCAGCCCGTATTTCCTTTCTTTGTCTCGTCTTTCCTTTGCGATCTGATTTAGGGTTTCCAAATCGAAGCCACCGCTTTAAAATTCTGGTTCGAATCACCCTCCTTCTCCTATGCTTGTGTTCTTCGATTAGCAGTGATTGATTGTGTGGTTTCTTTCGTTGTCGAGAGTTTCCGAGATTTGATTATTCGATATGATTTTTGCCCTTTTTGACTTTTTATTATTCTTGACTTGTGTTAAATTTCTAGTGATGAAATGGATTTAAACGTGGATCAATTTTAAAATCGTATCTGTTATTTTTGAGTTGATACGTTTAGACTTGACTTTTAATTTTTAAACATTGGCTGTTGATTTCTGACTGAATGACTTTGATGATTTTGACTAATTTTATTGATATATGTATGAATATATTGATTTATATTCGCATATATATTGATCCTTGTTTTGATTTTCTGAGTTTGGTCTTTTATGCTTATGGCTTTGAATTCTAATTGTTTCTTTAATGCTTTGTTTCTCGAACTGACCTCTGTGATGATCATTTCTGATTGCATTTGCTGGAGTTATGCTCGACTTGTTCATATGCATGTCTCCACTTGTGAGTAGCTTGCCAGTGTGTACATTGGAGTTGAGTTTGTGTGTGCTGATGCCTTGTAGTTTCGGGTTTGCCACTGTGAGCCTAAATCTTGATAGCTTGGTGTATACAGTTTATATCCATATCTTGATAGCCTAGTGCAGTGCACATTTTTAAGTTAGTGTATGAGAGTCTGCATAAGTGTTGTGTTTCATCTTGTCCTTGTGTGATGTGTCCCTTGTTGTCTCACCATTGTGTTGTGATGCCTAAGTGTTGCTGCATTTGCCAGGTTATACAACTAATCATGTGTGTGCACTTGCCTGGGTGCATGTATGCCTTTATGCATTTTGACCCTGTGTGTGTTGATGTATGTCGTTGAGTGTAATACATTGCCTTGCCTTAGACCTAACTAACCTGGTTGCTTTGATTCTCCATGTATTTGCATGTATTTTAATTGAGATGAACTAATTCCATGTGTATACATACATATCTATGTATGTATGTGTGAAATTTTTGATACTTTGTACTCTACCTAGAGAAGTTAATTTTGAAGTGTGTTTGGTTGTGCCTTGGTGCATCTGAATTGTGCGTGTTAATGTTTATGTTTGTGCACTCACATCGGTTTGATTTAGTTGTACCCTTTCTGCTTTTGTACATGTGCACTGTTTGGTATTGCACTACTTCTTTCACTTGAAACTGCATATATGGCCTTGTAGGTGTGCCGCCTTGCTTATGCACTTGCTACACCTATTTTTGTATACTGGTCTGAACTGAAATGATGCACTTGAGTTGTGTTAATCCAAAAAATGGATCAACACTCTGGATTGAATATGAAAGCACCAGCTTTGTTTATTAAGGCAAATAAAAATACAAAAAGCAATAGTAAATCGTAGATAAAGTAAATGAACAAGAGATTTTTATAGTTGTTCGGCTGTTTACGAAGCCTACATCCACTTTATAACTTTTATTATTGACTAACTGCAATTACAAGTTGGATTTGATAACAATGCGAATGAATCTTGTAAGTTAGATCAAGTCACCAGTGTTAGAGTTCATTGGAGAATCACAGTGAACACTATAAGCGACTGTTGTGTGAGAGGAGAAGAGTAATTTCTGCAGAGTTTGAGTAGCCAGTCTAGAAGATCCAGTTTATGTTGCAGGTAGAATCGTATTTATATGGGTTGGAGAGCTATTGGGCTAGGCCGTTTCACTAGAAGCTTGCATTTGGAAATACGAAGGTGCACTGAAAATTTCGTAACCATCCGAGCCAATCTGATGGATCGATAGCGATCCGTAGGTGATGGATCACTAGCATTCCATAGTTTCTGGGTCGCTGACGATCCAGTTGCTTGAGATTTTCTCCTTCATCCTTTCCTTATTTTCATGGCATTCTAACATGATCTTATGGATCGCTAGCGATCCATAGTGCATGGATCGCTAGCGATCCATGTACTTAGTGGACTTTTGGACTCCATCTTTTGGATTGCATTTGTTGTTCCGTGTAGGTGTTCTCCATGTAATTTCATAGCTTGTCGCCTTGTTTTGATGATGATTCATACACTGGTTGCATTGGACTGCCATTTGAATTAGACGAATGCTCACTTCTTAAACATACCCATTGGATCATGATGCAAGAGGATTGGAGGATCTACGAGCTATCCTTATGGATCGCTGGTGATCCATAGGAGATGGATCACTAGCGATCCATCACCTTAGCATATTTTTTACTTTTTCTTCTCTAACCTTTATTGGTTGATTCTTCTAGTCCTTTAGGTTAGCTCTTGAGTTGCTCGGACTCGACATAGTTGTTCTGACTTCCTTTGAATTCTGATGGGTTAAAAACCCAGATAACATTTGCCCCCTAGTGTATGTATTCATTGGAAACAAGACATGCTCTGGAAGTAACTGCTATTGGGTTGTTGCTAAGTGAGGTTCATTGGGTTGTGTTGAGGCCACCATGCAAATTTGGCTTTGGCTGTTTGCTGAACTTTGATGTGGGTCGTCGTTGCTCGTTATAAAAATCAATTTTGATCCCATAACTTTCATGATGCTTGCAGATAACACGTGGATCGTGGTGGGAAAATTTGGGGAAGATTGGTTCCCGTTTGATGGATCGCTAGCGATCCATAGTCCCTGGATTGCTAGCGACCCAAAGACTTAGCATATTTTTTTGTTCAATCTTCCTATTTAACTCAATCGAGCTGACCCTTTTCTACCTTCTACATTCATATTGCGGCTCGAGCTATTTACCTCATGACCCGACCCAAAATTTTCTAAACCCTTAATCCATTCATTCTACTGTCGTCCTCGACCGGCCACTGTTGAAGCTTCTTGTCATTGACCATTCTGAAGTTCTTCGTTGCCTTAGGCCAGCCACCATCACCTAAGGCTCCACCGATTTGGATCGCCATCGACCTGCTTTTGGATCACCATAGATCCTTCTCACCATAGGCCGCCAACATTCCAAGTCCATTCACGACCTCTTTTAATTCTTGATTATAGGTGAGTTATGTTGATTTTGGCGTTCGTTTATCAATTCGACGACAGGGTCGTATTGGTGATGATCGTTGCGGAGAATTCGAGTTGATTGCGATTTTGTGGAAGAAGATAGTACATCGAGTCTTGAGTTCTTCACAGAATGATACTCGGGCTTTACCCTAGTGCTTGACATGTTTTGCTATCTTCGTCCATAGAATCAGAATGGACTGGTACTGAGTTACATTATTGATACAACACGACGTCTCGCGAATTGCTTTTAGTCCTTCCGGAAGGGAATAACGGCTTAGGATAGTGTCTCGCATGCAGCTTATGTTGTTATTGCCTTCCGGAGAGTTCAGATTGGTTCTGTTATTGCACACTCGCTGTACTTGAAATGGAAAGAGCTTTTTGCGTCGCTTTAGACAACAGATCCATTATCAATCGTTGATCGATAACGGGTAAGTGTAAGAGAAATAATTTGATAAATGATACGAGAAGTCCTTTTCATTTTTCACAGCGAGCGAACTATGTACACGGGATAGAGCATTTGTAGTGTTTAGGACACCGAGCTCACCCCACATAGGTAACACATTGCACTTGCTCCAGTCTGTACTTGAATATTGATGTGTCAGTGTAAATTGATATTCCTTCTGAATTCAAGTGTTGTAGGGGAATTTTTAGTTAAAGATAGAATTACCTGACCGCGTTAGATGCAAGTTCTGTTGTATAGAATGAAGCACCCATCCTATCGTCGTAAGTCCAGTGGAGGAAGTCCAACACTTTCAAAAGCTCAGTCGTCATCCGTTGCGCCTTCCTCTTCAGTTCCCTGAGCCGAATACGTTCAACTGGTTATGGTTGGCCTAGTTGTAAACTGGACTCCTCCGAATTTCATAGTTCTACTTAACCTCCCAGAGAGAGCTTCCTTCGTAATCTCCATGAAGGTTCTACATAATTTTGTTTACAACACGGCATTCCAGAGGACGATGTGCGCCTTCCGGAGAAGAATGAGTTTGCCCATATGCCGCCTTCGACATACACTGCTTGCTACCGGTATATGTTCTTAAATGGAGTAGTGCCTCCCTTCAATGACTTCTTGGAAGAAACTCTTCTGAACTTGGGAATTGCTCAATTCCAAATTCATCCTAATGGATATGCAATCTTGACTTGGCTTTACATCCTGTTTATGTGGACATTTAATCATGCTCCGAGCTTCGATGAGTTGAGATATTTTCTCTCGTTTAAGAAGAGAGACAAGTGCCCATCCCATGTCGTTATCGAGGCCTAAAGGAATCGTAAGATCATGCTGCAGCTTTAAAGCAATATTTCTCAATTCAAGACTCGATACTTCTTTGTTAGGTGTCCCGAAAGATTTATTCGCATTTGGACGACGGGGGGGTAAGTTCTCTCCTTTACTCATTTAGTTTCGATACGTCACTATGGGATTTCTGATAGATCAAATGCTTCTTATAGTTATTTCGACGCCGAATAAAGACCCAACACTCGATCAGATTTTCCGTACTCTTAAGGCCGTAGATGCCCGGAGACATCGGTTAAATTTTTGATAACGGACGAAAATTTGCTCCGATATGGGATGTTGCATCCTGGGAGATTTTCCGTGGCTGTTGAAGTCCTGTCTCCTTCCCATTCTAGAGTACGAACATGCTCCACTTCTACATCGCATGGCTCCAAAGAAGGGAGTTTCTTAGAAAAAGAAGGCTCGTCTGGCAAGTCAACCGAAGAAACTCATGAAGGAAGGAGTGTCATGACTGACGCCAGCTGTCTGGCTAGAATGCCCCCGATTCCAGAGGAAGGGGAAGAAGAATTCAAGCAGCATGAAGGCAAAGCTGCAGCGGCAATAGAAAAGGAGGAGGGTGAAATTATGGGCAACAGTAGTTATGATTCCTCCTCTAGTGATGATGATTTCAACATAGGCTCCGACAACGCAAACTTCAAATCATGTGATGAGACTCTGGGAATGAGTTTCGTTCTCCCGAACTCGCCTCCCTAAGAGATTCACAATAAAGATGCTCCCCTAGCAGCCAAGCGACGTCAGGGTTCCCCGATTAAAGATACCGTCGTAGACTTTGGGGATTTGAGCAATGTTAACGTGTATATCGATGAACTTATGGGGGAGGATATCGAATAAGAGGGAACGTCTCCTCACCTTGGTTATATCGTATCTAGAGTCAGCCCGATTTCTACCAAGGTGGCTTCCTAATCCAGTTTGTAACGTCCTTTTAGGCCCCCAAGACACATTATGAATTTCACTAGGGTCACATTCACCTACACATGCATTATTTAGGCTTATTTCTCATTGCTAAAGCTCTTTATTTATTCTTCAAGTCAGGTACCATGAGAGCCCGTGGTCTTTATGACGGTCTTGAACAATTCACCGATTCACAACGTTTGTCAAGCCGCCACCAGCACCATGAAACCGAGGAAGAGTGGAGAAGGCGGAAAGACTCGGAAGTCGAGTCTCGTTGTCGGGATGACAGAGAATGGGTTCGGACGTATAAGGGTGGTTACGAGAAGAGAAAAACCCCTGACGATGGAGAGGAACCTTCCAAGAAGTCAAAGGTTGATCGAGGTTCTCATCCTTTTGAGCATCAAGCTTTTGCCCCGGCCCCATCTTTTGTCGGTCTTGAAGTTCCGGTTTCTTCCATTAAGGCTCCGTTTTCATATCAAGATCCATTAACTCACGTGGTTCCCACTTCTGTTTCCTCACGTCCCTATAGGAGGCCAACTTACATTCTTCCGTCTGGTCCCCCTAGACTCGAAGCAGTGCACCCTGAGTGGTTTTTAAACGGAGTTAAGTTTGATTGAGATCTTCACCAAGTCCGCAAAGATTCCTATATGCTGTAGCTTTAGGCGATTCAAAGTGATTTAGATCAAGCTGAGGGATGGGGGAAGTTATGCAAGCAGTTGGCCGACACGAACCACAATAATTTTCAAGAGATTATCTCCTTTGAATTGGAGAAAGCCGATTTGGAGAGGTCGTTAGCGAAACGTGATGCTAGAATTGATCAACTAATACAAGAGAGGGATGCGGCACTCTGGGAGAGTAAGAACAGTGCCAGCTTGCTGAAGGAGCTGAAAGAGGCCCATGTAAAAGCAGAGATCGTGTTTCGAGATGAAATTAAGAAGGCCCACATGGATGAAGTTAAGTTGAAAGAGGAGCTCGAACCTCGTGACATGATTATTGAAGCCTAAAAGATGACTACTGCCGATCATGACAAAATCTTTGAAGGGTATAACAAATCATTTACTGAATACGTGGAAATTATGGAATCCCATGACAAGACCATTTCCGATCAAACCCGGATGATCGCTTCGCTCCAAGAAAGAGTTGCGCAGCTTGGCACCATGTTGAAGTTGAGAAGGCCGCCATAACATCGGATTACCTGGAGCTGTATGACAATTTTGAGAAAAAGATGGAGAAGATGAATGATACCATCTTAAATTCTATGTTAATTCCTTGCTGCATTAGGGGAGCCTCAATTATTTGGGCCTCAAATTTCCGTGTACTCTTGCCGTGGTTTGAAAAGAAATCTTGGCCCGTTTCCGAGAAAACATGGATGTTTATACCGAGCAAGATTTGGAGGATGCCTACCTCAATGAGGAGTCAAAGAAAGCATTGATAGAGGACCGAGAGGTCCTTTTGATCGAGAAGGAACAGGAGGTTGTCGATGCAGCTATGACTGCAACTGCCAAGACATTGCTGGAGCCTTTCATTTCTGGGCCTGGTGGACCATCAGGACAGTGTGACGATTAGTTTGTGAGTTCTGCCAATGCTGCTTTGTCGTCTGTTCCTCCAACAGTTGTCCTTGAAACTTCAGGTGGCCCCTAAACTTCCCCAAAGATCGAGCAACCGTCAAAAGAAAGAGAAGGCGGGGAATACAAGATTGACATTCTTGGCCATTCCTCTGATGCAGGTAACCTTCTCGTTTCCCCTAAGATTGAGAATATTTAGCTCACACCACAAGAACAAGACGAACTTAATGCTTTCATTTTTGATCTTATAGGTCCGTCCTCTTTACCTACTGACCCATCGGTTTCCTTGATGCTTGGGCTTGCCGCTATTTCAACTGCCACAACTCTTATCTCCATAATCGCTTCGATTGTTGCGCCTGCATCTGGCTTGCAGCCAGGGTCGGAATCCAAGAAGATTGCTGCATTACATGGTCTAGAGGACCCTTCTATATCTTTGGAGGGCGACTTCACGGCAGCTGAAGCTCAAGAACAGGAGGGCCAGACAGGCCAGCTGCATAAATCTGAACAACAACCGGTTGCCGTTAAGATGGAAAAGGTTGAAGCGATAAAATCTTCTAAGAGCTCCAGCAAATCCTGGAAGTGCAAGGCCAAGGGGGAGTCTTCCGAGAAGGTCAGAAAGTAGGTAGGAAATGCCGGTGCTGACAAGATAGTTGATATCACAGGCAGCGACACTACCCCTGGCCGGGATTCTGAGGGGAAGCAGAAACTTCCAACTAAAGGTCAGAAGGCAAGCGGTGGAAAGAGGCATTGACAGATCTGGGTAGTAGTGGAGCCAGTTTTAGGGCATTTTGTTTTGTTTGATATGTGTTTTGTTCAAGTGCAATATCTGCACTTATTACTTTGATTGTTGTAGCATCTGTAGTTTTCTTTTTGTTGGCCGATACTGTGTGGGTACGGCCTCTACATTTTTTACTTTGTATAGAAAATGCTATAAGTAATACAATGTTGGCATTTTAATTGTAACTTTATCTGTTTACTTATCTGCATTTCATGCTCTTGTGCCAACTTTATTTACTGCTATTTTATTTTATCTAATCCTGTGATTACCGCCAAAATTCTTTGTTTGGAGTAACAGAACTATGAAGTGCTTGGTTTTTGTTTTTGAGTATTTTCTTTGGGTATCGGTGTGTGCCCCCACTTCATGGGGCTGGCTACTCCGAACACTTGACGAATGACAAGTTAATCAGAGTGACCCTTTTTTGGATGTTTGTAATCAGACTTGTTTTCTGTCGATTCGTGGCCGTTTGACATTGCCAGATTCATACCCATTACTCCTGATAGTGGGAGTGGATTGATTTTTGTTATTCCTACAATGGACGAGTTTTCAGTATTGCTAGGGCAATACCGGTACTTAAAAATGTGCGCGGCTTATGAAACGCGCGGCTTTGAGATTATGCATGACTTATGGGATGCAAGGCTTTAGTGATCGATACGACCCGTTAATCCAAAATGGTTTGAAACTTCTCGATGTTACCAATCTTCGGACAATGTGAGGAGTTTAAGCTGCGAGAGCATGATTCCACAGCTCAATTGGTAATGCATGGCTTATGGGAGTGCGCGGTTTTTGGGATCGATAAGACCCATCGATCCAGAATGGTTTGGGACTCCTCGACGTTACCGATCTTCAGGCAACGTGAGGAGTTCAATGCTTTAGGAGCGGCTTTTAAGGTTGTGGTTACCTGGATGTGATTCCACAATCCAAGGCATGATGCGTTGCTTACGGAATGTGTGGCTTCGATTTAGGCCTTCTCGGCATCGCCGGAGCAACACCGGTTCTTAGAAGGCGAGGATCGGGTTCCGCCGATCCAACAGTTTGAGTCAATTTGCTTCCATCGACCCAGCAGGTATGTGGGGCGTACTTGAGCATGGTTCTGCTATCTCAAGTAGCGATTGGATGGTTTTGAGCCGATTTGACCAATCGGCTCAACATGCTACTTTTATGAACATGGTTTTATTGGTTCAGAAAGAAAAGCAATTTTATTAAGAAAAGTTGGGTAAGTTCTGCCTATTTATAATGTCCCCGGTATTATAAGATGGCTTATTTAATGAAAACAAGAAGTTAATAAGATGATTTCAGATAAAATAATGATGCAACAATTCGCTATTCCATGCTCAAGGAATTTGGATTCCCTCAACGCTTATCAATTTGAATGTTCCATCCCCTAGATTTTGATTGATCATATATGACCCTTCCCAATTTGGCCAAAGGTTCCTGATATAGGATATACTTGTTTGAGGACAAGGTCTCCCACTTCGAAGGTTCGGTTGTGAACTTTGGATTTGAATTACCGTGTAACCTATTTTTGGTGAGCAGCGGTCCTTAATTCGGCTTCTTCCCTCTTCTCGTCAATTATATCAAGCGACTCGAGTAGGAGCTACTCATTTTCCCTCTAATTGAAATTTTGCCTACAATGAGAGGGGACTTCTAGTTCGATAGGAATAATTGCTTCTGAACCATATGCCAGGGAGAATGGGGAATGCCCGGTTGCTGCTTTGTGTGTTGTTCTGTAAGCCCATAGAGCGAGTGGAAGTTCATCAACCCAATTCCCCTTAGCTTTAGTTAGCTGCTTTTTGATGGTGGACTTGATGATCTCATTTATTGCTTCCACTTTCCCGTTTGCTTGTGGATGAGTAATCGTGGAAAAGCTCTTCTCGATTCGGAAGCGTATGCAGAAGTCATTGAACATGGCGCTTTCGAATTGGGTCCCGTTATCAGTGATGATTTTATGTGGCACACCAAACCTGCAAATAATGTTTTTAGTAATAAAGTTAATGACTTTCTTTGTGGTAATGGTGGCCGGTGGTTCCGCTTTGGCCCATTTGGTGAAATAGTCAACGGCAACTATAGCATATTTAGCCCTCCTTTAACTACTGGCAATACGCCAATCAGATCAATTCCCCATATTACGAACGGCCATGGGCTGACCATTTGCATTAGCTCTATTAAGGGAGTTCTTTTGATCTTGCTGAATCTTTGGCATCAATCACACTGTCTGGCGCAATCTGCTGCATCGCGGTTTACCGTTGGCCAGAAATACCCGTATCGGAGGATTATTCTTTGCAAGGGTTCGCTCTCCATTATAGTCTCCGCAGTCGCCTTCGTGGACTTCTCTCAAGATCCTTTGAGCTTCGTCATTAGTCACAAATCTAAGCAAGGGGTAGAGAACCCCCTTCGGTAGAGTATCCATCCTGTATCATGAATCGCGGTGCCTTCCAGAGAAGCGTTTTCCGCTAGTTCCTATTTGCGAGAAGAGTTCCAGTGAGCAAGTACTCTTTGATTGGCATCGTCCACATTTCTGATTTAATGGTGGTCTCAAAAATCCAGTTGCTTCCATTTCGCTTATGCTTGGAGTGGTCAGGGTTTCAACCGGGACTAGTCCCAACGATTGAGCTTCCTTGGAACTGGCCAGTTTAGCCAAGTAATCAGCTTTCGTGTTCTGCTCCCTCAGGATGTGAGTTATGGTGTAATGTTTGATGTCGTTTAACAACTCTTGCACTTTAGATTGATACGGGGCAAGGTTCTCCCCTCGAGCCTGGTATTCATCTTTCACCTAGTAGACGACTAATTGAGAGTCGCTATAGATGCGTATGGATTTTATCTCCAGCTCTTTCATAATTTTTAACCCGGCTATCAGTGCCTCATATCCTGCTTCATTATTTATCGCTGGGAATTCTAATCGTAAGGCATATCAAGTAGCTCATCTGTAACGATACAGATTTTCGCGTTCGAAAATCGACATCCATACTTTACATCGTACTCGAATGTCATAGATTCGATCGTTCAAATCCGAGTCGCCGGAGCTTATAACACAGTTAAGTAAATAACACAGTGAAAGAAAAGAATAATACATTGATATACAATATCTGTTACAATATCTGATACAACAGAGTGATACAATGAATATCAATATACATCAGAGATATGATACAAGAAATAGCAGCGGAAAAGAAAATAGATAACACCAGCAACGGATAATCTCCATCTTCAAAACACCAATCCAGAAATAGCTTGAACTCCCAATAACGATGCACCAAGATAAGCAAGTGCAGTCCATATCCAAAGACTGAACTAGCTCCAGAAAATCTACTAATTCTGACTATCTGAAAAACCCAACTCTAGACTGCCCGTGTAGAAAATTTTGAGCACCCAGAGTTTAGGAAAGAAACAATAAACTCCGGACTAGTCATGGGACTGGTGTGAGCAACAAAAACAGTTTATCTTTAAAAACAAATAACAGAGAATTTTAAAGTCAATTCGCAATGCTTTTAGAAAATGAAACTACCATAAGACCTCCTACCACACACACAATGCAAACGCAGAATTGGAGGATATTTCTTCTTAGGATAGTCAAAAATGCTTACTACGCAAAATCAAATCATTTTTTTGATATTATTATTAGTGCATAGTGTAGAAAACATTTCGAAAGTAGAATATAAATCTTAGCCAGCATAGGTACCATTATAGTATGCCTACTATAGCTACCATATTAGATGGCAGGTTCTAACACTAAAACCATACAAGGCTCGTATTGTTTCTTTGGATTTCCAACAAATGGTCAGGCCAAGGAACTTCCCATTGCCACATAGGTACGCCTCTGGAAAGACGCCCCTAGAACCTAACCGGATCTCTGCCAACACAAGGCCGGGTTACCCCTAACTGGGTAACTACTGACACGAGTATGCCATCTCCCGGTTGTAACCAACCTTTAACCGGGGCCCAAACAACAAATCACAAAGTAAGATATAAATATGTTTGCGATATCCACATAAGTTAAGTATATGGGCTCCATACCATGATACCACTTCTATCCAGAAGGAAATGAACATACCCTAAGGGGCTCTACCCCCAATAACCTTGCCGCATCTTTCCTGTTTTGACCATTCCGGGGTGTGAGGTTCGACGAAGTCTCGTCCACAAAGCCATGCTTTGGGTCAACAGATGATCAAAGTAATGATCACAAAGATAAATGATCACACAAATGATCATATCACAAATGATCAAACAATGATCATCACACAGCAACACTCAGCATGTCACATTACCAAATTGGGAATATATCGTTGATAACCTTCAACTACATAACCTCTGAGCTCGTATGTCTCAGAGAAGGGTGTTAAGCTAAGAGAATAAATTCTCTGCCACCAAACAGAAATGTATTTGAAAGAAATCGGCTTTATATCTCAAAGTGTAATGTCAGACATGTAACCATACAAGTCTGTTCCGGGTTCGAACAGAACCGAAGGCACTTCTTACGAAGCCCTTGCAATTCCGGGTATTCACAATCCCGATCGGATTTCCCATCACTTAGGGGATCTCTATACCAGGAGCTACCCAGTGCAGAGACAATCGATAGGTTATCCTATCGTTTTCGCAAACACCCGGTCTTCAACACCGGTCTTCAAATGCCATCCATATACGACGTATCATTTATTCGAAATGGGTTATGTGACACAAAGGTCCTCTCCCGGCTAAACCGAATAGTGAGCGCAATATTTACAAGAAACATATGGATATTGGGATTTCAATTAAGTCACAACTTAATACTTCAAAACTTTCTTTCAAATGGTTTAAACAAATTACCATTTTAAATCTTTTTAAACAAAAAGATTCATTTCACAGATTTCACCCAATTTCACAAAAATTCATTCATAGATTTCTAAACAATTTCCATTTCGAATGGTTTAAACAAAACATCATTTTAAATCTGTTAAAAATAAACAGATTTAATTCATAGCTTACAAAAAGAATTCATTCATAACTTGGAAAACCATGTTTCAATTCAATCTTGAAATTCCTTTAATTAAACTGGAATTTCATTTCTTATCTGAAAGCTTTTATTCTTTTTAAAACAAACAGTTTTCATTTTGGAAATTTGATTCATCTATCCGAGTTAAAGTTCTTGGGTTAAATCCGAATTCTCAAAATTATACTTTTAAAATGGTTTAACTTCATATAAACACATTTTTAACCGTAATTTCCAAACATGGAATTCAATTTCCAAATTATTCTGAATTCAAATTCAAATTAAATTATTTAAATTGGAAATTTAATTAAGTTATTTAAAATAACTTTTATCTTAAAAACTCCATTTCAAAAGCTCTAACATTTAACCCAAATTCATTTCCAAAATCAATTGAAAATAAAATTTCAATTTCAAAAACATTAAATTTAAATTATCTATGACTTAACCGATTTCCATGTGAAATCCATATTTGTGTGTGTAAAGGTGTAGTCCAGGGGTTTCACACAATAGTGTAATATCATTCAATCATCACAGATCAGAATACAGAAATATAGTTGATAAGCGGTATTAACTATCACGCTTATCGTTCATTCACAGATCACAGATAAGTAAATTACAGATCACAACATAAATCAGGATGTATCACAAAGCATCACAAATCAGGGATATCAAACAATTCACCATTCAATAGAATCCAAACATTCATAAGTAAGATCAGTTAATATCTGATTATAATTAATTTATACCAGATTTATTACTTATGAATAAACTACAAATCTTGGTTAATTAATCATAAATTAATTATAAACCATTTTAATTAATTTACCTTTAATCATTTATTAATTCTTAATTAAATTACTTAATTAATTAACTATTAATCATTTATTAATTAACGTTAAGTAGTTAATTACCAATAAATTAATCACTTAATCATTAATTAATCTCTAATTACAATTGTAAAGTAATTATTCTTAATTGTTTTTTTTTCTAAAATAATTAATTGATATTAATCATTCAACTTAACTAACATTTTTAAAGAAATCTTCTTTAAACTTTGAAAACCAATTTATTACTAACTACGAACTTTTAAAAGTTAATTAATTTAATACTTAACTTAAATCAATTTCTTAGTTAAAATAATAATTAAGAGTTGAGACATTGTAAAGTATTAACTATATAATTAAACTGGTATTAAAGTTTTAACTTAATTTTGTTAAACATTTATTAAATTCACAATGCTTAAGTCCTGTTGAAACATAAATTTGCTTAACTTCCTTTTATTTTAATACTGCAGTTTTGAAAATAAAACCACCCGAGTACTACCCCTTCTAAACTCGAGTAGTACTTTGAGTCTCACCAGCTATTTCCTCGAGACAACACACCTCATTCCCACGCAATACTTCTTCTTCTCCCTCTCTTCTTTTTTTTTCTCTTTTATTTATTTTCTTCAATAAGTTAAGTTTTTGAACTTAAGTAAAATATAAAAGCATCAAGTAACACTCGAACGCGAATATCTCACCCGAAGCAAACACCTAAACAAATCGAGCAACGACTCGAGATCGTACACCCATCAACGACGCTGACACATCCTCCTGCCGTACAAGTGCACGGCAACACCACCTAGCTCCAGCGAACACCCACGCCTCAGGCACATCAAAAATCACTCACATATTCGAAATCCAAGTTCGAATTGCCTACAGAAATTCCGAATCGAAATTCAACAGTTCGACCCAAAATACAGAACTCAAACCAATCAACAAGATCACCTCGCCACCGCCCCTCACTTCACCGGAGATGCCTAAAATTCAACCACACCACGACAACACGACAAGCTTCCTCCCTCTTGAATTGCGTGAAGCTTGATCACGCGTAGATGACGAACTAGTCACGTTTACTGGCATGACCAAATCTTTAAACAAAACCCTAAAATGATTCAGTTTCTTAAATTTACTCAATAGAAAATTTTTCTAAGAATTTTTACGAAATCACAGATGCTTAAACTTGCTTCAACCCAAATTTCAACATTGAAAATTGATTCAATCACTAGAAATTGATAGAAATACAATTTTTATTCAAATGCGTACTGCTCTTGAATTACTGAATTAAAAATCTTCCTTTTTGATTTAAAAATCACAACTTGCAGTATTAATTCAAGATATAAACTTGAATTAGCATTTTATAGCATTCAAATTTATCAAAGAAATGTTTGATTTACCTGTAGAACAAGTTACAGTAGTATACTCTTACAACATAGTTTTAATTAGCTTTTAAAATCATAAAATTAGTTTAAACATATTGTTTTAGTTGACAACTTACAGATTAAATATGTTTGTTTGAACAAAAGCATGAATCATGTATCAAGTGATAGGGAAATATATGTACAGAGCAACATATACATATGCACAGAATCATATTCAAAGTGAAATATACACAAGCCAGATTATAAATGAATCTTGATCTATTTTTAAATAACTTAAAGCTTTAAAATTCTTGTTTACTCACCTGGAATATATTTGAAACAGAGACACTACTTTGAAACAGCACCTTGAATTCACTTGCATGTTTTTGATTTTGATCTTAGGCTTCAAGTTGTATTCTGTTTTGAAGTTGCCTTAAGCTTTCAGATTTGCTTTTGATGTTTTAAGTTAAAGATGATGCTACACTCAATTTTTTTTTCTTGTTTCTTAGTTTAGATGATTATGAACTGAGGAGAGGTTGATATATAGGAGGGAAGTTTACTGTGTGATATTATATTTTTGTATAAGGTGATTATCAATTTGCTTGTGCCAGCATTAAATGCTTTGCATTTCGACTGATAGTTCACTTGGGTATGGGCTGAGATGTGGCATTAATTGCTTAAGTCCTTTGATTTTCTACTTAAATATATTTTGTACAACATTTTTTTACTTTGTTCTTCTTTTACAATACTGCAAGCTGCATACCTATACTTGAGTACATTTTTAAATTGTTTTGTTTCTATGTGAATGTATTTTATGTTTGTACAATATCATGTACGAGTATTTTATTTGTTATGTTTTGGTTTACAGCCTACCCACTTGTCTTCATTTGTTTCTATTACTTTGTTTATATTTATTTCTTACATACACTTGTCTCATTGCTTAATAATATATATATATATATATATTTCTATTTCTAGTTAAGTATTTATTTGATTATTATTTTTTGTAAATATATTTTGTTTGTATTAATACACATTATTTAAAAGACAATGTTCTAAAATTAAACACATATTAAATGAATTACATAGATATATTTTATAAATTATATCAATTTACCAGTTATTACACAAAAATTTATTCAAAATTAAATTTAATTATCAATTTAAACTTAATTAAAATTCGGGATCGTTACAGACTTCCCCCCTTAAAAAGAATTTCGTCCTCGAAATTCGCAGGCACGAAAATAACACAGAGATAGATTTCTATCTCCTATAATTCCTTGAACATTAGTTATGAATTCCAAACTCAAATCGGAATACCCAAAGTATATATACTTGTCCCTCTTCGAACTTCGATCTACCCAAGAAATTACAATAAAATTTCAAATTTGGTTTTAAACGAAATCGTTTTATTGATACAATTCAAATTTAGCTTCATATTCTATTAATCAATTTACCTCAATTTAAAATTTCCAATTCATTTAAAATTTCAATTTCAAATTTCCAATTCATTTAAAGTTTAAATCAAAAACTGATAAGAAAACGATGAAGATACTAAGTAAGGATTTTCTACAACGATTCGTAGAACCATCATCACACCGAAACTTCTTCTTGTAGCTGGTACGTAGAAATGAAAAGAATTTGGAAACAAATCAAAGAATATTGATAAGAAAGTTGTTTCCACTTTTGTAGGGTATTGACCATTTATAGTCGTACTCCTCTGTCCCCTATCTCATCCTCTTCTTACACTCATACTCACTATCAGTGGATAGCAAGAGAATTTACTGAGGCATACGAATGGATATCTGAGAATTACTCATTCTAGGGTATACTTCACCCTATCTCTAATGAGCTACTTAATGTGTTATACTCCTGAGCTAAAGTTTTACCCTCAGCTCTGATACCAAATGTAACGATAAGCGGTCACAACCGGTAGGCTTTTCAACCATCCCAGCCCCACCGTGGCTTACACTGATATCCCAAACTTGCTTTTACGGCCAGCCTCTCGACTGTCACGACCTCTGCCTAACCAACCCCGTAAAGAGGACGTGTAGGGGTAAGAGTCTCCCGTTCGCCACCAAACCGCGAAGCGAGAATCCCCCATCACGTTTCACCTAGATAAGCAAGACTGGTGTGAGCAACAAAAACAGTTTATCTTTAAAAACAAATAGTAGAGAATTTTAAAGTCAATTCGTAATGCTTTTAGAAAATGAAACTACCATAAGACCTCCCGCCACACACACAATGCAAACGCAGAATTGGAGGAGATTTCTTCTTATGATAGTCAAAGATGCTTACTACGCAAAATCAAATCATTTTTTTTTGATATTATTATTAGTGCATAGTGTAGAAAACATTTCGAAAGTAGAATATAAATCTTAGCCAACATAGGTACCATTATAGTATGCTACTATAGCTACCATATTAGATGGCAAGTTCTACAACTAAAACCGTACAAAGCTCGTATTGTTTCTTTGGATTTCCAACAAATGGTCAGGCCAAGGAACTTCCCATTGCCACATAGGTACGCCTCTGGAAAGACGCCCCGAGAACCTAACCGGATCTCTGCCAACATAAGGCCGGGTTACCCCTAACTGGGTAACTACTGACACGAGTATGCCATCTCCCGGTTGTAACCAACCTTTAACCGGGGCCCCAGCAACAAATCACAAAGTAAGATATAAATATGTTTGCGATATCCACATAAGTTAAGTATCTAGGCTCCATACCATGATACCACTTCTATCCAGAAGGAAATGAGCATACCCTAAGGGGTGCTACCCCCAATAACCTTGCCGCATCTTTCCTGTTTTGACCATTCCGGGGTGTGAGGTTCGACGAAGTCTCGTCCACAAAGCCATGCTTTGGGTCAACAGATGATCAAAGTAATGATCACAAAGATAAATGATCACACAAATGATCATATCACAAATGATCAAACAATGATCATCACACAGCAACACTCAGCATGTCACATTACCAAATTGGGAATATATCGTTGATAACCTTCAACTACATAACCTCTGAGCTCGTATGTCTCAGAGAAGGGTGTTAAGCTAAGAGAATAAATTCTCTGCCACCAAACAGAAATGTATTTGAAAGAAATCGGCTTTATATCTCAAAGTGTAATGTCAGACATGTAACCATACAAGTCTGTTCCGGGTTCGAACAGAACCGAAGGCACTTCTTACGAAGCCCTTGCAATTCCGGGTATTCACAATCCCGATCGGATTTCCCATCACTTAGGGGATCTCTATACCAGGAGCTACCCAGTGCAGAGACAATCGATAGGTTATCCTATCGTTTTCGCAAACAACCGGTCTTCAACACCGGTCTTCAAATGCCATCCATATACGACGTATCATTTATTCGGAATGGGTTATGTGACACAAAGGTCCTCTCCCGGCTAAACCGAATAGTGAGCGCAATATTTACAAGAAACATATGGATATTGGGATTTCAATTAAGTCACAACTTAATACTTCAAAACTTTCTTTCAAATGGTTTAAACAAATTACCATTTTAAATCTTTTTAAACAAAAAGATCCATTTCACAGATATCACCCAATTTCACAAAAATTCATTCATAGATTTCAAAACAATTTCCATTTCGAATGGTTTAAACAAAACATCATTTTAAATATGTTAAAAATAAATAGATTTAATTCATTGCTTTCAAAAAGAATTCATTCATAACTTGGAAAACCATTTTTCAATTCAATCTTGAAATTCCTTTAATTAAACTAGAATTTCATTTCTTATCTGAAAGCTTTTATTCTTTTTAAAACAAACAGTTTTCATTTTGGAAATTTGATTCATCTATACGAGTTAAAGTTCTTGGGTTAAATCCAAATTCTCAAAATTATACTTTTAAAATGGTTTAACTTCATATAAACACGTTTTTAACCGTAATTTCCAAACATGGAATTCAATTTCCAAATTATTTTGAATTCAAATTCAAATTAAATTATTAAATTGGAAATTTAATTAAGTTATTTAAAATAACTTTTATCTTAAAAACTTCATTTCAAAAGCTTTAACATTTAACCCAAATTCATTTCCAAAATCAATTGAAATTAAAATTTCAATTTCAAAAACATTAAATTTAAATTATCTATGACTTAACCGATTTCCACATGAAATCCATATTTGTGTGTGTAAAGGTGTAGTCCAGGGGTTTCACACAGTAGTGTAATATCATTCAATCATCACAGATCAGAATACAGAAATATAGTTGATAAGCGGTATTAACTATCACGCTTACGTTCATTCATAGATCACAGATATATATATCACAGATAAGTATATTACAGATCACAACATAAATCAAGATGTATCACAAAGCATCACAAATGAGGGATATCAAACAATTCACCATTCAATAGAATCCAAACATTCATAAGTAAGATCAGTTAATATCTGATTATAATTAATTTATACCATATTTATTACTTATGAATAAACTACAAATATTGGTTAATTAATCATTAATTAATTATAAACCATTTTAATTAATTAACCTTTAATCATTTATTAATTCTTAATTAAATTACTTAATTAATTAACTATTAATCATTTATTAATTAACGTTAAGTAGTTAATTACCAATAAATTAATCACTTAATCATTAATTAATCTCTAATTACAATTGTAAAGTAATTATTCTTAATTGTTTTTTTTCTAAAATAATTAATTGATATTAATCATTCAACTTAACTAACATTTTTAAAGAAATCTTCTTTAAACTTTGAAAACCAATTTATTACTAACTACGAACTTTTAAAAGGTAATTAATTTAATACTTAACTTAAATCAATTACTTAGTTAAAATAATAATTAAGAGTTGAGACATTGTAAAGTATTAACTATATAATTAAACTGGTATTAAAGTTTTAACTTAAGTTTGTTAAACATTTATTAAATTCACAATGCTTAAGTCCTGTTGAAACACAAATTTGCTTAACTTCCTTTTATTTTAATACTGCAGTTTTGAAAATAAAACCACCCGAGTCTACCCCTTCTAAACTCGAGTAGTACTTTGAGTCTCACCAGCTATTTCCTCGAGACAACACACCTCATTCCCACGCAATACTTCTTCTTCTCCCTCTCTTCTTTTTTTTCTCTTTTATTTATTTTCTTCAATAAGTTAAGTTTTTGAACTTAAGTAAAATATAAAAGAATTAGTTAACACTCAAACGTGAATATCTCACCCGAAGAAAACACCTAAACAAATCGAGCAACGACTCGAGATCGTACACCCATCAACAACGCTGACACATCCTACTGCCGTACACGTGCACGGCAACACCACCTTGCTCCAACGAACACCCACGCCTCAGGCACATCACAAATCACTCACATATTCGAAATCCAAGTTTGAATTGCCTATAGAAATTTCGAATCGAAATTCAACAGTTCGACCCAAAATACAGAACTCAAACCAATCAACAAGATCACCTCGCCACCGCCCCTCACTTCACCAGAGACGCCTAAAATTCAACCACACCACGACAACACGACAAGCTTCCTCCCTCTTGAATTGTGTGAAGCTCGATCACGCGTAGATGACGAACTCGTCACGTTTACTGGCATGACCAAATCCTTAAACAAAACCCTAAAATGATCCAGTTTCTTAAATTTACTCAGTAGAAAATTTTTCTGATAATTTTTACGAAATTACAGATGCTTAAACTTGCTTCAACCCAAATTTCAACATTGAAAATTGATTCAATCACTAGAAATTGATAGAAATACAATTTTTATTCAAATGCGTACTGCTCTTGAATTACTGAATTAAAAATCTTCCTTTTTGATTTAAAAATCACAACTTGCAGTATTAATTCAAGATATAAACTTGAATTAGCATTTTATAGCATTCAAATTTATCAAAGAAATGTTTGATTTACCTGTAGAACAAGTTACAGTAGTATACTCTTACAACATAGTTTTAATTAGCTTTTAAAATCTTAAAATTAGTTTAAACATATTGTTTTAGTTGACAACTTACAGATTAAATATGTTTGTTTGAACAAAAGCATGAATCATGTATCAAGTGATAGGGAAATATATGTACAGAGCAACATATACATATGCACAGAATCATATTCAAAGTGAAATATACACAAGCCAGATTATAAATGAATCTTGATCTATTTTTAAATAACTTAAAGCTTTAAAATTCTTGTTTACTCACCTGGAATATATTTGAAACAGAGACACTACTTTGAAACAGCACCTTGAATTCACTTGCATGTTTTTGATTTTGATCTTAGGCTTCAAGTTGTATTCTGTTTTGAAGTTGCCTTAAGCTTTCAGATTTGCTTTTGATGTTTTATGTTAAAGATGATGCTACCCTCAGTTTTTTTTCTTGTTTCTTAGTTTAGATGATTATGAACTGAGGAGAGGTTGATATATAGGAGGGAAGTTTACTGTGTGATATTATATTTTTGTATAAGGTGATTATCTGTTTGCTTGTGCCAGCATTAAATGCTTTGCATTTCGGCTGATAGTTCACTTGGGTATGGGCTGAGATGTGGCATTAATTGCTTAAGTCCTTTGATTTTCTACTTAAATATATTTTGTACAACATTTTTTTACTTTGTTCTTCTTTTACAATACTGCAAGCTGCATACCTATACTTGAATACATTTTTAAATTGTTTTGTTTCTATGTGAATGTATTTTATGTTTGTACAATATCAGGTACGAGTATTCTATTTGCTATGTTTTGGTTTACAGCCTACCCACTTGTCTTCATTTGTTTCTATTACTTTTTTTATATTTATTTCTTACATACACTTGTCTCATTGCTTAATAATATATATAAATTTCTATTTCTAGTTAAGTATTTATTTGATTATTATTTTTTGTAAATATATTTTGTTTGTATTAATACACATTATTTAAAAGACAATGTTCTGAAATTAAACACATATTAAATGAATTACATAGATATATTTTATAAATTATATCAATTTACCAGTTATTACACAAAAATTTATTCAAAATTTAATTTAATTATCAATTTAAAATTAATTAAAATTCGGGATCGTTACATCATCCTTCGGGTGTCTCAAGCACTACCCCTACCCCTACCCCCGAGAAGAAGCTATTAGATGCGCCATCGACGAAGAGCTTCCATTGTGTTTCCACTTCCGGTGTTATTTCCTCTTCATTATCCCATATGGTAAATTCAACGATGTAATCTGCCAATGCTTGCCCATGGATTTCCCTTCTAGGATGGTAAGTGATTTCATATTGACTCAGTTCGATATTCCATTTTAGCCGCTTGGAAGTCTCGGGGCGGTACAGTACTTGCTTCAAGGGTTAACCGGTCAATACTTTGATCGGGTGTGCCTAGAAATATGGTCCTAACTTCATAGATGTGATCAAAAGACAATACTCTAGCTTTTCCAATTTCGGATAATTTTTCTCGGCTCCAGTAAAACATTTATTGATGTAATACACGGGTGGCTAGATCATAGCTTCTTCACGTACAAGAGCAACACTTAATGCGTGATTTGAGATTGCTATGTAGATGAACAAGTCCTCTCCGTCTATTGGCTTCGACAGGATTGGCGAGGTTTCCATATGTCGCAGCAACTCCTCAAACGCGATTTGACAAGACTCATTGCATTCGAAGTTCTTCTTTCCTTTCTTAGTGCATCAAAGAATGGTACACATTTTTCGGTGGCTTTTGAGATGAACCGGCTTAGCGCCGCAACTTTCTCATTCAGGCTTTGTTCGATGCCTCTAGCGCTCACTATGAATCCCAAGAACTTTCCGGAGGCTACCCTGAAGTGACATTTGAGTGGATTGAGCTTCATCCCATATTTTTGGAGTATTTCAAACATTTCGGTGAGATTATCCAAGTGATTGGCAGCATAGACTTCTATGGTTTTTTTGATCAGATGCATGAACATGGCATTTACTAATCTTTGGTAGGTTGCCCCGGCATTCTTTAAACCGAATGGCATTACCCTATAGCAGTATAATCCTAGGTTGGTGATGAAGCTGGTGTTTTCCTGGTCAGGTTCATGCATAAGGATCTGGTTGTATCCCAAGTATGTGTCCATAAAAGATAGTAGTTCATGTCTAGCCGTCCAGTCCATGAGCTGGTCAATTCTGGGCAGAGGAAAGCTGTCTTTCGGGCAGGCTTTATTCAAGTCCGAGTAGTCGGTACAAGTTTTCCATTTCCCATTGGACTTCTTGACCAAAACAGGGTTAGATACCCATTCGGGGTAGGTCGCATCACGGATAAAACCATTGGCCATCAGCTTGTCTACTTCTTCTCTCAACGCCTTGGACCGTTCGGGGCCCAGGTTGCGCCTCTTCTGCTTTACCTATGTGTACGTGGGATTAATGTTGAGTGCATGACATGCAATTTCCGGTGATACCCCACACATATCGGAATGTGTCCAGGCAAACACATCCAAGTTGGTGCTAAGAAATTTAGTTAGTTCCAATCGCATCTTGTTTCCAAGGTGCGATACAATTTTCAAGACCCATGTTAGGTCATCCATGTCAATTGGGACAGACACTGTCAATTCTGCCAGTGCTGCCCGATCCTCCCCTGAACTCTTCTTTCTACGGTCCAAAGCCCTGTCGAATCGGCTATGGTCCCCAAGCCAAGGGCGGCTCTATAGTTGCTATTCAGCGGGTTCACAAATGTAGAGAGTTCTCGCCACATTCTTCCTCTTTCATTTCTTTTAGATTCGCGTAGTTCTACGATATAACATTCTCTGGTGGTATTTTGGTCTCCTTTGATCACTCCAACTCCGTTCTCCATTGGGAATTTCATGGTAAGGCACAACCGGGCTAAAGCAATTCTGAAATCCTCCAATGCAGGTTGTCCCAGGAAGGAATTGCATGTGGATGTTTCGTCTACGATCACAAATGTTTGGATGAGGGTGACTCTTCGGTCGCCTTTTCCAAGTTTCACAGGCAAGTCAACCGTTCCGATGGGTTGTTTGGGTTCGTCGGTGAATCCTTGAATTTTGATTTGGCATGCGAAAACATCTTTCATGCTGATCTTTATTTGATCAAAGCTACGTTTGAAAAGGATATTCACAGAACTACCGCTGTCTACCAATACTCGTCGAACCATGGCAGGTCCAATTCCTACTGTCACGACTGTGGGATCGAGAGTTAGAGCTTTTACTCCTTGAGTGTCCCGATTTCTGAATACTATGTCATCGTTCAGGGTTCTCTGCTGTTTAGCGGGGGTTCAATCTTCTACTACAAGGCATGCATCTTTCGGAGTGTGCTTCAATGAGCTCGCATACCGCTCCATTTCTCCCCAACTCTTCTACGCAGGATAGGGTCCTCAAGGTATTGTTCCTATGATGAGTCTTTGGTCAATTCGTCTAAATCCCTCTTCGTTGGTTCCAGTTTGGTTTCCTCGATCCCTAGGAGCTTAGGGAGCCATAGGTTGGTCAAGATTTTGCAATTTTCTCATGTATTTCTGAAGTTTGTTTTCTTGGATCAGTTCCTCTATCAAGTTCTTTAGATTACGACACTCATTAGTGTTTTGGCCATGCATTTCGTGGAAGTAGCGGTACTTCTCGAAACACTTTTGTTGTTCAGTTGCTTCCTTTTTAGGGAGTTTCTTGTACTCCTCTGTCCCTTGTGGATGTTTTCCGGAGTATCATTAAGCAGGGTGTAATCTTTGGGCTTAAAGCCTTATTCCGCTTATTGTTACCATTTCGTTTGTTGGAATTTTGATTTTTTCTTTTCTGGTTCCATCTTTTTCCATGCTTCCTTCAGCGGTCGCACGATTATATAGCCAAAGGGAATACGCCGCGCCTAAAATCATCCCAAGCGCTGCTAATGTGGCTACTAAGCTATTTCTTTGGAAAGCTCCTACTAAGATTGGAAATTCCCCTATAAAGCTGCTAGTACCAGGTGATGAAGGTATTTATGCCCTAGTTCACCTCCATGCCATTCTGCCTAACGTTCATCGGCTGTAAGCTAGTAAATTTCCTTTCTAACTCCAGCGCCTCTTCAAATCTCAAGTATTGACTGCTGTTGAAGTCCTCCCTGGTGGTAGGTTGTTTCATTTTGATCCATTTCCCGAACTTAGTTTCAGGGTGGATGGCGCGGACTAAGGTCGTAAAAACCATATCCTCGTTCGAATTTCTTACTTCTGTCACCGCGGTGTTGAACCGATTCATGAAAAACTTTAGAGATTCATTTCATCCCTAGAATAGACCAGACAAGGACATCACATCTTTAGGCTACGCCGTGTGAAGTCTGAATTGATCAAGGAATCTTATTTCTAGTTGATCGAAAGTGGAGATGGACCTTGGTGGAAGCCTAGTGAACCACATGGAATCAATTCCCTCCAGAAAAATCGAGAAACATCTACATCAAACGGTGTCTGAAGCATTCGCTTCGTCCATGTACCAACGGTACTTGTATAGATGGGGTTTCGGGTCTCTCGTTCCATTGTAGGACACAATAGTTGGCATAGTGAATTTTTCAGGGTATCGCTCATTCAAAATATCATCAGTGAAAGGAGTCCGACTTGGAGCGGATCCCCATTCATCATCCCTTCCATTCTTACTATCATCTATCAGTCGCTTGACCATGTGTAACACCCCTAATTTTATTGACATTATTCAGGAGATTTAATTAGAATAAATTAAATAGAATAATGTAGATAAGGAGATTGAGGGTGATTAATAAACTAGGTAGCCATGCATATTTAAAAATCTAATGAACTTATATAAATGGTTAGGATATTAAACATAAGGCCATTAGGGTAAATAACCATTCTTCCCACCCTTATACTATTCTCATTAGGTTACACACGTTCATTTTATCAAAACAAAAATTTACAACCATAAGAAAGCAAGGCCGGCCATTAGGAAGAAAGAAGAAAAGAGAAATCAACTTAAAGCTTAGGATTCAAGCTAAAAGAAATCAATCTCCAACAAACTTCAATTTCCTTATCTAATCTAAGGTGAATGATAATTTCTACATCTCTATTTTAGTTTTATGATCATATGGTTTCAGCTTTTAGTGTAAATCTATTTTTTTTTATATTGAATGATGATATGCTTGAATTATGATTTATATGGATTAAACAAGTTTGTTAAAAAGGAGATATACACGGTTTTAGGGGTAAAACCGAGATGAAATGATTTTTAAATGACATGGGAACATTATATGTTGTAGAAAACATGATTCTAGAGATGGGTTTCAATTTTCATAAATTTCTGAATTTATGTGGATTTTATATAATTTCTAGTGAAGAAAATGATTTATTGGGTTATAAATTATTTACAGCTAAATAAATAATTATTTGGGTTTGAAATTTTTATATGTTGGAAAATATATTAAAATAGATTTTCTGGGATTTTTCCAGATTTTTCCTAAGTGATTTGATGAATATATAAAATTATTTATGGTATGAGACTTAAATGTTTTATATATTTAATTAAGGAGAAGGGGCATTTTATAAAATAAAATTATTATTTAATTCTAAAATTAGTGGCAGAACTTTTCTGAAAAGTATATGTTAACTAATAGGATTTTGACAAACAAAGGCAGGTTAGTTGGAAAATTATCTTTTTAAGTTAAAAACAAGAAAATCATGCTTTTAGCATGTTTCAGACATTTTAGGCATTAAACCTTCCGACCCAGACCTTCCGACAAAGTCGAAAGGTTATATCCTTCGACAATGTCAAAGTTCAATGCATATGGTATCAAGTTACTTGGTACGTAATGAATTAAACAAGGTTGAAGGGTGCTAAATCGAAAGTTTGGTTGCCAAAGAGGTTAGCGTATGTTTGTTTTATAAACCAAAAGCTTACACCTGCTTGCTTTCGAAAAGGAGCTTTCGACTTGGTTGCTTTCGACCAGGTCAATTAATTAAAATAAAGGTTTTAAACCTTTCGACACAGTCGAAAGGTTAATGCCGCATTATCATTGTTTTGTTTTGAACCTTCTGACACAGTCGAAAGGTTATTGCCGCTTTTTCCAACTTTTCGAAGTCGTTGCTTTCGACAAAGTCGAAAGGTTTACTTGTTTTAAAACCAACCACATCTCCATGCTTTCGAAAGGTATCAAAGCTTTTGACTTAGATTATTTACCCTTGTTTTATAATTGAAGTATAACCCAAAGCTTTCGAAGGATTTGTTTTAAAAGGCAGAGGCCTATTGTTTTAAATGATATGTTTTAAAGCTTTCAAAGCAGAGCTTTTGACAAAGTCGAAAGGTTACTTCTAATGAAGTCGAAAGGTATCCAAAGAAGGTTCTCCACATGTTTTAAATTGAACCCAATGAGTTTTTGAAAGGTTTATTTCCCATCGCTTTCGAAAAAAAATTGTGTTTTAATGGTTTCGATTGGTTTTCCAATACTTACGAAAGGTTTGAGTTTTAATGGGGTCGAAGGGTTTGGAAAGAAGTGTTTTAAAGTATAAAGAGGGATAGAGCCTATTATTAGAAAAAATGATTGAAACCCTTCGAAGGGGTTGAAAATAGTAGCTTTCGACATTGTCGAAAGGTTTTAAGACCCATGCTCTAAATTTTTTGAGGAAAAACCCACGGCTTATATAAAGGAGTTTGTAATGGCTTTAAGTATGAAATTTTGAAGAAGTATTGCCTTGATAAAAATATAAGTTAAAGGAGTTAACTATGTTTTATGAAATATATTTCAAGGACCTTAAACCCAAAGGAGTGGTATAATTAAAATTATTTTTTTGCTTCTTCAAAAAGGAATATATTCACATGATAACCCATAACTGTATTTTAAGAAAAATGGGGTAGAAGAACCAGCTAGGTTAACTCAATAGTGAGTATATATTGCTTAAACTCCTGAATGAGTAGAATTGTATCCAAGGAGTCAGGGTGACCCCATAACATAAGATGTCTGAATTTGTAGTTATTGGAGTAAACCAAAAGGTTCATGGTAAACCCATGAAAACTATGATAAAGTAGTTATTGAAGGAAACCAACAGGTTCATAGTTAACCCATGAAAACTATGTACTAAGGACAGTTAGTAGGGGCTAATTGGTTTGTAGTGAACCCATGAAAACTATATCCAGATTAAGAATTGACATCAGTCAATAAGTTCCTAGTAAACCCATGAAAATAAGGGTAAGAATGTGGCTAATGGAAATATCAGTAGTTTCCTAGTCAACCCATGAAAACTAGGACGTGAAGTGAGTTACTGGATAAATCCATAGGTTCCTTGTAAACCCATGAAAACTAGGATAATGTGATTAGTTATTAAAGGACTAATAGGTTTAGGAGGACCCATGAATTGGTTAAGTTAATTAGCAGGAGCCTATAGGTTCTTAGTGATCCCATGAAATCTTTGAATAGGACAGGGTGTCTACTAGGTATAACAAGGTTATTAGTAAACCCATGAAAACTAAAAAGGTTAATAGTGACCCTAGAAACTATAATTATGATAGGGTGTCAGACTAAACTGAGAATGGGAGATCCTAATTATTTTCAAGTATGCAAATCCTCATAATATTTTGAAAATGTAAGTTTTAATCATTATGGATGTAGGAGCACAGTATATGGCTTTATAAAGGTTTTAGGATATTAGTGATGGGTAACCCCGTTTCGCTAAGCGGCATGGTCTCACTAGATATCTAACAAGGATTGAGATGTTAGATTATTTTTCATACCAGGCTTTTTGTCTGACTTGAAGTTTTTGTTTTCCCCTTAAACTCTCGGGTACTCAATTGATTTTGAGTAGTTTGAGATTTAAGGTTCTAAGGTTTTCTTTTCTGACGAATAAAGCTTCCGGAGGCATGCATGAGGAAGATAGATATTTAGAGTTTTCTTTCCACTGTGTGTTTTGTTTGTAAGGGCAGTTTTTTTAGCCTTTCTATATACTCTGATCAACCAAAGGGGCATCTTCATATGTCGCTCTTGGTTTAATTATAATAATTATATTTTGTTGAACGTGGTTAACGTATTTTGGGATTATGTAATGAACTTGAAATGTTTTGATTTGAATATGGAAATATGTTTTTGAATTGTAATTTTTTTTCCATGTTTCTATGATTTGTGTATCAATGTATCTAGCATCGCCATATTTGGTTGTCGAAGATTAATAGCTATGGATGACGTCAGCGTCTATAGCCGTTAGTTTTGGGCCTCCAAGTAGGGGCATGTTACAAGTTGGTATCGGAGCATAGGTTTATGAAACTTTAAAAAGAATAGTTATACCTAAAAAGCTTTTTCAAACATAATCTGATAAATTTAAAAATATGATCGGGGTTTGGGTTAACGCTATATTAACGTACTTGTATTTGATATATAGGTATATATCTAAGTATGTATTCCCCTCTCTCTTAGACCGTTCTTCTGTATCTTACTAAGGCTTGTATGCAGATATATGAGAAAGAGGATATGCAGGTAGGAAACAGAAGAGGAAATCTAGGTTGAGGAAGCACCGCTACTAATGGTAATGCTCGACCTAATACTCCGAGAAACCAAGGTCGACATGCTAATGCTAATCAAAATGCTGAGTCCAATGTAGGTGCTGGAAATCTGCCAGTAGATGCGGGGATGGTGTATCAGTTGTTGGCAAATATTTTGTAAGCAGGAGCTGCTGGTAATGTGGGAGGAGCTAATCATGTAGTTCCACCTGGTTATAATTATGCTAAGCTGAGCAGGAACTACATCAGTCTTGGTGGAAAGTCGTTTACTGGAATGGAAGATGTTGTTGAAGTAAAGAACTGGCTTTTGAAATATGAGAGGATCTTTATAGATTTAGGCTTGAATGATGGAGATAAAAGAGGGCTAGCCTCAAGACAGTTGCAAGGGTTAGCACTTCATTGATGGAATAGTGTGACGGCCGGAGTGCCGGAGGAAGAGTTGACTTGGCCTGACTTCGGGAGGAGGTTTGAGCAGAGGTTCTTGTTTGATGTTACCAAGTTGGCATTGATAAGGAAGTTCATGGATCTTGTCCAAGGACAGATGTCTATGATCGAGTATGCTGCTAAGTTTGATGAGCTGTCTCGATATGGTTGTGCATTGGTTGACACTGATGTCAGAAGGAATGAGAGATTCATTAGAGGTTTGAGGCCAGAGCTAGGTAGAATTGCTATGACTCATATTAGAGAACCTTATCATGTGATGGTGGAGATGACCGTCCGCCATGAGGAAATGCCTGTTGTCTCAGCTAGGAGAAGCCAGTTGAGTCCTAGGGTTCTCAGGGAAGGAAAAGGAAATTCTTTAAGAAGAAAGGATCCCAGAAAGGGGAGACCGCTAAGAAGGCGAAGGCTGATTTAGTGTGTTATAAGTGTGATAAGAAGGGCTATTATGCCCACGAGTGCAAAACTAGTAAAGGAAAGAAGCATGCAGAGAAGAAGAATGTGAAATGCTTCAACTATGATCGAGTTGGGCATTATAAGAACTAGTGTTCAGAACCAGTTAGAGCAGACAAAGGGAAGGTGTTTGCTATTGGACCACCGTCTTCTCTAAGACCTACTGCCGTAGAGAAAGGGAAACTGTGATGGAAGGTACACTTTTGATTTAGAGTATACCTGTTAGAGTACTTTTTGATACCGGTGCATCACACTCATTTATATCACAATATTTGGTTGATAGGTTATGTATAGAACCCACATACCTTGTTACTTCCTTAAGATTGCAAATCCAATAGGAGGGCATGCAACTCTTAGGATGAGATGTGACCAGTTAGAACTTGATTTGTTAGGTCATAAGTTTGCATGTATTTTGTATGTTTTTTATTTCATAGATTTCGAGATCATTTTGGGTATGGATTGGTTAGGTAAGTATAAGGCTAGGATATTTTGCCAGGATCGGGAAATATCGTTAAGGCACCCAGATAGTCATAACCGAATAGTTGGAGAATTCTGGTAAGATTGTTTGTGTTTTGTTAAGTGCCCTGGAGGTGAGAGATGAGCTTAGTCAGGTTCGTGTAGTAAGAGAATTTGCAGATGTATTTGAGCCGATCACTGGATTACCACCAAAATGAGCTGTAGAGTTTCGGATAGACCTTGTACCGGGAGCTGAACCTGTCAGTAGATCACCTAGCAGAATGACACCGACGGAGATGAAGGAATTGAAGGTGCAGCTAGTGGATCTTGGGGGAAGGAATTTTATTAGACCAAGCAGTTCGCCTTGGGGAGCGGCCACGGTGTTTGTAAAGAAAACCGATGGGTTGTTAAGGATGTGCATCGACTATCGTAAGTTAAACGAAAGGACGGTCAAGAATAGATACACTCTGCAGAGGATAGATGATCTATTTGATCAATTGAGTGGAGCCAGAGTATTTTCCCAATTGGATTTAGCGATAGGGTTCCATCAGTTGAGAGTGGCAGAGGATAGCATACCTTTGACGGCATTTCAAACTAGGTATGGTTCGTATGAGTGGTTGGTGATGCCATTTGGATTGACAAATGCACCTGCTTTCTTCGTTGATTTGATGAACTGGATTTTCCGAAGCACTTGGATAGGTTCGTGTTGGTATTTATAGATGACATTTTGGTGTACTCTAAAGATGAAAGAGATCATGAGATTCATCTTAGAGTGGTGTTGGAGACGTTGAGGTAGAATCAGCTGAAGGCAAAATTTTCCAAGTGTCATTTCTAGAAGAGAGAAGTTAAGTTTCTTGGTCATGTAGTTTCGGAAGAGGGATTGTCAGTCGATCTAGTTAAGATCGAAGCTGTCAATAATTGGAAGAGACCAGAGACGGTAACCGAGATCAGGAGTTTTATTGGACTTGCTGGCTATTACCGGAGATTCATTAAGGATTTCTTGCGGATAGAAACACCTTTGACTAAGTTGACCAGGAAGAATGTAATTTTTTTTGGTCCGACAAATGTGAGAAAGGGTTCCTTAAGTTAAAACATTTGTTAACCAATGCACTAGTATTAGTAGTTCTGGATGGTAACCAAGGGTTGGTAGTTTACACTGATGCATGTGGTACTGAATTGGGAGCAGTATTGATGCAGAGGGGCAAAGTTATTGCTTATGCATCTAGGCAGCTTAGACCGCACGAAGTTAGATATCCTACTCATGACTTGGAGTTGGCTGTGGTGATTTTTGCATTGAAGATTTGGAGGCATTATCTTTTGGGAGAAAGATTTGAGTTTTGTATTGATCATAAGTCATTAAAGTATTTATTCTCTTAGAAGGAGTTAAATATGAGGCAGCGGAGATGGTTGGAGTTTTTGGCTGCTTATGATTTCGGTAGAGAGTATACTCCTAGGAAAGGAAATAAGGTAGCAAATGCTCTCAGTAGAAAACATCAGAATGTGGTGTTAGCGATGTTGGTAGAATGGAAGGATCTAGAAGCTTTAGCCAGTTATGGTGTGCAGTTAAGATCGACTGCTAGTTCTAGTGGAGGTACTGCCATGTTGTCTTGTTTAGAAGTTTGACCAGTGCTGATCGAGAGGATAGCTTCTAAGCAATGAGAAGATCCAATTTTAGCTGAAAGAATTAGAAGGCTCGAGGTCAGATAAGAGATTGATGACCTAATGGATTTTAGTCTTGACCAAAGAGGATAATTGAGAAAGAAGGGACGGCTCTGCGTTCCGAATATAGAGAACTTAAGGAGGGAAGTTGAGAGGAATGTCATCGATCGAAGTTTACGATTCATCCTGGAGGAACCAAGATGTATTAAGATATGAAGAGGAGCTTTTATTGGAAAGGCATGAAGGGGGATGTTGGCTTGTGGGTTAGGCAGTGTGTAAGCTGTCAACAAGTGAAAGCTGAACATCAGAAGCCAAGTGGGTTACTTCACCCTTTAGATATTCAAGTCTGGAAATGAGATTCGATATCGATGGATTTTATCGATGGGTTGCCAAGCTCAAAAAGAGGAAATGAGAGTATATGGGTTATTGTGGACAGACGGACAAAGAGTGCCCATTTCATTCCGGTAAATTCAACCAGAACGGCACCTGTTTTGGCTAAGTTGTTCATGAAGAACATAGTTAGACTTCATGGGATTCCTAGTAGCATAGTCAGCGACAGAGATGCATTATTCACTAGCGAATTTTGGTGGAGTCTCCAAGAGGTATTAGGTACTAAGCTCAAGATGAGTATACCATATCACCCACATACGGATAGGCAGACAGAGAGGGTCAACAAGGTACTTGAGAATTTATTTAGAGCTTGTGTGTTAGACTTTGGTGGATCTTGGGAAGATCACCTACATCTGATTGAGTTTTCCTATAATAGTAGTCATCAGACTAGTATAGGAATGGCACCTTTTGAAGCTTTGTATGGAAGGCCATACAAATCGTCAGCATGGTGGTTAGAGACAGGAGTCAGACTAGTTTTAGGTCCGGATTTGGTTAGAGAGGTGTCGGAAAGATTGAGTTAATCCGAGGACGGATGAAGGAAGCTCAATCCAGGCAGAAGAGTTACGCAGATAAGAAGCGTAAAGAACTAGAGTTCTCAGTGGGAGATAGGGTTTTCATTAAAGTATCACCAATGAAGGGTGTGGTACGATTTGGGAAGTCGGGAAAGTTGGCCCTGAGGTACGTTGGTCCATTTCAGATTATAGAAAGGATTGGAAAGCTCGCTTACAAAGTAGAGTTGCCGAGTAGTTTGGTAGGTTTCCATAATGTATTCCATGTGTCTCCTCTTTGTAAGTATGTGCATGATTCAGAGGCTACTATTCCTCAGGCAAAGTTGGAGGATTTGGTAGTAGAGCCAGATTTGACTTTTGTTAGACAACCGGTTCGGGTTGTAGCGAGAGAGGAGAAGAAATTGAGGACCAAGACAGTCAAGTTGGTGAAGGTTCAGTGGAGCGACAACGAGAAAGACTGTACTTGGGAGATATAGGACAGGATTCAAAAGGCTTATCTTGATCTGCTTTGATGGTATGTCTATATTAGATTTATATAGATTGGTTGCTAGACAGATATGTTAGTATGGTTGTTTGGAGATGTTACAGATGATTGCTATGTTTGCTAGTTGGTCCTTACTGATCTTCGAAGACGAAATTCTTTAAGGAGGGGAGCATGTAACACCCCTGGTTTTATTGACATTATTTAGAAGATTTAATTAGAAGAAATTAAATAGAATGATGTAGATAAGGAAATTGAGGTTGATTATAAACTAGGTGGTCGTGCTTATTTAAAAATCTAACGAACTTATATAAATGGTTAGGATATTAAACATAATGGCATTAGGGCAAATAACCATACTTCCCACCTTTATACTATTCTCATTAGGTTATACATGTTCATTTTATCAAAACAAAAATTTATAACCATAAGGAAGTAAGGCCAGCCATTAGGAAGAAAGAAGAGAAGAGAAAATCAACTTAAAGCCTAGGATTCAAGCTAGAAGAAATCAATCTCCAACAAACTTCAATTTCCTTATCTAATCTAAGTTGAATAATAATTTCTACATCTCTATTTTAGTTTTATGATCATATGGTTTCAGATTTAAGTGTAAATCTGTTTTTATGATATATTGAATGATGATATGCTTGAATTATGATTTATATCGATTAAACAAGTTTGTTAAAAAGGAGGTATACACGGTTTTAGGGTAAAACCAAGATGAAATGATTTTTAAATGACATAGGAAAATTATATGATGTAGAAAACATGATTCTAGAGATGGGTTCCAATTTTCATAAATTTCCGAATTTATGTAGATTTTATATTAATTTTGTAGTGAAGAAGATGATTTATTGGGTTATAAATTATTTACGGCTAAATAAATAATTATTTGGGTTTGAAATTTTATATGTTGGGAAACATATTAAAATAGATTTTCTGGGATTTTCCAGATTTTTCCTAAGTGATTTGATGAATATATAAAATTATTTAAGGTATGGACTTAAATGTTTTATATATTTTTAATTAGAGAAGGAGCATTTAATAAAATAAAATTATTATTTAATTCTGAAATTAGTGGCAGTACTTTTCTGAAAAGTATATGTTAACCAATAGGAATTTGACAAACAAAGGCAGGTTAGTTGGAAAATTATCTTTTTAAGTTAAAAACAAGAAAATCATTCTTTTAGCATGTTTCAGCCATTTTAGGCATCAAACCTTCCGACCCAGACCTTCCGACAAAGTCGAAAGGTTATAGCCTTCGACAAGATCAAAGTTCAATGCATATGGTATCAAGTTATTTGGTACATAATGAATCGAACAAGGTCGAAGAGGTATGTTTGTTTCCAAAAAGGTTGGGGTATGTTTGTTTTTATAAACCCAAAGTTTACACCTACTTGCTTTCGAAAGGAGCTTTCGACTTGGTTGCTTTCGACCAGGTCAATTATTTAAAATAAAGGTTTTAAACCTTTCGACATAGTCAAAAGGTTACTGCCGCATTATCATTGTTTTGTTTTGAACCTTCGGACACAGTCGAAAGGTTATTTCTTCTTTTCCAACCTTTCGAAGTCGTTGCTTTCGACAAAATAGAATGGTTTACTTGTTTTAAAACAAGCCGCTTCTCCATTATTTCGAAAGGTATCAAAGCTTTTGACTTAGATGATTTACCCTTGTTTTATAATTGAAGTATAACCCAAAGCTTTTGAAGGAGTTATTTTAAAAGGTAGAGGCCTATTGTTTTAAATGATATGTTTTGAAGCTTTCGAAGCAGAGCTTTTGACAAAGTCGAAAGGTTGCTTCTAATGAAGTCGAAAGGTATTCAAAGAAGGTTCTCCATATGTTTTAAATTGAACCCAGTGAGTTTTCGAAAGGTTTATTTTCCATTGCTTTCGAAAGTTTTGCGTTTTAATGGTTTCGAATGGTTTTCCAATACTTGCAAAAGGTTTGAGTTTTAATGGGGTCGAAAGGTTTGGAAAGAAGTGCTTTAAAGTATAAAGAGGGTTGGAGCCTATTATTTAAAAAAATATATGACTGAAACCCTTCGAAGGGGTTGAAAATAGTAGCTTTCGACATTGTCAAACGGTTTTAAGACCCATACTCTAAATATTTTAAGGAAAAACCAACGGCTTATATAAAGGAGTTTGTAATGGCTTTAAGTATGAAATTTTGAAGAAGTATTGCTTTGATAAAAATATAAGTTAAAGGTGTTAACTATGTTTTATGAAATATATTTCAAGCTGTGCAGTTAATGCCCCGCTATTACCCCGCTATACCCCGCTATATCTCATAGCGGGTTTCTGCCGCTACGATATTTCCATATAGCCCCACAATATAGCCTTTCCGCTTTAATCCCCGCTATTTCCGCTATATCCCGTTATTTTCGCTATATTCCGCTATTCCCGCTATATCTTCTTTAATAAAATGAATTGAAAAATTCAATTTATACATTATAAAAATTATGAAACTAATTTATTTGATTTAATTTTTAATATATTTTCAGAAATGAAAATACTCTAATATTCTACTAAATTCAATTATGTTATATAACAGTTTTACGTTTATTTAAAGTATATTTGCGCATGTATTTATTTAAAAATTATTTATGTATTAGTTATAATTCAATTGAATGATAATTTTTCATTTAATTACCTTTTATATATTCGTAAAAACATTAAGTATGAGTTTTATATGCTATTTTAAAGCCATCCGCTATATCCTGCTATATCCTCGCTGTATCCCCGCTATGACTTTTTGCACCTCCACCGCTTTGAATCTGCCGAGCGCTTTAACTACACAGATTTCAAGGACCTTAAACCTAAAGGAGTGGTATAGTTAAAATTATTGTTTTGCTTCTTCAAATAGGAATATGTTCACATGATACCCATAACTGTATTTTGAGAAAAAGGGGGTAGAAGAACAAGCTAGGTTAACTCAATAGTGAGTATACATTGCTTAAACTCCTGATTGAGTAGAATTGTATCCAAGGAGTCAGGGTGACCCCATAACATAAGATGTCTAAACTTTGTAGTTCTTGGAGTAAACCAAAAGGTTCATGGTAAACCCATGAAAACTATGATAAAGTAGTTATTGAAGGAAACCAATAGGTTCATAGTTAACCCATGAAAACTATGTATTAAGGACAGTTGGCAGGGGCTAATTGGTTTGTAGTGAACCCATGAAAATTATATCCGGATTAAGAATTGACATCAGTCAATAGGTTCCTAGTAAACCCATGAAAACTATAATAAGAATGTGGCTAATGGAATTATCAGTAGGTTTCTAGTCAACCCATGAAAACTAGTATGTGAAGTGAGTTACTGGATAAATCCATAGGTTCCTAGTAAACACATGAAAACTAGGATAAGGTGATTAGTTATTGGAAGGACTAATAGGTTCAGGAGGACCCATGAATTGATTAAGTTAACTGGCAGGAGCCTGTAGGTTCTTAGTAATCCCATGAAAACTTTGAATAGGACAGGGTGTTTATTAGGTATAACAAGGTTATTAGTAAACCCATGAAAAATAAAAAGGTTAATAGTGATCCTGTAAACTATAATTATGACAAGGTGTCAGACTAAACTGGGAATGGGAGATCCTAATTATTTTCAAGTATGCATATCCTCATAATATTTTGAAAATGTAAGTTTTAACCATTGTGGATGCAGGAGCATAGTATATAGCTTTATATAGGTTTTAGGATACTAGCGAGGGGAAAACCCGTTCGCTAAGCGGTGTGGTCTCACCAGATATCTAAAAAGGATTGAGATGTTAGATTATTATTCATACCAGGCTTTATGTTTGACTCAAAGTTTTTGTTTTCCCCTTCACTACAACAAAAACTTACTTCAATTGCATTTGCTCTCAGCGTTTTAACATTAAACGCAGTAAAACTTATTTCATTCAGAGAATAATTTGCGTTCAAACGCTGAGAATACTTTTATGTTTCAGTGTCTATCATCTTCTGCCTCTCTCATTATACTTTTACCAAAAATTTCAGTTTCCCTCTTCTATCAAAACTACCGCTCCCTCATCTCTCCTTCATTTATTCTCCTCCACCAACAGTTTCCTTCAAATTTCGCCTGTCCTTCGATTTTCCTCTAGTGGAGTTGATAGTCACTGTCATCCTACTTATATGTTCATACTTCAGGTAGCCTAATTACCTTTTTTTTTATCTTTATTCAATTCATCAATTTTTAGGTTTATTATGTTTTTTGATTTCGATTTACATATTCCAAATACTCTAATTTATGGATTGCCCTAAGTCGAACTTTGTTCGATCATCAATTGTCGGAACGACTTTCTAAAAACTCGATGAAGTCGAGCTGCTAATAAAGTTCAATTGCTATAGGTAACTTTTGGTTCTTCAGTAGATGAATAAAACACTTTTATTTGATTTATTACTAGGCATGTTTATTTTTACAAAACAATGCTTATCGACTCATCTCATTACTAGATCAAAAGCTTGTTAATAGTTCGTTTTTTAGTGAGACTCCTTGTACTGATTTCGTTTTAGTTTTTTCCTTTGAATATGGTTTGTTTTCAATTATTTTGCTCCATTGTACTGATTTTTTTCACATGCCATGAATATTCAATGAGTTCTTAGACATATTGAGTGTGTAAGTGCATTCAGTGCATTGCTTGTTTAGAAAATAATCTTCAGTGGATTTTTATCCCATTGGAGTACACTTGTGGCTGTCAAAGTTTGTTCCATTCTCTTGTAGTATAATTTTTAATTAATTAATTCCTAAGACAAATCTCTTACGAATGTTGTTTCGGAGGACATAATATGCAAGTATTAGGTTTATACATGTGATACTGTAATATTTCCATGTATGGCTTAGGAGTCAAAATAGTATGTGATGATTCTATACTCGATAATGGTTTTAGAAAAGACATAACTTTGTACGACTAACCGACTAGGAATGAAGTTGTTGATGATTTTGAACATCTAATCAAACTATGTTTGTAGATTGTTCAATAATTTTTTTTTGATAACAGTTACTACTAGAACACATCCATGTATCGTTGTAGATTATTGAATGTCAAAAAGGTATTCCTTATTGCTTATTTTTATATTTCAACCAAAGTAAGCTAGTTTGTATGATGGTTTATACTAACATCTTGTAAGCTAAGGTGCACTTGCATAAGTTATACTAAGCTAATTTAGCGAGATCATTATTATCTCATAGAGTTACTCTAAGGTGCACTTGCATAAGCTTTTGAATCATTGTTTAGCATCTGAGGATAAGGCTAAATAGTTTGTTGATGATATTATACACAATTTTTTTATTATAATAAATTTTCCATGGCATGATCTTGTACTTAATTTGAAATCCTACCATAATATTTATTATGAATTTAGACATAAACGATTTTATGTAATATTTTAGTTATATTGTACCGACAACTTTTACTTTCAGTCATTGGATATTGTGATAAAATGGTTTAATATTAAAAGGTAAAAATCCTTCTTTTTATAGTAATTCACTTGATGAGGCTATCCTTGATTTTCTTTCAATTGCCAGACATATGAATAATGCCTATGATTATCATTTGTACTTGTTATTATAGTGAAGGTTAATCTTTGCCGTATTTACTTGTTATTATAGTGGCAGTCTTTTATTTCATTTTATTTGAGATATTTTGGACTAAAGTTTAAAATCATGTTATCCTATATAATAAAACCCAACTCTCATGAACTGTGCAGTACTAACAAAAAGAGATTTCTAAGATATTGGGATGAACTCTTAGGCATAGACGAAGGTAATGGCATCCCCTTTCATCAGGTATTATATTTTTACTTTGACTTCATAATATGACATGCATAAATCATTTTAGGTGCTCTAAGAATTTTCTGAATCAAAATATAAATTCTAGAGGTAACAATACATTCATGTATCAACTCTACGGATTAGCTGGAAAGCCCATCTTATGCAACATGGAATAGCTTTCATTCAATATGATGGATTACTTTTCATCTAGTTCTATAATGCTCACGGGATAATTTAAACCATTGAACCATATATACGAGCCATAAACTATCTTTATTTCATAAGGGCTCATTTCTTGACATGAAAAACTAATATATCACCAAGTATAGTTTAGTTTGAGATTAAGTAGAAAACTTGTATAAGTTTTTTGTGTCAAAGTTGTTTAAAAGTTGAAGCGACGTTGGATTCTTTGACGGTGTAAACAATGAAACAAGAAGTTATGGAAGTAAAATTAAGAAGACATCCTGGATCATCAAACAAGAACCTGCTTTATAGGACGTGGAAGCTTGAACCATAAAATGCAATCATGCTTACTACAAGTTTAGAAAAACCATAGAAAAATACAATCCTGGACCATCTAAATTATCTGTAATACAATCATTTAACAAGCGATACAAGTATGATTTATTCAATCTTATTCTTATATCTACTGTTGCAACTTACTTCAAACATGTTTGTCGGATACTCTCTTGGATACTCAAATGTATTTACTTATTATTTATATAATTATATTCCTGATGATTAGTCTATTGCATCATTCAAAAGCCCAAAAATAATCAAAGTCCATTTTCACAGTTTAGTATCTTATGTTAGACACATTTATACAAAAAGTTAAGAAATTTTTTGCTGCATATTATGTAGGATCGAGGTGCCCTTTTTACATACTTGATGAAGGGTATGAAATGATATGAACTTCTTTCAATGACAAAGCCCGATTCACATTTATAAATTGCATAAAAAATTGTATATAATTCCCTTATCATTATCGATGGTGAACTAAAGTTGTAGTTTGGCTTCACATTTAGGTATGAAATGATACGCAGGAGTGTGGTATACCTATTATTATCATCGATGGTAAAGCAAAGGAGTACTGAATTGCTTGGTTGTAGTTCAGCTTCATTGTAGTTCGGCTTCGCAACTAGGTCGGTATTAGTTGAATTTTCTTCTGATATGTTTTAAAGTAATATGCTTTTTAACCAACATGTTGACCTGTATTTAGATGTGGAAAGTAATTCTTGTTCTTACCAACAAGTCTCATTTCTCATGTTTATATAAAAACAAACAAATAGTTTTTAGGTATTAGTTAGTCTGATCACACAAGTATCAGTCAGTTATGCTAATTGTACTGAGGATCCTGGACTATTGTTGAAGCTTCCAAGTAGCAGCAGTTCTGACTATAGACTATCCAGTCTTCTGAGTTTGGATTTTGATAAGATGTGCAATGCTGTGTTGTCCGAGGAGACTTATTCAAGCTTGTTGATTAAGCATGCACATTAAATTCAAAATTCTGAATAATGAACAGAATAATACCCTTAATTTTACATTAGTAATGAATATTTTGATCGATTAGGTGCTAGTTATCTGCTTTTATTGTTTTTTTGTTCTTTATAAAATAATATAGAAAACAAAAATGCCTTTAATTAAGAGCCATGTTGCATGATTTCAGCACCATAAGTCAATTAAGATTCTTGATGATCAAGATCACATCCGTACCCCAGGATTCTTTTATGGACCTATATGAGGTCCACATAACTACTATTAGGAGTCTATGCATGCTCTATTGGTAACGGCTTTGTAGAAGTTTCAAACCATCATGTTTTTTATATTAGTAACACTGATTTGAAAGTTTCTTAACCAAGATTAAAACCTTGATGCAGGTAAAAGTAGAAATTGTTCTATTTCAAAAATTCGGAATACAGATGAGTAACCGTTACTTTGAATATAGAAAGCCTACTCAAGGTATTGTTTTGTAATCTATAGTGTAATGACTTCAGATGCAACATTAATTTTAAGTTTAAACCGGTACTGTAGTAATTTAGGTCAAATAGGTGGTGTAGATGTCATTGATCATATTAATTGTTGGAGTTCAAATCTTCGAAAAGTCTAATAAGAATATATATTAAAACAATTGAATAAGGGGTGCTTTGTTCTCAACCGTTTTAAACAGGGCAGATTTTTCTTCTTCTGTTTTCGTCTTTTGAAAAGTTGCTTCTTATTTTGGGTAGGTGAAAGGAACAAAATATTCCCTAATCATAGATTCATATGACAGAGTAATTACGTCCAGATGTATATAATCAAATAAAGCTAACAAATATAGATTATATTTCCAAAATATTCCTTCTATTATTTGGTTTTCAGTCTAAAAATATTTTCAGTTTCTTTTGATTTGCTGCAGGTAATGTTAGGAAATTAAAGGAGCTGCTAGCCAAAAGAGAAAATCACACTTGTGCAGATTGTGGTTCATCGGATCCAAAATGGGCGCAAGTCCTAGAATTTTACGTATATTTTCGGCATTTAGAGACTTTTCCTTTGTTTTCATAGTCAGAAAATTCATTCATATGTACCACCAATACATAAGAGAAACCCTGGCACTGGAATAGTATTTAGGAGTAAATGCTTGTTACCTTAATTTTACAGGTCGGCAAATATTGGGGTGTTCATATGCCTTAATTGTTGTGGTGTCCACACCAGTCTTGGTGCCCATGTATCAAAGGTATCATCATAATATAACAACAATGCAATTCACATTTTATATGTTTTGAACCTTCTCAATTCTCATTTGCAATATTTTTACCCTCTCATAAAATGCAATACCTTGACTTTTACAACATTTTATCACACCTGATGCTACTTACTTGATTCATTGCATTGCTAAAGATATCTCCAATTACTAGTTTGATTCTGAACTTGGCTGGAAAATATCAGGTTTTATCGGTAACACTAGACGAATAGTCCGATGAGGAAGTTGAATCCATGATCGAAGTTAGGGGGAGTTTATGTGCAAACAAGATTTATGAGGCTTATATTCCTAAGGGAGTTTCAAAACCTAAACCAGATTCAAGTAACGAGGAAAGAACCAAATTTATCAGGTAAACATATCGACTTTCCATTTAAATCGTTATTAAGAGCTTACTTTTTAAGCCAAACATTATAAGAAAACAACTCAGTAACAGCAATTATTATCGGCGTTTTTGAGGTGAGTGCTGTATGAAATACCTCAGAAGAAAACATTCATTATACGAACGCTATTTTATCATTGCCGCTAAAAATTTAGAAAGGCGGGTTAACTCTATAAGCTGCCTCTTATTTTCACTTCACAGTCAGCTCTTCCACCAAAATTAAAGAACCCTAAAATTTCTTTTCTTCTTCTCTAACCTGAATTTCCGATTCAGTCAGAGCTCCATCGTCGAATCCAATATTATTAGTTACACAATAATATATAGGGCAGTCTTGAATCAATGGAGGTGGAATTTAGTAGTTGATAAACATATTTACCAATATTATTTCTTATTTTTTCTATGAATATTTTCTTTTTGCAATGGATGTATGGGTAAGAATTAAATAATAGGTTTAGTATATCTTTTTCCCAAGAGAATATTAATAACAAGATCAAAATTCTTTTTAATGTGCAGACTAATAATAAGATTAATAATGGACCATCAAAGATCATTCTTTAGTCAGCTTGTGAATTTTCCTTTACGTGCTTGTAACATAAGTTTAATCTATACAAACATCTTAATTCTTTGACACTCATTCTAGAGAATAATTTAATGCTAAGCATTAACGAACTATACTCATTTTTTATGATATGAGGTGAGTATTATGTTTGGAAATTTCTACAAATGGTGGTTTTCCTACAATAGACAAGAGGCAATTTTCTTTTTTTGAGAAGGCCTAAAAACATTAGGTGTGAGTATGCCTTTCATTGCTTCTTTCTTTCAGATGGACATTTAGAACCAAAGAATCATCACAAAGATTCTCTGTATTTCCTACGAGGAAAAAATGGGAAAAAAAGTGCCCCCTATTTATAGAATGGTACTCTTTACTACGAGTGAAATTTTGAAATTTCCACATTTTTAAGTTTTATATTTTCTATATAATTAACAACTAAGCCAATGTAATGCAGCAAATGAATGCTATGGATTATAAAAGTTGGGCATCTCAAGAATGGCATGTTGGAGTGGTAAGTGCAATTAAAAAAAGCATTTCTTTTACCACTTCAAGCTTTTTTTAATACCTGAATACATTTTTTTTGCAGCCGACAACATTTCCTTCTTCACACTTCAAAAGTTATACAGAACCATTGTTTGTTGTAATCCAACATCCTCAAGCAACGACAGCTGTAATATAATCAACTCATACTGTTTGACGAGTTTCTAACATAGATAATTTTTCCAGGTATTTTGAACAGGGGCAGCAGTTGGAAATGATGGCAACTTAGGAATTCCAGGTATAGTTGGCAACCCTGTCATTGGCGGCAGTTCATACTTTGGCAACTTGGGCAATAGAGGAAGCTCTGGCTTTGGCAGGGTTTGTACCACAGGCAAGGGAGGCAGTTCTGGCATTGAGGTTGGCACACATGCCTTGGTTCAGTTTTCTTAATTATGATGTAACCATTTTTTGCTTTACCAAGTGCAGTTTTTGGCTAATATGTGCAGTTTTCCTTTGCTATATGGAAGATTGCTAGCAAAAGTTGCTAATAAAAGGTATGTTTTTATGCATTTGAATGTGTACGCTATTATGAAGTTTATTTTGTGTTTTTATTTAAATAAATGGAAGAATAAAAACAACTCAAAACAAACAAGTGTAAACAAAACAAATTCAAACTTTTTTTTTTAATTTTTTTCAAAAGCAACAAAAATCAAATGAAAACAAAGATAAATAACTAACTAAATAAATAAAATGAACAAAAACAAAGACAAGGCAAAAAAAACCAAGAAATTTGTCTCACTAAATAAACAAAAAGATGAAATAAAAAAAATTAAAAAAAAAGTGAAAACAAACTCAAAGCTTTCAACCCGGCCCCAAATTAACTAATACCACTATGCGACGTTAAAAAAAAGAATCCTAATTTCAAAAACCACTGTTCTTCCCCGATTGTTTTAAAAAAAAGTAACTTTCGCAACCAAGTTCTCGTAAATTCCAATACCAAATTCCAAAAATATTGCGATTTGCGATCAAGCGAGGGAGGCGGTGCTCGAGAGTTTTGATTGGGTCGCGGTTTGGTCAAGGTTGAGGTCGCGAGTTTGGAGCGATTGCGTGGTTGCGGGAGATTCGGTTGTTGTTGATTATTTGTAGATAGTCGGAGTTTGGTGGTTCCGATTTGGGGATTTCAGGTCATTAGGCAGAAGGGTTGAGGGTTGATGAAGTGGAGTGACTGGTTGATGTAAATGGGTGGGTTGCTCTGGGTGATTTGGTGGTGTGTTGTATTGGTCGAAGTAAGTGTGGGCAGTAAGTTGGAGGAGGAGATGTAGGTTTGAACTGTAGGCTGTTGATGTCTATGAGTTGATCAGTGAAGAAAAGGCGATGTTGCAACTATATGCTGTGGAGGAGTTGATCAGTGGAAATGTAGAAGTGGTGGCACGGCAGTGAAAGTGGTAAAGTTGCTGTTGGATTGACAGAGGCAGTTGATGATTGGATTTTTATTGTTGGTGACAAAGAAAGAGGATTACTGCTGCAGTATTGGGTAATGGGTTGCAGTTGCACAACAGTTGATGGATGAGTGGTGATATGCAGGCCGAGTTAGAGGGATATGCAGAAGTTTGTTAGATGAGGCACTGAACATCTCACATTATGGTGTATAAAGCAAACTATGAAATAAAAATGAAATAAGAGAGAAAAATTAATTTCTAAATTTAGTTTAACGTTAAAACATCAAAATCAGTTTCAAATTATGCAGAAACCTTAAAAATAAATCAAATACGTGTGTTTTTATTTTGTTGGGTTTACTTGAGTGAATTTAATAAAGTAAGTAGTGTCAACTTAGTGGCTACACTTCAAAATAGTTATGCGATATTAAGAATCAACCAAGAAAATATACCTTAATTATTTGCAAGAGCTTAGGCTTAATTAATTTGCTCTAATGGATCATTGTTTCCATGCTAACCTAAAACTTAGTGTACGTCACTTTCATACTGCTCAAAAAAGTTATATATATATATATATATCCGATACAACATTTAATGATTTGGCTATACCTATTTACTCAGAAATCATACAACTTAATGACGTGGTAATATTTAGTGGGTTGACTAAACAATAACATTTCAAAAAAAGTTCCTAATCACTTTCACTAAAGAAAAAACAGAACTGTGATTATAAGATAATGTTTAGTTCTATATAGGCATTTAGCTTTAGCTAATATTTACTTTAAAGCTTCCACGTTATCCATCACATATTTAGCCAGTGCTAGTTTAGCAAGTAGGTTATGGCCATCCAAACTCAACTAGGTAGAGTATTATCCAATGTTTTTTCTTTTAAGGATCAAACCGAAGTGGTCTAATACATTGAACTCATTATATACAGTATCAAAATAGTATCGTGAGTTCTGTTGATTTGATATACTTCTCTGAATATATGTTAGGTCTGCAACCTCTTTGAAATATTACTTAAAAGTTTAACGGTAATATAGATCAATGTGATGATGGAACTCTTATATAAATAACATTCAGTGGAGAAAACTCTATTGCAAAATTAGGTTAGAAACATCACCCATAGAATTTTAGAGGTAGTAATGATGTTACTGTTGGATTCATTCTTTGGTCAAGATATCCTTTCTTATACTAGTGCATGTACACATGACATATTTTCAATAAATAGTTTGAAATTTCTGATTGAGGCATAATGCCAAGTTGGTCCATTTTTTAGATGTTTTCTTACTGTGTTTGATTCTATGATCGATGCATAATGCATCAGTTTTGAATCATTTATTTATAGTGACTTAATGACGTTGTCACGATATCATTTTGCAATTTCCATGGAGTTTTTATTAATTATTTTGATTTAGAGAATATAAAAGGCAACTTAACTCCAGTATACAAATGTGAACCAATCATTAATCATTTACTTTATGCAGATGATATCCTAGTTTTTGCAATAGCAAGCTTAGAAAATGCATGGCCATCAAGAACATCAGGCAGAATCTGAACCAACGTACTAGTTTAGTTATGAATAAGGAAAAATCAAAATTATATTTCAATAAGGGAGTAATTATAAAGCAGACTATCTTAGAAGAAATTCGTACTCAAATAGATAGTCTGCATGTTACTTATCTGGGTACTCCCTTAAGCAGCTGTACTCTACAAAGATCTGAGTTAAATAAGTTTATTGATAAATAAAAAGAGAGATTGGGGGTGGTGTGGTAGGCTGCTAACAATGAGTGGAACTGATAAAAACAGTTTTCATTATAATTTTAGCATATGATCACACAACTATCTTCACAGTAGAAATGTTTTATGTTCATTTTTCATTCAAGTAATGAATGTGATTAGAATCCTTGCCCATACCAATAAGAATGTTTTATGGGGGATGACAACACTAAAGCTTACTGTAATTACTACTCACAGGATGTTGACAAAGCCATGGTTAGTGATAGCTCAACAACAAAAAGTCAAGGAAAAAAGACGGAAGGAGGAATCTTGCCGAATTCAGACTGCCCTGTTGGCAACAATTCAGTAAACCAATGTCTAACTATCTTCGTACTGCCACTTTTCATTTTCAACCTGTATTTGAACTACTTTTATGCACGTTTTGTCGATGATATTAGATGCAAACTTGCTTTCTAGATATTGTGCATTTGTCTAATTTTGTATGTAGTTGGTTTATAAATTTTATCTCTCTTTACGGGTTTATGTAAACTTTGTTCATGGATATTGTGTTCAACTTATTTTATGGAAGTGATTAATAGTTATGCTTTTATTTTACAATTTTTAGTTTGATTTGTTTATGTTATGTACATTAACTGATTAAAATATAATTAAATGTAATTTATATTAATGATATGTGTGAATATTGCAATGGCACAACATTGCTGTTAATTCTTTGGAAAAAAATGCATATCCCTACGACAGCGTTTATACATTGCTGTCAATTCTTTGGAAAAAAAATGCATATCCCTACGACAGCGTTTATACATCGCTGTCAATTCTTTGGAAAAAAAATGCATATCCCTACGACAGCGTTTATACATTGCTGTCAATTCATTGGGAAAAAAATGCATATCCCTACGACAGCGTTTATACCTTGCAGTAGAAAACTATTAACAGCGTTTATACCTTGCAGTAGAAAAATTATTAACAGCGTTTAAAAAACGCTGTAGAAAGTGGGTTTTTGACAGCGTTTATATTTTGCAGTTAAAAATTTAGGGTCAACGACCGCATGTCGTTACACAGCGTTTTTAAAAACGCTGTGAAAACTTTTAACAGCGTTTTTCAAACGCTGTGAAAAGTCTTTTTTGTTGTAGTGCTTAAACTCTCGGGTACTCACTTGATTTTGAGTAGTTTAACATTTAAGGTTCTTAGGTTTTCTTCTCTGACGAATAAAGCTTTCGGAGGCGTGCAGGAGGCAGATAGATATTTAGAGTTTTCTTTCTGCTGTGTATTTTGTTTGTAAAGGCAGATTTATTAGCCTTACTATATACTCTGATCAACCAAGGGGGCATCTTCATATGTCGCTCTTGGCGTAATTGTGATAATTATATTTTGCTAAATGTGGTTAACGTATTTTAGGATTATGTAATGAACTTGAAATATTTTGATTTGAATGTGGAAATATGTTTTTGAATTGTAAATTTTTTTTTCTATATTTCTGTGATCTGTGTATCAATTTATCTTACACCGCCGTATTTGGTCGTCGAAGATTAATAACTATGGATGACTGCAGCATCCGTAACCCTTTGTTTTGGGCCTCCAAGTAGGGGGGTGTTACACCATGTCCGTGATATACGCCTCAGATGTCCGATAATCCGGGGGTCGACTGTCGGTTACTACACCGAGTGTTTGGCTTTGCAGACGATCTTGGTGAGTGGGTTGAAGCCTAGACTCTCCTGTCTTCGGGAGAGCCACTCCTTCAGGATTCTATTGGCTTGCGGTTGGCCTGATTGGAGTAGTTTGAATCTCCCTAGCGTTATCGAATGCATTAGCATTTCCTTCCAACTTGCCGTCGTTAAGTTACTCTCCATCTTTCGAATTAGAGAGGTCCATGGCTACATCCTCTTGTTGGGTTTTCGCTCCTAGATTTAAGTTCGTAGCTAGTTGCCTCACGGTCGGTGGAGTGCTTGTGTTTCCTTCTACATTGATTCCCATGGTCCAAGATATCACTCTTTCTACGGCTGCTTCCCGTTCCTATTGTTTAGGCCAGAAATGGAAGAATTTTCTTGTTCTACGATAGCCATGTGTTCTGCCATGGTTCTTGGAGCGGGATGTGATTGTAAGGTCAAGAGAGCATTAAGTTTGTCCATAAGAGCTCATTGACTTCTTTTCATTTTTTGATTGATTTCGTCAACCATTTTGTTCAATTCATCTCTAGTAACAACTTCACGTTGATTAGAGGATCCTGGCACCTGATCTCCTACGTTGGCGCCATTTACTTTGATTTGATGATGATTTACCTCCTCTCTGGCATTACCGCCCCTATGGATCTTCTAGAAGTCATTCTCTTTCTTCCCGGAGCCATTGATTCTAAGTAGGAGATCCCTCGAACGGAGATTAAGGATCTAACTTCTGAACCTATCTGATCCAAAGTAGAGAGCTAGATCTTTGCTTGAGTTGGGTTCTCAATGAAAGCACCAAAATGTTAACCCAAAAAATGGATCAACACCCTGGATTGAGTACGAAAGCACCAACCATGTTTATCAAGGTAAATAAAAATAGAAAAAGCAATAAATCGCAGGAAAATTAAATGAACAAGAGATTTTATAGTGGTTTGGTTGTTAACGAAGCCTACGTCCACTTTATAACTTTTATTATTGACTGACTGCAACTACAAATTGAATCTAATTACAATGCGAATGAATCTTGTAAGTTAGATCAAGTCACTAGTATTAGAGTTCATTAGAGAATCAAAGTGAACCCTCTAGATGCCTGTTGTGTGGAAGGAGAAGAGTGAAGAGTGAAGAGTAGTTTTTGTGGAGTTTCACCAGCCAGTCCAGAAGATCCAATTTATGTTGTAGGTAGAATCGTATTTATAGGGGTTGGAGAGCTATTGGGCTAGGCCGCTTCACCAGAAGCTTGCATTTGGAAATATGAAGGTGCACTGAAAATTTCATAACCATCCAAGCCAATCTGATGGACCACTAGCGATCCATAGTTTCTGGGTCGTTGACGATCCAGTTGCTTGAGATACTCTCCTTCATCCTTTCCTTAACTTCATGGCAGTCTAACATGATCTTATGGATCGCTAGTGATCTATACTGCATGGATCGCTAATGATCCATGTACTTAGCGGATTTTTGGACTACTTATTTTGGATTGCATTTGTTGTTTCGTGTAGGTGTTCTCCATGTAATTTAATATCTTGTCGCCTTGTTTTGATGATGATTCATACATCGGTTGCATTGGACTGCTGATTGAATCAGACGAATGCTCACTTCTCGATATAACTAGCTTTGAATTCCATCAAACTCAGCAATCATTCCTAACATACCTACTGGATCATGATGCAAGAGGATTGGAGGACCTATGAGCAATCCTTATGGATCACTAGAGATCCATAGGAGATGGATCGCTAGCGATCAATCGCCCCAGCATATTTTTGCCATTTTCTTCTCTGACTTTTCTTGGTTGATTCTTCTAGTCCTTTAGGTTGGCTTTTGAGTTGCTCGGACTTGACGTAGCTGTTCCAACTTCCTTTGAATTCTGCTGGGTTAAAATCCCAAATAACAAGTTGAGCCCGAGCTTGCTTGGGCTTGACCTTGTGTACACTTCTACTTGCACTGTGTTGAGCCTTCGGGCTTGACCTTTGCATTTGTCCTTGAAATTTAATCTGTGAAAATGGATTTTGTTTATGTGCACGACCTTATGGCATGTATAGTGATACACTGTGCATATCATATGTTGCTCGTGCACATTTATTTTTGTCTCCAGTTTAAAATATGTAAACAAATAACCCATTTAACTGAGGCAATATCACATTTAATTATTTTCTTATTTTTGCAATTTCAGTTTTTTTTTGCATTTTACTGCATTGTTAATTATTTAACAGGCAAAGTAGATAACTGGACACAAGCTGGAGCAAGAAGATAGCAAACCAAATCCGAATGAGTGAGTGAAATAATGTTATATATAAGAGTGTGAAATAGTGTTGTATTTGAAAATGTAGAATATATTGGAAGTTGTGTTGTAAATGTTTGTTATTGAAATTTTAATAAAATGTTTGTTGAAATAAAATATTTGTTTAAATGAAATTATGAGTAATATATTTGCTTAAATGAAATTTTGATTTGTTTTTTCATTCTATGATATCGCAATAGTACTATAACAAACACATTTAATATATATATATATATATATATATATATATATATATCTATCTATTATTATCAAACAAAAATCATATTCTGTTATATTCTACATGACAGATTTAGCAGCAATATGGTTCAGACAGCTGGAGAATGGGTCAATATGTACATGGACCAAGTTGATAAATAGATTCTTGAGACAGTTTAAAGTTCATATCTCTTGACCAAAGAATGTGATGACGCTATCAAGCATAAAAGAAAATCCCAGAGACCTTTAGAAGCTATCTTACCAGATTTAACGCAACAGGTGTCGAAGTTGATAAGCTGGATCCATCAATAATCCTAATGGTGGTAGTGTCTTGAGTTGCAAGCGAGACCAACTTCAAAATTTCCTCAGAAAGGGATCCACCGATAGATCTCGTGGATTTTTGTCATGAAGCCGAGAGGTGTTTGTGTCAAGAGGACGATGAGGCTGATAACACTGAAGTTAATGCTATGGATGGCAGAGAACCATTCGGGGCAGGATATAGTAAAGATAAAGGAAAGTTTAGAGCTGATAATGACCTTGAAATACCTGATAATGATTTTGAAGGATCGAAACGGCAGAGGATGGAATAAAAGTTCTCTTCTTACACCGACTTAAACGGAACCCTATAGAGGATATACCTTGATACATGGGGCAGATCCCTTATTGGAGGCCAGCTAAGAGGGAACCCACATATTGTGAAAATAAGCCCTGGAAAGTTTTGTCTTTTCCACGAGCTAGACGAACATGAAACGAACGAGTGCAGACACATTCACGATTTAATTGAAAAATTGGTTCGGAGCAACTGGCTGCAATAGTACGTAAGGAAACGAACTGTGATGATGCAGCCGAAGCAGCCACCATCTGCAGCAAATGACTAGGGATCTTGTTCATGGATGGTGATCTCATTATCGTGACAGAAAGGAGTCAGATTCGTTTCTCATGTTTTTTTCCATTTTGAATAGTTAAGATGATAATAACCTTGGACCGCTTAACGTGTATGTGACCTCGAATGGTATTTAGGAACGCTTTGATTTGGATGTCCAAGATGAATATTTAGGATGTTTGCTTTTTTGCTTTGATTTGAATATTTGATTTCCACTGGAATGTGACGACTGATATTGGTAGTCTTATTCAGAGAAATAGGTCAGTGACCGCAACAAATAAGTCCCTTTATAGGAGAGTAAGTGGATGGACTTACTTATTGCTGAGTCCCCTCATCGGAGAGTGAGTGGATTAGGCTCAGTAAGGATTTGAAGAGATAAAAAATAAGTCATTTCAATGAAGAGTGAGTAGGTGGACTTACTTGTCGTTGAGTCCTCTCGTCTGAGGGTGAGCAGATTAGGCTCAACAAGGATTCAGAGAGACCAAATCCTGGATTGGATGTTAAACAATCCGGAGGGATCGAACCCTAGATTGGATGTTAAACGACCAGAAGAGGTCAAAACCTTGATTGGATGTTAAATGATCCAGACAGATCAAACCCTAGGTTGGATTATTGAACGGTCCAGAGGGATCAAATCCTAGCTTGGATGATAAAATGATTCAGAGAGATTGAACCATGGAATGGATGTTGACTTGATAAAAGGATTTGAACGCTTTGTAAGCGGAATGCGATGGATAAATCCCGGACGAACAAGGGACAATTTTGTTATACAAAATGATAACTTTGGATGAAAATGGAGTGATTATTTATTACTAACAGTTGAGCAAGGACCGGCATCCAAATCTATAAAATGTCTAAAACAACCTTTGGCCAGTAGCAGAATCTGAAGGAACTGGATGATTCACCAGGATCGAGGTTAATGGATGGCCAGAGAGCTCAACTATCCAAGACTGACTATTTATAAAATTTGTTCTTGAGCAAAGCATACCTTGCATTTGAAAGGCATACTTTAGGGTGCAAATGTTATCCTGCTATTTGACTAAGTAGAATTCAACTGGAATTTAAAGGTTGAAATGAGGGTGAGACAATTCGCAAACTTGGAAACATGATCCGAAGGACTATAAGATGGATCCATGAAAGTTGCAAGTTAAAATCAAGCTAAGTAAAGCATGTAGTACCGAGAGGAAACTCTCGATGCCGAGAGGTTTTTCTTCCCATCTATGCCTTTTACAACTCCATTTACTTCGTACACTGCTTCAACCTATCATCATCAAGTACTTTTCTAGGAGGATAGACAAGCAAACTTAAAGATTGATAAGGAGAAAGCAAAGAAAGCAGGATAATACAAGTGTTATCCAGAGAATCATCAGAATTAAATCAATGTCCGTGGAAAAGAGCTTGAAACACATCGAATTAGAGATAGAAGAATATGCCAAGTGAAGGAAATGGATTAGTATAAGGCAAAACCAATCATTACTGAGAGGAACTTCTCGGTATCAAGAGGTTTATATTGCCTCTGTGTCCCACGTGCTCACTTGTACGACATTAGGCTAGTTTCTGGACTTTGATGCAAGCATGCTCTTGAACCCATATGACTGTATCTCTATAAATATCAGCCCTACTGCAACTAAAGAAGGATCTTCACTCCAACCTAGGATTCACACTCTGCATCATCTTCACTCTTATCTCATTCCCAAATATACTCTAGAAAATCCATCATAAATCTGAGATCCATTAGATTATTGTCTGATTTGATAAAGTTAATTGTAATCCGGAGAGAAAATGACTAATAACAAAGATTAAAGTGGACATAGGCCGACGAATTCGTCAAATGACTATGAAAATTGTCTTCTTTTCTACTGTTACCCTTATTTTATTAGAATTATTGCTTTCATATGATATCTGGGTGTTGGTGCCATTTTTGGCATTAACATTTTGGTGCTTTCACTGAGAAAGAGTTAGATTTTATAACCTACAACTTGGATCTGAAGTTTGGAGAAGATGAAGAGGCCTAACGTACCAGATCTAGGATTAGAGGAAGTCAACCAGAGCATGGGGGAAGCTAAGAAGTATCCTCAAATTCTAATCATTCCATTTAAGTGACCAGAGAGGATATGGAGAGAATGATGAAAGAAATTCAAGATGGAATAATAGCTCGACAACTGGAGATGCTAGATGGATTTTTCCAAAGATTAGGACAGCAAGGAATAGCTAGTGCTACTGGAATCCATAACCAAGGAATATGAACAAATGCAGGAAAATATGGAGTTGGAGCGTAGCAAACTAGAACAGTACCCCCACAACTAAGAGCACTCGGTGCCGACCTCAATCCTCTCAGCATCGAGAGGAATATACTTAGGGGCAATGTTGGGTTAAGCTTAGTGCAAGCTTGGTTGCCTAGAACGGATGATGTTGGAGCCAGGAACGCCGTACATAATGAAAGTGCACAACAATTAGAGGAATATTTGACAGTATTTCCTCATAGTAATGAAGGATGTAATGAAGCCAGAGGTACAAATTAGAACGTAGATGTGCAGCCAATGGAGTATGTAACAGAATTCCTCCACAGTAGTAGGGGCAGAATGCATCTAGTAGTCAAAGACTTCTATTATACAACAACAACCGAATGGTTGCAATGATCAGAAAGATAGTTAGAGGTGGACCACCAGACTAGAGTTTAGAGGATGTAAACAGGAACCCATTTACCTCTAACATCTGAAATGCGAGGAATCCCTCCGATTTCAAGCTTCCAACGTTGAAAATGTACAATGGGCAGACTGATCCTACAGTTCATGTAATGAGATACATCTGACATATAGAAGTGTAGGGCGCTTTTGAGGAACTTATGAGATGGTGCTTCCCATTATATCCGATAGATATAGCAGTAATGTAGTTCAGACAACTAGAGAATGAGTCCATAATTACGTGGACCGAGTTGGTGAATAGATTCTCGAGACATTTCAGAGTTCATATCTCTCGACCAAAGAATATGATGATGCTATCAAGCATAAAGAAAAAGCCTGTAGAAAACTTAAGAAGCTATTTGACAAGATTCAACGCGGCAGCCACCGCAGTCGATAAGTCGGATCCATCAGTAATCCTAATGGTAGAAGTATCTGGAGCTACAAGCAAGACCGACTTCAAAATTACATCGGAAAGGGATCCAGTGATGGATCTTGTGGAGTTTGTCATGAAGTTGAGAGGTATTTACGTCAAGAGGATGCAAAGGTCGATAACACTGATGTTAATGCTGTAGATGACGGAGGATCGTCCGGGGCAGGATATGGTAAAGATAAAGGAAAGCGAAGAGCAGAAAATAACTTCAAAGGACCGAAATGGCAGAGGAGGGAGTCGAAGTTCTCTTCTTACACTGACCTAACCGAAACCCCAGAGAGGATATACCTTGATACTAACGGGAAGATCCCTTATCGAAGGCCAGCTAAGAAGGAACCCATGTATCAAGGAAGAAGGTCTGGAAAGGTTTTCCTTTTCCACGAGCTAGACAGACGAGTGTAGACACCTTCACGATTTGATAGAAGAATTGGTTCAGATCAATCAGCTGCAACAATACATTAAGGAACCGAACTGTGATGATTCATTCAGAGCAACCACTATTTGGTAGCAAATGCATCAAGGAATGACCACAAATCTGGTTCAAGGATGGTAATCCCATGATCGGGATGGACAGGATTCAGGTTCATTTCCCATGCTTTGCCTTTTTGTTTGAATAGTGAAGACGATAATAACCTCGGACAGCTTACACATGTACGAGACCTTGATTGGTCTTTAGGCATGTAGTGAGTCAGATGTCTAAGATAAATATTTAGGATGTTTGCTTTGATTTGAATATTTGATTTCCACTTGAACATGATAACCGATATTGATCATGGTAGTCCCATCCAGAGAGATGGGGCGTTTACTGCAAGAAGTAAGTCCCTCTACTGAAGAGTAAGTGGATGGACTTGCCTGTCGTTAAGGCCCCTCATAGGAGAGAGAGTGGATTGGGCTTAGCAAGGATCCAGAGAGATCAAAAGTAAGTCCCCTCACCGGAGAGTGAGCTGATGGACTTGCTTATAATTGAGTCCCCTCGCATGAGGGTGAGCGGATTAGGATCGGCAAGGATCCGGAGAGATCGAATCCTAGATTGGGTGTTAAACGATCCGAAAGGATCGAACTCTAGATTGGATGTTAAATGATCCAGAGAGATTGAACCGAAGGTTGGATGATTGAACGATCCAGAGAGATTAAACCATGGAACGAATGTTGACTTGATAAAAGGATTTGAATGCCTTGCAATAGGAATGAGATGTATAAATCATGGAAGAACAATGGAAGACTTTGATATACAAAATGATAACTTTAGATGAAAATGGACTGATTATTAATTACTAACACTTAAGTAAGGACTAAATTCCTAAGCTATAACACTTCTAGAACGACCTTTGACCAGCAGCAGAATTCGAACACTACTACAAAACAGGTCATTTGCATCGTTTTTACCCCCTTTTGCATCAGTTCAACAGCCGATGCATATGCAACCGATGCAACAGGATTAACACTTTTGCATCAGTTCTGAAACCGATGCAAAAAGGTCCTTTTTGCATCGGTTGTTACTAACAACTGATGCAAAATATCATGGTTGGTTGCTTAGACACAGTCCCCATGATGCATCGGTTGTAATGAAAACCGATGCAACAAAGGAACTTGTTGCATAGGTTGTTGTTGAAAGGTATGTATTCTCTGAAAAGACGAGATTAATTATACACAAACTAACATAAAATTATCTTAGACTATATACATACAATCCTACTAAATAGATACAAACACACCAAAGTTGAATTGCATAATGAATATTCACAGGGATTGGACATACATGAATTGAGATTATAGGCGGCAGCAGAATGTCTGTTCCGTAAGACTTATGCTGTATTTCTCTCTGTGCGCGCGCGCACGCATGCACGTGACTCTTGTAGCGGAAATCTACCGTTGTCCAAATACCGAGAGAATTCATTTTGCCCTTAACCAATACCCCTTATCCAAGATGTTAGTCTAACTAGTAATATTTATAAAGAAAACGGCAGAGCTGGGATTGCATTATTCCATATTAAACACAAAGTTTCCTTGTACGTTAGATTCATTGAATACTAAATTGATCCACTAAACCCTATCAAGAGCTTGCTCAAGGATAAGAGGTATTTTCTGGAAATATCAAGCAAACAGGTTGGGTAAGTCTTGAGAAATATTGAAATACCTGAACCTTTCCCAATCACTCAAACAAACAAAAAAATTAATGAGGCTCAAATTCTACTTCGATAATAGAACACATATGGTCAGTAAACATAATTTTGCCCACTAAACAAAACCAAAAAAATGAAGAAAAAAAGTACTAAGGGTAACTTATTGATGACCACCAATAAAGTAGAAAAACTCTGAAGTGCGGATCAACGATCAATAGATCATGATATCGAATCCCCTTGCTATAGGTTTCTTTTAAGAAAACAATTATGATAACTAGGTCAGTCAATGGATATTTTCCAATGCACATAGTATTATATCTGTATCCGTACCCAAAATCGTTTCTGGATTATAGGTGACAGGTGTCCATATTCATGAATACAAACAGATATTGGATTTTTGTTTATTCGATAACTTGACAAATTCAGGGGAAAAGAAGAAGAAGAAGAATTCAGATGTGAATACCATCATATCCATATTCGTACCCATTTTCAGATATTGCATACTTCTTTAATTCTGGATACGAAATGTGAACTAATTTTCGGTATTAATTGACAGCCTTAATGATAACTTAACGTATATGCAAAAAGAAATTCACCTTACAAGTTTTGGATACAGTGGTTCGGTGAAAACATCTCTTAATATTAAATAAAACAGTTGGTAACACTCGCATGCTCACTAAATAACTTTAGCAGTCGGGTGGATAGAAAATAGTTTGTTGTATATTCCAAGTGGAATCTGTGTAATCAATTAAAGCTATTGTTTAATAATTCACGCTGTTTAACTTGAATTCTATAATAGTACACAAAGCGAAACTCATTTATGCTCTTATCTTGCATTTGTAAAGTGGTGCAGTAATCCAAAAACAATACAATATACAAAAGGAGAAGGTTAGCTGTTAATCAGAAAATAACAGTAGCTAGATGAAAAAGTTATAAATCATTACTTTATTCACAATGAAAACTATTACACTCATTTTTCTTCTTTAAGCATGTGTAATGTACATCAACAAAATGAGCACAATAGAACTTCTTGTACGAGGTTTTAAATACATGTTTAATACACATAGAATCAATTAACCGCAAAAATGATGCACAGAAAAAATAACTAAACCTGGAGAGGGCGAAGTCGAATCACTTGAATTCGAGGGGAAAATCGAATCGGCAGGGAAAAATCTAAGTCGAGGTTGATGCCTGAAGTCGAGGGTGAAAATCAAATCACCAGGGTGAAATCGAAGTCAAGGCCGATGCTTGAAGTCAAGGTCGATGCTTAAAGTCGATGCCAATGCCTGAAGTCGAGACACCGAGATTCGCCTGACGTTGAAGTCGAGGCACCGACCGAAATGGAATCGCGTGATCCATTTTTTTTCCAGTAGTGTCAGATTTAATGCAAAGCTGGCATTAAACCCAAAACAATTTCTAGGGTTTTTTTTGTTTTGAAGCAGGCCAAATACTTTTTAGGGGAAACGAATGGGAAAATAAGCGGCAGAAAAAATTGGGATGGCGGGAATTAACGAAAGTGCGTAACGAAAGGAATGCAGATTAATGTAGTTGCATCGGTTGACTTTAAAACCGATGCGACTAAAACTATTTGCATCCATGTATTTTCTTCGGTTGTCGGTGATAACTGATGCAAATTTGATTTTTTATTGCCTATTGCTTTCCACGTACCAATTGCACCGGTTATTAAGATAGAACTGATGCAAATAGTTTTATTTGCATCAGTTTTTACTTCAACCGATTCAAATGAGGCGAAGCAATATGCACTTTTTGTACTAGTGGAAGGAACTAGACGATTCACTAAGTTCGAGGTCAACGGATGGCCAGAGAGCTCAACTATCAAAGATTGACTACTACTGAAACAGTTCTTGAGCAAAGCACACCTTTCATTCGAAAGGAATACTTTGGGGGCACGTGTTAACCCGCTTTTTAACCAAGCAAAATTCAATTGGAATTAGAAGGTCGAAATGAAGACGAGACAATTCGTGAACTTGGAAACATGATCTGAAGGAAAGTCTAGATGGATCTCATAAAGTTGCAAGTTGAAATCAAGCTAAGTAAAACACTCGGTACTGAGAGGTTTTTCTTCTTATCTATGCCTTCTACAACTCCATTTACTTCATAGACTACTTTAACCTATCATCGTCAAGTACTTTTCTAGGAGAATAGACAAGCAACCTTGAAGATTGATAAGGATAATGCAAAGAAAGCAGGATAATTCAAGTGTTATTGGGAGACTCATCAGAATCAACTCAAAGTCTATGGAAAAGAGCTTGAAACACATTGAATTGGAGATAAAAGAATAGGACAAATGAAGGAAGTGGATTAGCACAAGGCAAAACCAATCAATATCGAGAGGAACCTCTCGGTAGCAAGAGATTTATATTGCCCATAGGTCCCACATGCTCACTTGTATGACATCGGGCTTGTTTCTGGACTTTGATGCAAGTAGGCTCTTAAACCCATATGGTTGTTTCTCTATAAATATCGGCCCTACTGCAACTAAAGAAGGATCTTCACTCGATTTGGGATTCACACTCTGCATCGTCTTCACTCTTATCTCCTTCCTCAAATATACTCTAGAAACTCCATTGTAAATTTGAGGTCCACTAGATTATGGTCAGATCTGATAAAATTAGTTGTAATCTAGAGAGAAAACGACTAATAATAAAGATTAAATTGGATGTGGATTGGAGATTTTGCCGAACCACTATAAAAATTGTGTCTTCTTTTCTGCTTTTACCCTTATTTTATTAGAACTGGCGCTTTCATTTGATATTTGGGTGTTAATGCCATTTTTGGTATCAATAAATATTGTACAGCTTTCTTTTCAATTGTCTACTTTAACTAGGTAGCAGGTAAACCAGAATACATTCTCGATTTCAAGGCTATGAGATACACCCTCCTATCTCATTAGTCCGAGGTGAACTCTCTTGATTTACTGGGAAACAAGATCACCCACTAGAATTAGATGGGCTACTAATCACACCCACTTGATTTGAATGGGCAACAAACATACCCAAACAAATAAGAGTAGAGTTGTTGATTTCCAAATATAGGTCGTTGCACATGGGATACGAGATATCCTATAGCCCTTCAGATAGCGGTTTGATCCTTCAGTTTGTAGATAGAATGCTTCCAAATCAGTAGATAGTTTGTAGAGAATCAATCTAGTAGCGTATGGATTGAATCTATGTGGATTTTGAAGAATATAAAAAGTAGTTTTCAAGAAATATTTCAAGAGAGTAAGGAGTAAGAAAAAAGTAAGAAAATTAGTTAAAAAATTCATTTGCACGCATCTTTATATAATGAATGAACAAAGGTATCCATTCGTGAAGAGGTGCTTCCAAAAGACATTTCTTTTCAAAAATTAATAAAGCTACCAACCCTCAATATGTCGTCATATCTATGAGGGATATGTCGACATACCCTTGATAATTTTGAAATTTTTTTTATCTTTTAAATTGTTTTCAAACTTCTATATTTTTGTAAAATAATTTTGAACATAATTTTTAAATCCTTTGAACACATAAAAACTTTTACAAAATATTTGCAAAAATATGTTGAATTTAAAGTAATTAACTTTGGTTAAAATATCAAAGATCATAAATTTGTGATTAAGATTAGAATATGCTATTAGGGACCTTAATAATTTGTTTTAATAACTCATACTAAACACTAGAGTCTTGAGCCCTTCAAGATTTTTTTCTCTAAACTCATGAGTCTTGATCATCATCTCTAAATCTTCATTCTTGGCCTTTATACCGATCAGTCTTCAAGTTTAATCATTTTGTACCTGTGTAATATTCTGCAATATATATTATACAACTTGACAAAACATTAATTTCTATATTTATATGGTTGTTGTCATCAAAATAAATATCTAAGGTATTAACAATCTCTCTATTTTTGATAATGACAACCATGTAAATATTCCTGTATATAAAATATAATAAAACTCCTTCTGAGTAAAATAACTCCCTTTTAATATATGCATGTGTTATATTTTTCATTTTTCTCCACTTTTATCATCAACAAGAATGGGTGAAAAATAATACTCCCTCTATGAATTATGGAGTCAAAACCAATATTTAAATACTAAATTTCAAAGACATTTAAATAAGACAACAAATTTTGTTAATAGATCAAACTATTACACAATTTCAAACAATCCCTAACTAATAAATTCAAACCATATAATCCAAATCGAACCAAACCAAATATTATATATAAAGTTATATCAATCCAAACCAAACTATATTATTTACAAACAATTCAAATTTAGATATATAAGTTTTAAAACATAAATTATAAACAAATAAAAATATTGGATTTTCTTTGAAACTTTAACCTATCCTTTGGATCTATAGAACGGATTTGTTTTGATGACATCCCAATCTTCTTGCTCCACGTTTGCCTTGGAGTTCGAGCATTTCAAGTTATTGTCTTGATCATCTTTGATAAGAGAGGAAATCAACCATCGAAGACCATCAAAGTGTTTCTCTTATTCCTTTATCATTTGCATTGGCTTAATTCCAAATGCCTTTGAGAGCATCTTTGAAGGATTTAAGTGTTTCTTCTAAGTTTTCACAAAGTTTATTTTGTGGAGAACTCATTTTTATGTAAGGAAAATTTTAGAATGGAAGGAGATGAAAGATGAATCAATGTATGAGTTTTTCTAGAAGAAAATGATTTAAAAAGAGATGAAAAGCTGGATTAAATAACTAATTTAAAAGCAGTTACAAAATTTTAAAACTAAAAATTTTCAAAAAATGGCCAGCATATCGACATATCTATGTAGGGTATGTCGACATATGTACCTTAATCTGCAAGGTTTATGTTTTTATTCTAATTTTTGTTTCTACTTAATACTATTTTATTTTAATGATTGGCAGATACAAAGATAAGATAATTGAACAACAGGAAGTAAATTTCATCAATCAAAATAGAGAGATACATGAATTCAAAGAAAAATACATGAAAATGACATGAAATAAAACTAGAAAAACACACAACAAAGATTGCAAAGGTAGACAAAGATCTAAAAAGATGACGATGATGATGAGTTTTCACCAAGCTTCCTAATGATCTTCCCAAAGTATTTGTCCACTTTGTTGGAGAGAGAAGTGAACTTTCTATTAAAGGAGGGTTTAAGCTTCTTTTGGTTGTTGAGAAGCTTCTCTTGGTTCTTGAAAATCTCTTTGATGGAATAGCAATATGGTTTGTCAATGCTTTCTAGAGAAGTTTCTATTTCCTTCTCCTCCACTTCTTGTTCTTCCTCCTCTTCAATTTCCATATCGTCACCTTCTTCTTCTTCTTGTTGAATCTCTTGCTCTTCTTCCCATGCCGATCTTTATTCCTATTCAACAAGAATTTCATAGGGTTTGAATTCAAGAGGGATGTGCATAAGAGAGAGGTTAGTTATTTCGAAAAATTTATGAGGCAAAATGTTTCCACCTCTTAGATTGATACCAAAATAATTGAAAATTCTAGTAAGATACCCACCATGGCTAAGTGTATTCTCATGCCTAGAGATTTTCTTTTGAACAAAGTCATCCAAAATTACTGGATTCTAATTTATATCATATTTTCCAAAAATAGCAAAAGGAGCTTTGAAAACATTTTGAGTCGGTTACTGTAATTCCCCATCCTCGGTGTGTTTCCTGGAGATCTGACCAGGCAACTAAGTACTCGGCATCCAGGAGCGCTCGGCATCCAGGAGTACTCGGCATCCAGGAGCGCTCGGCATCAAGCAACGTTCGGCCAGAGGCATCGTTCGGCCAGAGGCATCGTTCGGCCAGAGACATCGTTCGGCCAAAAGCAACGTTCGGCTAGAGACGTCATTCGGCCAAAGGCATCGTTCGGCTAAGGGCTTCGTTCGGCCAGAAGGCACGTTCGGCCAGATACTTCGTTCGGCCAGAACGCACGTTCGGCTTCGATGGCTATTCGGCCTACTCTTCCCACACAGCATGCGCCTCGTTCGGCATGAGGAGAGTGGTTCGGCATCCGACCATTCGGCCTGTTTGGTTCGGCACACAGTGACCACTCCATTTGGGCCAAGGTGTTCGGTTGTCAGGCCTGCTTGGGAAGTCCAACCCACCTTTGTCTATAAATAGAGGGGCAGGGGCACAGTGAAAAGGACCTTTTTTCGGGAACACTGGGGAGACTCTGCCACTTTCAAGACTCATCTTCTTTACTTAGCAATTGTATACAAGCATTTGATCTACGGATTGTATCTGTAATCAATCATTAAGAAGAGCAATAAAGTTTAACCTCAAAGTGGACGTAGGCAATTACGCTGAACCACTATAAATCCGGCGTTCTTACTTTCTGCATTTAAATTAGCATATTCTTCCTTGTTTAATTTATCTTCATCACTTATATCTCTACATAATCTTTCTCAACGAGGTTAGTGACCAATTTTGGTGCTAACACTTTGGTGCTTTCACTAAGAATTGAATTCTCAGACCTCAAGGATCTGCTTTGAAGCTACTAGATTGAACAAATCCCCCAAAGAAGATCCAACTCATTGATAGGACGTCTGTTGATTCTACTCAGAGTTCATACCAATAACTCTACAATGGCGAGACCACGTACCAGGTCAGCTTCTCATAATGCGGACGCCCACGAGACTGCTAGCGTGCAACAAGCAGGACCTAGCAATCAGCAAGCGATTCCAGGTGCAGGGACTACCGCCCAGGACCAAATGCCGATTGTCACCAGAATAGAGTTCAACGACTTGATGAGAGAACTCAGGGAAAGCAGGAGACTACTAGGAGAGTAGATGCAAGCTAACGCCAACCTCATGGCACAACTCACTCAACAACAGCAACAGAATGCTGGGGGCAATCCCGCTCCTTATTCCTCATCCGACAGCTCAACTTCCTCCGATGAACCTCCCAGGCGTAGACGCCGTAAGACGGAAACTGCGCGGGCAGGTGCTGCTGTTCGAACAGCTGGAGACCGTGACCAAGCCGGAGCCGGGGACTTAGGAGCCGGAGTGCAGGTGGAGACTGGAGGCCCAGACCATCAACACGCTAACAATGTCGAACCTCAAGATGCACGTTTGACAGATCGCCAGGAGAGGAGGCATCAGCATGGACAGTCACGTAGAACAGACTCCAACCTTCCACCTTCCATACAGACACCAGACCTGACAGCCATGATCAGACAATTGATGAAAGAGAATCAAGGCTTATCGAATGACGATTGGGGAGTGACGAGAAGTCATACTCTGTTCACTGACATTGTTCTACAGGCAGCGTACCCCAGAAAGTTTAGTATGCCAACTATCCCGGCTTATGAAGGAAAGACTGATCCCAGACAACATGTCATGAGGTACGAGTGGATGATGGATTCAGCTAGAGTAAATGATGCAACCAAGTGTAGATGCTTTCCAATCACTTTATCTGGAATCGCTACTATGTGGTTCACCCAACTTCCTCCGCGGTCCGTATCCAGTTTCGAGGAGCTGGCGAAGAAGTTTATAGAACAGTTCAGGATACACAGTACTCGTCCAAAGGACGTGATGTCTCTATCAAGTGTAATCCAGACTCCTGGCGAGTCATTGAAGGAGTATTTGCAAAGATTCCATGTTGCGGCAACTGAAGTCAGTAATCCCAATGATCATGCAATTCTAATGGCTGTGATGCGAGGTGTGGATCTGGATTCTGAGTTTGGAGACTGGCTGGCAGGAAAACCTCCGACTATGCTAGAGCGTTTTTACTCAAAGGCACACCAGTTCATAAGAAGAGAGGAAGCTAGGTGGGTAAGGCGAGATAAGGCACCGGAACCTGTCTAGGAGTCCGCGAAAAGAAACATTGCAGTGAAGCAGTCCGGGGACAACTCGGGAAAAGTACAAGTCAATGTCCAGAACAAGCCCGAGCAACCTAAAGAATCCGGAGGAAGAAGTCTAGGGAAGAAGAGAGAAGCGGGGAAGTGGAAGCCGAGAATTCCAAGCTACAACGAGTATACCCCGCTGAATGTGTCTCTTAAGAACATTTACCTATCAACCTGCAATACCTTTCAGTACAGAAAGCCAGGACCAAAGGAGTCAACCGAGGAACAGAAGCGGACTGGGAAATACTACCGCTTCCATGAGACTTACGGGCACAATACGGAAGAGTGCAGACACCTACACGATGCTATAGAGAAGTTGATCAGGCAGAAGAAGTTACAGGAGTTTGTGAAGGATCCACAGGAAGGAGGACAGGGAACATCCAACCCAGGTCGTGCACCAGCTCCGCGTCATCCCGAGGAGCCTGCCCGGACTGTGGGTAGACTAGTCATAAACACGATCATCGGCGGGCCTCACCCCGCGGATAAGAATTGGCAAGAGATGGAGCGGTATGCCAGTTCCCTGAAGCACGCAGATTTCGAGTGTTGTTCCAACGTAGAGGATGGGACCCCTGCTAAGCAGCTGCGCGTGATGATAGATGATATAGTATTCAAAAACAGAGATGCTGACCAAGTGGAGGCTCCCACCATCGACCCGATGGTCATATCTGCGATGATCGGACCGGCTTATGTGAAAAGAATTTTGATTGATTGTGGAAGTTCTGTCAACATCATCTTCAAGAAGGCTTATGACCAGATGAAGATGGAAACGAAGGATTTGAAACCGTCTAAAGCTCGTATACACGGCTTTAACGGCGCAGCGACCAATGCAATGGGGTATGTTGAGTTACCAGTTGAACTGGGACAAGGCGAACGTCGGAGGGTGCGGATCCTACCCTTCGTAGTTTTGGATGTGGATTCTCCATACAATGTGTTCTTGGGCCGACCGGCCCTGGCAGAGTTTAGGGCAGCATTAGCCCCGTGGTGCTTAACTTTGAAGTTCCCAACTGATAATGGAGTAGGTGTTGTTCATGGCGACCAGGCAACTGGTCGTGCCTGTTATGTGGCTGAGCTCCGAGAGGCCCATCGGAGGGAGAAAGGAAAGGTTGCGGACGATCCTGTCCGCATCCTTCATACTGATAATTGACAAGTAGTGCCTGAGCCCTGGCTCGGGCATAATTCTCGGATCTTCAGAGACATAGATCCGAGAGACGACGATGAGAAACCCAGGGAAGAAAAGGCAGCGCCGGCTGAATTAACAGTTGACATTTCAATCAGCCGAGACGACCCATCGCGAGTATTGAAGATCAGATCACAACTCGGCCCCGCAATGACTAAAGACCTTAGTGATTTCCTCCGGGTGAATCTTGATGTTTTCGCCTGGACGCATTCTGATATGTGCGGGATTTCTCCCGCCATTACGAGTCATATGTTGAACATAGACCCGAAATACATCCTAGTTAAACAAAAGAGGAGAGGAATGGACCCAAAGAGGTCCGCTGCTCTCAGAGAGGAGGTGGACAAACTCAAAGCCAATGGGTTCGTCCACGACGCCCTCTACCCTGAATGGGTATCGAACCCCGTGCTGGTGAAAAAGGCGAATGGGAAATGGAGAACTTGCGTAGACTATTCCGATTTGAACAAGGCGTGCCCCAAGGACAGTTTCCCGTTGCCTAGGATTGATCAGTTGGTCGACTCCACTGCAGGACACGAGCTGTTATCATTCATGGATGCATACTCGGGCTACAATCAAATCTCGATGCATATTTCGGACCAAGAACACACCAGTTTCGTCACAGACGTCGGGCTATATTGCTATGCAGTGATGCCCTTCGGTTTGAAAAACGCAAGAGCAACTTATCAGCGTTTGGTGAATCGAATGTTCAAAGACCAGCTTGGTAGAACAATGGAAGTCTATGTGGATGACATGCTCGTGAAGTCACGACAGTCAAACGACCACATTCGAGACTTGGCAGAAATGTTCGATATACTTAGATATTATGGGATGAAGATCAACCCTCTGAAGTGTTCCTTCGGCGTTGCGTCGGGAAAGTTTTTGGGATTCATTGTCAATGCTAGGGGAATTGAAGCCAACCCAGAAAAGATTCAAGCTATTCGGGATGTGCAAGTACCCAGAACTATAAAACAGGTGCAAAGCTTGAATGGAAAAGTGGCTGCGCTGAGTCGATTCATATCCAGAGCCACAGACAAGTGCATTCCTTTCTTTGATATAATAAAGAAAGGGAAGAGGAATTTCAAATGGATATCTAATTGTGAGGAAGCATTCCAGGATCTGGTGAGGCATCTGGAGAGTCCTCCAATGCTGTCAAAACCAGTAGACCACGAGATGCTGTACGTATACTTGGCCGTATCCCCACATGCTATAAGTGCGGCATTGGTCCGCGAGGAGGACCGAATCCAAAAGCCGGTGTATTACGTTAGTAAGCGTTTAACGGGGGTAGAAAGAAATTACCCTAAGATTGAGAAATTGGCCTATTGCTTGGTGATTGCATCATGTAAGCTGCGCCCATACTTTCAAGCACACTCGATCAGTGTCTATACCGATCAGCCCTTACGGCAGGTACTGCAATGACCAGAAACTTCTGGGAGGTTGTTAAAATGGAATATCGAGTTGAGCCAGTTCAATATCACCTACTTGCCACGGAGAGCCGTACAAGGGCAAGCATTAGCAGATTTCATCACGGAGTTTACTGTATCTGACGAACCAGATAATCACAATGTCATTCCCCCCGTTCGATGGAAATTGTACACCGATGGGGCATCAAATGACCGTTGCTCCGGCGCTGGCGTAGTTCTTGTAACTTCGGAAAATCGATTGATTTGTTTCGCTTTGAAGCTCGATTTCCCGGCCACGAATAACGAAGCAGAATATGAAGCACTGATTGCTGGCTTAAAACTCATTGGAGAACTCGAAGTCAAATCAGTTGAAATCTTTTGTGACTCGCAGTTGGTGGTCTACCAAGTGCGGGGAGATTACCAAGCAAAGGGACAGAGCTTGCTCCGTACCTTGTTCTGGTTCAAGAACTACTGTCGAACCTTGAGCGTTATGATATTTCGCATGTCCCGCATGAACAGAACAAAGAAGCCGACTCATTGGCTAAATTTGCAAGCACTGGCGATGCGCAGCAAATGGGATTGTTTCCCGTTGAGGCCTTGCATGCTCCAAGCATAGACGCGATGAAAGTTGATTTTGTGTTGGAAACAGGAATCGAGAGGGAGTCGTGGATAACCCCATTCAAACTATACCTGACGACCGGGACTTTACCAGAAAAAAGGAGCGAAAGACGACAGGTCCTTCGAAAGGCCGCGCGATACGTGATGCAGGATGGATTAATGTATCGAAAGGGGTTCTCAGTCCCCTTATTACGATGCATCGCTCATGATGAGACAAAGCGGGTCTTGAAGGAGGTTCACGAAGGAGAATGTGGCGACCATACTGGGGGGCAAACGCTAGCAAAAAAGATCCTCCGCTATGGATATTATTGGCCAACCATAAATCGGGACGTTGCAGACTACGCAAGGAAATGTGACAAGTGTCAAAGATATGCGAAAATCCTGAGGACTCCACCAACAGAACTCACACAAATGGTTAGTCCCTGGCCATTTGCAATCTGGGGAATCGACATAATCGACTCTTTGCCCATATCCAAAGGTGGTGCGAAATACGCGATAATTGCAGTCGATTATTTCACAAAATGGGCCGAGGCAGAACCTTTAGCCACAATCACCTCTAAGAAGGTCATTAATTTCGTTGTACGAAACATTATATGCCGCTTTGGCCTCCCTCGAACCATCATTACAGACAACGGAACGCAGTTTGAAAGCAGAGAGTTCAAAGAGTTCTATTTAAAGTATGGCGTTGAGAAGAAGTTCGCCGCCGTTGCGCATCCAAAAGCTAACGGACAAGTCGATGCCGTAAACAAAATAATCAAGTCCATACTGAAGAAGCGTTTGGAGAAAGTCGGAGGCAAGTGGGTAGATGAACTCCCGATAGCATTATGGGCTTATAGAACTACCCACAAGTCCGCGACCAGCCACACTCCATTCGCCTTGGCATACGGCTCGGAAGCCGTTATACCTGTGGAACTTGAGGTTCCATCACATCCAGTGACATATTATGATCCCAAGACAAATCAGGATCTCTTGTTGGAATCACTGGACTGCATAGATGAAAAACGTGAAGAGGCTGAATTAAGGGCGACAGCACATAGGCACCGAGTCAATCGTTATTACGACGGCAGAGTCCGCCCAAGGATTTTTGATGTGGGTGATCTCGTTCTGAAACGAGTTTTCCCGGTACCATCACGTATGAATCCCAACTGGGAAGGTCCATACGTCATTAAACGGAAGCTTGGAGAGGGAACACTCAAGCTAGCGACCGTTGATGGCGTGACACTCCCCCGGGCGTGGAACAGTGAACATCTGCGACATTATTACATTTAGCACGTTTCTTTCCTGTTTTAGGCACAGTTATTTCCTGTATGTTTTTGTTCCGTTATCACTTAGTTTCTTTTGACCATGTAATCAGGAAATTTAGTTGGTTTTCATTAATAAAGGCTTGAAGCCGTCTTTCCCATAAATTACTAATGTTTGTATATCCCACAGTCGGGTGATTAATTACTAGAGTTACATTATTTTGTACGATGTACGAACTCGTATAAACAACTTCAATCTCCAAGTCCCCAGAGCACGGACTAGAGTATAAACGACTTCAATCTCCGAGTCCCCTGAGTGCGGACCGGGGTACTCTAAGTCCCCAGAGCACGGACTAGAGTATAAACGACTTCAATCTCCGAATCCCTTGAGTGCGGACCGGAGTACTCTAAGTACCCAGAGCGCGGACTAGAGTATAAAGGACTTCAATCTCCGAATCCCCTGAGTGCGGACCGGAGTACTCTAAGTCCCTAGAGCGCGGACTAGAGTATAGACGACTTCAATCTCCGAGTCCCCTAAGTGCGGACCGGAGTACTCTAAGTCCCCAGAGCGCGGACTAGAGTATAAACGACTTCAATCTCTGAATCCCCTGAGTGCGGACCGGAGTACTCTAAGTCCCCAGAGCACGGACTAGAGTATAAACGACTTCAATCTCCGAGTCCCCTGAGTGCGGACCAGAGTACTCTAAGTCCCCAAAGTGCGGACTAGAGTATAAACGACTTCAATCTCCGAGTCCCCTGAGTGCGGACCGGAGTACTCTAAGTCCCCAGAGCGCGGACTAGAGTATAAACGACTTCAATCTCCGAATCCCCTAAGTGCGGACCGGAGTACTCTAAGTCCCCAGAGCGTGGACTAGAGTATAAACGACTTCAATCTCCGAGTCCCCTGAGTGCGGACCGGAGTACTCTAAGTCCCCAGAGCGCGGACTAGAGTATAAACGACTTCAATCTCCGAGTCCCCTAAGTGCGGACCGAAGTACTCTAAGTCCCCAGAGCACGTACTAGATTATAAACGACTTCAATCTCCGAGTCTCCCGAGTGCAGATCGGAATACTCTAAGCCCACAGAGCGCGGACTAGAGGATAAACAACTTCAATCTCCGAGTCCCCTGAGTGCGGACCGGAGTACTCTAAGTCCCCGGAATGTGGACTGGAATATAGGCAATTCGAATCTCCGAATCCCTTGAAGGCGGATCAAATTACCCTAAAAACTCTAGGGCATGGGTTTAGAAAAAATTCTAAGTACTCAAGAATGTGGAACAAGAAATATGCCACTCCAAAGAATGTTCGAACAATGTAAGAACGGATTGGAAAATCATGCAACTCATAAGAACTTGAGTTTTGACCACAGTTATTCAGAAAGTTAAAGAAGCAAAAGAATCGTTCAAATGACTAAGGAACTAAACTTTATTTAATAGTCCAAAATGGGGTTACACAGCTACTCCTCCAAAATTTGGAGTCAAAAAACCTATCTACACAAACTACGGAAACGAAAAATAAAAGTAGTTACAAGACTTAAGAAAAATCTCGTTGAACGAGTATAGCGACTATTTCTTCGGTTTCTTCTTCTTGTCTTCTTTTGTTTTCTCAGATGACTCCTCTCCTTCGTGCTTCTTCTAGGATTTGTTGCTTGCCAAAGAAGCAGAGTCAGGAGCGGGAGAAGGAACATCCAGCGGTTTGGATTTGCCGGGGAGAATGATTTTCAAAGGTCTATTCCGCGGGTCGGAAAGTTCCAGTATTTGAGGCTCAACTTTGATCTCAACCTTCTTTTTCTTCTCTTCGGCGAGTCGCTCTTTCATGCTCATATTTGAAGTATGTTCGGAGGCGCCAGTGATCTCGATTTCATCACTCCCTTCGATGGGAGATGAAGTGTCAGACTTATCATCATCTAGCGCCCCGATCACTTGAGCATCAGGGCCAGGGGTTACTCCCGCATGAGCAACATCGCTTGTTTTCTCTGCCTCCTCCTTGGCGTCGTCGCTCCTCAGAGTTGGCTTAGGATCAGAGCAGCCTGCATGAAAACATAAAGAATGAACATTAGGAAAAATAACCGCTACCAGAAAGTGACAGATCTTTTAACTTCTAAAAGAAGAATTTTGTACCGGGTTCTGGCTGGCTATCAGTTGCGCGTGGAGTTTCACTCTCTAGAATAGGGGATAGCACATGAACGCCAAGCCCGGGATCTTCTGAATCGTAGCCGGCATGCTGCTCGAATGGGTCAAGTGTTGGCCGACCGGCCGATTGAGCAGAGGGAGGAGCAGCAGAATGAGGAGCTGCAGTCTTATCCCCAGATGGACCAGCTTCGTCGTTTTTCTCTTTTGGTAGGGGAGAGCCTTTGCTATAAAGCGCCAAAGCTGCAGATAAGTCCGCTGGCTCGTTCCCCCTAAGAAATTCCTTCACCAAAGCATCCTCATCGACTTCCTCAGAGCCCGACTCGATTTTTCTGATCTTCACTAAAGTTTCCCAGGCCTTAGCTAAGGATTCAAGATAGCCCTCGTCTAGGAATGTCAAGTCACGATGCATAAGGACGCGGGCGCCGTACTCGGCAATCAGCGGGTCAAACATGCACTTGACCTCTTCCCTGCCGGCCTCTGTAGCTGCTTCGAGGCGAGAGTCAATCTCCTCCGAAGCTTTTCTCTTGCCCTCCTCGCGGGCTTCGTCTTTCATTTTTTCAACCCTAGCGAGTTCATCATCAAGCTTTGTTTTTAAGAGCCGTGTAGCAACAATTTCGTCGCAGTATCGTTGGGACTCTTCTTAAGCAGCTATTTTATCCTCTTTCTCCTTAGAGAGTAATTCTTTCAACTCTCTGACTTGTAGGACGAGCGCGTCCCTTTCTTTCTGGATAGAATCTTTTTCTAAGACAAGGGCTCCGCTGCGCTGGACTGCTTCATCAAGTTCCTTTTATGGGTCGCCTCGAGACGAGTAACGGCCTCGGTAGTGTCTTTTGCACTCTGCTCCGTGGCTTCGAGTTTCGACTTATACGAGGCAAGCTCCTCATCTTGGCTCTTGATGATGTCCTTGTCAAAGCCAGCTTCCAACTTCAAACGGTCAATCTCCTATTGGCGCTCAACAGATACCTCTGAGACCTTTTCGACCAAGTGTACAAACGCGTCATGTTGAACATAGACATCGTTGTTGTAGGCGATGGCACTCTTCTTAACGTGCCCTGGGATATGATGAATAGCTGGGAGGAATTTCAGGCCATCGAAGCAGATTTTTGGGAATTTAGACTTAAGATCGACCATCTTCTCTGCTATAGTTGGGTCAGCCGTAGGAGTAGGGGTAGGGGGCTTGGAAAGTTCTGCTCTTTTTCGATGCTGCCGAGTTTGCCTTGTGCTCGACGAGCCAGAATGTTGTTCTCGGGAGACATCGGGTTGGGACCCCTTCTGCGAAAGCTTCTCTCTATCTGGCTCAGTTTGAGGAGGAGGATCACGAGAATATGAAGACTGGGAGTATGTTTTCTTTCGATAAGACGAATCGCGAGGATGGTTGTCTCGATCCTCGTAATCGTATCTGTCACTGCGTCTACCCGAACTTAAATCCCGTCCGGGATGATGAAATATAGAAGAGCCATGGAGGCGATCGAGTCCGTGGGAGCGCCTCATGTCACCTGCAAAGAATAAAAATAACAACGAGTTAGGAAAAATCGGGGTAATGAAAATCTTGAAGTGTATGGTGAAGTGCGTGTGTGCGTGTGTGTCCTAGTGTTCCCTCCGACGGACTGGTTCCTTTATCTTTACTGATTGGAGTGTTATCTCCCTGGACTGGGGGTTGGACTCCCGCGTTGCCTCTAGCGGGCGAATGAAATTTAAAGGCTTTCGGGTCGTCGAAACCATAATTGAGTATATCATCGGGGATGGTAAGGTTCGACAGACCCTTTAAAGAACTTTCCATGTGCTGTGAAGAAGCCTCTTTCTCTGACGGGATGAGCGTAACTTTTGAAGTTCCGCCAACTTTCTCCTTCCATATCTTGTACGTCAATTTCTTCTTTCCCTTCGAAGGGGAAGATGACATTTCAATATCGTTCACTTCGACTGCCGGGTTCCAAGCGGGACCCACATTCTCGCCTTGAGTCTCAGGAGCTTCATCCTCCTTGTGTTCACCCCCTTCGTGTGCATCAGGAGTATGGCGTGATGACGATCCATCTTGTTTTTTCCCTTTAGCGGGAGCGGATTTGGGGATGGAAACGCCCTCCGGAAGGCTAATCCAGCGACCTGGGTCTAACAAACCGAACCTCGACAATGATTCATTTGAAATGATGGTTCGGATGTCCCGATCCTCGGCAGGAAGAGCTCTAATGGCTTCGACGGCCTCAGAATATCCTCGGCCTTCAGGACGAGGGTTAATACCTGAAAAGATGAAACAAGGAGTTAGAAAAAGCATAGCTTCGATTGAGCGCGAAGGATGACTCAGGGAAGAGACTTACTGATTCGACCCATCTCCTCGCGAAACCAGGAGGGCAACGCACATAGAACCATTCCTGTTTGTACAGGGCGAATTTGCTACATGCTCCGGTTAAGATCTGGCATTTGTGGTACGGCTCGAGGAACATGAAGGATGGGCTATCTTTCCGCTTCTTAATCATATAAATATATCCGATGTCGCCGGAAGTTGGAGGCCTAGAGAAGACGGCCATGAAAAGTAGATAGGTCCCGTATATGAACGCGTGACCGTTTGGATGCAGCTGCGACGGGGCGATGTCTATGTACTGCAACACGTCCCTAAGAAATAAATTGAATGGAGGCACGCTGCCCATCCAGGACATGAACTTGTTACAAGCAGTATACCCGACTGGGGGCAGATGAGGACGATCATGTCTCGACGGGACCAACACATCGGAAAAAGGGATTCCGTGGATGGAACATATTCGCCGAAGCGCGACTTCATTAATCTTTAAAGCCTGTGAGTCGATCGGATTGTCCAAGAGAATCGTTGCCTCCAGGGCATCAGGAGCTAAGTTATGAGCAGGGAAAGTCGATGAATTTGAAGTGTCCGCGACTTCTTGTCTTGATGACGGTACAGGCCTATCAGATATAGTGGCGGAGCTAGATTTTTTAGGCATCTCCAATAAATAGTGAAGCTGGCTAAGCGCCTGTGAAAACTATACTTGAAAAATGTTCAACGTTAGAATTAACAACACGAATATTCCCCCCACGTGCTGTGTAAACTAGTGCAAGCATTCGTGTATAAGCATTGAGAATTTGAAGGTTACAAAGATATAAAAGTGAGCTTCGAATCATCGCCTTCGAAGACCGTCATCACTGACCGTCTCAAAAAGTCTGCCTTGTGATGATTACAGTTTTGGATTTAGAAAACGTATGTTAATCTAAGTTCAGATTTATGTCTACAAAAGTTAGGGAGTTAATGATCCAGGTCAGTTTCATATGCTAGCACGCCCGGGTCCTTGTCCTTGTTTTGTTAAGTGTGGTTCGACATTTATGCTGTTCGGCACTTATGATTGTCCGGCATTTGTATTGGTCGGCTTAAGTAGTGTTCAGCCTTGGTATTGTTCGGCTGAAATATTGTTCGACATTCGTATGGTTCGACATTTGAGTTATGTTCGGCCTTGATATGGTTCGACAATTAAGTAATGTTCGGCCTTGGTATTGTTCGGTTGAAATATTGTTCAACATTTGTATGGTTCGGCATTTGAGTTATGTTCGGCCTTGATATAGTTCGATAGTTAAGTAATGTTCGGCCTTGGTATTGTTCGGCTGAAATGTTGTTCGACATTCGTATGGTTCGGCGTTTGAGTTATGTTCGGCCTTGATATGGTTCGGCATTTAAGTAGTGTTCGACCTTGACATGGTTCGGCATTTAAGTTTGTTCGGTTGAGATATTGTTCGGAATTCGTAATCGTTCGGCATCCCCACTAATTCATGCCTTCACCTTAGCCTTCCATTTCCCTGTCCGGCGTATGATAAGATACGCCGAACCAGAGTTATGCCGTTCGACACCCTTACCTCCTCCAACACTTCCACTATTCTTTCTTCTCCTTTAGTTTCGATTTGGCATGAAGAAGCTAGTCACCCAATGATCTTATGTGCGATCACCCCTGGTCATTCCTCCTCGCCTCGCATCGTTCAGCAATAAAGACGACCTAATCAAAAGTTTTCCACATGACCCTCTCGGCTGCGCACAAACCTAAGTCTCGTGTTGAAACTATTTAATCAGGGAAGGGATTAAGATAGAAGGGATAATACCTAGTTAATAGATCGAAACTTGGAAAGGATTGAGTGGGCTTTAAGTCCGATTGGCAGGCGAAGAATCGCAAATCTTTAGAGAATGACGGCAATAAAAGTGTAAAAGAAGAGAAGAGGGAGAATGCCTGGTTTCATAGGGAGGAAGAAGAAGCCGAAAAGTCTATATTCGGTAGAACCGGTCAGAGCCGTAGCGTTCGGCTTCGAAACATAAAGTCGCTCGGCACATGAGGAACGTTCGGCTTCGAACGTATCGTTCGACATTTATACCACGTTAGGCATGGACCTCAACCACTGATATTCTCAAGAAGGCATCTCCATTAGGGTTTAGTCAAGGATTTGAAACAAAACATGGAGGATATGTAATTCAAAGCGCATCACGTTCAGTCACGTAATACACTTTGGGGGGCAAGTGTTTCCTGGAGATCTGACAAGGCAACTAAGTACTCGGCATCCAGGAGCGCTCGGCATCCAGGAGTACTCGGCATCCAGGAGTACTCGACATCTAGGAGTACTCGGCATCCAGGAGTGCTCGGCATTAGCAAGCGCTTGGCATCAGGCAACGTTCGGCCAGAGGCATCGTTCGGCCAGAGACATCGTTCGGCCAAAAGCAACGTTCGACTAGAGACGTCATTCGGCCAAAGGCATCGTTCGGCTAAGGGCTTCGTTCGGCCAGAAGGCACGCTCAGCTTCGATGACTATTCGGCCTACTCTTCCCACATAGCATGTGCCTCGTTCGGCATGAGGAGAGTGGTTCAGCATCCGACCATTCGGCCTGTTTGGTTCGGCACACAGTGACCACTCCATTTGGGCCAAGGTGTTCGGCTGCCAGGCCTGCTTGGGAAGTCCAACCCACCTTTGTCTATAAATAGAGGGGCAGGGGCACAGTGAAAAGGACCTTTTTTCGGGAACACCGGGGAGACTCTGCCACTTTCAAGACTCATCTTCTTTACTTAGCAATTGTATACAAGCATTTGATCTATGGATTGTATCTATAATCAATCATTAAGAAGAGCAATAAAGTTTAACCTCAAAGTGGACGTAGGCAATTACGTTGAACCACTATAAATCCGGCGTTCTTACTTTCTGCATTTAAATTAGCATATTCTTCCTTGTTTAATTTATCTTCATCACTTATAACTCTACATAATCTTTCTCAACGAGGTTAGTGACCAATTTTGGTGCTAACACGGTGTAATACTTTATTGTAAAATAAGACTCATTAGCCTAACATTACGCCCAAGATTTTTTCCTTTAAAATGATACTCTTCATTATTAGAAAACAAATCGTGCATAACTTCTCTATTTCCATAATCAATTTCAAAAGAAGAGAGGTCATTTTCACTACTATTACAAAAAAGAATTGTGCAATCCAAAATAATAGTAATACCTTTGACACTACTCCAAATTTGACCTTCTTCTCCATGAAAAAGTTTTTCAATTCAAATTTGCATAAAACATTTAGCCTAAATCTGGATAGCAATCAAACATTTTGAGATAAATCGGTTAAATCAAGAATTCCATTTTCAAAAGCAAGATCTTATAAACCATAAGAAGAAAATTCATTTAAATTTGCAAACCTTTCCAAAAATACTTTTCCATAAGTAGCATACTCAACATAAATTTCAATGGATTCTTGGTTATTATGAAGTTGACTTTTGATCTTTTTGGTAAGCCTAATGGCTTTGGATGAGGAGGGTTGGTTTGAGGAAGACATTATTGTGTAGTTTTTAGGTAGAAGAGGAAAGAATGATTTTGAATTTTGAAATAAAGTGTGAGTGAATGCAGGGATAGAGATGAGATGATTTAATAGAGAGTGAACTAACATTTTCAGTTTGAAAAGATGTCTTTTCAGTTTTTGAAATTAAGCAAAAGAGAAGGAAATTCAAAATTTGAATTTGAAAAGATTCGCCAATTTTCTTACACGTATGTCGACATACCCATGTGACATATGTCGACATATTGGTCGAAAATTTCAAATTTAAACAAATGCAATATATTCCTATATAAATATATACTTAGATAAGCATATTATTATTATTAATCTATATTTATTCCTATAATAATAATTCCAAATAATTGAAAATAAATGTAAAAAGTACCATTTTTGTTATTGTCTTTAGTTCTAATCCGGTAAATCTTCTATTGCTTTGAAACACATATTGATATTTTTTGTATCTAGTTCATTATCACTTGATGTAGTGCCAAAATCGTCTAAAGCTGCAGTGTAAGCCCTCTTTCTCTTTATGGATGAATCGGTGACAGGCGTGATCTTTAATTTCTTCTGATACAGACAATCTCTTTGCAAATGACTAAGTTCATCATAGTTGTAACATTTAATTACAGTCCCGTTTCTAGAATTTTTATTTTCAAGTCTACGGAAGTTATCCATCTTTCTGTACTTTAGGAATTTTCTGAAATTTCTAGTCATAAGAGCAATCTTCTCATCATTATTATCCTCATCTAAATCTTGATTGTCAGTTGCATCATTGAACGCAATTGATTTCTTTTCTTTCGCTTTTCTTTCCTTCCTGCCCGGCAACTGTGCTTCGTAGGATATTAGATTACCAATTAACTCTTTAATTTTTAAAGTACTAATATCATTAGCCTCTTCTATTGCTAATGTCTTTTGATTACATTATGAAGAGAGTGAATTAAGGAGTTTTCTGACTTGGTTCTCTTTAGAGAAATTTATACCTAATGATACTAAAGAATGAACTATATCATAGAATCTAGAATACATATCAAAAATAGACTCATTTTGTTTCCTTTTAAATAATTGAACTGATTAGTTAGCATGAATTTTTTTTCTATATCACTTTACTAGTGCCTTAATGTGTAACTTGTAGTGTTCTCCAGATTTCATATGCGAACTTACAAATTGAAACTCGATTAAATTCATTTTTACCTAATGAACAGAATAAAATATTCATAGCCTTAGAATTATTAAGTGCTTGTGTCCTTTGGTCTGGTGTCCATATTGAGTATTCGATTTGACGTTCAGTGTACTCATTATGTGTAATATTTCAAATATCTAAACCATTAAACTGTAAATAGATCTTCATCTTACATGACCAATAAGTGTAATTACTACCATTAAATAGTAGAGGTCTGGCAGTTGATTGTCCTTCTACAAAAGTGTAAGAAAGTGAACTGCCAGTGTTACTAGCCATTTATACTTTTCAAAAATCAAATTACGAGTTTTTGAAAACCTAAGGGTCCGTTTGTTTTCGTTTTGAGTTTTGTGTTTTGTGTTTTCAACTTGCGTTACAAAATAAAAGAAAGTGTGAGAAAGTTTTTTACAATTCTTAGCCGTTGCGACGATGAACAGACAATGAAGGGGATGAATTGTTTTCCATCTTTTGGTTATGTCCCAAAACACGAAAAATTGAAAAAACTTGTTTTCTATTTTCTATGTTAATTTCATTTTTCAAAATTGTTTGTTTTCCAAAAGTACGTAAGAAATGCGCATTTTTGTTTAGAAGAAAACACAAAACTAAAAACTATAAACCAAATGGGGCCTAATTCTCTTATACCAAATGTGAGTTATGGTGTAACGGATCTTAAGGCTATTTTAACCATAGAGGGAGGTGAATAGTGTTTAATTACTTTTATGAATCTTTCTAAATTTTTTTCAAGTCTTAAATCAAACATAAGATTATCAACTCGAATCTATACAATCAAGCAGTTACAGATGCAATCATAGATTAATATAAAAGCAATAATAAAAGGTAAAGTTAGAGAGATGACACCAGGAGTTTTATACTGGTTTGGATTAACCAATCCTGCATCCAATCCTGTACAATATTGTATAGATTTCTTTTCAATTGCCTGCTTTAACTAGGTAGCAAATAAACCAGAATACAATCTCAATTTCGAGGCTATGAGATACACGCTCTTGTCTCATGAGTCTGGGGTAAACTGTCTTTATTACCGGGCAATAAGATCACCCACTATTTTAGATGGACTACTAAGCACACCTACTTGATTTGAACGAACATCAAACACACCCAAACAAATAATAGTAGAGTTGTTGATTTCTAAATACAAACAATTGTACTTAGGATACAACATATCATATAGCTCTTCTAATAGTTGTTTGATATTTGAGTTTGTAGAGATAATGCTTCCAAAATAGTAGATAGTTTGTAGGGAATAAATCTAGTAGAGTATGGATAGATTCGATGTAGATTTTGAAGTATATAGAAAGTAGTTTTCAAGAAATATTTCAAGAGAGTAAGGGGTAAGAAGAAAGTAAGAATATTAGTTAAAAAATTCATTTGCACTCCTCTTTATATAGTGTGAATAGAAGTATCAATTTGTGAAGAGGTGCATCCAAAAGACGCTTCTTTTCAAAAATTAAAAAAGAAATCAACGGTCACTATGTCGACATACCCTTGTTAATTTTGAAAAATGATTTTTCTTTTAAATTGTTTTCAAACTTCTATATTTTTGTAAAATAATTTTAAACATAATTTTTAAATCCTTTGAACACATAATTTTTTTATAAAATATTTGCAAAAATATATTTTGAATTTAAAATAATTTATTCGGGTAAAATATCAAAGATCAATTTTTTTTAAAGATTAAAATTTGATATCAGGGATTTAAACAATTTGTTCAAATGACTCATACTAAACACTAGAGTCTAGGCTCTTCAAGTATTTTGTCTCTAAATTCATGAGTCTTGATCACCATCTCTAAATCTTCATTCTTCGTCTTCATACTAATCAGTCTTTAAGTTTAATCATTCTATACATGTGTTATATTCTTCAATATATACTATACAACTTGACAAAACATTAGTATCTATATTTATATGGTTTGTTTTCATTAAAATCAATATCTAGGATATTAACAAAGTTTACACTTCTCATCAATCCTACTTCACAAAGAAAGAACTGATTGACTCCATCCTTTGTCTTTTTTGTATTTCGGGGATCTAAACGAGGGTTCCAGACCCAAATGATCGAATCGACACTCCTCCTAAAGGTTTTTTTGCTTTCACTCCTCCTCACTTCTACCACTCATGTTATCTTCCCTTCTACTCTATTATCCATAATGTCTTGTCCTTCCTGAAGACCGCTCTTATTCAACTAAATCCTAACTCCTATAGTTACATTAATTGTTTGTTTATTATGCTCAAAGAACTCAAGCTGGAAGAGCTAACTCCCTCCATCCTTTGCTCCCTAGTTTTATTCAAAAGATGAATAATCGATTTTAGTGTTTTATCTATTATCTCTATTCTATCGGTAGTGGAGTAGTAACTAACTTTATTAACAGGCCTCAGGATCGGAGTCACCAATTCTTCTTTGTGAGATGTTATTCTCCAAACATCACCGGAAGATTCTCGGTTCCCGGTATGCATTCTTGCAAGATTTTTTATCATTTACTTAATGCTTATATTCATTTTTATCGATTTATGTTTAATTTTTTTTATTTACGATGAATGCTAGCTACTGAATCAAAGAAAATCGATTCTAGCATTTTGGCTAAGATTCCTAACCATGGGGATGCTACAACATTCTCAAGGAGCCGGTTGAGGCTTCTTACTAAAGAGAAATTAAGGAAGTACTCTCTAATTTTGCTAACCCATCGAGTCTTGGGCGAACCACCCCTCCCCCCAATTATGAAAAAGAAAAGGAATAACCACCAACCCTCCCTATCGATAAGATGGACGTGTTCTCCATAAATTCTCTAGTATGTTGCTCCACGACTAAAAGCCCCGGATACTCTCTAGGTTTTGTTTCTTGTTCTCCTTTTTCTTTCTGGTGTACTGAAATAAACTTCTCAAACATTTTTCCTTTGTGAATAGATCCTTCCGAAGTGAATCTTGTAAGCATAGATGCCTTATTTCCTAGTAAATATACTTCTGAATTACATGCTTCATCCAAGGAGAAAGGGAATTTGATGGCTTCAAAATCCACTTCACTATTTGTTGTTTCTACCGCTGAGGATACCATAGCAAAGGCTAGGGAAGATATGTAATGAAATAGTTCTAAGTTTGTCGTAGCCTATCTAAGGTTCCTTCTAAAAGGATAAAAGGCTGGACTGCTCCCCCACTTCCCATTCCTTCTTCTGGTACTATTGCCATTGTGACTAATCTTCCAGTACAAGATTCTGCTACTGATGTTTTTGGTCCTTCTCTTCAAGAGTTTATAACTTCTTTACACTGAACTTTAAGGCTTGATACTCCTCTTGAAGACGTTCATCCCTTTCTTCTTGGGTCAAGATCTTCTTGTTCTACCAACTTTATGGACTTGTTCACGAAGATCCTACGTTCTTTCGTATTTGCTTCCCTACGCTCTTTTGACACCACTTCCTCTTTTTCCATGAAATCTTTGGAAAATCATTTACAACACCTTACTCGGGTAAAGTTCTCTTGCCATATTATGGTATAAGTGTTGAGTTTAGTTATTCTTTAGGTTCTGATTTCGTAATGTTCTCTTTTTTAGATTAGTCGATGCCTGTTTGATTTTCAACAGTCATGCGCATCTACTTCCCAGGATGTGGTCAAGCTGCAGGAACTAAACTCCCTTTTATCTGAGAAAATATCTACTTTAGAAATCCAGATTCATTACCTCTTATCTGACAATGAGTCACTTTCCTTTGAGAAAACATCAACCATAGCTTCATTAGAACTAGAAAAGGAAAAAATCTATGAAGTTGGAGGAGTGGACAAAGCCCTTGGAGGAGAAACTTGAGAAGTATCGAGAATTGGAGAAGAAAGTGAAATCTTTAGAAGATAAACTTCCCTAAGCTCAACTGGAAAAGTCCGCTCCCGAGACATCCTCGGCAAGGTTTCCACTTTTAGAGAAGGATTTGGTTGAAAAGAGTCTTGCTATTAGCAAACTTTAATCGTCCCTTTATGCCATGAAATTTAGGGTTTTGTCTTTTTTGAGTGACTCCCTTCCTCGATGGAAAAAGCAATGTGCTGAGGCAATTCTGTTTACTACCTACAAAGACAATGTCGACCGATGTCCGGACATGTCTTTTACTTCATTTGATAAATCAAGGGTGGATTATAAGAAGATATTTGACATTTTACGGGGGCATATTCTAGATGATTACTCTGAGGTTATGGTAGAAGACGTTATTGATCCTGCCAAGTCCTTGGCTTTTGATGATATATCAATGGCTGATGATGATGAAGGACCAGGGCATGAAGTAGCAAACAATGAAAATGATGATAGTGATGAAGATGTTGACGATGAAGACAATAACAATGGGAATGATGCTACTAGTGGTCCTTCACCATAATATTTTCTAGGATGAGATAGGAATGGTGACCCAGATCAAGGCGGATCCGGAACCCCTTAAGGTTCAGGCTATACATCCGACTTCCCTCCTTTAGAGACTACTAAAGGTGTTGATAAATCCTCATCTCCTAGACACATTCCTTCTAAGTCCATGGCTCTTGAATCTGGTGAGATATGTCAAACTCCAACTCATGCTCAGCTTCCTCTTGAAGCTCAAACTCCTTCTAATGCTTCCTCTATTTGATCCTTCAGACCTAATGCCACTGTTACTTCTCCATGGGTAATTTTATTATTTTACTTGTAATTTTTTTGTACAGCACAATCGAAGATTATTAACGCAATTTAACTATCAACGTAAGAAAATGAATAGAAATTATGTAGAGATTATTCTAGATAAAAAGAAAAAGGAAATTTTAAGACTTAACTGAGTAAGAGAAAGACTATGCAAAGATTTGAATGAATCGAATGAGAAATATTCGAGAATTTTAAGACATCTCAAATGTCTTGAGAATTTCAAGAATAAAAAGGTTGCGCCTCTCCTTCGGAAATTCTGCTTTCACTAGGATAATTTTAACAAGGAAGACGAATGATTGATCATGCTCCTTTGAATGCTGATTGAGGATAGGGCCACACTTATGGAGTGCCTATATCTTGTTTGTGCTCGATTTCCCATGACCAACTTTTCTTTTCTAGGTGACGGTTGTAGAGGACTAATAGACGCCTCTATAGGAGATACTAGGATTTACATAGATCTGACCCTCACCCTAGGGATTGTTGGAACTTGCCCAGGGTTCCCATTGCGCCTTTAACTATCGATTCCCTTCCTCCTGATAAGATTAAATTTGATAAGAATAGATTTTTTACTGAGTATTATAAAGAATCTATTCTTTACGAGCCTTTATAATGTTGTAAACTAATTATCATTAGTTCTTAAGCTGAATTTGTAATGGTTTTATGGGCTTTGTGTTTCAATATATTCACTATCAATGTGCAGGCTTTTAAATATGTTCCAGTTTACTCATCATCTCCTATGTTAAGAGACAATTTAAGTAAATTAGTCAGATTAAAAGGACTTTTAGATAAAATTTCCCTTTGTTTAACAAATCTTGCCTAACAAAATACTGCTTTTTTCCTGACTTTCATCAGAAGTACACCCAATTTCTGAACCTAGATTTCAATTTCTTGGGTAGCCATAAGGACTAATTTCTCTATGAAATCCGAACTAACTATGCCAAAATATTATATAGTGGACTTAGCCTCCCTCCTAAAGAATGGGACTATCATGAGTTTCCTCAAGTCAATACTCCTCCTGGACCGATGCTTCTTTTTGTGCAATGTTTTCTATTTTTCCTTCCTCGTTTTAGAAAATTCGAGATGTCCTTTCGAATTCTAAAAATTAAATGTGTTGTAGCTTCTATTATTGTTATCTCTTCAGGATGTAATAGCTTTTATGAGAGACTTATTGTTGTTCAATGTTGTCTTTCTTTCATTTTTACTAAAATTTTGCTATTATATTCTAAATTATGGCGAATGATTGCCTTCATCTATTGATTCACCCAATCTCAATCAACGTCTTGAGAATATTCAGGCAATGCTAGCTAAAATACTGAAAGAATGATCCTCTCGTTATATATTTGGTTCTACAACCATAGATAGCGTCAAAGCTAATAAGTGGTACGAGAAATACATTAATATAAAATCTATTCTAAAATCAATTTAGGAAGTAATAACAGACCTTGAGAAGAGAGTTTTACAAAAGGATACCAAAATCGTTGAGTTGACTAAAAATCTTGATTCATGTACCTATTCCCAAGGGCAGTGAGTTTGATTCAGGTTTGCTAATTTAAATCAATGCATTTTTGACTTCGAGGTTGAATTGACAAAGTATAAGAACGAATGCCAATCTTACGAACTTATATCGGCCGAAGGTGAAAAAAGGCTGCCTACCCCTACCCTAATTGAATCTTCAAAAAGGAAATCACCACATCTTTCTTCTTTATCTCAAGGGCATTCGATCCCTTGCCATGGTACATCTGATTCTTCTCAAGTAGATAAATCAAGGGAACTAGCAAGGCTAAGTAGAGCCTTCAGACTAGATCGTGTTCAAAAGCTTAAGGATTGATGGAACGGGAAATTTATCGAGACATTCTCATCCCAAAGACTAGAGTTTGAGACGCTAGAGCTTTAAAAGAACAAGCTAACGATGAAGATCAAGGTTCTTGAAGACAATATTAGTGAGACGAGCATAGAATTTCTCGACTTAAGGGTGCAAATAAAACTTATGAGAAGGCCATATTAGTTCAAATTAACTCTGTTGGTTCTCTTAATATTATTCATCGCAAAGAAAAACTCAAGAAGTATCCCCTAGTCACCTTACAACACATTGTTGATCCTCCCCCTGCTCTTGAAACCCTTATGTATGAGGTAAAAGAATTGAAGATCAATTGGGATTAATGTTGTTTTATTCCATAAGGGTTCCCAACTTGATTCTCTTATTGATTATTTAATCGAAGTTATAGTTTTTATTAACTTAAAGATTGATTTCACATTTTTTGGCCCTGAAAGAGATAACAGGTTGAAGAAGGCGGTCGTTTCTATTTATCAAAGATTTCATCATTTTTTCGATATGGATGTTCCAAAGCTTTGAAAGAATTAGAGGGCCTATAATTTTGTACAAAGAAATGGGTTCATCTAGCGAACAACATATTTGTTCTTTAGATGTGGAGGGAAAAGGGGAGGAGCTTATCTACCAACATCACCCAATCCCTCATCCTCCGGGACCATAAATGTCAAGGAACAATAAACTTGTTATGAAAGAGTTTGTTGTGTGAAAATAGTTATGTCGCATCTTTATAAATTGTATCTTGTATAACTCTTGTATGAGATTGTATAGTATAGGTATGTTGATAAATAGAACAAACATCCCTTTTGCGTACCTGACTTCGGTGGTGTATTGTTTTGATGTATTTCCTTTAGTTCATTGTCATGATTTCCTTGATTTGTGATTGCTTTAGACTTATCTTGAGTAGTTGAATGTTGAATTCCATGAGCATTGTGTAGAGATTTTCTGCGTAATCATGATTTCCATTCACTTCTTTTAGACATGTGCTTTGGCCAGGCCTAGTGGTGGGGCCAAAGCTTAATTGACCATCACTCTTTGGATGGAAGATTCAGCCAGGCCCAAAGGATTTTGGTCCATCTTACTTGGATGGGTGCTTCGGCCATGCCCGAAGGCGGGCCCGATGGCTTTTCGACCATCTTAGTTGGATGGGCGCTTTGGCTAGGCCCGAAAGCGGAACCAAAGGCTTAATTGACCATCACTCTTTGGATGGATGCTTCATTTAGGCTCGAAGGCAAGACCGAAGGCTTTTCATCCATCTACCTTGGATAGGTGCTTTGGTCAGGCCCGACGGTGGAACCAAAGGCTTAATTGACCATCACTCTTTGGATGGATGTTTCAGCCAGGCCCGAAGGTGGGACAGAAGGCATTTCGTCTATCTTCCTTGGATGGGTGCTTTGGCCAAGCCCCGCGGTAGGACCACAGGCTTAATTGACCATCACTCTTTGGATGGATACTTCGACCAGGCCCAAAGGCTGGACCGAAGGATTTTTGGCCATCTCCCTTGGATGGAGGCTTTGGCCAGGCCCAATAGTGGGACCAAAGGCTTGATCAATAGTCAATCGTTATCCTTATTTCGAAGGCAGAATCTTGATTATTACTTGACTTTTACACATGGCTTTATTTTCTTTGGCTTTAATTCCTCGAACAATTGAGGCTCTATAAACTCATGTAGTTCTCCTTTCCTTACATAATACTCGATGATCCTAGATAAAGCTCAATAATCATTAATGTGGTGACTATTAGCTTTATGATGGTGGTAGTACGTTGCTCATATACGTCTTTCCTCCTTTTTTGTAGTATTGTTGGCGATCCAATAGTTTAACCTTCCTTGGTTCGAAAATACACTTCTTCTTGAGGGATGAGAAGGGGAGTGATGATTTTTGCTTTTGGCCCTTTTTCTTTAGGAGTTACTTGTTCATCTTTATACTTTTTCTAGGTATCCTTACCTCCTAAGTCCATTTCGGGTTTCTGCTTTCTCAATTGAAAATCTCCCTTTTTAGAGGTCAAATACACTAGCTTTCTCCAATTTTGGGCTAATTTCCCGAAATCATGGTTTAAGTCGATTTCAAAAATAGTTCCTCGTGCTTGTGACTGAATTTTTTTCCTAACCTGTGAGAATATGTCTTTTCCAAATCTTACTTTACTCCTATAGTTTGGATTCGATTTTTCTGGTCGTGGTCTATTGGCTATGGCATAAATTGGCTCTCTTTATATATGAAAGGTATTTAGACTCCATTTAATTGGACTATACTGAGCTACCCTCTTCTTTTCCTCCAAAGTCTAAGTGGCTAGCCTTTTCAAGTTCAACTCTTTCTCTTGACTAAATTGTTGATTACTTAGTGGGTATGGTAAAAGGTTAAGGTGTGGTTCTAAAGAACCTTATTGAGACATAATTTCCATAGTTGGAAATTCAAATGAGGTTGGCTTGTTTATGAAGAGATAGTGAGTGAGAGTGACTCCCGAGTTTAGCTCTTAATGAAAGCACCAAAAACTGTTAAGGTGAAAGATGGGCTATGGTTGTTGAATCAAGACAAGTAGAGATATAGTAAAGCTATAGTCATTGTGGAATTCATATTAGCATACTTTGATATATCCAACGTGAAGGTCTTTCAACATAATAAAATCCAAGTCAAATATCTAATGAGATGATGATGCAAATTATGCCAAGCAAGAGTCCTTTATTACAAAATTCTCAATTACAATTTATCCTAACGGCCACGGATCCCCTATTCCAAGCTTTCTTACAAAGTAGAATTATTGTGAAAATGGATGAGAAGGAGAACTTGATTAACCCGACCTTTCTTTTTGGAGGGGTCCATTTCTATTTATAGAAAACTTGAGCTGCAAGATTCACGGCATGTGGCACTCCATTAGAAATAAACAGTCATAACCAATCCATGTGGCAATAGTCAAAATAAAATATGGCATACTTGTTTGGAATACTCCATGATAGCTTCTAACTATGCACGATGGCACTTGTGATAATGCACCATGATAGCCTTAATTTGTTGCTTCAAAACAACAAGTGATGATCTGGAACTATTCACGATGGCTCAAATTACTCCAAAGTCATTCACCATAACCTACAGTTGCTTTTTGGATCTTCTTACCAAAGCTTCAATCCATAACTTGTGATGGCATCATCAAACTCCCCACGCTAGCTTTGATCTATCATCAGAAGATTGTATGTGATAAAATGATGAAACTTCTCTCGATGGATTGATTTATCACTTGGAGGACGGTATGCAGAGGCCTCATCGATCTCCTTACGATGGCTTAGCGGCCTTGCTCCACAACTGCCTTAGGTGTTTCATTATGATAGCATATACTTGCCAAATTATACATGATGACTTTATTGCACTTTCTAAGATAGCTTCAATTCACAATTTGAAGATTGCATGCGATGTATGCATCAAACTCCTCATGATAACCATGATCCATCATTAGAGCATTGTCCACGATAGCTCTTCCGATCTTTCCAAAATAGCTTTGGTCCATTATTTGAACAAAGTGCACGCCGACCCTGTTGAACTTCCTACAATAGCTTTATGGCTTTATCTCATGACCACTCTAAGAACTATATCATAGTTTCTATAATATCCTTGCAATGATTTCATAAAATATCCCATAATGGCTCTAAATTCCTTTCTCGTGATTCTATATGATAGTAGTATGGAAAACTTCACGATGACTTTGATGTTTTTCATTAATATATCACGATGGCTTAAATTATTTGTGTTCAAAGACATCACATGAAAGCTCCTGTAAGTTGCCCCCACAAAAGCTTCTATCTTAATATCACAAAGGTTTTTGATTGTCAGCACGTGTTGGCTTCCATGAATTATTTCACGATGACTTTGTCTTTTGTAATATTCATTCATTCTCCTGTGATGACTTAACATATTTGGGTATAAAAAATGATATATGAACATGTGTATTACTATATATATACATGTGTATGTGTGTGTGTATACATACATATGTGTGTGCATGTGTGTGTAAATTGCCTTTAAATTATCTTTATCCAAATAATGATTCAAGAGAAATCAATGTAATAAATTTCAAATTTAAATCTTTAGTTACGGAAATATTTAATTAACATCTAAAATTTTGGAAAAAAATTCCATTTTTTTCGCATGTAAAATCGAAATTAAGTTTAGATCCAATTCAGATAAAGTAATTTGTAAGTTCCATAAATTATTCATGCCTAGAAGAGAGATAGTGTACATGAACTTACATAATTGCAACTTGCATGAAAAGATCATGCAATACTTGAATAAAATAAATAAATAAAAATACTATGGAATACACGTATGTTTAATTTTAATTTGTTTAGAGACAACATTCATGTGTGTATTTGTGTGTGTATGTGAGATATAAACAAACATTCATAATTATAATTTTTGTATATATAGTAGTCAAAATAATTAACAAAGTAAATCTCAAAATTATTCCTTGACCGAGTGTACAACAAATTATCATGATTCAAAATAAAATTCAAGATAATAATTTAAAATTCATACCAAGTTTATATATATATATGTGTGTGTGTGTGTGTGTTTGATTCTAGCTAAAAAAGTGATCATTGTAAGTGTGTGTATCGTTCGGTGTTGCATAAAATACAATTAAAATAGATGATTCACAAATACATAAGTTCATAATTCAAAGATCAAATTCCATTGTTTTGTTTTTTATTTGAAATATTTATAAACAACACTTATAATAAATCAAAATTCATATAAAACACAATAACAATTTAAATATATATCACATACACAAATTTAGGTCAAGGGTAAACATGTTCAAGTGTGTAATAAAAATATAAATTTATCTTGTAGATCCAACCCTTTATGACACCTTGATTTGAGATAACTCCTTAGATCTCTAAACAGATCTACACCCAGCTTTGCAAGAGAAGGATAAACCCCTTGTATTTTATTTAGTTTAATGGTTTTCATTTGATTTGTAATTTAAAAAAATTATGGAATGGAGCAATGAGATCAGGTCCTAGTAAGGAAGGAGGAGAGAAAAAAAGTGAATAAAGGAAAGAATACAAGCAAGGCGAGCACATGGTTTTATAACTTCTAATGGAGGGCTTTGGCAAGGTGACCCGTTGTCCCCTTATTAATTTTGTATAATCGTGGAGTTTTTTTTTCAATACTTATGGAGGAAGGGGTTCTATAGGGTCATCTACAACATATATCTAACATGAAGCCTGCTATAACTCATCTCCTATATGCCGATGACGTTTTGATTTTCCTATCGGCTACTACATGAAATGCTGCCTATATGAATCTTATTTCTTTTGTTTTGGAAGAAATAGTGGGATTACGCATAAATCAAACTAAGTCTAAACTGTTCTTTAGTAAGGGGTTTTTTCCGAATAATGAAATATCTACAATTCTTCACATTTAGAACATCAATTACCTAATAAGTACCTAGGAGTCCCTTAGACATCCGACTATGTCCATGCAGTCCACTATTCGCCCTTGGTTGACAAGATAAGTAGTAAATTAGAAGGGTGGTGCAGTAATTTATTAACAACGGCTGAAATAGCAGAGTTAATACATAGTACAATCACACCAACTATTATGTATTTTCTTCCTATATATATCATTTACCAATGTTAGTGTTGAGAAAAGTTGATAAACTATGTGTTGATTTCTTTTGGAAAGGCAAGTTACACAAGATATCATGGGATACACTCTGTAAGCCTAAACTTGAAGGAGGTGTTGGTTTACGTAGATTTGTATATCTTAACAGTACTACAAGAATAAAATTGATATGGAACTTGCTTACAAAAGACTGTCTTTGGTCTAGATGGATGAAGGCCAAATACATTCCAAAAACAAATTTTTGGGTCTTACCTATCAACAACTTTTCAGGTACTATGAAACCTATATTACATCAACGTGATGAATCGTGCCAAATTATGACTAGAATTGTTGTTAGTGGGGAACAAAAAGACTTTTGGTTTGATCCTTGGATAAATCAAAAATCTTTGGTAGACTTATTTGGATGGAGTAGAGTTCAAATTTGTAACCCTGTTAATTACAAAGCAAGCCATATTATATGAGATCGAACTCTACAGCCTCAGTTATTGCCAAACACCAGGGAGGTCTCGACACTTATTAATCAGGTAGAACTACTCTCTGATCGATCTCCAGATTACTGGCGAATTGTACATCAAGATAAATTTGTTTTTGTTAAGGCATGGAATGAAATTTGACAACACACGGTAGAAAATTCAGATTTCAAACTTATTTGGCACAACAAAATAGGTAGGAAATTTTCGTACACTGCATATGTTGCGTACCTGGGTCATCTAGCTACAACAGGTCGTCTAGAAATTTGGAGCATTTCTATAGATACACAATGTATTTTGTGCAACAATCACGTTAAAAATCATTAACATTTATTTACTACGTGTGATTATAGTACTTATCCGTGGGACCTCGTGCTGGCGAAGCTAGATCTCCAACCAGAGCCACCACGAACTCTTCAACATCGGATTGCTAGCTTCAAAAGCAATTTTAGATCGCCATTAGTCAAACGGGATTTGGCTTTCACTTCGGCATCCACGCTTATTCACCACTTATGGCTCGAGAGGAATCGCAGAAGGTTTGAGAGTAGAAGTTTCTCAGTAGATTAGCGTTTCAAGCTGTTGGAGATAGATTTTTGTCTGCAAATGTTTCACCATTTTTGCCATTGAAAAACCACAACATAAGATAGAGAGCTATTGCATAGATGGGATGTTGAGCTCATAGATCCTGGTTAAAAGCGGCACCACACAATTTAGGGGTTTCATTTATTTAACGGGCAGGATGGGTTGACATTTGTTGGTGGTGGTGTTTATGCTGTTTGGGCTTTTGTATATTTGTTACTTAGACTTAGTATTTATATTATCATGTGCTACAGTTGTAAAATAGGGGACGTCATGCTCTTTTCCCTTATCGCAATTGTAAGGTTTTTTAAGGAGGCGAATCCCTTTATTTGGTTCTTATATGTCATTAATAAAGAATTCTCTTTTCAAAAAAAGAATACAGGCAAAACTTTCCATAAATCCCTATTGCAATTATCTCTTATTTAAAATCGTTTAAAGTTACACCGACATTATGTATCGATATGCGCAAATATAACTTTTATTTATGCATCCGGATAATTATAAAAACCTCACAAATATCAAATAAATTAAATAATAATTTATACTTCTCAAATATTATTAAATTTAATTAATTTACAACATTTTATAAATTAATTAAATCGTGTGGATTTTCGAAAAATTCACAAATATAGTTATGTGACTCATAGATGTGAATTCAGTTAGCAATTAACATTGAATAATTAAAATATTAACGTTCACATATTACCTTAGTTAGTGGTGTGACAGTTTGGCTGAATACATCGCTAGTAGACTTTTTCAGTAAAATCATATTTTATACTTTCTTAAGCGGTACCATTTAATAATGATTATTTATACTAATTATCTTCATCCACACTACATCACATAAGGACTTATGGAATTTGGTTTTGGTAAAAATTCTAATATCATTCACGTTCAACTTGGGTAGTCCAAAATAAAGTCCTAGATTCAATAATAACATTTATTATTAATCGTACTACTCTCACCAAAGATTTTGACTTTGGTTTGACTACAATTGATCGTGATACAAACCTAATACAACTGACAAGAAAAATTCTCGATTGAATAGTGTTTCACTTCCAATGCTTCGATTTACACCTAAGTGTAGTCATTATGCCATGATTTAACTATAATCATAGTGGAGTTTCCTCTTTGAAGTTCGACAGAATCTCAAATCAAGATAACTGCGTAATATTGTCACTTCAAAATTTCCTGTTTGGCCTTGCTATGATTAACCAACGAGAAATTCTTGGACTTCCATAGATATCCAATAATTATCAGTATGTAACCCATTAGTGTCCCCAACAGTCATGAGTAATATATTACCCAACATTTGGAGTGCACTACATACTTGGTCTCAACAGATTGATAACCTTTCTCAGAACATCTTGACTGGGAATATTTAAAATAAGTTGTTATTTGTATTGTGATTAATTACTCACGTTTGTGACAATTTGAAACTATAGTCGTATAACATTTCACTTAAGGATTTTCTTATTCATATATTTTAAATTAATTACATAATTAATTATCGCACTATATAACAAAGTATGTAATAAAAATCAAATGCCTTTATTATGAACAAGATCGATCACAGAGTTAGATATATGTAATAAATTACATAATTGCCTATAGGGCATATCCTTAGCTCTATCAATCTCCTACTTGCACTTGGGGTTGTTATGGAATCTTATTCCCATTCCTCTAATAGTTCTTTTTCAAAACGATCGAGCTAGCCCCTTAATGAACATATATGCTATGTTATTTTAATTATCTACTCTGTTAATTAACTCTCTCCAACACTGATAAACTACCTTTATCATGTCGAACTTTTTAGAGTATGTTTCTCAACTTCTAGTGAGCTTTAGGTTCTTTTGATTTGTATTACGACACTTTTATCATATAGTAATATTATGGGATTCTCAACATTTGAAATCATCCATTGCTCAGCTATAAATTTGTGCATACATAGACACACACACACACAAATACACACACGTTTTTTATTATTGCGCTCGTTTAAGGTGATGTACATAGCCTATTAGTTGAATCGGCCACGATTCATTGTTTGGAACATCCTAACTTAAAGCGTTTTAACTAAAATTGATCATGAATTCAGGATTGACAGACTATACTCTATATAACTTATAAAGTTCATGTCTGAATACTCCTTTATAAGGGGTTCATTGTTTCTATACACAATTTTGTAATACCCTACCTCTATACCCACACCACCAAAGAGTATTAGTAGGTAATATTGTTTGATAATATGGAGAATGAGGCGATATTGGGCTATCACACATGAATATTCCCTTGGACTAACACTGGTAGGTATTCAAAAACCAAATAAACAACTCACCTATACATACCATGTATTGACACGAAGCAGTAACACGTGCATTTCTAGGATAGAACAATACATAATATAAAATAAATCACAGAAAACACAAAGTCATCCATGCAATGTTTACATATAATAATAAATATATATAATCAAATAGGTCTACAAAAATAGTCAAAAGCCCACTTCATCAAATATACATACTTAACATGTTCAATATATATATATATTTCTCATCAACACACGAACACATGGAGCTACAATATATAGAATGATATACAAATGCTATATCCTCCATCTATGTCCAACATCCACAAACTGGTTAACTCATCCCTAAACTTGAAATGTCTCGGACTAACCCGAGTATTATATAAATAATAAGCAGGTCAGATTATGTCTAAAATGTAGATGTCAATATAAAATATCATTTGGCATGGTATAAACAAGGTTAACTCAAGTGGCCCGTGCAAATCTTAAGTGTCAACATATCTCAAAACCATGCACATAAAAGATAACCCATTCCCAAGTAAAAGTTAATCATCACATCAAACGGCCATATAATCAATTGGGTGAAACAACAAACATCTAACAACACTCATAAGAGGTCATCGGACATCATGTGGCATGCTATCAGCAATACCAGGATTATCTCTCAGATAATCGTAAAGTATACATACATGGGGTTTGTCTCACTCAATAATATATATATATATAACACAGAACAATCACCTAATTTGGTTAGCTCTGGCATTAATATGGCTATAGGGTTTGGTCTTGTAAAAGCAGCGAAAGATGGTTTAGCTCGACACCAAGAATGCGCATCAGGTGCTTGTTGGAATGCAATTGAAACAAACATGTAGGATTCTGCAGCAGCTTCTGTTCCCACAACAACATCCATTGAGACTCTTAAGTTGATGTCTCTCTTTTCCAAATTTCCGTGAAATGTTGGGGTTTACTTGCCCGCTTTTTTTGACAATGTTGAGGTCGATGGAGTGATGGTTCCTCCATTCGAAGTCCTACAGGTTGGCGTTGATTACTGGTTTAACTATCCGGTTAGTTTTTTTTGGACTCTAACCCACCATATCATGTGGTTAAGGAGCAATAATGTCAAGTTTGGATGCCCAAAGGTGGCCTTAGTGTACATTTGGATAATAATATGTTTTTTTTAAATTCTCGAGGGGTGAAGAAAGACATCGTGTTCTAGAAGCGGATTCGATACTCATTGAAGGGAAGCCTTTCCCTGTCACTTCTTGGAGCTCACCGTGGGCAAGGCTAGGGAACAGGTTTTGTCTATACCTGTTTAGGTGCATTTTTCTCATATCCCCTCTATCCTGCAACCCATGATTGGGCTTGATCGGCTTGCTGGCCTTGTTGGTAAGATGATTTGTTTTGGGATTATCATGGCTAGGAAGATATTGGTGTAAGCTAAAGTGTGACGTCCCACCCTGAGACCCACATTAACAAAGAGTATTACTGGGTAATACTGTTTGCTAATGCAGAGAATTGGGCCGCATAGGAGCTACCATCTATAGCATTGTCTCAAATATATATTGAATACGTCGACAATGCCATATTTTTTTTCAAGTGGATCGACATATCCAATAAATACTTAATATAAAGCCATATGTGGCTTTAGGATCTATCAGAACAAAATACAACAACTTGTATGCAAAACACATCACAGAACAGTAGATCATCACATATATATATATATATACATATACAGATACATCACAGAGTATACAAAATGATACATGTCAAGTGGTATATCAACCACAATATACAAGCGAGTCAAAAGAATATACATATCAGAGTAGCAAACCAAAAAGGACTACACAAAAATCTATAACAAAAAGAAATAGCAGAATAGAGTCCATGTAGAAGCAGAATAGGCTAATTCCAAATGTACCTAACCTGAAACACCTTGGTCTGACCCGAGTATAAAATACACGGGTCAGTCTAGCTAAACAAATCAGTTAACAAGGACAAGCGATAATATGAGCATAAGGATAATGTGATAATATTCTCAAGTGAGAAGGGACAACTAAAGTGTATGATTATATCAAGTGATAATATGGTATCACTACAGAAACATATAATCTCAAAAGAGATAAAATAACCCATAACACGCTAAAAGTAGCGAGCCTCATATCATCGGCATTCATAAAACGTCAAATATGGTTTATGGGAAAACCTAAGCCCGCCATCTTGGCAAACCCAAAACATGCATAAAGGGATCCCATCTCAAACACACCATAAGGCAAATATATCTCCAAAGAGGAGAATAAAATCTCAAGTAAATACCAAAAGGCAAATCTCATATAACGCCAGTGTAGACAATTCAAATCTCAAAAATAGAACTTCCAAGAGTTCAAATTTCCAAAAGGTAATCGCCACAAATGTATATCGAATGGTTCAAAGGACTGATTCTGGAAAAGGGTGATACACTAGGGAAATCACAAACATCAATGAAATCATCTCAAAGATATAGCACGTGCTTATGGCCGAAGCCCACCAAGTACTGCTCTCTCAAAATAAGGCGCCACGTCTCTTAGACAAACGTCCCGAAGGATAATAAATACGTCTCTTAGACAAACATCCCGAAGGACAAATACGTCGCAATGGACAAATACATCTCTTAGAAAAACGTCCTGGAGGACAAATGACCCGAAGGTCCAGTACTAGCAAATACGTCTCTTAGACAAATGTGTCATAAACTTTCGGATAGGAACCCGAACAGTGTTAACGTGTGTCCCATACCACACATTCGCACTAAACGGTTTACTAACCGCTAGTAAATTTCACACTCAAAGCAGTAAAAAATTTACCTCATTTCATCGGTAAACTTGACCCGCAGGTCAAAACGATCAAACGGACAAGTCGGGAATTAACCGATAAGATAATGCACGTGTCCCATACTACGTGTTTTACCAAACCGTTTAATTCTCCTTCTCATTCGCTCGAATAGTGCAAAAACGTGTATTTTATATATAAAATAATTTACTTGAGAAAACAAGCTTTTAATACTAATTTTGAAAGCCATATTTGAAAATTTCCTTATTATCGAGAATAAACAGATTCTATATTTGAAAATACATTAAAAGTATCATATAATAATAATTTAAAATTCCCATTTATTTTAAAAAATATTTCAAAAAGGTTTGAAAAAATCCGTGCTCGAAAACGAATAAAAACCCAAGAAATCACTCAAATCGATATTCGAATTCAATTCAAATTAAATTCAAATTTAATCCAAAATTTGAATTTCAAAATCTCCAAAATTTGGCTAGTCTACCGATAGACATCATGGCCTCAAAACATTTCAGAAATATCACAAAAACATGAAGTAAAAGTCAAAAGTCGGACGGAAAAAAGAACATAAAAATGCATCGGCAACACAATACCCAGATCTGAAATCTTCTCTAGGTTCAACTTTCGGACATGAAACAGGTGGCCAAACGATCTTTGATTGAACTAAAAATTGGTGTGCACAAAGTAGAAAACTTCGGCTTTCAAACAAAAAAGAATCGATGCATTCCGACTGGAAATGAAAAAGTTACGCTATCTCAAACATGGACTCAGGCCATGTTTGCAACAATTCAAAAACAAAAATATGCCCAGGCCTGAAAACCATCTTGGGTCCAACTTACAAGCCTGAAACAGAGGGACAAACGGACTCATATTGAGCTGAAAATTGATATGCACATAGTTGAAAAACTTCATCTTTCAAACAAAAAAGAATCAATGAATTCCGACTAGAAATGAAAAAGTTACACTGTCTTTAACATGGACCCAGGCCATGTTTGCAACAGTTCAAAAACCAAAAAATGTACAAGCCTGAAAACCATCTCGGGTTCAACTTCCAGGCATGTAATAGAGGACCAAATTAACTTGGATTGAGCTGAATATTGGTATGCATATAATAGAAAACTTCAGCTTTCAGACAAAAAATAAACCAATGAATTCCGACTGAAAATGAAAAAGTTACGCTATCTCAAACATGGACTCGGGCCATGTTTGCAACAGTTCAAAACCCAAAAATGTACAGGTGATTTCCATGCTATGCATTGATTTTGCAGCAAAGTTTTCAGGTATCAAACGAAAGAGTTTTGCTATGAAATTTTGCAGACAAATACTACAACACATGAATTATCAATAGAAGAAAATCCAGCAGCATTTCATTGCCGGAATTGAGAGAAAATTACATGCAAAGTGACACCCAAACACAGTTTTCACAGAAACAAAAACATCAACAGAAATCAATATATTGAAGCTATTTTTGCATATATTTTTGGCATTTTAAGCTTTGCTTCAGCTAGCATTTGTGAGCAGTTAACTCACCTTGCAATGAAGATCAAAAACCCGAATTTGAGCTAAAAAGTGGAAGCTTTGTGCAAGTTTTGGCTTCAAGAACCTGTAAAAGTGAGAAGTAGATGCATGCAAAAGGAATAAAAGCCATTAAAAGACAATTCATTTCACAAATTAAGATTTTTGATGAAAAGATTGTGTTTTGGAAGCGGTTATTCTTCTTTAGATTGAATAAGATAGCAACTTATTGAAGAAAATTGGAGATTAAATTCTTTGGATTTGAAAATTTGGTGGAGTTTGTTTCTTTTTCACTGGTTTTGGTTTTCTAGAGAAGACGAACTCAAATGTACGTACCAGAGAAAGTTTCTCATTTATTACTTCTGGTTTAGGTTGGCTAATGGGCTTTGGACCCAAATTTGAGAAAAATTAATTTGCCTAAGTTAATTTATTTCAACACTTAAACCAAATGTACACTAGGTTATAAAATGTCATTTTCTTCAAATTTTCATCCAAACAATTTATGTAAACTTACATACATGTGAAATAAAATATTTTTCATCATATAAAAAGATAATTTTAGTTTTAAAAACATTTTTATTAAAATTAACCCTTATCTTACAAAAATACATAATTTACACAAATGAATCTATAAATCCTTATTTTTAACTTCAAAAATTCTATAAAAATTATTTTCTTACATATAAAAATATGACAAACCACCAGACTGATTCAGCGCACGATTCTGATTTGATGGGCCCGCACCACTAGACTACGGCGCCCGCACATACTAATCCAACTTCCGTCCACGTATCAGTTTTTCAATGAGGTCTTGTAAGTGACGACACTCATTGGTGTTGTGGCCATAACTCTCATGGAATCTACAAAATTTTCTTGTTTGGATTTGTCTTTCCGTTGGTGGCTTCGGAGCATGTTTCTTGTATTGCATGGTATTGCAGGTTTGCAAATACACATTTTCCAGCGACGTGTTCAATGAAGTGTAATTATCGTACATGGAAGCTCTACGCCGCAGACCACGAGTGTGATCGCGTTTCTTTCCCTGATTTCCATTGTCTCTCTGCTGATTCTGTTTATTTTGGATGTTCAACTGAACTTTTCCAGAACCATCTCCGGACTGTTTAACAGCGATGTTACTCTGGATTCCTTCGATGTTGGGTCCTGCGTCATCCTGCTTCCTAGACTGTTTCGCATCCTCCCTTCTCAAGAATTGGGCTGCCTTGGAGTAGAAACGGTCCAATGACGCAGGTGGTTTTCCAGCTAACCAATTTCCAAACTTGGAATCAGGGTCAATCCCTTTAGTCAATGCCATCAGGATAGAGCTATCATTGGGATTGCTTATTTCTACACACGCAGCATGGAATCGCTCCAAGTAACGTCTAAGTGTTTCTCCGGGAGCTTGCGTTACACTAGACAGAGTGTTAACATCTTTAGGCCTCGCTACGTGCATACAGAATTGTTCAACAAACTTGGTGGCCATCTGATCAAAATTATTAATGGATCGTGGTGGCAGACGAGTAAACCACATGGTTGCAATGCCTCAGGGAAATGGAGAAACTACGACATTTTACTGCATCATTAGCTCTTGCTGCATTCATCAGCCATTCGTACTTCAGGATGTGTTGATTGGGATTAGAACTCCCTTCGTAAACTGGCAAAGTTGGCATCCTGAAGTGCCGAGGTGGATCAGCATACAATATGTCATCGGTGAAAGGGGTATGACTCCGGGAGATTCCCCAGTCATCATTAGAGAGACCCTGACTTTCATGGATCATTTGGCGGATCATTGTTGGTATATCCGACATTTGGATATTAGGACCATGCTGTGCCAAGGTGTGGTCGGGTTCCACAGCGCGAGTTTGGACCGGACGCGGTCGACGGTCCATATCTCGCCTCCTTGGTTCGACATTCTCAGGGACATAAGGTTCTAGAGTATGCTATCGCTGGCTTCGATGAGGATCAGTTCGGTTTCTAGCATCAACCCCTTGTTCAGTAGCGATGGTGGCAGCAATATTGCCTGTGACATGATAAGAAGCAGCACCTCCTCGGGATGAAGGTCCTGTATGATGACTAGTGGATGGTCCAGTTCTGGGTTGCCCAAGATTCGAAGCAGGTTGGTGCTCTGTTGCCTAGGTGTAGCTTACATCCAACCGTGGGCGCGTGGATCAGTGATGACCATCAGATGAGGCTGAACTCTCTGTGGAAGAATAAGAACCTTGGTCTCTTCTGGTTCTTCTGCGCCTTTGGCGATTTAACTGGTTGGTCAACTCTGTGTTGGCGCGCAGTTGTTCAGTTAGCTGTTGTCGACTCTAGGTCAATTCTTGGAGCAGCATCTGAAACTCTTGTCTGGTAACCGGGCCTGTTGGATCTGAAGGTCCGGCGACATCTTGGTTTGATGGAGGCAATTGCACGGGATTCTGCCTGTCCCGTCCTCCCTGATCAGCAGCTGTAGAAGTAGTCTGTGTACTTACCATGGTGAATTGGTGAAAGTCCTTTTCTAGATCTAATGCAAATCTGAATAGAATGGAAGGGCTTCAAAGTTCTAGATCTAGATCTTCTTCTTGGATTTATGCAATCCGATATAGATAGGAGATCCAAAGGGCAGGAGAAAAATTGGTTTTTCTCAGTGAAAACACCAAAGTGTTTGTACCAAAATTGGGCACAACACTCTTCGGAAGTTTTTGAAGTGATAAAGTGAAGAAATTAAATGGAAAAAGAGGATTATCTAACAAAAACTCCAAATTTCAGATATGAAAATAATTAAAATGCAAGGAGACACAAGAATTTAGAGTGGTTCGGCATATCGCCTACGTCCACTATGAAGTTGATAGCTTTATTGATCTTTCTTTGAAGATTAAAAGTTAATTTAGTGAGTTATAGCAGATAATTATGATTTGTAGCAGTGAATTTCGTTATTGGCAGCAGCAAGGGAGTTTAGATCTGGATCCGGCGGAGTCTGGGCGTTGGAGCATTCAAAGAAGAAGAAGCCCCTTTTCTGTATGCCCTGGGGCTCTATTTATAGGTGTAGGAGGCTGATATTTTGCTCAGCTCTCGGGAGGCTCCTTCTGGCACGTGACCAGGCCCGCGCGCCCAAGCCCGCGAAGTTTCAGTCCGATCCGTGATCGATACGAACGGATTTCGTATCGATCAAGATGGGGTCCGATGGAGTCGAAATTTGGCATGGACATTCTTTAGCATGAATGTAGGATTCTGTGAAAATTTCATATCATTTGGACTTGTAGATTAGGAGATATGATCGATACAAATTAGGATCTTTGGTTGGCTGTTTCGTTCGACTCCCTCATTTCGACTTGGTCTTGTTCGAATCGCTGTTCGACTCGGTCTTGTTCGAATCGCTGTTCAACTCGATCTTGTTCGAATCGCTGTTCGACTCGGTCTTGTTCGAATCCCTATTCGACTCGGTCTTGTTCGAATCGCTATTCGACTCGGTCTTGTTCGAATCGATGAAAGTGATGGTCCAATTCGTATTGGCTGAATTAGCCTAGTTTGTATCGATGAGAGTCCCATTGTTCGTATCGATGGCCATGCTTTGTTCGCATCGATTGCCATGCTCTGTTCGTATCGATTGCGGGGCTTAGCTCGTATCGATAAAAGTGCTCCACCTAGATGGATTCGAATAAAGGCTTTGTGATGGATACGAAGTGGTCACTGCACGATCGATTCTAACAGTGCATAGTTGATGGAGTCGAACCCGATCAATTCGAACTGAGACTCTGGGATGAATGCGAGGTCACAGTCATTCTGATCGATACGAAAGTGATGGAGTCGAATAGAGGCGTAGCTATGGATACGAAAACTGAGCGGTTTCCTTCATTTTGCATCGATCGTAACTTGAGTATACGAACTCGGATGGACTTGAAATTTGGAACGTTGGCTCTCATAGCTTCGCTTGTCGTGTCATTTCAATTTTAGCTCGATCTGGACTCGGACAAAATTCATCGATATCCATAGTGAGCCTGTGTATAACCTATCTCTAAGACGGACCGTCATTGGTTACTAGTCAATTCCTTGGTGTCACGGCCTTGCCAAAACGCAGGATAACATTTTTCCCCCAAAGTATGTCTTATGGAAACATGATGTGCTTTGAAGTACTGCAATCTTCATTCTGAATAGTTATCGTCTTTTCGATGAAAGCTGTAATCTTCGACTGTTTTTCTTGATAATGTAAACTGTTGACTGTCAACTGTTGTACCCTGTATTGTTGCAACTGATTGTTGTATGCTAGTGATTAGCTGTTTGTTGTTGTAATCGTTATCAAATGAGTTTTCAGTTCATGTAAGTCTGGAATATGGAATATTAGTCCGTCATATATGCATATATGTTAATCTGACTCTCGCTGACGTTCACGAGTCGTTGTCAGTTTATCTTATATTGAATTCCATATCGATCCTCTCCTGAACCGACGCGAAATTTGTTGTAACAACGCTCGATGGTTGTTTTTGACTGTTCCTTCATATCGATCCTCTCCTGGATCGGTGTAGAAGGTTAAAACATTGCTTTTGCATCGGTATTCATTGCATTGATGGATACAAAATGAGCATTTCGAATCGATGGATGTGGGGCATGATGGATATGAAGCGGTCATTCGTATCGATAGGTATTAGCCTCTGGGAGCTGCAATCTGATGGATTCGAACTGTTCGTTCATATCGATGCTCTGGGGAGGGAATCAAAGATGACCGATACGAAGAATGGCTTCGCATCGATGCAGACTCGAGTCCATGGAGTCGAACAGCTTGTTCGAATCGATCACGCGGTGGCGCTTTGTAACTGGTCGAATCCATTGGGAGGCGAATCGTTTATTCCATTCACCTTTAAGCCCGTATAAATACTCTGTACTTAGCCATTTTTTCACTTTTCACTTTTTACTGTTGTGCCTTGCTTTTGTATCGCTTCTAAGAAAGGAAAACTGCTCGAATTCAAATCGAACCAAAACCCTTAATTCCTTCAACCATTTATCGAAATCAGGTAGTCAATTGAACAAATCCAATCGTAACACGAAGAGATCCAAATTCTCATGCCATTACATTTGAATCTGTGTCTGAACATTGCTCGAGGAAGGAGATAACGTGCGAGGTCGAGGAAGGACAGAATGGAGTTCGAATTGATCTGGGGAAGAAGGAGTGTGAAGGAAGATGGCTTGGTCCTCGTTTTCGTGTCGATCCGGAGGGCTTCGAGATGATGAGATGGAGGCCTTCGTATCGATCGATGGCGATGCTATTGCATCGAGTCGAGATAATCGACGCAATTGTCTCGAGTGGGTTGATCGATGCGAAGGGGTTGCGTCTGATGGATTCGAAAACCAGGGTCCTTGATCGATTCGAAATTAGCGAGTCGAAAAGGATCGATACGACGGCGTCCCAATTGATGGATGCGAACATTTCTCCTGGATCGATTCGAAGTCCCCTGCCCTTTGACCGAGTCGAACTTGCACGCAGATGCATACGAATTATCGATGCGAACATGGCTTTATCGATCGATATGAATTGAATGTTAAAGAACCTGTAATTCCCTGTACACTTGAGAAACTAACTCCGATGAGCTTCGAACTTGCATAACTGGACTTGACCTTAGAATGGCACATTTGACTGTCTTGCGAAGCTCGTTGATGGAACTATAATGATAACAAACTTTAACTTGGAGTGATGGCACGGTTGTGACGATCAGTGATGACGGTCCTTCCGACTGAATTTCGAAGTCTCGTCGTTTTCATGTTTTCTCCAATTCTGTAGAAATTCTCAAGCGATATACAGTACTGCACTGCACAACACACTCACACACTTTACACTGGGGGATGCACGAGCGTTATTGTCTGTTTAACAATGATTTTTCATAAGCTAGTCAGTCATGGAACCTTCAAGTCCATAGCAGTAGGAACTCCCGAGTTCAATTCCTTCAACCATCGAAATACCGGTCATTGAACCAAAGTTATAGACCCAGCTCCGGACGAGCGCCCAGGTGCCCAGTTCATTTGTCATCCACAGGATTCTGTGCCGTCCGGTATCTCCGAAGATATGCTGGGACGGATTTGTTTAAGGCACGACTTGTCGCTTGATGACGTGCTACTGCCTGGGCCAAATGACAAGCCGCATGATCCCCGGGAGGGGTTTACCGCTTTTAACCGTCATGCCTGTACGACGGGAACACTTCCTCCTTTCAACCAATATATAAGGGAGATGTTATCATTCCTTGGAATAGCTCCATCCCAACGGATACGCCCTGTTGAATAGCACCTTTATTTTATTTATGGAGATTCTCTTTCAACCACCAAAGTCGATCGAGATTAGATATCTATTTAATGTTAAGAGTCATGTAGATAGTCCTTCTTTCACCTTCTTGGAAGCGGTCAGGAACTGCCACATTATAATGGGCTCCTGGGGAAGGCTAAGTTACTTTAAAACCGAATGGTTATACGTTCGGTGCCCCCCTGGATTTGCTAGGCAATGGTTGGATAGACGTAAGCGTTGCCATTTTTCTCTTGAACTATCACGAGAATAGTAACCGACTTCAAAACTGACACATTCCTCTTCTTTTACAGCCTCAATTTCTCGACCAGACGGTGCACACTTCAAAGAGCTAGTTTGGATCCTCCAAGCGGTTCTGGGCAAAGAGAGGCATTTCGACTTGGTTCTGACCGACAGAAACTTGAGGACTGTCGGGCTGATTGAACGGAGGTAGAGCATATGGCTGGAAGGGACACTTAGAGTGGTCTCGAAGAAACGGGTGAAGCGCAAAGCGCCCAGAGTCAGAATAGCCAAAGAAGTTGATCCGGAGAGAATGCCCATCGATAATGAGCTCCAAGCTAGGCCTTCTTCCGATGTCCAGGGTTCAGGCGGAAGAAGAAAAGGCAAGGCTGTTGCTCACAAGTGTTCTAAATCCGAGAGATTAAAAATCCATGGTTATGTCCTTGCCCGTCCCGGGGATTAGAATTTCGGAGGCTCCTCCCCCGCTAGTAGAGAATCCTTTTGAAGGGCTTGCTAATATTTCGATTCTGGATTATGTGTCGTTTCAACACGACGCCGGGATGGAGGAGCTTGATAATGCTCTTGAACTGAGCAGGTCGCTTGCTATGAGTGCAGCCGACATTTCCGGTTGGTCGGGAGGTTGCACATGCATACACTTCACTGCACTACATGATTCATAACTGTAAATCGTCCAACTTAAGAAATCATTAATTCTTCCTTCGTTTCTAATTTTCATGTACTATGTCTGGGAAAGGATCGATGCTCGGGAATCTTCACTCGGCCCGAAAGGCTTCTACCTATTACGATTCCCGAAGGAGGGACTCAGATAGAGACCGCGATTGCGAGTACTCTAACCAAGATAGGTATGGACGTGACAAGGACAGAGAATACAGACATCGGTCTAGATCACGCTCATCTCCTCTTAGGCTTCCATCTCCACCTCCCGTTCTGGTTCCACACCCGCCAGAGCCTCCTCGTCACATGCCATCTTCTCACACTTCTAGATCTGAGACTCGTCTCCAGACAGTCGAGACCACGGCCTCCATAATTACAAAGCAGGTCCCAGTTGAGCCCACAGGAGAAGGGGCCCTTAAATTGGCCCAGATGAGGAAGGATTTTCCGAATATTTGCTTCGATGGCTATGTCTTCCCACCATACTTAAAAAGAATTCCATCAGGGGTGGAAAGCACGATGCATGATTACGTTCATGACATCTACACCCAGTACAGAGAGTGGGTAAAGGCTGCAGAGAAAGCTTCTAAGGTGGCCTTTGAGCGAGCCAAAGCGCTTGAGAAAATGGAGACCGAACTCGCTCAAAGGGACTGGATTATTCAAGTGCTCACTGCTGAGGCCGAGTCTTCTCGGAAATCTGAAATCGAGGCCACCAAAAAAGGTGACGAAGCGAATGTGGCCATGGAGAGGTTGAGGCAGACACATGTTGCCTTGGTGGAGGAGATGGGCCATCGGAATACTACAGTTACCGCCGAGCGGGATGCGACGGTCAAGGAACTTAACGAGCTCAAGGCTAAATTTTCCGATATGGCCAAGGAAAGGGATGATGCAAACAACGCATCCCAGGAGGCATGCGAACAAACTGTTCTACTTAGGGGTGAGCGGGATGTAGCTGTGGCTAAAGTCCACAAGGTGGAGACTGAGGTCGAGGAGAAAGTGAAGTCAGCCGAGTCTAGGCTAGAGGCTGACATCGAAGACCTTCTCGTTGTTTACAATGCTAACATGTTGAGGCACAAGGGTCTAGCCTGGCTCGATGATTATCCAGCGCATCTTTACAACGCTTGGGGCCGACTAGTTGAGGAAAAGGAGGCGCATCTGGGTGAGTCTGTGGATGTATTTGAACTCGAGAATCGCATTCTGAATGAAGATGAAAGGAAGATTCTTCATTAGTCAACGATTCTACATGAAAAGGAAAGACTCGGCGCCCAGCACTTCGAAGTAGGAGAGGGTTCGGGGGTTGAACATCATGAGGCGAGTCTTGAAGTTCCAGCGTCAACCCAACCCGAATCCTCATCTGCGGTTGAGCCCCAAGCAATTCCTGCCTATAATCCGGATCAGCCGCAGATGTCTCCGGCTGCAGCGCAAGTTACTGAAGCCATTCTGCCGCCCACAAATCAAACTGAGGAAGGTATTCTGAACATTCGCATATCTGCCTCAGGTCGGAATCTTTATTTGAGTTAAATTCTGACAGTTCTCTTACTTTTGTCCAGTGATTGACGCTGCACCGGCCATGCCTCCTGCTACTCAAGAATCATATCAGACGCAGGAGGCTATTGTGACCGAAGCGATCACCGTAACTACAACTGCCCCACTCGACGATGCGCATGGAAGCACACTTGCATTTGATGAGCAGTTGATGGAAGAACTCTTTCGCCGTCATGGTGATCCTTTAGCTGACTTGTCATTTGTCATGGGCGGAGGTGTTCCTACCACAAGCTCTTCGATGCCGACTACTGACGCTCCCAGTGAGGCTCGAGCGGTTACTAAAGAGGAAATCTTGGCACAAATCGCCGCTGAAATGGATGCTGCAGCACATGGTGGCAGTTTTGGAGGTGGAACGGCGGCACTTGGTCCAGCTCCGCTTAGAATGATATCACCTGGCGGTACATTTTCCGACACTAGTGCAGCCATTCCATCTTCCACATTTGATCCTATCCCTCCGACTCCGCCGGTAGGAAGCATCCCCGTTCATTCGAGTTCGGAGGAGGATGTTGAAATTATGCCCCCGCCCGGAGACCGTCCACCGACAGGCAAAGGCTCAAAGAGAAAAGGTAGTGGCGGCTCCAGCGGGTCCACACCAAAAAGGAAGCCGAGGAAGAAGAAAGATTATACATGCTCACTCGGTGTATTTTTGACTTTCATTTTGTTGGCCATGTATATATGCGGGTTTGGCCCCTGCTAGTAGGAATTGTTTGGAACAAACTTGTATATGAACTCCTTTTACAAACAATAGAAATGAAACCTCTCTTTTTTGGCTTCTTTTCTGTCATTGTGTATTTGCCTAAGTGTCTCAATATCTGAAGTGCACTTGTGAAGTTTTAGCTTCCGAATCAAGTTTGTTTTTGTTCGCCACGTTTGGAAACTGTGGACATGGTTTGCGACCGGGAAGCGAGTTGAATTTTCATGTCGCACCGCTTCAGTCAATGGTCGATGCTTAGGTCCTGCCCCCAGTCTCGGGGATGAGTTGTGGAACATCAGTCAGCGATTGATTCTCGCTTATAACATGTTGAGTCTAGTGCCACTGAATGAATGTTTGAGGCAAGCAGAGATTGAGCGGTTTATTCACGCGTGTCTGATTGTCGATGGTCATCTCCGCACTCCGGGGATCCTCATCTGTTTACTGGCGGTTGGTCACACCGGCTTAAGTTTAAATCATACGTCCGCGCTCTGGGGACTTGGAATCGACCTTTGTACTCCGATTCGCACTCTGGGAGTTCAGAGTTGATATTATACTTCAATTCACGCTCCGGGAACTTAAAGTTGATGTTTATACTCCGTTTCAAACTTTGCGAACCCGGGGTTGATGTTTATGCTCCGACTCGCACTCCGGGTGTTCAGACTTGTTGTTTATACTCCGTTACGCACTCTGGGAATCCGGAGTTGATGTTTATGCTCCGACTCGCACTTTGGGAGTTCGGAGTTGTTGTTTATACTCCGTTTCGCACTCTGGGAATTCAGAGTTGATGTGTATACTCCGACTCGCACTCTGGGAGTTCGGAGTTGTTGTTTATACTCCGTTTCGCACTTTGGGAATTCGGAGTTGATGTTTATACTCCGACTCGCACTCTGGGAGTTCAGAGTTGTTGTTTATACTCCGTTTCGCACTCTGGGAATCCAGAGTTGATGTTTATACGCCAACTCGCACTCTGGGAGTTCGGAGTTGTATCAGGATCATGGATGGTCGGATCACATCCACCCTGAGTTAACAAGTGAGGTCGTTAGATGGACGGGTCCACCTTCCTCGAACTTGGTTCAGATGCGAACGAAGTCGTTAGGCGGACGGATCCACCCTCTTCATAGACATATTTTTAATACTCCAGTTTGCACTCTGGGAACCGAGAGTTAAATGAGGGATTGTCGTGTATCAATCCGTTTTTGACTTTGATGTGATGGCTTATCCCCGAGCTCGGGTTTCACTTAGCGAGTGACCGGTTGCATCATAGTCACTCTCTATTTGAATAAATTCCACCGTATGGTGAAACTTAGCTCTTCGTGCATAGTGATGATCATATGAAGCATTTCAAGTAAATCACAGCTCTGGCTCGAAGAGATTGCATTTTATTGCTAAAATAAGAAAAATATGGCAAAGTCAGTTGCCTTATTACAAATTCTAATTTCGAAATGCAGAAACAAATTGCAAAATGGAAAATAAACTAAATGGATAAATATAGCCTGTCATGTGTAGTAGCGGCGAAGACTCTCGCTATTCCAGGCTCTTGGCAAAGTAAGACCATCAACGGTCGATAATTTGAATGTGCCATCTCCGAGCCTTCGTTCAATAACATACGGTCCTTCCCATGTCGGCTTCATATGCGAAGGAACCGGATAAATTCTTTTCAGGACGAGATCGCCTAGTTCTAAGGTTCGCGGGCGGACCTTGGCGTTATACAATCAGGCGACTCGGCTACGATGCGTGGCTGCCCTCAAATCATCCTCTTCACGCTTCTCATCTAGTAGATCGAGAGATTCAGAAAGTAATAAAGCATTTGTCTTTGGATCATAGTATGTCACACGATGAGAAGGTACTTCTAGTTCAACTGGAATAAAGGCTTTTGAACCATAAGAGAGAGAGAATGGAGTGTGGCCAGTTGCGGTCTTGTGGGTTGTTCGGTAAGCCCATAAAGCCATGGGAAGTTCATCGACCCACTTGCCCCCGACCTTTTCCAGTCATTTTTTCAGAATGGATTTTATAACTTTATTAACTACTTCGACCTGTCCGTTTGCCTGAGAGTGTGCAACTGCAGAGAATTTTTTTTGGATGTGAAATCGTTTGTAGAAATCTTTAAATTCAGCACTGTCGAATTGGGTTCCGTTGTCCGAAATAATGGTGTGTGGGAGACTTAATCGACAGATGATGTTGCGAACTACAAAGTTGATTACTTTCTTCGTTGTTATGGTAGCAAGAGCTTCGGCTTCAGCCCACTTTGTAAAGTAATCAACTGCGACGATGGCGTATTTCGCACCACCTTTTGCCAGAGGTAGAGCACCAATGATGTCGATGCCCCACATTGCAAACGGCCATCGGCTGACCATTTGCGTTATCTCAGTAGAAGGAGCTCTAGGAATTCGGGCATATTTCTGGCACCTATCACATTTCTTTGCGTAATCCGACGCGTCGTGATTCACGGTCGGCCAGTAATATCCGTATCGAAGTATTTTCTTGGCAAGTGCTTGCCCCCCGGTGTGATTGCCACATTCTCCCTCGTGCACATCGTGCAATACTCATTTAATTTCATCGTGAGCGATACACCGGAGTAGGGGGACTGAGTACCCTCTTCTGTACATGATTCCATTCTGGATGGTAAATCGTGAGGCCTTCCGAAGGACTTGTCTCTTTTCACTCCCGCGTTCCGGCAGGGTTCCGTGCTCAATGTAATTTCTGAGTGGAGTCATCCATGAATCCTTTTCGAGGATGGTTTCACATACCCGGTCTATTTCTGCCCGGTCAATGATCGGGGAGGATAACGCTTCTACGGGAACGAGTCCCATTTGCTGAGCTTCAGCTGTGCTGGCTAGCTTCGCCAATGAATCGGCTTTTTGGTTGCGTTCTCGAGGTATACAATAAATGGCATAATTATCAAACTGATCTAGTACTTCCTGAACTCGAGCTAAGTAAGCAGCCAGTCTTCGGTCTTTCGCTTGATATTCTCCCCGAACTTGACACACGACTAATTGTGAATCGTAATAAATTTCCACAGCGATAATTTTCAGATCTCTGGCAAGTTTCAAGCCAGCTAAGAGGGCTTCATATTCAGCTTCATTATAAGTCGCATAAAAATCGAACTTTAAAGCATAACATATGGATCAACCTTCGGGAGTTTCAAGTACAACACCAGCGCCCGAACACCGGTCGTTTGATGCACCGTCGGTATAAAGCTTCCAGACGTATTCGAGGGATTCACTGGTTTCGGGCAAGTCCTCTGGGATGGTAAATTCAACTATGAAATCGGCTAGGACTTGTCCTTGTATGGCCCGTCTTGGAGTGTAAGTACTGTCAAAATGGCTCAGTTCGACGTTACACTTGAGTAACCTACCAGACGTCTCACGCCGCGAAAGGACCTGTCGTAACGGCTGGTCGGTGTAAACAATAATGGGATGTGCCTGGAAATACGATTGGAGTTTTCTTGATGCAATAACAAGGCAATAAGCCAACTTTTCTAATTTCGGATAATTCCTTTCGGCCCCAGTCAATCGCTTGCTGACGTAGTATACTGGCTTTTGTATCTTGTCTTCTTCTCGAATTAATGCAGCGCTGATAATGTTTTCTGATATCGCCAAATATACGAACAACTTCTCATGATCAATAGGCTTCGACAGGATAGGTGGCGTGGATAGATGTTGAACTGGTGCTTGGAAAGCGCCCTCACACTCCGTGGTGCATTCAAAGTTTCGTTTCCCTTTTCGGATCAGATCAAAGAAGGGGATGCATTTGTCAGTGGACTTTGAAATGAACCTGCTAAATGCTGCTACTTTCCCATTGAGACTCTGGACTTGTTTTATGGTTTTCGGAGTTTCGAGATTTCTTATAGCCTAGATTTTTTCAGGTTTATCTTCGATCCCTTGAGCGTTGACGATGAACCCAAGGAATTTTTAGAATGCAACTCCAAAGTGACATTTCAGTGGATTTAGCTTCATTTTGTATTCTCGAAGTATGTTGAACATAGTTTCCAGGTCTTTAACATGGTCGGTGGAGAGTCGTGACTTCACAAGCATGTCGTCTACATATACTTCCATTATTTTCCCGATTTGATTGGTAAACATCCGATTGGTCAATCGTTGATAAGTAGCCCCGACATTCTTGAGTCCAAATGGCATAACTTTGTAACAGTAAAGTCCCAGATTGGTTACGAAGCTGGTATGTTCTTGATCAGGTAAATGCATCGGTATCTGATTGTAACCATAATACGCGTCCATGAAGGATAAGAGTTCATGCCCAGCTGTCGAATCTACTAGCTGATCAATTTTGGGAAGCGGGAAACTGTCTTTGGGACATCCTTTATTCAGATCAGAATAATTGACACATGTTCTCCACTTTCTGTTCGACTTTCGGACGAGCAGGGGATTCGACACCCATTCAGGATATAGCACATCTCGAATGAACCCGTTCGCTTTAAGCTTTCCTACTTCTTCTTTAAGGGCGGCAGATCTCTCTGGATCCATACCACGCCTTTTCTACTTAACTGGGACATGCCGCGCGTCAATATTCAGAGTGTGGCTCGCGATGTTCGGCGAGATCCCACACATGTCAGAATGCGTCCAGGCGAAGACATCAAGATTCACCCGTAGAAATTCAACCAATTCCTCTTGAGTTTGCTGGCTTAGCTGAGACCCAATCTTTATCATTTTTGAATCATCGTCGTCGTCAATTGGGACATCAATCGTCAGTTCAGCAGGGGATGCTTGACTTTCTTTAGGTTCTTCTTCATCTTCAGTTTCTCTTGGGTCAAGATCCCTTTGGAATTGGCTGGGGTGCCCGGGCCTAGGCCCGGGCGTTAATTGTCAATTATCGGCAAAACGGACGTAGAGAGATTCCTCTACGCCCTTTCCTTTCTCCTTTCCCTGCGCCTCCCGCAGCTCAGCAACATAACATGCTCTAGCAGCAGCCTGATCCCCTTAAATGATTCCCACTCCACGATCAATGGGAAATTTTAAAGTCAAACACCATGGGGCAATGGCTGCCTTGAATTCAGCGAGGGCTGGTCGGCCCAAGAAAGCATTATAAGGGGAGTCTATGTCCAACACAACGAACTGTAACATTCGTACTCTCCGGCGTTCTCCAACTCCCAACTCCACTGGCAGTTCCACCATTCCGGTGGGTATTGTAGCACTTCCGTTGAAACCATGGATTTGAGACTGACAAGGTTTCAAGTCCTTTGCTTCCATTCTCATTAGATCATAAGCTCATTTAAACATGATATTCACAGAGCTTCCATTTTCAACAAAGATCCTCTTCATCCAAGCAAGACCTACTTGAGCTGAGATGACCCGCGGGTCGATAGTGGGGGCTTCGACTTTGTCAGCGTCTCTGTTCCTGAACACGATGTCATCTCTCATCATCTTCTGTTGCTTGGCCGGAGCCCCTTCATCAAAACTACTACAACACTCGAAGTCCGCATGCCTGATAGAACTGGCATACGACTCCATTTCCTTCCAGCTTCGATCTGCTGGATCAGGACCACCACTTATTTTATTGATAACCAACCTCCTGCCTGTACGAGTGGGTTCCTTCTGTCTTTCCTGATTCGACGCACGATTCTGATTTGATGGGCCCGCACCACCAGACTGCGGCGCCCGCACATACTGATCCAACTTCCGTTCACGTATCAATTTTTCAATGAGGTCTTTTAAGTGATGACACTCATTGGTGTTGTGGCCATAACTCTCATGGAATCTACAAAATTTTCCTGTTTGGATTTGTCTTTCCGTTGGTGGCTTCGGAGCAGGTTTCTTGTATTGCATGGTATTGCAGGTTTGCAAATACACATTTTCCAGCGACGTGTTCAATGGAGTGTAATTATCGTACATGGAAGCTCTACACCGCGGACCATGAGTCTGATCGCGTTTCTTTCCTTGATTTCCATTGTCCCTCTGCTGATTCTGTTTATTTTGGATGTTCAACTGAACTTTTCCAGAACCATCTCCGGACTGTTTAACAACAATGTTACTCTGGATTCCTTTGATGTTGGGTCCTGCGTCATACTGCTTCCTAGACTGTTTCGCATCCTCCCTTCTCAAGAATTGGGCTGCCTTGGAGTAGAAACGGTCCAATGACGCAGCTGGTTTTCCAGCTAACCAATTTCCGAACTCGGAATCAGGGTCAATCCCTTTAGTCAATGCCATCAGGATACAGTTATCATTGGGATTGATTATTTCTGCACACGCAGCATGGAATCGCTCCAAGTAACGTCAAAATGTTTCTCCGGGAGCTTGCGTTACACTAGACAGAGTGTTAACATCTTTAGGCCTCGCTACGTGCATACTGAATTGTTCAACAAACTTGGTGGCCATCTGATCAAAATTAGAAATGGATCGTGGTGGTAGACAAGTAAACCACATGGTTGCAATGCCCCCCAAGGAAATGGAGAAACTACGGCATTTTACTGCATCATCCGTTCTTGCTGCATTCATCAGCCATTCGTACTTCAGGATATGTTGATTGGGATCAGAACTCCCTTCGTAAACTGGCAAAGATGGCATCCTGAAGCGCCGAGGTGGATCGGCATACAATATGTCATCAGTGAAAGGGGTATGACTCCGGGAGATTCCCCAGTCGTCATTAGAGAGACCCTGACTTTCACGGATCATTTGGCGGATCATTGTTGGTATATCCGGCATTTGGATATTAGGACCATGCTATGCCAAGGTGTGGTCGGGTTCCACAGCGCGAGTTTGGACCGAACACGGTCGACGGTCCATGTCTCGCCTCCTTGGTTCGACATTCTCAAGGACATAAGGTTCTGGAGTATGCTCTCGTTGGCTTCGATGAGGATTAGTTCGGTTTCCAGCATCAACCCCTTGTTCAGTAGCGGTGGTGGCAGCAATATTGCCTGTGACATGATAAGAAGCAGCACCTCCTCGGGATGAAGGTCCTGTATGATGATTAGTGGATGGCCCAGTTCTGGGTTGCCCAAGATACGAAGCAGGTTGGTGCCCTGTGGCCTGGGTGTAGCTTACATTCAACCGTGGGCGCGTGGATTAGTGATGACCGTCAAATGAGGCTGAACTCTCTGTGGAAGAATAAGAACCTTGGTCTCTTCTGGATCTTTTGCGCCTTTGGCGATTTAACTGGTTGGTCAACTCTGTGTTGGCGCGCAGTTGTTCAGTTAGCTGTTGTCGACTCTGGGTCAATTCTTGGAGCAGCATCTGAAACTATTGTCTGGTAACCGGGCCTGTTGGATCTGAAGGTCCGGCGGCATCTTGGTTTGATGGAGGCAATTGCGCGGGATTCTGCCTGTCCCGTCCTCTCTGATCAGCAGCTGTAGAAGTAGTCCGTGTACTTACCATGGTGAATTGGTGAAAGTCCTTTCCTAGATCTGATGCAAATCTGAATAGAATGGAAGGGCTTCAAAGTTATAGATCTAGATCTTCTTCTTGGATTTATGCAATCCGATATAGATAGGAGATCCAAAGAGCAGGAGAAAATTGGGTTTTCTCAGTGAAAGCACCAAAGTGTTTGTACCAAAATTGGGCGCAACACTCTTTGGAAGTTTTTGAAGAGATAAAGTGAAGAAATTAAATGGAAAACGAGGATTATCTAACAAAAACTCCAAATTTTAGATATGAAAATAATTAAAATGCATGGAGACACAAGAAATTAGAGTGGTTTAGAGTATCGCCTACGTCCACTATGAAGTTGATAGCTTTATTGATCTTTCTTTGAAGATTACAAGTGAATTCAGTGAGTTACAACAGATAATTATGATTTGCAGTAGTGAATTTCTTTATTGGCAACAGCAAGGGAGTTTAGATCTGGATCCGGCAGAGTCTAGGCGTTGGAGCATTCAAAGAAGAAGAAGCCCCTTTTCTGTATTCCCTGGGGCTCTATTTATAGGTGTAGGAGGCTGATATTTCGCTTAGATCTTGGGAGGCTCCTTCTGGACGTGACCAGTCCTGCGCGCCCAAGCCCACGAAGTTTCGGTCCGATCCGTGATCGATACAAACGGATTTCGTATCGATCAAGATTGCGTCCGATGGAGTCGAAATTTGGCATGGACATTCTTTAGCATGCACGTAGGCTTTTGTGAAAATTTCATATCATTTGGACTTGTAGATTAGGAGATATGATCGATACGAATTAGGATCTTTGGTTGGCTGTTTCGTTCGACTCCCTCATTTCGACTCGGTCTTGTTCAAATCGCTATTCGACTCGGTCTTATTTGAATCGCTGTTAGACTCGGTCTTTTTCGAATCGCTGTTCGACTCGGTCTTCTTCGAATCCCTGTTCGACTCAGTCTTGTTCGAATCGCTATTCGACTCGGTCTTGTTCGAATCAATGAAAGTGATGGTCCAATTCGTATTGGCTGAATTAGCCCAGTTCGTATTGATGAGAGTCCCTCTATTCGTATTGATGGCCATGCTTTGTTCGCATCGATTGCCATGCTCCATTCATATCGATTGCGGGGCCTAGCTCATATCGATAAAAGTGCTCCACCTAGATGGATTCGAATAAAGGCTTTGTATTGGATACGAAGTGGTCGCTGCACAATCGATTCAAACAGTGCATAGTAGATGGAGTCGAACCCGATCGATTTGAACTGAGACTCTGGGATGAATGCGAGGTCGCAGTCGTTCTGATCGATACGAAAGTGATGGAGTCGAATAGAGGCGTAGCTATGGATACGAAAACTGAGCGGTTTCCTTCATTTTGCATCGATCGTGACTTGAGTATACGAACTCGGATTGACTTGAAATTTGGAACGTTGGCTCTCATAGCTTCGCTTGTCATGTCATATCAATTTTAGCTTGATTCGGACTCAGACAAAATTCGTCGATATCCATAGTGATCATGTGTATAACCTATCTCTAGGACGGACCGTCATTGGTTACTAGTCAATTCCTTGGTGTCACGGCCTTGCCAAAAGGCGGGATAACATTTTCCCCCCAAAGTACATCTTGTGGAAACATGATGTGCTTTGAAGTGCTGCAATCTTCATTCTGAATAGTTATCATCTTTTTGATGAAAGCTGTAATCTTCGACTGTTTTTCTTGATAATGTAAACTGTTGACTGTCAACTACTGTACCCTGTATTGTTGCAACTGATTGATGTATGCTAGTGATTAGCCGTTTGTTATTGTAATCGTTATCAAATGAGTTTTCAATTCCTGTAAGTCTGGAATATGGAATATTAGTCAGTCATATATGCATATATGTTAATCTGACTCTTGCTGACGTTCACGAGTCATTGTCAGTTTATCTTATATTGAATTCTGTATCGATCCTCTCCTGAACCGACGTGAAATTTGTTGTAACAACGCTCGATGGTTGTTTTTGACTATTCCTTCATATCGATCCTCTCCTGGATCGGTGTAGAAGGTTAAAACATTGCCTTTGCATCGGTACTCATTGCATTTATGGATACGAAATGAGCATTTCGAATCGATGGATGTGGGGCATGATGGATACGAAGCGGTCATTCGTATCGATAGGCATTGGCCATTGGGAGCTGCGATCTGATGGATTCGAACTGTTCGTTCGTATCGATGCTCTGGGGAGGGAGTCGAAGATGACCGATACGAAGAAGGGCTTCGCATCGATGCAGACTCGAGTCCATGGAGTCGAACAGCTTGTTCGAATCGATCACGTGGTGGCGCTTTGTAACTGGTCGAATCCATTGGGAGGCGAATCGTTTATTCCATTCACCTTTAAGCCCATATAAATACTCTGTACTTAGCCATTTTTTCACTTTTCACTGTTGTGCCTTTCTTTTATATCGCTTCTAAGAAAGGAAAACTGCTCGAATTCGAATCGAACCAAAACCCTTAATTCCTTCAACCATTTATCGAAATCAGGTAATCAATTGAACAAATCCAGTCGTAACACGAAGAGATCCAAATTCTCATGCCATTCCATTTGAATCTGTGTCTGAACATTGCTCGAGGAAGGAGATAACGTGCGAGGTCGAGGAAGGACAGAATGGAGTTCGAATCGATCTGGGGATGGAGTGTGAAGGAAGATGGCTTGGTCCTCGTTTTCGTGTCGATCCGGAGGGCTTCGAGATGATGAGATGGAGGCCTTCATATCGATCGATGGCGATGCTATTGCATCGAGTCGAGATGATCGACGCGATTGTCTCGAGTGGGTTGATCAATGCGAAGGGGTTGCGTCTGGTGGATTCAAAACCCATGGTCCTTGATCGATTCGAAATCAGGGAGTCGAAAAGGATCGATACGACGACGTCCCAATTGATGGATGCAAACATTACTCCTGGATCTATTCGAAGTCCCCAGCCCTTTGACCGAGTCGAACTTTCACGCAGATGCATACGAATTATCGATGTGAACAGGGCTCTATCGATCGATACAAATTGAATGTTAAAGAACCCGTAATTCCTTGTACACTTGAGAAACTAACTCCGACGAGCTTCGAACTTGCATAACTGGACTTGACCTTAGAATGGCACATCTGACTGTCTTGCGAAGCTCGTCCATGGAACTATAATGATAACAAACTTTAACTTGGATTGATGGCACGGTTGTGACGGTTAGCGATGACGGTCCTTCCGACTGAATTTCGAAGTCTCGTCGTTTTCATGTTTTCTCCAATTCTGTAGAACTTCTCAAGCAATATACAGTACTGCACTGCACAACACACTCACACACTTTACATTGGGGGATACACGAGCGTTATTGTCTGTTTAACAATGATTTTTCATAAGCTAGTCAGTCATGGAACCTTCAAGTTCATAGCACCAGGAACTCCCGAGTTCAATTCCTTCAACCATCGAAATACCGATCATTGAAGCCGAAGTTATAGACCCAGCTCCGAACGAGCGCCTAGGTGCCCGGTTCATTTGTCATCCACAGGATTCTGTGTCGTCCGGTATCTCCGAAGATATGCTGGGACAGATTTGTTTGAGGCACGACTTGTCGCTTGATGATGTGCTACTGCCTGGGCCAAATGACAGGCCGCATGATCCCCCGGAGGGGTTTACTGCTTTTAACCGTCATGCCTGTACGGCGGGAACACTTCCTCCTTTCAACCAATATATAAGGGAGATGTTATCATTCTTTGGAATAGCTCCATCCCAGCTACATCCCAACGGATACGCCCTGTTGAATAGCACCTTTATTTTGTTTATGGAGATTCTAATTCGACCACCAAAGCCGATCGAGATAAGATATCTATTTAATGTTAAGAGTCATGGAGACAGTCCTTCTTTCACCTTCTTCGAAGCGGTCAGGAACTACCACATTGTAATGGGCTCCTGGGGAAGGCTAAGTTACTTTAAAACCGAATGGTTCTATGTTTGGTGCTCCCTTGGATTTGCTAGGCGATGGCTGGATAGACGTAAGCGTTGCCATTTTTCTCTTGAACTATCGCGAGAATAATAACCGAATTCAAAACTGACACACTTCTCTTCTTTTACAGCCGTAATTTCTCGACCTAACGGTGCATACTTTAGAGAGCTAGTTCGGATACTCCAAGCAGTTCCGGGCGAAGAGAGGCATATCGACTTGGTTCTGACTCCAGAGTCTCAATGGGAAAGTAGCAGCATTGAGCAGGTTCATTTCAAAGTCCACTGACAAATGCATCCCCTTCTTTGATCTGATCCGAAAAGGGAAACAAAACTTTGACTAGACCACGGAGTGTGAAGGCGCTTTCCAAGCACTAGTTCAACATCTATCCATGCCACCTATCATGTCGAAGCCTATTGATCATGAGAAGTTGTTCGTATATTTGGCGATATCAAAAAACGCTATCAGCGCTGCATTAATTCGAGAAGAAGAGAAGATACAGAAGCCAGTATACTACGTCAGCAAGCGATTGACTAGGGCCAAAAGGAATTATCCGAAATTAGAAAAGTTTGCTTATTGCCTTGTTATTGCATCAAGAAAACTCCGACCGTATTTCCAAGCACATCCCATTATTGTTTACACCGAACAGTTGTTACGACAGGTCCTTTCGCGGCCTAAGACGTCTGGTAGGTTACTCAAGTGGAACGTCGAACTGAGCCAGTTTGACATTACTTACACTCCAAGACGGGCCATACAAGGACAAGTCCTAGTCGATTTCATAGTTGAATTTACCATTCCAGAGGACTTGCCCGAAACCAGTGAATCCCCCGAATACGTCTGGAAGCTTTATACCAACGGTGCATCAAACGATTGGTGTTCGGGCGCTGGTGTTGTACTTGAAACTCCCGAAGGTCGATCCATATGTTATGCTTTGAAGTTCGATTTTCATGCGACTAATAATGAAGCTGAATATGAAGCCCTCTTAGCTGGCTTGAAACTTGCCAGAGATCTGAAAATTATCGCTGTGGAAATTTATTGCGATTCACAATAAGTCGTGTCAAGTTCGGGGAGAATATCAAGCGAGAGACCGAAGACTGGCTGCTTACTTAGCTCGAATTCAGGAAGTACTAGATCAGTTTGATAATTTTGCCATTTATTGTATACCTCGAAAACGCAACCGAAAAGCCGATTCATTGGCGAAGCTAGCCAGCACAGGTGAAGCTCAGCAAATGGGACTCGTTCCCGTAGAAGTGTTATCCTCCCCGAGCATTGACCGGACAGAAATAGACCGGGTATGCAAAACCGTCCTCGAAAAGGATTCATGGATGACTCCACTCAGAAATTACATTGAGCACGGAACCCTGCCGGAACGCAGGAGTGAAAAGAGACAAGTCCTTCGGAAGGCCTCACGATTTACCAACCAGAATGGAATCATGTACAGAAGAGGGTACTCGGTCCCCCTACTCTGGTGTATCGCTCACGATGAAATTAAACAAGTATTGCACGATGTGCACGAGGGAGAATGTGGCGATCACACCAGGGGGCTAGCACTTACCAAGAAAATACTTCGATACAGATATTACTGGTCGACCGTGAATCGCAACATGTCAGATTACGCAAAGAAATGTGATAGGTGCCAGAAATATGCCTAAATTCCTAGAGCTCCTCCTACCGGGATAACGCAAATGGTCAGCCCATGGCCGTTTGCAATGTGGGGCATCGACATCATTAGTGCTCTACCTCTGGCAAAAGGTGGTGCGAAATACGCCATTGTCGTAGTTGATTACTTTACAAAGTGGGCTGAAGCCGAAGCTCTTGCTACCATAACAACGAAGAAAGTAATCAACTTTGTAGTTCACAACATCATCTGTCGATTCAGTCTCCCACACACCATTATTACGGACAACGGAACCCAATTCGACAGTGCTGAATTTAAAGATTTCTGCAAACGATTTCACATCCAAAAGAAATTCTCTGCAGTTGCACACCCTCTGGCAAACGGACAGGTCGAAGCAGTTAATAAAGTTATAAAATCCATTCCGAAAAATGACTGGAAAAGGTCGGGGGCAAGTGGGTCGATGAACTTCCCATGGCTTTATGGGCTTACCGAACAACCCACAAGACCGCAACCGGCCACACTCCATTCTCTCTCTCTTATGGTTCAGAAGCCGTTATTCCAGTTGAACTAGAAGTACCTTCTCATCGTGTGAAATACTATGATCCAAAGACAAATGCTATATTACTTGCTGAATCTCTCGATCTACTAGATGAGAAGCGTGAAGAGGCTGATTTGAGGGCAGCCGCGCATCGAAGCCGAGTCGCCCGATTGTATAACGCCAAGGTCCGCCCGCGAACCTTTGGACTAGGCGATCTCGTCCTGAAAAGAATTTATCCGGTTCCTTTGCATATGAAGCCGACATGGGAAGGACCGTATGTTATTGAACGAAGGCTCGGAGATGGCACATTCAAATTATCGACCTTTGACGGTCTTACTTTGCCAAGAGCCTGGAATAGCGAGAGTCTTCGCCGCTACTACACATGACAGGCTATATTTATCCATTTAGTTTATTTTCCATTTCGCAATTTGTTTCTGCATTTTGAAATTAGAATTTGTAATAAGGCAACTAACTTTGCCATATTTTCTTATTTCAGCAATAAAATGCAATCTCTTCGAGCCAGAGCTGTGATTTACTTGAAATGCTTCATATGATCATCACTATACACGGAGAGCTAAGTTTCACCATACGGTAGGATTTATTCAAATAGAGAGTGACTGTGATACAACCGGTCACTCGCTAAGTGAAACCTGAGCTCGGGGACAAGCCATCACATCAAAGTCAAAAACGGATTGATACACAACAATCACTCATTTAACTCCCGGTTCCCAGAGTGCAAACTGGAGTATTAAAAATACGTCTACGAAGAGGGTGGATCCGTCCGCCTAACGACTTCATTCGTATCTGAACCAAGTTCGAGGAAGGTGGACCCGTCCATCTAACGACCTCACTTGTTAACTCAGGGTGGATGTGATCCGACCATCCATGATCCTGATACAACTCCGAACTCCCAGAGTGCTATTCGGAGTATAAACATCAACTCTGGATTCCCAGAGTGCGAAACGGAGTATAAACAACAACTCCGAACTCCTAGAGTGCGAGTCGGAGTATAAACATCAACTCTGAATTCCCAGAGTGCGAAACGGAGTATAAACAACAACTCTGAACTCCCAGAGTGCGAGTCGGAGTATAAACATCAACTCTGAATTCCCAGAGTGCGAAACGGAGTATAAACAACAACTCTGAACTCCCAGAGTGCGAGTTGGAGCATAAACATCAACTTCGGATTCCCAAAGTGCGAAACGGAGTATAAACAACAACTCCGAACTCCCGGAGTGTGAGTCGGAGCATAAACATCAACCCTGGGTTCCCAGAGTACGAAACGGAGTATAAACATCAACTTTAAGTTCCCAGAGCGTGAATTGAAGTATAATATCAACTCTGAACTCCCAGAGTGCGAATCGGAGTACAAAGGTCGATTCCAAGTCCCTAGAGCACGGACATATGATTTAAACTTAAGCCGGTGTGACCAACCGCCAGTAAACAGATGAGGATCCCCGAAGTGCGGAGATGACCATCGACAATCGGACACGCGTGAATAAACTGCTCAATCTCCGCTTTTCTCAAACATTCATTCAGTGGCACTAGACTCAACATGTTATAAGCGAGAATCAATCGCTGACTGATGTTCCACAACTCATCCCCGAGACTGGGGGCAGGACTTTAGTGTGAGGAATGCGGAATATGGATCTTAAGGCTAGGAATAACACTAGAGGGGGGGTGAATAGTGTTGTTAAGAAATTACTAAATCTTTTTGAGTTTATGTTAATTTGAACACAAATGTATACAATATTCAGACACAGATATAATCACAGAAACAAACACAGATGCAGAAATAAAGTAAATACAGTAAAGGAAAGAACACATCAGATTTTATACTGGTTCAGGGTTACCCTACATCCAGTCCCGCACAACTAAGTACGGATTTCCTTTCAAATGAAATTCAACAATTACAACCCTCAGTTTCAAGGCTACGAGGTACACCCTCCAGAATCACAATCCTCTGGGTATAGATACTTGATTTCCGGGGCAACAAGTTCACCCAATTGATTTCCAAGGCTACAATCACACCTTTTCTCGCTTGATTGATTTCCAAGGCTACAATCACACCTTTTCTCGCTAGATAGATTATAAAGAAGCCTATAACTCTGAATAGCACTTGGATCTTGTTGAGATGGTGATAGAGAATCAAACCAGAGATAATCTAGTTAGATTCAATGTTGATTTCGGTAGAGTAATGATAGGATTTTGAATAAGAAAATGTGGAAGAAGAAGAGAAGTGAAAAACCAGAAAATCTGATATAAAATTCGTTGAAACTAACCCTTATTTATAGAAGAACAACAGCCATGTCCATTCATGAAAGGTTATGGCGAATAGACACTTCTTTTGAAATTCAAATTTTTGAATCTAACTATCACTATGTCGACATGGGGTACTAGGGCATGTCGACATCCCAAAGGAAATTTTGATGTTTTGTTTTTCTTTGAAAATAACCTTTATCTTATATTAAAACTATTTTAAACTTTATAAATATACTTGACTATAGATAAAATACATAGATAAATATAGAGAATAATATATATAATTTTACTATAATTTTATATTTAAATCTAAGTATAAAGATAGTTTAAAAACAAACGAAGTTTAAAACAAGAGTTTATTAAAAATAGAAATAAAGAATATTTTCAGGCTAAAACATCTTTTTGAAAATCATTTGAAAAGATAATTTTTAAGGATAAAACATTTTAAAAAACAATTTTGAAAATCATTCTGAAGTAGTTTTGAAAATCATTTTGAAGTAGTTTTGCAAGCTTCTTCCTGTAGAATATCTCATCATGTCAGGACTCGAGAACTTGTACAAAACCAGGATTTTCATGGGTTTGTAAGCCACTTGTCATGGGTTTGTAAGCCACTTGTCGGGGGTTTGTAAGCCACTAAAAAGGTAGAAATGGGTTCCATCCCAAAAGAGAATTGGAGTGAAGATTTCAGTGCTATTATGAAGTTTTAACATGATTCTAGACTCAATACTTATCTTGAAATCTTGAACTCTTGATAATCTTAATACTCATGAGTCTTCAATCTTGATATCTTGAATCTCTATATTGTACAGTCTTCATTCTTGGTACCTGCATGGTTAAATCCTGCATATACATATATATATCTAAACTATAATGTTAGTATTTATATTTTATAATCTTATTCTAAGGTTGTTGTCATCAAAACCATCAACTCATGGACTAACAATCTCCCCCTTTTTGATGATGACAACCTTTGTTTATAAAATATTACTTCTATCCTATTGACTCCCCCTAAATCTAATAACTCCCCCTTAATCTATGCTTAACTCTCCTATTTTATATTTCTCCCCCTTTGTCATCAACAAAAACAAACTCTAAACTATATAACTCCCCCTCATTCTTGTACTCAAGTACCTGCATTAATAAACTATATAATAGAGTATATAAGAAATAACTATACTTATAGACATGATATTCAATCAACGATTATAAATATATTAATGTATATTTATACAATCATCAAACCACACCAATGTATAAATCAAATCAATCAAAACAACCAATTTCAATCAAAACAATCAATTCAAACAAAGTAATAAAGCAAACAAATTAAACGTTACGGGGAACTTCCACCCATCCTTCTTCTCCGAAAATAGGGTCTGCTTTGATAGCATCCCAATTTTCATTGTCATTTGTGAGAGAGACAGGTGGATGTGCTTCGTTATCATCCTTGTGCAGGGAAGAAATCATCCATCGAATTACATCGAAATGCCTTTCTTGCTCCTTGATCATCTGCATTTGACTCAACTCTAAGTGTCGTTGGTTACGAAGAATGAACGAGAGAATATTCTTGAATGAATTAAGAGTTTCTTCAAGATTCTCGGATAAGTTATGAATTGGATTAGCCATTTCTGAAATTGTGAGAAGAATGAGAGATAGAATAGATAAGAAATAATATTCAGTAATGAATTCTGGAAGAAATGGGTATTTATAGGTGTAGAAATTCGTTTGAAATGAATAGACATATGGTAGTTATTCAAATTTCAAATTTCAAATTCAAAATGAAGTGTCATTTCTGACCAGTATATGTCGACATGGTCAAGGGGGGTATGTCGACATATGACAGTGAAATTTGATGGTAATTTTGATTTTGTGAATAATTGTGTGTATATATATTTATATACTATACTAACATTTATTCAAGAGATAAGATAAGCTAGATAACAGAAAGGAAATTCAATTTCATTGCATTAGAAGAGTGATACAATGATTAATCATAAAGATCTACATAAACACTCAAATTAAAACAAACTTAAACTAATTCGATATGATATGAAGATATAAAACTAGTTAGAGGATGATGAAGATGAAGATAATCCAAGTTTCTTGCTAACTTTGGAGAAAAACATGTTCATCTTGGATGATATTTTGTCCAACTTCTTACTAACGGATCTTTTAAGAACCTGCTGATTCTCAACAATAAACTTTTGGTTTTTGAGAAGGGTTTTGTTGGTAGGATTGGAGGGATATTAAATACTTTCTAGGGATGTTTCTCCTTCTTCTTCTTCTTCTTCTATTTCCATTTCATCCCTTTCTTCTTCTTCTTCCTCTTCCATTTCTTCATGAGCCAAACGCTCTTCCTTTTCGGCAAGAGTCTCATAAGGTTGAAAAACATATGGGATTTTCATGAGAGAAATGTTTGAGATATTAAAAACTTTTTTTGAAAATTATTCTCCTTTGAAATTTACTCCAAAATAGTTGAAAATCCGAGTAAGGTAAATTCCATGGTATAAAGTGTTTTCTCCCATTTCAAAATTTTTAGGGCGAAGTTCATCCAAAATAACTTGCGCCCAATTGATATCATAATTTCCAAAAATAGCAAAAAGTGCTTTACACACTTTTGAAGTAGGATTATTAAAATTTCCCGATCTTGGGGTCAAAGTACGTTGTAAAAGAAGATTGACAATTCTTGCTTTAGGACGAAAGTTTTGGTTTTTAAATTCAAAGTTTTCATCTCCTTCAAAAATATGATGAAATGTTTCACGATCATGTTCATCAATTTGAAAAGTAGAAAGATCCATTCCCGTATTCTTACAATTAAGAATGGTACCCAAAAGATCACAATTTAAAACAATTCTAGTGCCTTTGACACTACTCCAAATTTCATTATCATTTCCTTCATAAAATTCTCGATTGAGATTTGCATAGAAAATTTTAACAAGATTTGGGTAACAAACAAAATCATTTTGAGAAGAATCAACAAGACTAAGAATTTGATTGTTTGCAAAAAGAGTATCAATTTCATAAGAAGCAAAATCTTGAAAAATAGCAAACTTTCCGAGATGGACTTTTCCATAATTAGCATAATTGATGTATGCTTTTATTGCCTTTGGATTATTGAGGAGTTGCTCTTTCTAGTTTCTAGAAAGTCTCCTGGTGGAGGGGTTGCTTGACGAAGCCATTAAAGTAGAGAGTAGAGAGCTTGGAGTTTTGAAGAGAGAGTTTGAATTTGAAAATGAAAGTGAAAAGTTGTGATAAAAGATAGTGAATAAATAGATTTTTGAAAAAAAAATATTCTCTGGTCAAAAGATGCCTTTTCAGAGTATTGAATGAAGTGAAAAGATGGAGGGAAATTCAACCAATTGAATTTCAAATTCTCGTACCTATGTCGACATCAGGGTAGGGACCATGTCGACATATGCCTATGAATTTCTATGATTTATTTTTCCTAAGTATTCTAATATATAATTATATACTTATTATTTTAATGTCATTATATATATATATCTGGAATATTATTAGAATTATAGTATATTCGAGAAAATATTATTATATTATTAAAATAATAAAATAATAATAATAATAATAAAATAATAAAAAATAAATTTAAAATTCAATCAAAACACCAATTCAAAATCAATCAATCAAGCAATCAATCATCTAATTCTAAGTATGCAATTTCAATCAATTGTATTGTAAATGTGTACCTTTTTCTGAGTCCGTTTCCTTGAATTTGTTGAAGTCGTGAACTGCCGTAAAACACAAATTTGAGTTATCTGTCTTCTGATCATCATCGCTTGAGGACGAATCTGAGTCATCTAGAGTAGCAGTAAATGCACGCTTCCCTTTCTTTACTGAATCATTGTTTATAGGAGGATTCTGCCTTTCTAGATACGATAGTCTCTTTTGATATGGCCTGGTTCATCACAGTTGAAACATTTGACATTGTTTGGCACTACATTCTGATTTTCAGAATTCTTATAGTTGTTTCTCTTGAGATTATTCATCTTTTTGTATTTCAGGAATTTCCAAAAATTCCTGGTCATAAATGATATCTCTTCATCATTATCACTGTTTGAGTCTGATCCGTCTGTTAATGCATTGAATGCCATTGATTTCTTTTCAGATGCTTTGCTTTCTCTTCTCCCGATCATTTGAACTTCAAACGACATTAGATTTCCAATCAATTATTCTATCTTTAAAGTACTGATGTCATTTGCCTCTTCAATTGCAAGTGTCTTTTGATCCCATTCTGAAGTGAGAGAATTTAAAAATTTTCTTACTTGATCTTCTTCCGAAAATTCCTTTCCCAAGGATATTAAAGAATGCACAATATCTTGAAATCGACTATACATATCTGAAATAGACTCATTAGTATTCATTTTAAATAACTGAAACTGATTTGTGAGCATGGAAAATTTGGCCTGTTTAACTTTGTTTGTTCCTTCATGAGTTACTTGCAAAGTTTTCCAGATTTCATATGCAGACTTACAAACTGACACTCTATTAAATTCATTTCTTTCAAGTGAACAAAACAGAATATTCATTGCTTTAGAATTATTTTGTGCAACAGTCTTTTGCTCAGTGGTCCAACGTCCAAAATTAGTTGTGGGTTCATAATATTCAGTTTGTGTGATATTCCAAGTATCTAATCCTACAGATTGTAAATATATTTTCATCCTACATGCCCAATATGCATAGTTACTGCCATTAAAAAGTGGTGGTCTGGCAGTAGACTGACCTTCTACAAATGAACTAGTGATAGGGATACTAGTGTTAATAACAGTACTAGTGTTGGTAGCCATTTTGAAAACTTTTCGAAATTCAGATTATGAAACTTTTGAAAACCTTTCTTTGATACCAAATGTGAGGAATGCAAAATATGGATCTTAAGGCTAGGAATAACACTAGAGGGGGATGAATAGTGTTTTTAAGAAATTACTAAATCTTTTTGAGTTTATGTTAATTTGAACACAAATGTATGCAATATTCAGACACAGATATAATCACAGAAACAAACACAAATGCAGAAATAAAGTAAATACAGTAAAGGAAAGAACACACCAGATTTTATACTGGTTCGAAGTTACCCTACATCTAGTCCCGCACAACTAAGTACAGATTTCCTTTAAAAAGCAATTCAACAATTACAACCCTCGGTTTCAAGGCTACGAGGTATACCCTCCAGAATCAAAATCCTCTGTGTAGAGATACTTGATTTCCGGGGCAACAAGTTCACCCAATTGATTTCCAAGTCTACAATCACACCTTTTCTCGCTAGATAGATTACAAAGAAGCCTATAACTCTGAATAGCACTTGGATCTTGTTGAGATAGTGATAGAGAATCAAACCATAGATAATCTAGTTAGATTCAATGTTGATTTCGGTAGAGTAATGATAGTATTTTGAATAAGAAAATGTGGAAGAAGAAGAGAAGGGAAAAACCAGAAAATCTAATATAAAATTCGTTGAAACTAACCCCTGTTTATAGAAGAACAACAGCCATGTCCATTCGTGAAAGGTTATGGCGAATAGACACTTCTTTTGAAATTCAAATTTTTGAATCTAACTGTCACTATGTCGACATGGGGTACTAGGGCATGTCGACATCCCAAAAGAAATTTTGATGTTTTGTTTTTCTTTGAAAATAACCTTTTCTTATATTAAAACTATTTTAAACTTTATAAATATACTTGACTATAGATAAAATACATAGATAAATATAGAGAATAATATATATATAATTTTACTATAATTTTATATTTAAATCTAAGTATAAAGATAGTTTAAAAACAAACGAAGTTTAAAACAAGAGTTTATTAAAAACAGAAACAAATAATATTTTCAGGCTAAAACATCTTTTTGAAAATCATTTGAAAAGATAATTTTTAAGGCTAAAACATTTTAAAAAACAGTTTTGAAAATCATTCTAAAGTAGTTTTGAAAATCATTTTGAAGTAGTTTTGCAAGCTTCTTCCTACAGAATATCTCATCATGTCATGACTCAAGAACATGTACAAAACCAAGATGTTCGTGGGTTTGTAAGCCACTTGTCGTGGGGTTGTAAGCCACTTGTCGTGGGTTTGTAAGCCACTAAAAAGGTAGAAATGGGTTCCATCCCAAAAGAAAAATGGAGTGAAGATTTTAGTGCTATTATGAAGTTTTAACATGATTCTAGACTCAATACTTATCTTGAACTCTTGAACTCTTGATAATCTTGATACTCATGAGTCTTCAATCTTGATATCTTGAATCTCTATATTGTATAGTCTTCATTCTTGGTACCTGCATGGTTAAATCCTGCATATACATATATATCTAAACTATAATGTTAGTATTAATATTTTATAATCTTATTCTAAGGTTGTTGTCATCAAAACCATCAACTCATGGACTAACATTAAGCATCGACCATTGACTGAAGCAGTGCGACATGAAAATTCAACTCGCTTCCCGGCCGCAAACCATGTCCACAGTTTCCGAACGTGGCGAACAAAAACAAACTTGATTCGGAAGCTGAAACTTCACAAGTGCACTTCAGATATTGAGACACTTAGGCAAATACACAATGACAGAAAAGAAGCCAAAAAAGAGAAGTTTCATTTCTATTGTTTGTAAAAGGAGTTCATATACAAGTTTGTTCCAAAAAATTCCTACTAGCAGGGGCCGAACCCACATCTATACACAGCCAACAAAATGAAAGTCAAAAATACACCGAGTGAGCATGTCTAATCTTTCTTCTTCCTCGGCTTCCTTTTTGGTGTGGACCCGCTGGAGCCTCCACTACCTTTTCTCTTTGAGCCTTTGCCTGTCGGTGGACGGTCTCCGGGCGGGGGCATAATTTCAACATCCTCCTCCGAACTCGAATGAACGGGGATGCTTCCTGCCGGCGGAGTCGAAGGGATAGGATCAAATGTGGAAGATGGAATGGCCGCACTAGTGTTGGAAAATGTACCGCCAGGCGATATCATTCTAAGCGGCGCTGGACCAAGTGCCGCCGTCCCACCTCCAAAACTGCCACCATGTGCTGCAGCATCCATTTCAGCGGCGATTTGTGCCAAGATTTCCTCTTCAGTAACCGCTCGAGCCTCACTGGGAGCGTCAGTAGTCGGCATCGAAAAGCTTGTGGCAGGAACACCTCCACCCATGACAAATGACAAGTCAGCTAAAGGATCGCCATGACGGCGAAAGAGTTCTTCCATCAATTGCTCATCAAATGCAAGTGTGCTTCCCTGCGCATCGTCGAGTGGGGCAGTTGTAGTTACGGTGATTGCTTCGGTCACAATAGCCTTCTACGTCTGATATGATTCTTGAGTAGCGGAGGTATGGCCGGTGCAGCGTCAACCACTGGAAAAAATAAGAGAACTGTCAGAATTTAACTCAGATAAAGATTCCGACCTGAGGCAGATATGCGAATGTTCAGAATACCTTCCTCAGTTTGATTTGTGGGCGGCAGAACGGCTTCAGTAACTTGCGCTGCAGCCGGAGACATCTGCGGCTGATCCGGATTATAGGCAGGAACAGCTTAGGGCTCAACCGCAGATGAGGATTCGGGTTGGGTTGACGCTGGAACTTCAAGACTCGCCTCATGATGTTCAACCCCCGAACCCTCTCCTACTTCGAAGTGCTGGGCGCCGAGTCTTTCCTTTTCATGTAGAATCATTGACTCGTGAAGAATCTTCCTTTCATCTTCATTCAGAATGTGATTCTCGAGTTCAAATTCATCCACAGACTCACCCAAATGCGCCTCCTTCTCTTCCTCAACCAGTCGGCCCTAAGCGTTGTAAAGATGCGCTGGATAATCATCGAGCCAGTCTAGACCCCTGTGCCTCAGCATGTTAGCGTTGTAAACAACGATAAGGTCTTCGATGTCAGCCTCTAGCCTGGACTCGGCCGACTTCACTTTCTCCTCGACCTCAGTCTCCACCTTGTGAACTTTAGCCACAACTGCATCCCGCTCACCCCTAAGCAGAACAGTTTGTTCGCACGCCTCCTGGGCTGCGTTGTTTGCATCATCCGTTTCCTTGGCCATGTCGGAAAATTTAGCCTTGAGCTCGTTAAGTTCCTTGACCGCCGCATCCCGCTCGGCGGTAACTGTAGTATTCCGATGGCCCATCTCCTCCACCAAGGCAACATGTGTCTGCCTCAACCTCTCCACGGCCACATTCGCTTCGTCACCTTTTTTGGTGGCCTCGATTTCAGATTTCCGAGAAGACTCGGCCTCGGCAGTGAGCACTTGAATAATCCGGTCCCTTTGAGCTAGTTTGGTCTCCATTTTCTCAAGCGCTTTGGCTCGCTCAAAGGCCACCTTAGAAGCTTTCTCTACAGCCTTTACCCACTTTCTGTACTGGGTGTAGATGTCATGAATGTAATCATGCATCGTGCTTTCCACCCCTGATGGAATTCTTTTTAAGTGTGGTGGGAAGACATAGCCATCGAAGAAAATATTCGGAAAATCCTTCCTCATTTGGGCCAATTTAAGGGCCCCTTCTCCTGTGGGCTCAACTGGGACCTGCTCTGTAATTATTTAAGCCGTGGTCTCGACTCTCTGGAGATGAGTCTCGGTTCTAGAAGTATGAGAAGATGGCATGTGACGAGGAGGCTCTGGCGGGTGTGGAACAAGAACGGGAGGTGGAGATGGAAGCCTAAGAGGAGGTGAACGTGATCTAGACTGATGTATGTATTCTATGTCCCTGTTACGCCCATACTTATCTTGGTTAGAGTACTCACAATTGCGGTCTCTATTTGAGTCCCTCTTGCATGAATCGTAATAGGTAGAAGCCTTTCAGGCCGAGCGAAGATTCCCGAGCATCGATCCTTTCCCAGACATAGTACCTGAAAATGAAAAACGAAAGAGGAATTAGTGATTTCTTAAGTTGGACGATTTACAGTTATGAATTATGTAGTGTAGTGAAGTGTATGCATGTGCAACCCCCCGACCAACCAAAAATGTCGGCCGCACTCATAGCAAGCGACCCGCGCAGTTCAAGAGCATTATCAAGCTCCTCCATCCCGGCGTCGTGTTGAAACGACACATAATCCGGAATCGGAACATTAGCAAGCCCTTCAAAAGGATTCTCTACTTGCGGGGGAGGAGCCTCCAAAATTCTAATCCCCGGGACGGGCAAGGACATAACCATGGATTTTAATCTCTTGGATTTAGAATGCTTGTGAGCAACAGCCTTGCCTTTTCTTCTTCCGCCTGAATCCTAGACATCAGAAGAAGGCCCAGCTTGGAGCTCGTTATTGGTGGGCGTTCTCTCCGGATCAACTTCTTCGGCTATTATGACTCCGGGCGCTTTGCGCTTCACCCGTTTCTTCGAGACCACTCTAAGTGTCCCTTCCAGCCGTATGCTCTGCCTCCGTTCAATCAGCCCGACAGTCCTCAAGTTTCTGTCGATCAGAACCAAGTTGATATGCCTCTCTTCGCCCGGAACCGCTTGGAGGATCCAAACTAGCTCTTTGAAGTATGCACCGTCAGGTCAAGAAATTGTGGCTGTAAAAGAAGAGAAGTGTGTCAGTTTTGAAGTCGGTTATTATTCTCGCGATAGTTCAAGAGAAAACGCTTACGTCTATCCAACCATCGCCTAGCGAATCCATGGGGGCACCGAACGTAGAACCATTCAGTTTTAAAGTAACTTAGCCTTCCCCAGGAGCCCATTACAATGTGGCAGTTCCTGACCGCTTGCAAGAAGGTGAAAGAAGGGCTGTCTCCACGACTCTAAACGTTAAATAGATATATAATCTCGATCGGCTTTGGTGGTCGGAAGAGAATCTCCATAAATAAAATAAAGGTGCTATTCAACAGGGCGCATCCGTTGGGGTGTAGTTGGGATGGAGCTATTCCAAGGAATGATAACATCTCCCTTATATATTGATTGAATGGAGGAAGTGTCCCCGCTGTGCAAGCATGACGGTTAAAAGCAGTAAACCCCTCCGGGGGATCATGTGGCCTGTCATTTAGCCCAGGCAGTAGCACGTCATCAAGCGACAAGCCGTGCCTTAAACAAATCCGTCCCAGCATATCTTTGGAGATACCGGACGGCACAGAATCTTGTGGACGACAAATTAACCAGGCACCTGGACGCTCATCCGAAGCTGGGTCTATAACTTCGGCTTCAATGACTGGTATTTTGATAGTTGAAGGAATTGAACTCGGGAGTTCCTGCTGCTGTAAACTTGTAGGTTCCATGACTGACTAGCTTATGAAAAATCATTGTTAAACAGACAATAACGCTCGTGCATCCTCCAATGTAAAGTGTGTGAGTGTGTTGTGTAGTGCAGTACTGTATATCACTTGAGAAGTTCTACAGAATTGGAGAAAACATGAAAAACGACAAGACTTCGAAATTCAGTCGGAAGGACCGTCATCGCTGACCGTCACAACCGTGCCATCCAGATATTAGCAACCAATTCAAGTCAAAGTTTGTTAAGGTTTTGTTGAGTTATAGTTCCATCGGCGAGCTTCAACAGGCAGTCAAATGTATAGTTCTATCGTCAGGTCCAGATATGCAAGGATGAAGCTCGCCGAAGTCATATGTTTATTAAGTTCATATCGATGACCCGAGGGATCAAGTTCGAATCGATCGCCTTAAAGCCCGATCACTCCAATTCGACACCCTCAGTTCGTATCGATCGCAGCCTATGTTCTCGTATTACTCGGAAAGAACAACATTTCGAATCGATCGGAGCGCAACACTTTCGTATCGATCAACTGGGTCGCTTTCGTATCGGTCCCCTGGCGCGTAATTCGACTCGATCGAAAAACTCTAGGTTTCGAATCCATCAGATGCAACCCCTTCGTATCGATCAACATACTCGAGGTATGCGCATCGATCATCAAGACTCGATGTAGAAACTTAGCAATCGATCGATATGAAGGCCTCCATCTCATCATCTCGAAGCCCCGACTCCAGATCGACACGAAAACGAGGACCGATCTATCTTCCTCAACACTTCCTCTTCCCCAGATCGATGCGAACTCCATTCTGTCCTTCCTCGACCTCGCACGTTATTTCCTTCCTTAAGCAATGTTCGAACACAGATTCAAATGGAACGGCATGAGAATTTGGATCTCTTCGTGTTACCACTGGATTTGTTCAATTGATTACCTGATTTCGATAAATGGTTGAAGGAATTAAAGGTTTTGGTTCGATTCGAATTCGAGCAGTTTTCCTTTCTTAGAAGCGATACGAAAGCAAGGCACAAAAGTGAAAAGTGAAAAAATGTCTAAGTATAGAGTATTTATATGGGCTTAAAGGTGAATGGAATAAACGATTCGCCTCCCAATGGATTCGACCGGTTACAAAGCATCCCCACGGGATCGATTTGAACAAGTCGTTCGACTCCATGGACTCGAGTCTGCATCGATGCGAAGCCCTTCATCATATCAGTCATCTTTGACTCCTTCCACAGAGCATCGATACGAACGAAAAGTTCGAATCCATCAGATCGCAGCTCCCAGAGGCCAATGCCTATCGATGCAAATGACCGCTTCGTATCCATCAAACCCCACATCCATCGATTCGAAATGCTCATTTTGTATCCATCAATGCAATGAATACCGATGCAAAAGCAATGTTTTAACCTTCTACACCGATCCAGGAGTGGATCGATATGAAGGAACAGTCAAAAACAACCATCGAGCATTGTTACAACGAATTTCACATCGGTTCAGGAGAAGATCGATATGGAATTCAATATAAGATAAACTGACAACGACTCGTGAACGTCAGCGAGAGTCAGATTAACATATATGCATATATGACGGACTAATATTCAATATTCCAGACTTACAGTAACTGAAAACTCGTTTGATAACAATTACAACAACAAACGGCTAATCACTAGCGTATGGCAATTAGTGGCAACAATACAGGGTACAGCAGTTGACAGTCAACAGTTTACGTTATCAAGAAAAACAGTCGAAGATTATAGCTTTCATCGAAAAGACGATAACTATTCATAATGAAGATTGCAGCACTTCAAAGCACATCATGTTTCCATAAGACGTACTTTGGGGGGCAAATGTTATCCCGCCTTTTGGTAAGGCCGTGACACCAAGGAATTGACTAGTAACCAATGACGGTTCGTCCTAGAGATAAGTTATACACAGGCTCACTATGGATATCGACGAATTTTGTCTGAGTCCAGATCGAGCTAAAATTGAAATGACACGACAAGCGAAGCTATGAGAGCCAACGTTCCAAATTTCCAGTCAATCCGAGTTCGTATACTCAAGTTACGATCGATGCAAAATGAAGGAAACCGCTTAGTTTTCGTATCCATAGCTACGCTTCTATTCGACTCCATCACTTTCGTATCGATCAGAACGACTGCGACCTCGCATTCATCCCAGAGTCTCAGTTTGAATCGATCGGGTTCGACTCCATCAACTATGCACTGTTCGAATCGATCGTGCAGTGACCACTTCGTATCCATCACAAAGCCTTTATTCGAATCCATTTAGGTGGAGCACTTTTATCGATACGAGCTAGGCCCCGCAATCGATACGAACGGAGCATGGCAATCGATGCGAACAAAGCATGGCCATCGATACGAACAGAGGGACTCTCATCGATAAGAACTGAGCTAATTCGGCCAATACGAATTGGACCATCACTTTCATCGATTCGAACAAGACCGAGTCGAACAGCGATTCGAACAAGACCGAGTCGAACAGCGATTCGAACAAGATCGAGTCGAACAAGACCGAGTCGAACAGCGATTCGAACAAGATCGAGTCGAACAGCGATTCGAACAAGACCGAGTTGAAATGAGGGAGTCGAACGAAACAGCAAACTGAAGATCCTAATTCGTATCGATCATATCTCCTAATCTACAAGTCCAAATGATATGAAATTTTCACAGAAGCCTACGTGCATGCTAAAGAATGTCCACGCCAAATTTCGACTCCATCGGAAGCAATCTTGATCGATACGAAATCCGTTCGTATCGATCACGGATCGGACTGAAACTTCACGGGCTTGGGCGCGCGGGCCTGGTCACGTGCCAGAAGGAGCCTCCCGAGATATGAGCGAAATATCAACCTCCTACACCTATAAATAGAGCCCCAGGGCATACAGAAAAGGGGCTTCTTCTTCTTTGAATGCTCCAACGCCCAGACTCCACCGGATCCAGATCTAAACTCCCTTGCCGCTGCCAATAACGAAATTCACTGCTGCAAATCATAATTATCTGCTGTAACTCACTGAATTCACTTGTAATCTTCAAAGAAAGATCAATAAAGCTATCAACTTCATAGTGGACATAGGCGATACGCCGAACCACTCTAAGTTCTTATGTCTCCTTGCATTTTAATTATTTTCATATATGAAATTTGGAGTTTTTGTTAGATAGTCCTCTTTTTCCATTTAATTTCTTCACTTTATCTCTTCAAAAACTTCCGAAGAGTGTTGTGCCCAATTTTGGTACAAACAGTCACGACCCTGCAAGTACCCTTAATGGTAATGGATTGCTAGCATATGTGACATAGGGTAAGTGGCTCTCGGCCATATACATCAAAAGTTGTATCACGAATTCAAGGAGCAACCCTGAATCAGGCTGCTAGGATGGATTCTATCCAATCTGGTTTACTCCATGTTGTGTAATAGGAGTATACACACGATAGATAGACACACTTATGGTTTTCAGCCTGCTCACTCCCAATGTGCATCACCATAAATATAATACCCTGTATACTCGACCCTGTTAGAGTGACATCTACTTACAGAAAGTAACCGAACAAATATCAGCTCAGGCATCCCATACCACTTGGTATTACTCGCCTGTTTACTCAATGCTCATAAATTCCGCTCATCATCACACAATTATTCTATATAACAAGTCCAATGAATAAATGGAGAAATATTAGTGAAAGTCTCATACCAGATGGTACTATAACTCCGTTTACTATAATTTATCATTACACGGAGACATAAATCAATTAAAACACATCATATTTCTATTTATTGATTCGGAAGGGGTATTAAAATACATTTTCTCCAAAATCATTAAAACAATTTCAAATATCAATTTTCAATTGAAAGAAAACCAAATTATAAAAATCCTATTCTTTCTTCAAAATCCATTTACAATTTCATAAATAAATGTTTACAAACCCCCTATCTAATTAGAAGGAAATCAAATTAAAACTCAATCTCTTAAAAATCCTCTTAAAATTAATTTATACATTTTATAGTTCTTCTCTAATATTTGAAAATAATAGTAATATTAATTAATTTTTATAATTCAAGATTTCCTTTGAACAATGAATTTAAATAATTCTACTTTATATAATACATTCCCAAAAATAACTCATTGATCTAACATAATAATTTATTACTTCCAAAAATTCACCTAACCATATATATCAAATCCCATAATGATAATTTCCATTCAATAATTAAATTGCATTCAACTTACTATTACTTCAAAATATTAAGTAAAACTTCCAAATTTATTAAATTAAAATAGAATTAATAAATAGCTTTAAAATATAAAATTTATATGCTATTTTATAAATATCATTTAAATATTTTTAATATCAACGATAAATGAATAAAAAAATATTCTAAAATTTACTTATTTATTCAAATCCCGTAAATCATCACTTTTCAAATAATTTTTGTCCCCATAATTCTCAAAATTTTCTCACTTTTATAATTTCTACCGATAACAACATTTTCAATATTAAATCACAATTTATATTCAAAATATTTTCTTTCATTCAAAGGTTCCAACTTTAATTCATTATCCTCTTCCAATCAATTTCAAAAATCATGTCTAATTATTGCCAACACCTATTTATTGTGCACAACTTATAATGTGCGTGATCAACCATCAACTTATATCATGTTAAAACAACAAATAAACAAGAATATACAACTCAATTTCAGTTCATTCAATCCATCTCGATACAAGTTCATCATCCAAATAATTAATGAAAATAGAAGAAACGAAATCAAAACAATAGTTGTGAGTTATGAAAATAACTCACCTTATCGATGCTCGCAATTTCGAAACAAAGCTTCAGCCCATCACCAAATTTCACTGTGTTAGGCTAAGTCCCAAGTACCCATTTCCATCAAGCTGTCGCCACCATCAGCTACGGCCATTTGGCACACATCGCGTCAGGCTCCTTCTTCTTAGTGTCGTTGCTACTAGCTTGGGTCGAGCTGCTCTTTAGTCGCCATCATATGTGAAACTCCCATCGTCATCACGGCCAGCACCTTCGTGGCATCATCGCCGCCTAGCCCTCATTCCCTATCGCCTGCAACATCATCATAATGCCATCTTCGGTGCGTGTTGTTGCGCCCAGGTTCATACGAGTGATCGCTTCGTTATCTTTTTCCTTTTTTCCATGATTTTGATTTTTGTTTGTTTTTTGTCCTAAAATCGATTTGGGCTAGGGAGTGAATGAGGAGATAGGGATCTAGAGAATGGTAGAAAAAGGGGTTTGAATTACTTAGTTGGGCTTGGGTTTGGGCTGTTTTGGGTCTTATTTTAATTTAATACATCTTTAGTTAATTTCTTTTGCATTTAAATTTCAATTATAATCCTTGAAATAAATTTCAATCTAATATAAATAGGTTCACACCCCATTCTATAAATTATATTTCAATAATTACCAATTCCAATTAATTGACACTTTATTTTACATGACATATCTCGATAAGTGTACAATTTCTTCAATTTGATGCCCGCTTATTTTTATTTAATCATCCACTGTATTATTACAAAATAAATTTATTTTCCAACTATTTCAATCATATAAAAATTATTCTCGCTTTAAAAATATTTTATATCCAACTAAAACATTTTATTCAATTTCAATAAATTATCCAAAAAGAATTTTTTATTTAATTCATATATTAAATCAAAATCTTATATTAAATATAATTTAAGTAACTAAAAAATTATTTTCAAAACATAATTATCAAATTCGAACAATTTTACTTTATTTAAATTTATTTATTTATACAGCGTAGAAAATAGGGTTATTACAATTTTACAGTATTTTGTAAGTACTCGTGAATACTCTAAATTTTCATTTAGTGATCTTAATTCGGATTTGATACTTTATCTATGTATCAAATACATAAGCGAAATTCAATGTTGTAGACAAGACAACATGTATGATAATTCATATTGCAATGCATAAGGAATCCATCTTACATGCTCCACATTAAATATTTTAATATGGTGTCTATGTATATCATTTGGGACATTGCCAACATCCTTTTATATCGATTATAAAGATGTCATTTCAAATCCAACATCGAGAATTAAAAAACCAAACTATAATGATTTTAAGACGGGTGCATTATTAACAATCATAAGTTTGTTGTATACTTATCGTTTTAAGAAATATTCTAATATCTTTATAATTCTTTCTTACAAACACATGCTTCCTCGACATTTTGATTGAAATTCAAATTGTTTGATTTTCTATCAATATATTTGCTCAACTCTGATGCTTACTGAATAGTACTTTCGATTCAGCTCTTGGGTTTTATCTGAAACCCACAAACTCAATATCACCCCAAGAAACTTCAAGACACTTGGTTATAATGTGCAAACATCATATTCTTAATTATTATTTATATTTTTCGTTTTAGCATATATATACCAAAACTCAAAATCATGTCGAGCGATAAATTTTGCAAGTAAAATCCCAAATAATTTAAGAATGTTGAATGACGAATCTGTTACGTTAATTTCAGCAATAATTTTATGATGTTATTCTATCAACACAGCTTTCTATATTACAACCGCATTGGTCTTATTTTCGAAGACACTTTTGTAGTTGATGGATTATATCATTTTGGATACAACTATCAAAATCATATTTGATAATGTAATTAGAATTCATTTTGGATTTGCCCATTAGCCCATATAAGAGAATTAATATCCTTAATGGCTTATTTGGTAATTCAGGAAATTCTTCTCAACATGATATGAAACTCATAGTTTCTCTTTAATGTACAAGACTTCCTATTAGCCATTCTAGTGGGTCGTGCCTATTTTGGCTTAGTTAACTTCATTTCATCATTCATAATCAATTTTATCTTCAGATCGTATCTAAATCCATTTTACTATAAATCTCTAAAAGAAATTCCTTTGTCATAAATTTAGTGATTCTTGAAACGATAGTTATTTCTCAGTATAATGGTACGGGCATTTAGAAACATTTTATGAACCTCCTTTGTATATTTAAAAATGAATCATTTCCTAGTTTAGAAAAATTATGTTCATAACATAATTTGTTCAATTAATATTGGCTTGCAATACACTCAATCAATAAATTGCTCAATAAAACTATTTTGGGGCGATCCACTTGATATCCCTCATGAACAAATACTATGTCTAAATTCTCAACATACACAACCTATCAACTCCTTGGCTTATAATATGTAGGGTTTCTTATATAATTTTATCTCATATTATCTCATAAATAATGTTTTGGGTGAATTTAATTTTAACGTATGTACTTACTCTTAAGTACACATCCTAACAGAAAGAAGTTAACTCAACTTCACTTATTATCCTTCGTGCTTAGTCCAATAAAGTCTGATTGCTCCTTATCGATATCTCATTATGTATCATAGGGAGGAGCAACTTTTGAGATTGAACCTTATTCATTTTTATGTACTTTTGGAACCCTTTCCAATACACTCACATGTTCGATCGAATATTTATTTTCTCTACACGTTATGTTTTTCTACTTCCATTTTATAATCAATGAACTTATCATAAATATGCTACTTGTGTATCAAATATGCATGTTCGTTTCTATGGTAATTCATCTATGAATTTAACTAAGTAAGTGGACATTTTGGTATCATTAGACTTCAAACTGTATACATCTATATGTATCAATCCGAAGAGTTCAATAACTCATTTTTCGCTCCCACTAAATAGGCGCTTCACCCTTAATCTTCTAAGTTATAATTCATTAGTTACCATATAATTTATAATCGTATGATTATTGAATTATTTCTCAAAACTATAGCTTAGTCCATAATTCTAAAAATCATGATACTCCTGTATTTTCTAATGCATCACTTTTATTATAAATACCATTATTTAAGATTTATTTTATAACAAATATTCACAATATTCATGTCAAAATAAAGCTATGTCTATTTTTAGTCAATACTACAAATAGATATTATTTCATAGATAATATTTGGTATATTTATGACAACAATTTTCGTAACTTAATGCGTCCATTCAGAATGCTCCCGCTATTTCTGCTATTACTATAATAGTGTAAGAAATATGATGCTTTATTTAACCACTTATTATGAAATCTTATTTCATGCACTACAATTAGTTTACAGTCGAGGGTTTCAATTTAATATCTTGAACTCGAAGAGGTGACTTTCATAGAAAACAACTTTCTATATAAAAATATATTTGAAATAGAAATCACATTTCCCATTCATATTAAGTATCTTTTGGTATTTTATACAATTCTCATTTTCAACATCTCTTATAAAGCGGAGGTGACCATTCACTCTCTACATCCCAACTGTGCCTAAGTTACATCCACTCACGTGCATTCTCTTTCCTTTTCAAATGGTCGAACCATTCAAAAGAAAACCCTTACTACAGGATCGTAATGAACTCTTACAAAAATGCATTTGGTCATCCTTTACATTAAGGATATTGAATAAGTTGCACTTCATGTAAACTGGTCAAACTGATATTTCAGCAATCAAATTCCTAGGAACATCTTGTAGCATTGGTTTAGTGCCACGTCTAAAGCAATAAGATCTTTATTATAACCAATCGTATTAAATGCATGATCTTGCATTATGGTTTACTTACTTATTTCAACTAAACTAATTTCATTGAAGTTTCGTACATTATGAACAATGATTATTTACCATATAACATTTAAATGTGATCAAATATGGATCAAATATTTAATACTCTCATAAATTAATGAATAAATAATTAAGTAATTAATTATAAAGTTAAAAAATGAGATAATGAAATGGGGGTAAATATGCATAGAATGTTTTATGTGCATATTATGCTTGGATGAATCAAGTGATATAAGAAAAATCATAGTTGAAAATCTAAATTAATAAGAGTTAAATGCAATCATTAAAGCTAACAAATTATAATAAAATGGGATAGTGGGACGGCGGCCCAAATTATCCTTTTTGAAGTAAAGATAATCACATCCCTTTTCCATTTCATTTTACATTCAAAACTTAAAACAAAAGCTTGAGCTCTATAATGGTGCTTGCGGCCTAAACAAGAAGAAGAAAAAGGAAAGGATTAAAGCTAAGGGAACTAGAGAATTCATTAACAAAATGTATAAGTGAGTAATATATTCGCTAATATTTTCTTCCTTGTATTTCTCACGGTCGTATAATTATTTGGTCCTTTGTTTTTGCTTGATTAATTGGTATAAGGTATTTAATAGAGGGATAAGAATATCATGTTAGAAAATGATTTTTATTAAAAGAATTTATCTTTGAGCGGATAAATTATTATAAATTAATTAAGATCTATATATGGAGAAATTTTTTTATTTATGAGGAATACCATACATGATAAATTTTACTATATAAAACTAGAAATAAATTAGGTAGCTTTCGATGGAAAATTAGGTCTAGCCGAAGGGTTATAATAGGGGAACGGAGGGTAAATAAGTGATGATCGGAAGGTTATTTCAATAAAAGAGTTATAATAATTATTGAGTTGTAGACCATATTTATATTTTATGTTGAACATGTCGGTAAAGTGCATGAAATGGTAACAAAAGACTAAGTAAAATGAATCAGAAGTTGACACATGTAAAACTTTTGTAAAATGTGCAGTAGGAGGTTCCCAAGATATACCGGAGGATAGTGCCGAAGGCATTAGAGTTGACCTAAAGGATAAATAAACTGGAATCCTAGGAGCAAATGACTTAAGTTTGAAAGCAATGGTTAGATAACCAAGGATGCTAGCCAAGGACTGATTGTGTCGATGGTTAAGTAGGAATTATAGGAAGAAGAAGGGATTCCAGAAATTTAAAGATTTAATGTCACAAATCATGGAAACTAAACTATAATAGACTTCCCTAGACGAGACCGAGAATGGTGACTACCAAGAGTAGCATAATTCCTGAAGGAGGGTGAGCCAAAATAAGTAACTTTAAGAGATAATAAGGTATAATAAGGCTCAAGGCGATTGAGATCGAACCCGAGACATCAATGATAATATGACAATCAATATTAATAATCAAAAGATGATTAGTTGAAACGAGGCTTAATAAATAGCTAAATGAAAAGCCTAATAGAGGATGGTTAGGTAGTAGATTCAGTAGGCGGAATAAGGCATGTGTGACATCCAAAACAAAACGTGAAGGGTAAGTCTTGTGTGGCATCTAAAACTGAAAGTGAAGGAGTAAGGCTTGTATTGGATCTGAAAGCGTATGAAAAGGAATAAAGCCTATGTGGCATTCGAATCCGAAAGCGAAGGAGTAAGTACTGTGTGGCATCCGAAGTATGAAAGTGATTGGTGCAAGGAAAAAATTGGCAACTAATGGAACGATGGATGACATAAGGCCTGAGGTGGTAGTTTAGAAGCCAAAAGAGAAGGTGTAAGGCCTATGTGATAGCCAAAATCGAAAGTGAAATAGGTATAAGGCCCATATGGAAACTAAAGTGTGAAAGCATTGGTGTATGGCTTGAGTGGCAACCAAGAACGATGAGGTGTGAGGACTTAGTGGCAGTCGAGAAATAATGTAATTAAATATTGCTTGGGAAAGTGAGGGGAAAGCTCGTTTTGCATGTTGGTGACATTGTCTCACTATCTCGTATGCTTTGGGGTAATACGTTATTTTCACCATACTTTATGTATAACCTACGTTATTATTCTTATTTTATCTATAAACTCATGGGTACTCATTCGAGTGGGTGGAGTTTATCGGTTTAGGCAGTTGCATTTAGGATAGCCGAATAATTCAAGCTGAAGACGAAGCATGAGGCTTGGAAGTAATATTTATGTTTATTTCTGTTATATCTAGTGCCAGTGCCCACATTATCATATATGGGATGCTAATAGCTATACATACTATATTTTTAACCCCACATAAGCGTGAATTTAGGTTGTAAAAATAATTGTTTGACTAAATCTGTAATGATGTGTTTCATTTTGTATATCTTCTTTGTTTACTAAAGCTCTATATTATAACAGATCTCATCTTTGTCGAGGAAAGATAATTCTCAGGTGACTACAACACATTGGATTACATCTTTGGGTCTCGTGATGGGTGATAGTATAGTTGGTAATAAAGTTAGGTTAAGGGACACTTAAGTAGTATAAAGCATAGAATAAATAAACAAACACCTTGAGGAGTTTATACAGCAGTATATGACGTACTTGTATTTTCTGTATTGAGAAATAGATGAGTTAGCAGAGATCTTCTATTGCTAAACCACTTTCTTTCTTCTATTTCTGATCAAGAATTTTTCAACAGAAAATGGATTTGAGAAGTGAAAGAATTACAATTGGAGGGGCCAAAAGGGAAAATGATATTACTAGGATCGTCGAAGACAATGGCGGAGGAGTGCCTCCAACTATAGTAAATGAGGCAGTCTTGCCAGTAGTGAGAATGTATATAAATGTTTTATTTCGTACTTTATGGCATAGATGATGCAAGAGGACATATCGATTATAGTCGATAGAGACTAGTGGCTAGAGTAGACTTCTCCAAGTTATGTTAAGACTGCATGAATATTGGGGATAAGATGTTTACCGAAAAAGATCATGCGGTTGAAGTACTGAATTGGCCGAAGGTATGTGAGCGCATCTTCAGGGATTTAGGGCTAAATTGCGAGCAAAAGTAATGGTTGGCTTCATGATAGCTACATGAAGACGTTATAGATTGGTGGGAGACCATGGCAGTTGAGACTCCTAAGGAGGAGAATACTTGGGACCAGTTCAGGAAGAGATTTGAGGCCCAGTTTATTTTTGAGTCCTAAAGGAGTGCGTTGCCGAGGGAGTTCATCGATCTTTGGCAAGAGGATATTTCTTTGGAGTAATATATTTAGAAGTTCAACAACATGGAAAAGTATGGCCTAGAGTTGGTTAACAACCCACTAAGAAAAACAAGAAGTTTGTTAGTGGTTTGAAGTAGGATTTGGATCACAAGTTAATGGTGCACTTGAAGGCACCTTTTGAATTTATTGTGGACATGATGAGGAGGTAAGATAGCATGTACCAAGCCCAAAGAAGGGCAGAGGTAAGGTCAAAGGTAGAGTAGAAGAAGAGATTTAACCCTTACGAGAAGGGGAAGAAGGGGCAGCTACTGAAGGAAAGGCTCCGAAAGGGGAAAGCCAGTAGGGGCTTTTGGATATTATTTGTTACAATTACGGGCAGAAGGGGCATTATGAATCAAAATGCTTGCAACCAGCTGCACTGATCAAGCTCAAGTGTTTCAATTGTGATCAACTAGGCTACAAGAAGAAGGACTGCCTCGGACTGAAGAAGATAAGGTCGTTTTCCTTGAAAGGCCCAAGATTAGGACCTTGTGCTAAGGAGAAGAGCAAAAACGTTGTGTTGGGAGGTATGATTTCTATTTCCAATTTTTCAGTTGAAGTTCATTACAATACTGGAGCTACACATTTTTTTATTTCTAAGGATGTGGTTGATATAGTAGGATTGGATGTTTCCTACTTTGTTAGTTCTTTGTGCGTGGTTAATCTGGTTGGTGGGTACGCCACTCTTTGGTTGAGGTGCATTGACCTAAGATTTATCTTGTGTGGTCATTTGTTTTTGTCTGACCCATTTTTGTTTGACTTTGAGTGGTATGAAGTACTTTTAGGTATGGATTGGTTGGTATAGAATGATGCCAGAATTTATTATGCTAAGAGAATCACTGCTCTACGGAATTTAAAAGGAAGAGACATGATCTTGGCATCCTTAAACGAGATAAGAGAAGAATCGGGGGTTTCATTATGGAACTCCTTGAGGAGGAGATAAGTAGAGTTTTTGCAATTTGATAATTTTTTGATGTTTCTGAGTCAATGATGGGTTTACCTCTATGGGGAGCTTCCGTAGTATTTGTGAAGAAATCGGATGGATCACTTCAGATGTGTATCGACTATAGGAAATTAAATGAGCTGACGGTGAAGAACTTTACCCATTTTCAAGAATAGATAATCTATTTGATCAGTTGAGTAGAGCCAAAGTATTGTCATAGTTCCATTTGGCCATTGGGTTCCATTAACTAAGAGTTGCTGAGGAGAGCATTCGTTTGACCACATATAGGACAAGATATGGTTTATATGAGTGGTTGGTTATGTCATTTGGGCTAACTAATGCTTTGACTTTTTTATAGATCTAATGAACGAAGCCTTTCACGGTCAATTGGATAGGTTTGTGTTAGTCTTCATAAATGATATTTTGGTGTATTCTATGGATTAGCAAGACCATGAAGTTCACCTTAGATTGGTATTAGAGATCTTTAGATGGCACAAGCTAAAGGTGAAGGTTTCCAAGTTTCAATTTTAGAAACCGAAAATGAAGTTCCTAAGCCATGTGATCTTGAAGGAAGGTTTGGTAGTAGATCCTTCAAAAGTCGAAGTGTAAATGATTGGAAGGGACCAGAGATAGACATCAAGGTAAGAAGTTTGTTAGGTTTTTCTGGATACTACCGAAGATTTACTAAGGATTTCTCTAGAATAGCAGCGCCGTTGACCAGATTTACCCAGAAAAATGAAAGATATGCTTGGACAAAGGAGTGTAAAGCAGCATATAGGGAGTTAAAGATAAAAAACAGAGGCTTTGGTGTTGGTTATGCCGGAAGGAAATAGGGACATTGTTGTGTACACGGGTGCTTCAGGTTCAGGTTCAGGAGTAGTGTTGATGTAGACAGGCAAGGTTATATCTTATGTATCTAGGAAGTTAAAAATCAAAGAGGTTTGGTATCCAACCAATGATTTAGAGTTAGCAGCAGTCGTCTTTGCACTAAAGATTTAGAGACATTACCTTTTAGAGGAAAGGTTCAAACTGTTTACGGACCATAAGTCTTTGAGATATTTGTTCTCTCGAAATAAGTTGAAACATGCGACAACAAAGATGGTTGAAATTCTTGGCATCCTATGATTTTGGAATAGAGTCTACCCCAGGGAAGGAAAATAAAGTTGCTAATGCCTTAAGCTGAAAACAGCACAATTGTGTTTTGGTAATGATTGAAGAGTGGAATGTCCTGGAGATGATAGAGTCTTGTGATATGTAGTTTCGGTCGAAGGCAGGTTTGAGTCAAGATTCAGAGATTTTGTCTTGCTTAGAAGTTCACCCAATACTTATAGAAAGAATTGCCGAAGGAGAGGAGAAGGATCCATTATGTGACAAAATGATCAATGGCTTAAAGAGTTGTGCTAAAATATAACTTTTGAATGTTTAAATACCGAAAATCCAATAGCTTATATTTTAACAAAACCTCTAATACAAAATACATTCATTAAATTTCAAAGAGATCTAGGGATACATTCTTTTTTCAGAGATATAAAATAACAAAATAGAATATATATATATAATTAAAAAGATAAAAATTTATAAATATATCAAAATCTTTAAATAAATAAATATATATATATAATATACAAATAATTAATATATGAAAAGTGTTTAAAATACTTCAAATACATTAAGAAGCAATAATACAAAATAAATAGATTATATATGTATGTATGTAAATCAAATTATTAATACTGAAATAAATGTTTAAAGTGAGAGTTGATAAAAGTATGTTATACTCTGAAATATATGTCGGCATATGGGTCATTTCAATCAAACTGAATCCCTCTCCTATTATTGAAATTTAAAATCATATAATCGATGAAACAAATCTTAACCCATTTCCTCTTAATTTCTATACTGTAAAATATTCCTACAATAATTTCTAATGGATCCAAGCAATTCTATGCGGCGGAGAGAGAGAGAGAGAGGATATTTCACCCTTTAGAGACCTTTATTGAAACAGGGAAAATCAAAGAATCCATGACACATATACTCAATATGCTTGCTAAGATTAAGGTTCTTCAAATGAAATTCAAAAATGATCAAGAGAAGAATGGGAGGATGATTAGGAACATCAAAAACCAAGCCAAACTCGAAGAAAACTTAGTTATCCATAACCCCTTAGCGGACAATGAAGAGAAAGAAGAAGAAGAGGACCTTTAGATCATTGTTCATGATTTTGATGTGTGCTGCGTGGGAAAAATCATCTTCGACGCTTAAGGAAACTTGGTCGAACAAAAGGGAAATACCTACGCCTTCTATCCCAACTGCCTTAACCATAAATGTCCTCATATATAGATGATATCTATGTATATTATTAATTTATATCGTGTTATCTATATATGTTTGATTTCTATGTTTTTGTGCATAGTTTGTTTAGATGTTGTACTATAAAAACAATCAGTATGTCTGATTCGAAACAATTGTGAAAAATATTCGTAGTACATTCATAATCTATAATTGATTTTTGATATATAGTTTGTTACTATATACATATATACATACTTAAATATATATATATATATATTAATTTTCTTAGCTCATGTTTGTTGATGACAAAGTGGGAGAGAGAAAGCATAAAATATACGTATTAGTCAAAACCATAGGGGCGTAACATTAACATTAGGGAGTTGATAGATTTAGGGAGAGTTAAATTAGTTTTAAATAGTTGAATTAAAGTTAAGATAATATTATTATATTTTATGTCAAGACTATTTAAATCGTTATTATCATCAAAAAGGCGGAGATTTTTAATAGCACATGGATGGATTTTGATGACAATAACCACATAAATATTGCTACTAATAACTTTTCAAGTTGTGTAAAGTATAGTGCAGGTAATACAGGTATACTACTCAGATGTATTACTGGCATGAATCAAGCAGAACAAAGAGACCGAGAGGAATAAAGCTGATCAAGGAGAGCAATAGAAATCGAGGTTGGGAATATAATAACAAAGCTAGGAGAATAGATAAGATTCAAGGACAAAGACAAAGAGGATACAAGAGACTCAAGAAACAAATACTGGAAGAGCACAAGACATTCGGTTAGTCAAAACTGTGTGTAAAGAGTCTTAGAAATATTTATTAAAGACCCCTGGCACATTTTTAAATCTTTTTTAAAAAATATCTTTATTTTCTTATCAAGAACCTTTTTATAAAAGTAAAAGTATGGAATTCAAATAGTATGAAGTTCAAAACAATTTTACAAAGTGTTTTTCAAAATCAACTATTATATGTCGACATACCCTAGAACTATATGTTGACATAGTAGCCACTTCTTTGTTTTTAAAAAATTGACATTGATTTGTTGACAAACTCTTTAAACATATGTCAACATACTACCCATTTATGCAACCCGTGAATTTCAACGAGTTGACACATCCTTTCATCCCATCGCCAAAAGATGTTTTTCTTCATCTTCTATGCAAAGACTTTGGAAAAAGAATCTTTTCTCTCACACATTCTTCTCTACTACTTGGTGATCAAGTTCTCTTACAACTAAATTTACACATATACTTTGTGAGTACACATTCTTTCACCCTCATTCTTCGTGAATTCACAAACTACAAAATATCAAAGGGTTCATACTTGGATTTTCTATCATTCTATCTCGAAGATCATCACATTCCTCTCATATTTCAATTACAAACTACTACTGGAGGTCTATAGAATTATTATACTAAAGATTACAAGATTTTTTTATTCTACATATACGTTTCTTGTAGAATTACTCTCTACCACATGAATTGTAAAAAATGTATTAGGCCACTTGCAAAAAGTACGGATTGGTGTAACATCCCCCACTTCGAGACCTAAAAATGAATGCTGATAATGCTGAAGTCATCACCGAAATTATTTCCATGCGACAAAGTGAGATCGGTATAAAAAATTTCACAACATTAAGTAAACAGAGCAGCTAAATGATTTCATTACATCAAAACATTTTACAAAAGTCAGTACATCATTTTTAACTCATCTTGTTCCCGCACAGAGGTAACTATATATTAAGATATAAATAGAATGGCATGCCCGACATATAAGGATGCCGTCATGGACACTTAACCTGTTATAGAATCTGGTTTTACATAGCAGAATTTCAAAATAACTTTTATTTGCAAATTAATCTTCTCGCTTCCTCTTCGAAGTCTTTATTCGTTTTTTCCAAAATCTACATGTCTATACCGTAAACTCATCCTACTCGAATGAGTAACCATGAGTTTACGGAAAATACTAAAAGCACGGGTCAGACATAAAGCCTGGTATGAGTAATACTATATCCTAAGAAAACACTCATATAGTTAGACCACGTCACTAGAGCACTGAAAGGGTTTTCCGCTCACTTTTCCAACTTCATTAATTACGTCATATAATACAATAGTATCTAACTTGATCAGACACAAATCATCTGTTTCAACATAAGGGTGAGATTGCCTTCACAACATTTTCGACTAATTTTATAGTTAGTTCATATTTTTCGACTTGCCTCTCAGGCCTTACACTTATTAGTTTAATGAGGGTACTACCGGAGTATCCCACAAATGTATCACAAAAATTATATTAGGTTGCCATCAAGGCCTTACGCCACCCATCATCGGATATAATTGCATCTAGATAAAAGGTTGCTATAAAGGCTTACAACATCAATCATCAAATAGAAAGTTTAGACAAATGGTTGCCACATAGACCTTACATCGGTATTCATCAAGTATAATGTCATATTTAGACTAATGGTTGCCACATAGGCCTTACGTCTCCAATCGTCAAAAATAAGGTCATGTTTTGACAAATGATTGCCACATAGGCCTTACACTAACTATCATCGAATATAATGTTGTAAGTAAATGTATTAGTGCCACAAAGGTCATATTATTACCTTTTCATTCTTTAAAAAGGTTATTTCATCCCTACCTATTATTCCTGATGACCATTCTCAAGTTGGCATTTCCTCGTAAGAATTAGCTATCGCCCATTGATAGTTCAAACCATTTTCTGGTGAGAAATAGCTGTCGCGCATTGATGAATTGAGCCATTTCATAGTGAGATGGCAATTTTGGCAATTAATTGTTAAGCTATAGCAAGTTGATATTTTGAGCGATTTTCGGTTGATACGGCAATTTCATAATTAACTGTTGAGCTATTTCCTGTAATAATTTAAGTCATTTCCTAGAGTTCTGGCATTTTCGTAATTAAATGAAAGGCTTTCTCCCGTAATAATTTAATTCGTTTCCTAGAGTTATGGCATTTTCGCAATTAAATGAAAGACTTTCTCCTATAATAATTTGAGTCACCTGTAATAATTTAAGCCATTTCCTAGAGTTGTGAGATTTTCGTAATTAAATAAAAGGCTTTCTCCTGTAATAACTTGAGCCATTTTCTGGGGTTGTGGCATTTCCATAAATAAATAAAAGGCTTTCTCCTGTAATAAGTTAAGTTATTTCCTTGAGTTGTGGCATTTTCGTAATTAAATGAAAAGCTATTTCCTAGAGATGTTGCATTTTCGTGATTAAACGAAAGCTTTCTCCTGTAATAATTTGAGCCATTTCCTAGAGTTGTGGTTTTATCATAATTAAATAAAAAGTCATTTCCTATAGTTGTGGTACTTTCCTAATTAAATGAAAGGCTTTCACCTATAAAATTTTTGAGTCATTTCCTAGAGTTGTAGCACTTTCATAATTAAATGAAAAGCCATATCCTAGAGTTGTGGCATTTTCGTATTTAATGAAAGACTTTCTCCTGTAATAATTTGAGCCATTTCCTAAAGTTGTGGCATTTTCGTTGTTAAATGAAAAGCCATTTCCTAGAGTTGTGGCATTTTCGTAGTTAAATGAAAAGTCATTTCTTAGAGTTTTGGCATTTCCATAATTAAATAAAAGGCTTTCTCCTGTAGTAATTTAAGTCATTTCCTAAGGTTGTGGCATTTTGTAATTAAATGAAAAGCAGTTTCCTAGAGTTGTGGTATTTTCGTAATTAAATGAAAGGCTTTATCCTGTAATAACTTGAGCCATTTCCTAGAGTTGTGGCATTTTCATAATTAAATGAAAATCCATTTTATTTCTATTCAAAGAAACTACTTATTACCTAACCTAATTACATGTTGGATTATCATTGGTTACCAAGGCTTTGTGCATCTTTCTTTTTTAGATCTTGCATACAATTCCTAAAACATGATACATGAAAAACATTATGCACACATGCTAAACTACCTGATAACTCAACTCGATGTATGAGTTTACCAATCCTCTCAATCACTAGAAACGGTCATACATATCTAGGAGCCAATTTTGTAGCCTTCCCAAACCGTATGACTCCTCGCATCAAAGAAACCTTCATAAACACATAGTCGCCTACTGCGAACTCAAGATATCTTCTCCTTCTATTGGCATAACTTTTCTACCTTGATTGCACCATTTTCATTCAAGCACGAATCAATTCTACCTTCTCGGTAGCCTCTCTTATCAAATCAGGTCCTAACATCAGTCTATCACCCGTGTCTATCCAACATATAGGTGACTTACATGGTCTACCATAAAACGCCTCAAATGGGGCCATCCCGATACTTGACTGCTAGCTTTTGCTACATGCAAACTCTACCGGATGTAAATGATCCTCCCAAGATCCTCCAAAATCCAAACACATGCTCTTAGTAAATCCTTAAGCACACGGTTTACCCTTTCTTTTTTAACATCGGTCCGCGAGTGGTAAGCCGTACTCATGCACAAATTTGTACCCAATGCACTTTGCCAACTTTTCCAGAACTCAATAGTGAACAAAGGGTCTCTATCACACACAATACTGCTCGGAATCCAATGCAGTCTCACTATGTTCTTCATGCATAATCTCGCCAAACCAGCTGTCGTTCTTGTCGACCTCACCGGGATAATGTGGGCACTCTTATTCACTCTATCGACTATCATCCAAATGCTTTCATTTCCGTTTCTCGACCTAGGAAACCCTTCGATAAAATCCATGGACACCGAGTCCCACTTCCAAGTTGGTACTTCCAAAGGTTGAAGTAATATGCTCGGTTTTTTATGTTCGGTTTTAACTTATTGACAAGTGAAACATCTCTTCATACATTCACCAATATCCCTTTTCATCCCCTCCCAAAAGAATGATCTCTTCACGTCACGATACACTTCGTTCCCTTGGGATGAATAGAAAACTTAGACCGATGACTTTCTTTTAACACTTCCTTCCGAAGGTCTCCTACATTCAGAATACACAATCTTCCTTTCTTTCTAAGCCATCCTTTTAAATCTACCTTGAATCCTTTTAGATCCTCTAATCACCTAATTCTTTCGGCAATTAGTAGGTCCTCTCTTTGCCTTGCAGTAATTCTATCCACAAATACTGGATGTACATCCAAACTTGCTAGCATGCCCGGGTCCTTACTCAATCCAGCGTTCTTCCTACAATGCACTTCGCAAGAGGCTAACATTTCTAATGTCTTCCATTCTTCAATCATGTCCAGCACTCCATTCTGAAGCTTCATACTCAAAGCATCTACAACCTTGTTCCCCTTTCCTGGCCTATATTCTATCCCAAAGGCATATGTCGTCAAAAACTCTAACTTTCTCTATTACCTCACATTCAACTCCTTTGAGAGAATAAGTACTTAAGGGACTTGTGATCCATATATAACTCAAACCGCCCTCCCAATAGATAATGTCCCCAAATCTTCAGCGCAAAAACTACCGCTGCCAACTCCAAATCATTATTCGAATATTTAACATTATGCGGTCCCAACTGCCTTGATGCATAAGCTATCACTCGCCCTCTTTGCATCAATACCACCACCAAGATTGTTCCACAAGCGTCGGTATACATTACGTCTCCTAATTTCCGTCAGGTGCGATTAAGACATGAGTGTTTTTCAATAGCTTCTTCAAATCCTGAAATGATCCTTCACATCTATCTATCCACATGAACTTCTCGTTCTTCCTGGTCAGCTTAGTCGAGGATGCTGCTATACGCGAGAAATCATTAATGAATCTGAGATAATAGCCAGCTAAACCCAAGAAACTTCTTATTTTTGTGATCGTGTCTGGTCTCTTTTGACAGTTAAGGTCTCTATCTTTAATGGATCTACTGCTAATCCATTCTTTGATACCACATAACCAAGGAACTTAACCTCCCGTTTTCAAAAGTGGCACTTCGAAAACTTCGCCTTCAGTTTGTGTTGTCTCAACCTCTCTAATACCAATCGAAGATGGACTTCATAGGCTATCTCATTCTAAGAATACACCCAAATATCATTGACGAAGACCAACAAAAATCTATCCATCTGATCGCAAAAGATTCGTTTCATAAGATCTGCAAAGAACGCTGGGGCGTTGATTGGTCCAAAAGGCATAATGAACCATTCGTATGAACCGTATCTAGTTCTAAACGTGGTTAAAATAACACTGTTCACAGCTACCCTTGGTTGATAGAATCCCATTGCCAAATCTAGCTGTAAGAAATGAGAATATTCTAGCTCCACTCAATTGGTCAACCAAGTCATCTATCCTAGGCAATGGATAATGATTATTTACTGTTACTTCTTTCAACTTTCAGTAATCGACACACATTCGTAAAGTTCCATCCAACTTCTTTATGAATACTGTAGACGCTCCACAAAGTGAACTGCTCGGTCTAATGAAACTTTTATGCTCAAGTTCCACCAGCTGCATTCTCAATTCCTCCATCTTCTTGGGTGGCATTCTTCTAGGTGGTCAGCTAACAGGTTGTGCTCCCGGCATCAAATCTATCCGGAATTCAATCGCTCTTCTCGACGATAATCATGTTACTGGTTTGAAAACATCCACAAACTCCCAGACTATCAGTACTGTACTTATCTCTTCCTCTTGATCCTCCATGCACACAATGCCAATCTCACCATTTCGTCCATCACATTTAGCACCACCATGATCCTTTCCCCATCATTTGCATTTTGTAAAGTAATTACTGTATCAGCATAAAATGTCCAAGCATCATTACAAAATAACTAGTCGATACCCACGATTACCCTATACCTCACAAAGCCAAACATATATGGGCTGAAAACAAACAAATTACCACAGAAATCAAACATAAGGTCGGTGCACCTTAATCCGAGAGTAGCATACCCATTGATTGGATAAACAACACATAAAGACGTGAAAAAACAGGTAGTATCCAACCCCAATCTATCCACTACATCTTTCGAAATAAAAGAATTGGTAGCACCTATATCAAAAGGAGCTCTAACTAAAGTACTAGAGATCGAGATCATACCTCCTAGCACAACTTTCTTCCCCTTCTCTTTAGCCATCGATCCGACTAACAGTCCTTCTAAAGACAAAAACTTTGGCCGCTTTAGCTTGGGACTATCTTTCTTCATATGCCCGGGTTTGTCACAGATAAAGCATTTGACTTTACCACCCCAATAGGCTCCGAACACTTATTTGCATAGTGTCCTTTTTGCCTACAATTGTAATGTTACATGAGCAACTTCCTTCCGCTCTCCTCCACTCTTAGCCTTCCCTCTTTACTGTTGGCCTTCTGGCCTTTCTAATATAGAGCAAACTTCTTTTCTTTTTATCAGTATTAACCTTTTGCCCCACGACTCACCTTTCAGCATACAACAGTTCATAAGTCCATGCCATATCTACCACTTCGTTGAATGGAAGTGCTAGGTGTGCCATTGTCCGGTCACTCAATCCCAGCCTCAATCCCAAGATTAACTTTTCTACTTTCTTACTTGGAGTCCTAATAAGATCAGCTCCATATGTATACAATGCGTTAAGCTTCCGCGCATACTCCAACACCATCAAATTCCCATGTTGCAGTTTCACAAACTTCTAGAACATTGCTGACTGCTCTGATTTGGGAATATACTATTCTTCAAACATCTCCCTAAACCTTTCCTATATTATTTTTTTGCTCAAGAATCTCTGCTCTCACAGTTCCTCACCAAACACTTTCCAGCCCCTTGAACTATGTAGATACAAGCTTCACATTCGGAGCATTTATAAACTCTATGTCTTCACAAATCCTCACACATCATTGTTAATAGTTAGCCTCCAATGTCTATTTTGTCCCATCAAACATTTCTCCTCCTAGACCCTTGAAATCCTTATTTATTTTGGCAAAATCCTCTCTAACTAGCTACATCGGGCCCCTTGGTATATTCTAGGCCTGCGGTGGTACTTGCGGTTGCGCCAAGTTTGCTAAAAACTATTGAAAGAGTGCGTTCATATCTATATTCCCAACAGCCCGGACAGGCATTTCATTACCAACTACAATACCGACTTCAAGGTCTACCTCCCCTCCTTGACCGTTACTCTGGCTACTAGCAGTTCCTCTACTAGCATTTGTCCTTCCTCCTCCTAAAGTCAAAAGTCGACTTCGCAGTTCCATTCTTTTTCTACGTAAGCAAGCTTCATAAGAGGCGGAAGTAAAAGAGATTGAAAACAATAGTAGAGAGATAGATAAATCTACCTATATATCTATATCAAAATGGAGGTATGTTATATATATAGCATATACCCTGCCCAAGGTATTTGTTTTCTTGTTATCTAACTATAATTAACTCTTTTTCAGTTAGGCATTCCCTAACCTAAGCTTTGTTACCAAGATCAAACATCCCCCACTTCAAGACCCAAAAATGAATGTCGATGATGTTATAATCATCACTAACATTGTTTCCAAGCGACAAAGTGAGATAAGTATAATTTTTTTTCACAACTGTAAGTAAACAGAGCAACTAAATGATTTCATTACATCAAAACATTTTACAAAAGTTAGTATGTCATTTTTAGCACATCACGTTCCCATGTAGGGATAACTATATAATAAGATATAAATAGAGTGCCATGCCCAACATATGAGGATACCGTCATGGACACTTAACCAGTTATAGAATCTAGTTTACATAGCGGAATTTCAAAATAACTTTTATTTGCAAAATAAGCCTCCTACTTCGTCTTCGGAGTCTTTATTCGTCTTTTCCAAAAGCTACTTATTGATACCATAAATTCAACTTACTCGAATGAGTATCCATGAGCTTATAAAAAATAAGAAAAACATAGCACAAACATAAAGCCTCATATGAGTAATACTTTACCCTAAGCAAACAGTCACATAATGAGACTGCGCCACTAAAGCACGGAATGGGATTTCCCTTTACTATTCCAACTTCATTAAGTACGTCATATACTGCAATAGTATCTAACTATAAAAAAAAATCATCAATTTTAACATAAGGGTGAGATTCCCTTCACCATATTTTCGACTAACATTATAGTTAGTTCATATTTTTCGATTTTCGACTCAGGACTTACTCTTATTAATTTAACGAGGGTACTAGACACTTAAGGTTATCACTTAGGTATTTTATCCGACTTTCCATCAAATGTATCATGAATAGTTTATTCGGTTGCCCTCAAGGTCTTACACCACCCATCATCGAATATAATTGTGTTTAGACAAACGGTCGCCATAAGGCCTTAGAACACCAATTATCAAATATAGAGTATAGAAAAACGGTTGCCACATAGGCCTTACATCGACATTCATCAAGTATTATGTCATGTTTAGACCAACGGTTGCCACGCATGCCTTACGTCTCCAATCATTAAAAATAAGGTCATGTTTTGACAAACAATTGCCACGCAGGTCTTATGACAACTATCATTAGATATAATGTCGTGAGTAGATGTATTAGTGCCACAAAGGCCATATTATTACCTTTTCATTCTTTAAATAAGTTATTTCATCCCTGCCTATTATTCCATATGGCCATTCTCAAGTTGACATTTCCTAGTAAGAATTAGCTATCTCATGTTGATAATTTGAACCAATTTCTGGACAGAAATAGCTACCGCATGTTGATGCTTTGAGCCATTTCCTAGTAAGTTGGCAATTTGGTAATTAATTGTTAAGCTATAACAAGTTTATATTTTGAGCTGTTTCAAATTGATATGGCAATTTCATAATTGATTGTCGAGCTATTTCATATAATAATCCGAGTCATTTCCTAGAGTTGTGGCATTTTTGTAATTAAATGAAAGGCTTTCTCCTGTAATAATTTGGGCCATGTTCTAGAGTTATGGCATTTCAATATTTAAATTAAAGGCTTTCTCCTATAATAATTTGAGCCATTTTCTAGAGTTGTGGCATTTCCGTAATTACATTAAAGGCTTTCTCTTATAATAATGTGAGTCATTTCCTAGAGTTGTGGCATTTTCGTAATTATATGAAAATCCATTTCCTAGAGTTGTGGCCTTTTTGTAAAGGAATGAAAGGCTTTCTCCCGTAATTATATGAAAATTCATTTCCTAGAGTTGTGGCATTTTAGAGTTATGACATTTTCGTAATTAAATGAAAGGCTTTCTTCTATAATAATTTGAGCAATTTCTTAGAGTTGTGGCATTTTCGTAATTAAATGAAAAACCATTTCCTAGAGTTATGGCATTTTCGTAATTAAACGAAAGGCTTTCTCTTATGATAATTTGAGCCATTTCCCAGAGCTGTTTTATTTATATTCAAAGAAACTACCTTTTACCAAACCCAGTTACATGTCGGATTATCATTGGTTACCAGGGTTTTATGCGGTTTTCTTTTTCAGAAATTATTAATTACCTTCTTGATTAATTAATACCCTCTTTGTGGTTTGCTCTCCCCTTTGCCAAATAATTCATGTAGATTCGAAAAAAATATGGAAAAAATCCTAAAAAGTAATCAAAAATCCTAATCATCATGCTTTGCCTCATGTAGAATTTTCAAGCCAAAATAACTATTTTTAATTTTTTAATTAACTAATTTATGAAATTAAGTGTTTTCTCAAATTAGAAAATCCATGTTGGTCAATCATTCAAGAAGATGTTTACAAAGCTATTCTCAACTTCTTCAGCAAATCCAAGATGCTTGGATCTATCAACTCAACTAATATTGCCCTAATTCCAAAAGTCAAACAACCTCAATATGTTCACCAATATAGACCTATCTCTTGTTGCAATACCATATACAAATGCATATCCAAAATTATTGCATCTAGATTGAAACTGATCCTACCAAACATAATCTCAACTAATCAAGCTGCTTTCCTACCGAACAGAAGCATTATGGACAATGTGCTAATGTCGTGAACTATTAAAAGGCTATAATAATTCCCAAATATCTACTCGTGCCATGATGAAATTTGATATCAGTAAAGCTTTTGATAACATACACTGGGATTCGCTAATCAAAATTATGAAACTTATAAATTTTCCTGCAAAATTTACTGCTTGGGTTTTTGCATGTATATCCACTACTGGATACTCTCTGCTCATAAATGGTTCTCCAATTGGTTTTTTTCCGAGTAAACAGGGCACCAAACAAGGTGACCCTATGTCTGCTTATCTGTTTATAATAGTCATGGAAGTGCTAACTCAGATTCTTAATTCACTGGTCTCGAATGGCAGTTACCATCTTCACCCTCAATGTAAAGACCCATAGATCACCTCGCTGATGTTTGTTGATGACCTTGTTGTTTTCTCTATACTAGTATTATCTTCCATTGAAGCAATTTTGAGTGGGCTGCATACTTTCTACAAAATAGTAGGTTTGAAAATTAACATTGACAAATCTGATATCCTGGTGGCTGGCATCTCTCAACAGCAATCCAGTGCTATCTATTCTGCAACTTCGATACAGCCAAGAAATGGAACTATATCTTCCTTAGGAATTCCGCTCGCTGCCTCGAGAATGACAAAATACCAATGCTTTCCTCTATAAGAAAAGATTCTTGCGAGGATTGAAAATTGGCCGTGTCGCTTATTCAGTCAAGCAGGGAGATTAGTTCCGATAAATTTGGTTATATTTTCAATGACAATATACTAGTCCCGGACCTTCATTCTACCTATCATGCTTATAAAGTTAATTCGTAGTGCTTTGATTAAGTTTTTCTGGCATGGCTCTATCCACACCAACAAACTTGTTCCTATAGCTTTCAGGAAACTTGAAGTACCAAGGAAATATGGTGGGCCAGGAATTAAGAGTCTAAACTTATGGAACAAGGCAGCTTTTGGTAAGCATATGGATGATATCCTTTCTAAAAAGAATAGTATTTGGGTTGAGTGGTCCTTAAAACACTTCTTACGCAGAAAGTCTTTTTGGTTGATGAATATCACGCAAAACTGTAGTTGGACCTGGAGAAATTTGCTTAATATGTGTGATTCCTTTCTTCCTCAATTCAGATTTGGTGTTGTTGTTGGAGGTAACATGAGTTTTTGGAATAACCTATGGTTCTTGCCAGGTTTAATCTTAAGCACCAAGCTTTCCCACCAAGAAATCTCTCAAACTGGCATATCCAGTAATGCTAAAGCTTATGAGTACATTATTGATGGCACTGTCACCTTCCCATACTCAAGTAATCAAATAATCAGACAGGTGTGGAATGGTTTTCATGCAGTCAGGCTTAAGCAACCTGACACCGACTGTGTAATATGGTCTGGAAAAGAAAAATACGTATTGGTAATATATATGATTCTCTTTCTGCTAACAGGAACCGCCAAGTCTTCAACTGGTATAAAAGGGTTTGTATCAATCATAGTACGCCTAAGGATAACCTTTTGCTATGGAAAGTCTTGTGAAACGCTCGAAATACAAAGGATAAGCTTCTTTTGAGAAGTATACTGGTGGCTGATCTATGTATCTTCTGTGTCAATGAAAGTGAAGACAATTTACATTTATTTTTTACTTGCCCTATCATTTATCCACTTTGGGAAGAACTGATGTCTAGTATCGGGAGAGTGAATGTTGACAAACATAGTACAATCGAATGGTATCTGATATACAAAGCTACCAGATGGAGAAGACGTGAAACTTTCATTTTATTAATTGTGCTGAAAAAATTTCTATCAGTTATCTAGTTGGAAAGAAATGCAGTAGTATTTACTGGAAAAAGAAGGAATTTGAATCCACTCAAGCAATTACTGTTGTGGGAGGTCAAGGAGGGTTTAACTAAGGCTCGCTTTTTGAGTGGGGTGCTTCTGCCCGGCCCATCATTCACACCTGGTTCCACCTTCTCTTGTTAATCCTTTTCTTTTTTTCCTTTCTTTTTGTTTCTGTTGTTTTCCTTGTGTTTTAATATGTTGTGTTTCTATGTTTGCTTTCCTTTTTCTTTTTTTTTTCTCTCCTCCTTATCCTGTTGAGGAGGTAGGCCCTTCTCTGTTCCTTTTATGCATATCAATAACTGGTAGGGGTCCAGTTAACCCAGTGGGCTTTGCCAAAAAAAAGAAAATTCATTTAAATTCCAAATAATTTCAAAAAAATATGGAATAAAAAACGCACCTCCACATTATTGTTATTAACATCATTTAAAAATTTTGGGAGATTTGGAGAAGGTTTGATTCATATTTTTCCTTGAACATTTCATAAATTATCATCTTTAAATTCCTAAACATGAACATATATCTTCTAATCTTCCTAAACTTGATAATTAATGTTCACAACATCACAAATGCATATAATTTAAATCCATAAGGGTTTATAAAGTTTCAGAGAAAGAATTACTCACCTTTTATTGTGAAAAGCTTGATTAATATTCATTTTTCTTAAAGTTGAACATTTGATCTTCTAGCTTGATGTTCCTCGTCTCTCTTGCAAAATGGTGGTAGCTTTTATTTCTTTTGGTTTTTGCAAAATAAGATGAGAATGAACGAAAGTGGAGGGGTTGGGGGAAGTTAGCAATTTAGGTTTTGGGCAAAAATCCCATTCTAGCCTATTTTTATTAATTACCCTAACTCTACATTTTAAATTCATTCTCTATTAATTTACTTATCTTGATTTTTCACTTCATAAATTCATCTAATCAATTAAATTTTCTCATATTAAGGTACCTCTAGAATATGGGATGTTACAATTGTATAGGTAATCTTGACCACCATGGAAAGTCAGGATGTGTGTGCTCGCCACCTGATTCAAAGCCAAGTTGTATATGTTTACTTGCCACCCGTAGAAATGCAAGTTTGTTATAGTGAAATTTTATACGGGTTACAGGTTTGGATGAGGATTGCAAATCCAAACCAGTAAAAATTCCTATTGTCACTCTTTTTACTTTACTGCTTTATTCTATATTTATATTATTATTTTGAATAAGATTTCTCATAAGAGTTAAATTACATAATTGCTCCTAGCACTTACCCGTAATTTTATCTCAAAATGTTACTACATGGTTACATTATAGGAAGAAAAATCAATTCTTTTTCTTATATAAAGAATAATTTTGATCCCTAAACAATGCAACTTAAAAAAATGCAAATAACATATAAAAAATGAAATTATATGGTAAGAGAACATTACATCAATATCATAGGAAGATAAATAAACATGTATTGAGGAATAAAGCGATACAACTTGGTATCATTATAACATAAATAAATTACTCCATATAATACCAAAGCACTTAATGTTATTATGGAGGAACTACAAGAAAAAAAATGTTACTACATTATAACACTTTAACATTAAATACTATTTTAATTCATATGATACTATTTTAGTTAATATTAAAAAAAATGAAATGATATCACAAAGCACTTTTATAAAATAAAATGTTACACATGACATTTTGCAAAATATGAAAATGAAACTAGAAGATATAACTATAAAAATACTTTAATTAAAAATTCCACCACAAATAGCTTTATAAGCTAATATATACATTTAAATCATAAATAATACTTCTACAATTCATAAAATGCTAGTACAAAATAATATCGTGAGCTGTCAAGGACCACTAGCTTAAGTAGTAAGATCTCTAAATCATGATTCTAGAGGTCTTAATTTTGATCCTCTAAGACACCAAAATGAGTGCTCTACTTTTATTATCAGAAAATAATACTAATATTGTGTGCTAAGATATACATACAAGTTAAAAAAATTCTATAATTCATAAAATGATGTTAAAAATTACAAAGTTTTACTACAAAATAACATTGATTAAGATAAACCAACTTCACTTAAAAATGCTAGTATAATTCATGAAATGCTATAGCAAAATGCTAATGATCATCAGTTCAAGTGGCAAATGTTATGAAACTCTAAACTGATGTTTTAAAGGTCATTAGTTTAAACCCTTGAGACATCAAAATGAGTACACTGCTTGAATATTGTACCACTTTTATTCCAAATAAAGAAATGTTATTACAAACCATTACCTTCTTCTTTTCTAATTTTAATCCGCTCACCATCGCAACGTCATCTCCAAGCCCTATAGACCTCCTCCAAGCTATCGCCGCCGCCGCCAATTTCGAAAACCACTATCATCACTCCAATTATAGAACCTTAGTTAACTTTGTAAAGCCATCACCGCTGGCATTTAACATCACCTTCTCAGTCTAGTCTCCCCTTTATTGTAAATGATGTAAGTAGCAAGCCCAAATTCTACAAGTTGCAAATCCAATAAGAATAAGAGAAAGGATCGAGTCCAGAGATATTTTTTCAAGCTTTTATTGAATTTTTGGATAAAGTTTGTTGTTGATATTAATAATTAAAATTGTCTTTTTATTAGAAAAAATATTAAAGTTTGTCCTTCGCAAAATATTCCTATTTAATCAAAATCTCAAATTGGTTTTGTCTTATGAATAAATTTTTTACTCTTTTACTTTCACCGTAAAAGCACTTAAAAAGTTACAAACTGAATTAATATTTTAGAAGTTATTCACAGACCGATTTAACATTTTAGTTAATAGACTACAACATAAAAGATGCATCCTTGACGATACCATTGAGGCATGCGAAAAAAGTATTTGAAATGGGTTGAAGTGTGGAAATTTCATCAAAAGGGACATGAATATTGGGTCGAGAAAGAGATATTTTGAAAGGATAATGATTATCCTATTATTATTTTTATTATTAATGTGTGTTGCTATGGTCCCTCAAGCCATAACTGTTTGAACAAACTATGAAAACCCTAGCCGCCATTTCAATGGTAGCCTCCTCAGGCCCCAGCCCCCCCTCTCTCTTTCCAGCCTCCTCCATTTGTCCATCTAGCCCTACCCGACCTCGTTCTACCACATAATTTCATAGCTTTGTATAAAGATGGTTTTACTCTAGTCATATTAAGGTGTAATCAGAAGAAAACTAAGGCCTAGATGCGTGATTCAACAGCAGCGAATTTCCAAAAGCAAAACTATAAGTAGGTAATAGAAGAATCATGGAATCCACAACATGTATATTCCACTTTTCCCATCAGAGCATGGGCTATGGCAGCAGCAGTCCCACAAACCAAAGAAGCAACTCTAAAGCCATATGAAAAATCTAAAGGAATGACAAATTCAATAAGAGAACTTATGTACGAATGATGAATTCAATGGTAGAATCAAGTATAAGATATTAGGAAAACTCTATTGTTATATATGTGCTTGGCTCAAACCCATATTACCAAGATTTTCGATCATACATTGAAAGGGTCTGACAACCAAAAAAAGAATTTTTTATTCACACCAAGAAAAACAGATTTTATGTTACCAAATTCAAAAGCAAGGAAGACTGTAAAAGGATATTAGCATGAGGTTTATACTTCTACGATAAGAAACTGATGATGATGATGCAAAGATGGTCTTTAGAGCTTAGTCTCTCAAAAGAGATGCTATAGACCATTCATGTATGGGCTTGTTTCTCAGAACTTAAACTAGAATTTTAGTCAAAAGAGGGAATTAATAGAATTGCATCGACTTTAGATAATCCATTAAAAATGGATCACTACACTAATGGAATGATAAAAATATCTTACGAAATGCTATTAGTGGAAATTAATAACAATTTCAAATTTCCAAGTGAAATCTACATTGTGAATAAAAATAATAATTTGTTTATCCAAACTGTTGAATATGAATGGAGTCCCATCATATGCCCCAACCGCGGTTGTTTTGGTCACCCATTGAAACTTTGTACCTTTAAAAAAAGTGGGTTGCGAAAACAACCGCAACTAATTTTAGAAAAACCAACAGTGACAACAACAATCATGCTAATGATGATAACAGACATCGTCATATACTGTCACGCACTGACACAAATGACATTAGACAAGATCAAAATAATTCCCTAGCTTCTAAATTACCTCAGTGGGACTCTAACACATCAGACTAAAATTGTGCACGTGAAATGGATTTGGAATGCCTGAAAACTTTATCAAATTCAGATGCAGACTTACCCATAAAAACGAACACGAATCAGTTGTAAAACAATGGTTACACAGTCAATGAATGCCAAAGTCATGTTCCATATCAGAATGATGATCAGACCATGGTGGATATTTAGGAAAAATGTTCGCAATCTAGAGCCCTCATGCTGCTCGCTGAAAGTTACATTGGAACACGTTCTAGATCTAATCAGAGTACGAAGCATTGACATAAAGAGATCCCTTCCGAATTTACTACAACAATACTTGATGGTGTGATCGATAACCCTGGGTAGCAAAATACGGTAGCACAGTTAAAGTCAAATGGTTAAAAAAATGAAATGAACAAAGACAATCGCGAGTATTCTCTCAGGCAACGTAAGCAACAACACTAACTTCACAAAGGGGCGGTAGTGGTGGATCCACTCGCTGGTGTGAGATAAGTGTCATATTCGACGAGCTTTGAGGGAAGGATAAGCACTTTGGATGCCATTAATTCTTACTCGGATGTGGTAGTTAGTACTGAACAAAGTTAAGTAATATTTGGTAGGATATATACCTCAGCTAGTTTGGTCTTGCACGGTTGATGATTTTATGTTTTTTTATTTTTGTTCTTCGCAGGCATTTAGGTAATGTATGATAGCCTTTGAGTATGATTTATGTTTAACATTCTTGCCATCGTTTGTTCTCTACATGTTATAAATTGTAACCCTTGTTTTTTAGTACATAAAGTACCTGTTCTAAAAAAATTGTATTGTTATTAAGTTTGTAATATTTTTTTGGATTTTTTAAACAAAAATTATGATTTGAATTATAATTATTATTAAATTAGAATATAATGAAAAAAATTTGCTAGAATAAAAATATATAAGATAAAGAAACAACTACATAAGGATAAAAAACAGAAAACAAATTATACAATAAACTTAAAAGAAGATACATGCAAAATAATAATAAAATACTACCCCTTATTGGTGGAAGACTTTAACATAAATTGCTTACATTGAATGTTGCAATGCATCCGTGTTATCTCAAACTTCAATTAGCTTCCGACAATATCATAATTTAGAACACTGAACAATTATCTTTTACCCTAAGCATTGTTAATGCTTTGACAATATCAACTTCTCCAATTTCCTTTACATGAGTAGCAAGAGCAAAATATGTCGAAGACGATTCACTCGAGATGTCAAATTGGCAAATGATTCCAAATTTGGAGTAGCTATGAATGATGTACGTTAAGGCATTCGAGAGGAGTTTAAAATGCATCGAATCGCTATGTTTAATTGAATTCAATGTGGGTTGTCTGACCGCCTCGAAGAAGATTGTTGTGACCCTTTTCTTGTTAGTTCCAACAATCCTATATACCGAATGTGTTAGTTTAAAAAACTAGACTCCCAGAATATAATGATATACATTTTTGTATGTATTTGTAAAATAGAATAACATATTTGTAAAAACAAAATAACAATTTTTAAAATTATTTTATTTAGATATATTTTTGTTCTAATAAAATAACAATTTAAAATAAATATGTTTATTATTTAAAACCCATACCAAATGATTGAAACGCTACTTTTATAACATAGATAGATAATGATTAATTAATTAAAACATTTTTTTCATTTGAAATAGATGTATGAACTTAATATTTTCATGATTGCATGATAATAGTATAAATAATAATATTACCAATTATGCATATGTAGTGCAACATAATAGTTCTATTGTGTGTTTTTAGAAAAGAAAGTTATAATAGAAACTTGCAGATCTAGATCTTCCAATAGCATACATGGATGAAAAAAGACTGCAAGAACATTAATGAATTTTAACAACTCGAATTCCAATGGGTCCGGAATTTTCCCAAAAATGCTAAAATCCAAACCCACTGAAGCCCGAATTGGGTATATGGTATCCTGCAAATAGGCATATATCGACATGGTCCCTACTCTGATGTCGACATAGGTACCAGAATTTGAAATTAAAAATTTGAATTCAAATGGTTGAATTTCTCTCCACCTTTTCACTTCATTCAATACTCTAAAAAGGCATCTTTTGACCAGAGAACATGTCTTTCAAAAATCTATTTATTCACTATCTTTTATCACAACTTTTCACTTTCATTTTCAAATTCAAACTCTCTCTTCAAAACTTCAAGCTCTATACTCTCTACTTTAATGGCTTCTTCAAGCAACCCCTCCACCATGAGACTTTCCAGAAAGTTGAAAGAGCAACTCCTCAATAATCTGGAGGCCATAAAAGCATACATCAATTATGCTAATTATGGAAAAGTCCATCCCGGAAAATTTGCTACTTTTCAAGATTTTGCTTCTTATGAAATTGATACTCTTTTTGCAAACAATCAAATTCTTAGTCTTGTTGATTCTTCTTAAAATGATTTTGTTTGTTACCCAAATCTTGTTAAAATTTTCTATGCAAATCTCAATCGAGAATTTTATGAAGGAAATGATAATGAAATTTGGAGTAGTGTCAAAGGCACTAAAATTGTTTTGAATTGTGATCTTTTGGGTACCATTCTCAATTGCAAAAGCACGGGAATGAATCTTTCTAGTTTTCAAATCGATGAACATGATCGTGAGACTTTTCATCATATTTTTGAAGGAGATGAAAACTTTGAATTTAAAAACTGAAACTTTCGTCCAAAAGCAAGAATTGTTAACCTTCTTTTACAACATACTTTGACCCCAAGATCGGGGAATTTTAACAATCCTACCTCAAAAGTTTGCAAAGCTCTTTTTGCTATTTTCGGAAATTATGATATCAATTGGGTGCAAGTTATTTTGGATGAACTTCATCCTAAAAATTTTGAAATGGGAGAAAACACTTTTTATCATGGAATTTACCTTACTCGAATTTTCAACTATTTTGGAGTAAATTTCAAAGGAGAAGAATTTATTTCAAGAAAAGTTTTTAATATTTCAAACATTTCTCTCATGAAAATCCCATATGTTTTTCAACCTTATGAGAGTCTTGCCGAAAAAGAAGAGCGTTTGGCTCATGAAGAAATGGAAGAGGAAAAGGAAGAAGAAGAAGGGTATGAAATGGAAATAGAAGAAGAAGAAGGTGAGACATCCCTAGAAAGTATTGATTATCCCTCCAATCCTACCAACAAAACCCTTCTCAAAAACCAAAAGATTATTGTTGAGAATCAACGTGTTCTTAAAAGATCTGTTAGTAAGAAGTTGGACAAAATATCATCCAAGGTGAACAAGTTTTTCTCCAAAGTCAGCAAGAAACTTGGATTATCTTCATCTTCATCATCCTCTAACTAGTTCTATATTTTCATATCATGTCGAATTAGTTTAAGTTTGTTTTAATTTGAGTGTTTATGATTAATCATTGTATCACTCTTCTATGCAATGAAATTGAATTTCTTATCTTATCTCTTGAATAAATGTTAGTATATTATATAAATATATATACACACAATTATTCACAAAATCAAAATTACCATCAAATTTCACTGCCTCATGTCGACATACCCTCTATGACCATGTCGACATGTACTGGTCAGAAATGACACTTCATTTTGAATTTGAAATTTGAATAACTACCATATGTTTACTCATTTCAAACGAATTTCTACACCTATATATACCCATTTCTTCCAGAATTCATTACTGAATATTATTTCTTATCTATTAAATCTCTCATTCTTCTCACAATTTCAAAAATGGCTAATCCAATTCATAACTCATCCGAGAATCTTGAAGAAACTCTTAATTCATTCAAGAATATTCTCTCGTTCATTCTTCGTAACCAACGACACTTAGAATTGAGTCAAATGCAGATGATCAAGGAGCAAGAAAGGCATTTCGAGGCAATTTGATGGATGATTTCTTCCCTGCACAAGGATGATAACGAAGCACATCCTCCTGTCTCTCTCACAAATGACAATTAAAATTGGGATGCCATCAAAGCAGATCCTATTTTCGGAGAAGAAGGAAGGGTGGAAGTTCCTCGTAATGTTTAATTTGATTGCTTTATTTAATTTGATTACTTTGTTTGAATTGATTGCTTTGATTGAAATTGTTTGTTTTGATTGATTTGATTGACACTTGGTGTGGATTGATGAATGTATAAATATACATTGATACATTTATAATCGTTGATTGAATATCATGTCTATAAGTATAGGTATTCTTAATATACTATATTATATAGTTTATTAATGTAGGTACTTGAGTACAAGAATGAGGGGGAGTTATATAGTTTAGAGTTTGTTTGTTTTTGTTGATGACAAAGGGGGAGAAATATAAAATAGGGTAGTTAGGCATAGATTAAGGGGGAGTTATTAGATTTAGGGGGAGTTATTAGGATAGAAGTAATATTTTATAAACAAAGGTTGTCATCATCAAAAGGGGGAGATTGTTAGTCCTTGAGATGATGGTTTTGATGACAACAACCTTAGAATAAGATTATAAAATATAAATACTAACATTATAGTTTAGATATATATGTATATGAAGGATTTAACCATGCAGGTACAAAGAATGAAGACTGTACAGTATAGAGATTCAAGATATCAAGATTGAAGACTCATGAGTATCAAGATTATCAAGAGTTCAAGATTTCAAGATAAGTATTGAGACTAGAATTATGTTAAAACTTCATAATAGCACTGAAATCTTCACTCCATTTTTCTTTTGGGATGGAACCCATTTCTACCTTTTTAGTGGCTTACAAACCCACGACAAGTAGCTTACAAACCTATGACAAGAGCCTTACAAACCCATGAACATCCTGGTTTTGTACAAGTTCTCGAGTCCTGATGTGATGAGATTATCTGCAGGAAGAAGCTTGCAAAACTACTTCAAAATGATTTTCAAAACTACTTCAGAATGATTTTCAAAACTGCTTTTCAAAATGTTTTAGCCTTAAAAATTATCTTTTCAAATGATTTTCAAAAAGATGTTTTAGCCTTAAAATATTCTTTGTTTTTGTTTTTAATAAACACTTGTTTTAAACTTTGTTTGTTTTAAACTATCTTTTAATTATAATATATTTATACTTAGATTTAAATATAAAATTATAGTAAAATTTTATATATATTATTCTCTATATTTATCTATGTATTTTATCTATAGTCAGGTATATTTATAAAGTTTAAATAGTTCTTAATATAAGATAAAGGTTATTTTCAAAGAAAATCAAATCTTCAAAAAATGCTTTGGGATGTCGACATGCCCTAGTACCCCATGTCGACATAGTGACAGTTAAATTCAAAAATTTGAATTTCAAAAGAAGTGTCTATTCGCCATAACCTTTCATGAATAGACATGGCTGTTGTTCTTCTATAAATAGGGGTTAGTTTCAACGAATTTGATATCAGATTTTCTGGTTTTTCACTTCTCTTCTTCTTCCATATTTTCTTATTCAAAATCCTATCATCACTCTGCTGAAATCAACATTGAATCTAACTAGATAATCTCTGGTTTGATTCTCTGTCACTATCTCATCAAGATCCTCAGTGTTATTCAGAGTTATAGGCTTTCTTTGTAATCAACAGAGTAAAAGGTGTGATTGTAGCCTTGGAAATCAATCAAGTGAGAAAAGGTGTGATTGTAGCCTTGAGAAATCAATTGGGTGAACTTGTTGCCCGGAAATCAAGTATCTCTACCCAAAGGATTGTGATTCTGGAGGGTGTACCTCGTGGCCTTGAAATCGAGGGTTGTGATTGTTGAATTACTTTTGAAAGGAAATCCGTACTTAGTTTTGCGGGACTGGATGTAGGGTAACTCCGAACAAGTATAAAATCCGGTGTGTTCTTTCCTTTACTGCATTTACTTTATTTCTGCATTTGTGTTTGATTCTGTGATTATATCTGTGTCTGAATATTGCATACATTTGTGTACAAATCAAAAATAACTCAAAAGGATTTAGTAATTTCTTATAAACACTATTCACCCCCCCCCCTCTAGTGTTCATTCTAGCCTTAAGATCCATATTCCGCATTCCTCACAGCGTGTCCCAGCCTCACATAGCTATTGTGAGAACATCAGTTCCTGACTGAAAGAGAATGTGTTGGTATGAGCCTTTCTTCTATGTTTGCTTATTAACTTAGTGTAAGTTTTAAAATAAGCCTTTTCTATTATCTCTAATTATAACCTATGTTATAATTATACTTGCAATTGTTACTTCTATATTCTTTTATAATCTACATGTTATAAATATAATTGCAAGTGTCTCTTTTCTATTCTAGTTTGTCTTCTTTTATTATGATATTGAATTCTCGTTAGTTCTCTTATATTACATGACAATCTTGGCTTGGGACTACGTCCGACTGTCACAAATTTACTTATCATAATAACTGCTTTGCTTTTATTCTACCATCTGCGCAGTAAATGCAGATCTAGGCACATTTCTTTTTATTGTATCTAGTCTTGTCAAATAATTAACTTGATTTCTTCTTTAATTTTTTTAACTTTTCACTTTTTTATTTTTATTTTAAGAAGTAGTTCTATTCTATTTGGTTGGTTGCAAAAGCTGTGCTAAAAATCCATTTCCATATTTTAATACTAAATAATGTTATAAATAATAACTCGAAATTGCAAGATATTTCTTTTATTGTTTCTTTAACTATTGGTAATGAAAAATACAGAAATGTCTCTATTTTACACTAATTCCCTTTTTCTTTCTCTTATTCTTGCAATTATGTTTATCGTTATTTTTGCAATATTAAACTATGGAAATGTATTCTCTTTTCTAAACCAACCAACTAATCTATCACTAACTTCCAAATAAAGTTATTTGATTTTCCTCTTTTTAATTTATTTCTCCCTTTTAGCATAATTTACTGTAAATTTCTTGCTTTTAGGTTTAAGCCTTTCTCTATAACTGTTAAGCCTAATATTATTCATATTTAATTGGATTTCTTTCTTTTCCATTTAAATAATAATTAAATATAAGTTCTCATATAAAATTTACAGTCTCAACATAACAAATTAACAGAAATAATTACTGAAATAAATGCTGAATTAAAATATTTAACGGGAATCTAACGATAATATATCATAAACGTAAAAGATATATAATTTAAATCCACTCACCTGCAATCCTTAGCTTTGCTCGTCCTTAGTTTTGCTCCATGGCCTTCCTACATCCCCTTCTAAGGTGTCTAATATTTTTATTAAGAAGATCTTTTCCCTAGAAATATTTTCTATTTAGGGTTCAGCCTCAGGCAATGAACCCAGTTGGGAGAAAATCTGATTGTGAGATAATAGGTAGGCCTGGGGTTCTATTTATAGGGGAGTTTGGGGATCTCAGACCATCGGATTTTAGGATTGAATCTGGTGCAACCACGTCACAGGCTTGCTGCGGATCGTTGGATTTAGAAACCAACATTTGAGATTGCACAAAAATTGGATTAAATAGGCTCGGCACGTCCCTAGACGAATTCACGTCCAGGGGAAAACGCGGGTCGACCTATAGGTCGACCTGTGTTCATCAGGGGTCGACCTTAGGGTCTTTCCTTGTGCACTGTAGGTCGACCCATGGGCCTTTTTTTTCGTTCTTTTGATTTTCGTTTCTCTCGTAACTTTTTCGTATTAACTCAGATTTCGACAAGTTATATATGGAAATTGATCAGAAAATCACCATGAACACAATGGTATAAGTTTTAAGGCCATATTCTAACAACTCCAAAATGTTTATTTTCACACTTCAGCATTATTTGATTATTTAATTATCTAAAAATGCAGGGTGTTACATGAATGAAAAAAAACCGCAACAACATTCATGAATGAAAAAAATAACTTGTAGCAACATTCATGAATGAAAAAAAAATGAAAAATAAACTTAAAGAACATAATATTAGTATGAAGAAATGCTTAATTGTTTTCAAATAAATGAGGCTGATGTGGATAATCATTCAATCTTATTGAATGTACCACTTAAAGAACATAAAATTGTACAAACTCGTGTGGTAACTAAATTGTACATAACGTATATTAATTCCATTATTCATTTTAGTAAAATTTATATTTTCAATATCTTTAATAATAGTTGCAATATCTTTGGTGTCATATTTTTTTATATCAGCGTGAACTATCAAAAATGCTTCTCTATCTTAATATCGCTTGAAAATTGGATCCAATTTCTTTTATAAATTCAAAGGTCTCCTCTGCAAACATTACCAAATCTTAATATCACTTGAACATAGGATCTAACAAATAAACCTTGACAAATATTGCCAAATCTCAATATCGCTTAAATATAGGATCTAACAAATAAACTTCCTTTACAAATTCAAAACTTCACTCTATAAATATTACCAAATCTTAATACCACTTAAAAGTAACATCTAACAAATAAAATTCTTTTATAAATTAATAGAAACAAAAATTCAAACTAACAACAGGTTAGATATTGCAACTAAGAAATAAAAATTCAAATTAACTACACACGATTTTAACGCAAAAATATGGCTTAACTTTTATGCAACTTATTTCTCTTTAATAAGTTAAACATATGCAATTTATTGAAAAACAATTTACACGTAAAGCACGTGTCATCATCACGTGTGAAGCGTGTATCGTAACGCTCGTTATAATAAAAAAGGAAAAAATACAGTGTCAAAAAAACCGTAATAGTACATAGCTAAAATGATGTGGATAATTACATTTTCTAACCAACTACATGGTCTGTCTTTTGGTAAGACAAATGTTGTTTATTATATTCATAAGAAAAGCAATTATACCAGGAAGATACAATTTCAAAAGCCTGCACAGACTCAAATGTCATCATAATTTGCATATTGTGACTCAAATGTCATCATAATTTGCATATTGTATTTTGGTCTAAAATATTTCTAGTACAAAAGCTTATTTTTCATACAGATGCATATTTTTCAAGCTACAACTAACTATATATACCAAAATAAACATACTGTCATATTGCTTACACTATCACGTGAATGGAGAATCCAAAAGAACTAATAAGGTGTTATGCATAACTTCCTAAATATTTAGCAACAAATACAAAAATCAAAGTTATCATGGTTTATATCTTTCAAATAGGCTATGAAACTCAACCATCTGCATATGTAGCAAGGATAACACCAAATGGAAATTATAAGTATGCTGTGAAACTTAATCATCTGCATAATGAAAACTAAAATCTAAGGACAAGACATAGTTGCAAATTCAACAGTGTGTCATACTGGGTTTGACAACATTATAACAACAACGCAACATTGAAGTCAATTATTATAGGACAAATTTTCAAAAGAGGCTGTTTTTTTAAACTATTGGCATAAATAGGCTAGTTTACAAACTATTTGCAAGTTTAGGCTAGTTTTGGCCAGCTCAGCGATGAGCTGGCTAGTATTTGAAAAAAAATATCACGGGGCGCATTTGTGAAATGCGCCCATACAAAATTACACTGGCGCACTTGCCAAGTGCTCCAGTGTAATTTTTTGTCCAAACATGGAAATGCAACCAAAGCCAAATTTGGAGTTTGCTATCATTCAGTGGAACGATAGACATAACTGTATCGTACACCAACAATTTTCTACCATTCCTATTTCGAGATACATGACTTGGTATTGGTTGATTACTCGAAGATTCATTTTTGCAGATCGAACTTCTCACGAACGTGCATACACCGCTCGTGCACCGCTTGAGCGAGATGTGGTCAATCTTCATATTATCATGATATTTTTAGTTCGTTGGCTTGAAGTTGTTTGTTCACTTGAATTATGTTTCTAATTTTGAATAAATAATTACAACTTGTAGGTCGATGTATTAGAGAAGGTAGGAAGAGGGTTGGACGATATCGGAAATGTTAGAGTACCCGAACGAGAAGCCCAACCACGATGTCTTGATTTCAACAAACTTATTGATACACTCTTTTTAAGAAATCGATTAGCACGACCAAGCCCTTCCGAACAAGCTATGCAGACTAGAGAGCAAAGAACTAAAAGAATGCAGGATACACATCAATCGAAAGCCGTTGGATCTTCTCAACCACCACCTACATAAGACGATCCAACCATAACATAGTTAGAATTACCATTAATAAATTTACCATTAATAAATTTCAACCATAACATAGTTAGAATTCGACTACATTCACACTAAAGTAGAAGTTCTAGTTCGATTACAAAAGCAAACTAATATTAAACAAAAAATACTAATATTCATAGTGGAGTTGGATCGTCTTATGTAGGTGGTGGTTGAGAAGATCCAGCGGCTTGCGATTGGTGTGTATCTTGCATTCTTTTAGTTCTTTACTCTCTAGTCTGCATAGCTTGTTCGGAAGGGCTTGGTCGTGCTAATCGATTTCTAAAAAAGTGTGTATCAATAAGTTTGTTGAAATCAAGACATCGTGGTTGGACTTCTCTTTCGGGTACTCTACCATATCCGATATCGTCCAATCCTCTTTCTACCGTCTCTAATACATCGACCTACAAGTTGTAATTATTTATTCAAAATTAGAAACATAATTCAAGTGAACAAACAATTCAAGCCAACGAACTAAAAATATCATGATAATATGAAGATTGGCCACATCTCGCTCAAGCGGTGCATGAGCGGTGTATGCACGTTCGTGAGAAGTCCGATCTGCAACAATGAATCTTCGAGTAATCAACCAATACCAAGTCATGTATCTCGAAATAGGAATGGTAGGAAATTGTTGGTGTACGATACAGTTATGTCTATCGTTCCACTGAATGATAGCAAACTCCAAATTTGGCTTTGGTTCGCATTTCCATGTTTGGACAAAAAATTACACTGGAGCACTTGGCAAGTGCGCCAGTGTAATTTTGTATGGGCGCATTTCACAAATGCGCCCCGTGATATTATTTTTCAAATACTGGCCAGCTCATCGCTGAGCTGGCCAAAACTAGCCTAAACTTGCAAATAGTTTGTAAACTAGCCTATTTATGCCAATAGTTTAAAAAACCAGTCTCTTTTGAAAAAATTTCCATTATTATAACATGCTTGAATTCAGTTTCCCAAACACGAAGAAAGGTGGGTTGTTCCATCAATTGAAGATGATGGTCAATTATGTCTAACAGAAATTCAACAGGACGTAGCCGTAGGCATGAGGAAGTGAGGAGGTGGTTTCGATTTTTGTGATGTTGCTGGCGATAGACCGTAGGTGTGATAAAGTGAGGAGGTGGTTGCGATTTCTGTGACGCGTCTGGCTGCATCAGGGACTAAGGAGGCTGATTTTCGAAGATGAAGAAGAGTATCGGTTATGTTTGTGATTTGATTTTAGCAGGTAGCATTCGTGATGAGTTACAGATCTGTGTATGAATTTTGATTTTAAAGAGTAGTTTGAGAGGATCGAGATAAGACTAGTTTAAGAGGAAAAAGACACGGTAGAATTTACACAGATATATGGGAAATTAAAAGTTGTACGAAATAGAGAACTTGTTTTTTTGGCTTTAGACAAATTTGATTAAGCTTCTAATGTAGCCAAATCTCTCTAGCGGTCGGTTTGAAAATTCATGTTTTGTTCAAACCAAATATTGGACGACTGAGGTAATTTACTCCGTTACCCTGAACGGGGTAATTTCTGTGCGAAGATGGTTGACCCCTTTGTCTAGTTGTTCCTACTATAATCCTATTTACGAGCACATTTGTCAACTACTTATAAGTCACTTACTGTAATTCAAGTGTTTGGCAACTCCTTATAAGTTGCTTATAAAAATGACTAATAGATCAAAATATGAGACAATTTGTTACTTATAATTTATGGACATATTTTATAACTAGTTTTGATAAATTATTTTACTTATTTTAACTTAAAAGTCAAATCACATCCAAACACTTCTACTTATAGACCACTATTTGAAACTACTTAGAAGTTAATGTTGAAATTAGTCCCACATCGGACAATTTACAATATAAATCCTGCATAAATACTAAGAGACCGCCCTTCACATTACCAATTGGTTTTCAGATAATATGTTGTTCTCTAACATGGTATCAGAGCGAGTTTAATTGTGTCACGCGTTATCCATAATGAATGTCCATGTGTTGGGCTAATAATGCGCCACATGCGGGAATGTGTTGAGATCAGTCCCATATCGGATAATTTATAATATAAATCCTGCATAAATACTAAGAGACGGCCCTTCACAATACCAATTGGTTTTGTGATAATATGTGGTTCTCTAACATTTAATATTCAAAATAAGTTGATGTCAAACTTGACCTCCAACGGCATGGTAAGAGAAAACCCAAGGCCAAATTAGTAATCTGACTGTGAGATGGCAACAATTTCTGAGCGCCTACGATTACCCACTTATGCTACAACAAAGAATATAGAAACAACGATGTTTTCAATTTTCATGCCTAATGATCATTCTTGTTTTTAATCCACTCCGCCGTCTCATATAGGATATAGTGGATATTTTAAATCAGTCGAAAAAAGGAACCAATCTGCTTGAACAAGATCTCGAGATCCTTGTACCAATATTGCAGTAGATTGATGCAAGGTAAAAGATCACTGTAGAATCATGCCAAAATTAGACTATAATTCTCAGAATAGAAATGCAGAAAATAGTAGAGAGAGATAAGAGAGGAGAAGATTCTTATTATTATTGCTTGAAAAAAATGAACCTTACAACTGAGGCTAAGTTATATAAAGCTAGCGCTAAAACTGAATAATAGAAAATAAAAAATTATTTCTCGCCAAAAGCAATGATGTTGTTTCTTCCTTTAACATACTTACCCCATTCTATAAGACTTGTCCTCAAGTCTTAGAAACAACAAAATCAGGATATTTGGCCTCAAAATCCTCAGCATTTTCCTAAGTAGCCTCATAGTTAGCATAACCTTGCCATTGAACCGGGTACTGAACTACAATGCTATTCTGTTGCTTGACTGTTCTTCTGTTCATAATAGTAGCAGCAGGTTGCAGAACCGCTGATGCATCTTGACCTTGAAACCAATATGGAACATGAGCTGCTATTGGCAAAGTACCATGAAACTTCTTAAGTTGAGAAGCATGAAATACATCATGAATTTGAGAATCAGCTGGAAGTTTCAGTTTATATGCAACTTCGCCAATTTTGTTCATCACTTGAAATGGACTAAAATACTTCCATGTCAGATTCTGATTAGCCCTTTTCTGCACTGTTTGCTATTTGTAAGGTTGGAGCTTCAGCCAAGACCCACTCTCTTACCTCAAATTCCCTTTCTAATATGTGTTTATCAACTTGAGTCTTCATTCTTGACTGAGCCCTAGTCAAATTATACTTTAGCTGCTCAATCATAGCTTCTCTTTTAAGCATACTCCTATCCACCACTTCTAGAGTAGATTCACCTAGAAGGTATGGCAGATGTAATGGTGGGGGTTGAATATAAATAACCTCATAAGGGGTCATCAAAATGGTTGAGTGAAAATAGGTATTATACCACCATTCTGCTAGAGGAAGCCATAAACACCAATCGTTAGGGCTATCTCCACACATACACCTCAAGTAGGTCTCTAAGCATCTGTTGACAACTTCATTTGTCCATCCATTTGAGGATGGTAGGTTGAGGACATCAGAAATTCAGTACCATAGAGTGAGAATAGATCATTCCAGAATATGCTTAGGAAAACTGAATCTCTATCACTTAGTATACTCCTTGGCTATCCATGTAGCTTGAAGATGTTATCCGAATAGACTTAAGCAACCTAAATAGCGATGAAAGGGTGAGATAATGCAACAAAGTGTGCATATTTACTTAGCCTGTCAACTACAACAAACATAACATCTTTCCCATTAGATCTAGGTAATCCAATAATAAAATCCATTGATACATCACACCAAACTTCTTCTCGAATGGGAAGGGGTTGTAATAATCCAAGGCTAGCTGCATTATCATATTTTGCTACTTGACATATCTGACATCTTCTGATGAACTGAGTAACATTCTTTGTCATTCCTTTCCAATAGAATATCCATTTCAACCTCTTCATAGTTGTGCAGTTAAAGCGCTCGGCAGATTCAATGCGACGAAGGTGCAAAAGGTCATAGCGGGGACGGCGATGATATAGCGGGATATAGTGGATGACTCTAAAATAGCATATAAAAATCGTACTTAATGTTTTTACAAATATATAAATGGTAATTAAGTGAAAAATTAACATTCAATTGAATTATAGTTAATACATAATAATTTTAGATAAAAACATGTGTGAATATACTGTAAATAAACGTAAAACTATTATATAACATAATTGAATTTAATAGAATATTAGAGTATTTTCATTTCTAAAAATATATTAAAAATTCAATTAAATAAATTAGTTTCATAATTTTTATAATGTATAAATGTCAGTTTTCAATTCATTTCTTTTAAAGAAGATATAGCAGAAATAGCGGAATTTAGCGAGAATAATGGGATATAGCGGAAATAGCGGGGATTAAAGCGGAAAAACTATATTTGGGGCTATATGGAAAAATCGTAGCAGTAGAAATCCGCTATGAGATGTATCAGGGTTATAGTGGGGTAATAGCAGGGCATTAACTGCACAGCTTCAAAGTCAAATCCCTCCCTGAATGTCCACTTTCAAGTGATTATGTTGTCATTGAATCAACTTCATTCTTGACTCTTCATCAGGTCCAACTACCACTTTATTCTTCTTTCCGAGCAGTCCATTTTTCAAAGTAAAACTTTGAACTCTTTGAGAATCTTGTAGTTCTTCAATTATATCTATTAGCTTAGGATCCAAACGATAACTTGTCTTAATCTGATACTCCAAATCTGAAGAGACTACTGATATTGCCAAACTTAGAACCTCTGAGCCTTGAACTCTTGATAGTGCATCTGCAACCACATTTTCTTGACCACTTTTGTACTGAATATCATAGTCAAACCCCATCAACTTGGAAATCATAAATGTTGAAATTGAGTTGAAACCTTCTGCAGCAACAACCACTTGAGACTCTTTTGATCTGTCTTGATCAAGAAATGACTTCTAACAAGATATTGTTCCTATTTTTGTACTGCAAAGACAACTGCCAATAGCTCTTATTCATAAACTGATAGTCTTTGCCACTTAGGACCCAATGTTCTGTTGATAAATGATATAGGGTGTCCACTTTGCATTAAAACAGCACATATACCCACATTTGAGGCATCTGTCTCAACTACAAATTGCTTTGAGAAATCAGGAACAGCCAACACTGGAGAAGTTATCAGTGCACTTTTAAGTTGCTCAAAAGCAGCTTGTGCATTTTCATTCGAGTTAAATGAACCCTTTTTAAGTAGTTCATTTAAAGGCTTGTAAATCATAGCATAATTCTTAACAAACTTTCTATAATAACCAGTTAATCCTAAAAAAACTCCTCAACTATTTGACTGAAGTTGGTACTTGCCATTTTGAAACAGCTTCAATTTTCCTTGGACCAGTTTCGACTTCGACCCCTTTTGCAGAAATAAAATAACCCAAGTATTCCACTTTCTCAATTGAAAAAGAACATTACTTTCTTTTGCAAACATCTGGTTTTGATTCATTAACTCAAAAACTTCTCTTAAATGTCCCTAATGCTCCTCCTTATTTCTATTATATATCAATATATCATCAAAAAAGACAAGTACACATCTTCTCAATAAAGGTTTAAAAACCTTATTCATCCAACTTTGAAAACTAGTAGGGGCATTTGTGAGGCCAAATGGCATCACTAAAATCTCAAAATGCCCCATGTGTGTTTTAAATGATGTCTTAAACACATCATCATGATGTATTCTGAGTTGGTGATAACCAACCCTAAAATCCAGCTTAGTGAAGATGGTTGCACCAGCCAATTCATCTATCAATTTCTCAACCACTGGAATAGGAAACTTAACTTTCACAGTTCTCATATTCAATTCTCTATAATCTACACACAATCTCCAAGTACTATCCTTCTTTCCAACCAAAACCATTGGAGATGCAAAGGGACTTGAGCTATTCTAAATAATACCTCCGTCTAACATTCCCTGAACAAGCTGCTATATGATATCCCTTTGTTTGAGAGGATATCTATCTGGTCTGATGCTTACAGGTGATGCATTAGGCTCCAAAGGAATCCTATGATCAAAAACTCCTCTGTGAGGTGGTAGCTCTACTGAATCTTCAAATAACATACTAAACTCTTGCTTCAATCTTTCTAGTTCCAATTTAGTAGCAGATTCAAGTGTTCTGTCAAATCTCTCAACATTTGGAAAAGTTACATCCATCACTTGTAAAAAACAAAGTTGAGCAGCATTTTCTAGCGTTTTTGCACTAGGTTCACCCTCAACCACTCTCAACTTTTGAGGTGGAATACCCTTTAATGCAAACTGATGTCCATCCACTTCAAACTGCATAATCAACTTCTTAAAATCCCAACTGATCTGACCCAATGTACTCAGCCACTATACATCTAAAACCTTGTCATACTCTCCCAAAGAGATCAACATCACTTCAGCATTAAATTTCTTCTTATTCATAGTCCAGCTAGCCAAAATCCCTGCATTTATGCTGGCGAGCTATGTGATTTACATATGCTACTGTCACAACTTGTGGGCTCATACTTTCCGCTTCACACCCCAACTTCTTAGCAATTGAGAAGTCTAAGAAATTATGTGTACTTCCTGAATCTACAAGAATATGCAATGGCTTATTTCTAACCATTCCTACTACTCTCATGGTATGGAAATTTTGATTGTCAAATAATGCACTCACAGCAATGCATGGTTCTGTCACTACTACCATCTCATCTTCCCTTTCATCCAACCGCTCTTCCTCCACATCACAGATTTCTGATTTAGAAAAGGAATTCCCACTGTAAATATTTGGGGTTCTTTTAACTGACATTTGTGGTTTCTATCATACTTTTGGTCATAATAATAACATGACCCCTTTGCTATCTTTCCACCCCTTATATCAGCAGGTATATGTTTGAATGGCCTAAGTTAGTTGAATTTGGTTAAGGTTGTTTGTGATGGTTTAATTTGTGGAGTTGGTAGGGGAGGTGGTTTGTTTGTGTTTGGGTTGAAAGGAATGGCTTGTAAAGGTTTTGGTGATAGATATAGGTATGTTTGAGATATGTGTTTAAAAGGTTTGTAAGAATTTGCTTTGAGCTGCTCTTCTTGCATTCTTGCATACTCAACAACCTGGGTTATGGTTTTGGATTTAAATGCCTTTATAAAGGGTTTAATTGCTGGTTTTAATCCACCAATGAAAATGCCTAAAATGTAGGAATCGGGCAATATGTGAGAATGTTGTAGCATGACAGATCTCAGATTCTCAAATTCATCCACATAATTCTCAACTGAATTATCTTGCTGCAGCTTATTAAATTGTTCAACTACATTCTGCCAGAATCATCCCTAAATCTAGCATATAGGTCTGCCACAAAATCATTCCAATCAACTAACAAATTCCTTCTAACTGACAAATAGCTATTCACCCAATTTTCAGCTTTATATATCATATTCGAAGAGGCTAAATCTACTTCTGTTCTTCAAGAATCTTACACAACCTAAAATACTTGCAGCATGTTTTAACCTAAATTCTATGATTTTGACCATCAGACTAAGGAAACTCTAGTTTAGGTACATACCCAAGAGATCTGGTGGAATTGATCTCTGAATCAGAAGAGTCCCTGTATGTGAATGATGGAGGTGGTATGTAACTTTGATCATCGTCTTTCCTGTGCTCCTTCAGCTCTGTAATAGCTTTTAGAATCTTATTCGGAGTATCATCTACTTGCCTGTTTCTGATTTCTTAATTCTGAACTTAAGCTTCAAGCCTGCTTTGCAGTTGCTTGAGCTGTTCTTCCATGGCAACTATCCTCTTCATAGTGATCTTGGGAGCCAGAATTGAGCTGATACCACTTTCTTTTCTATTTTATCACTCTAATGCTAACTGGGTATTCTTAAATCAGTAGTTTTCTTGAAGAAAAATAGTGGGTTTTGAAAAGAATTTTCTCTCAAGCATTTAATCAAACAGTTGGCAGATATTTCAAGAAATCGCTGAATTCTTGGATTACACAGCTTTCAGAATCGCAACTCTGATACCAATGATGCAAGATCAAAGATCACTGCAGAATCATGTTAAAATTAGACTATAATTCTCAGAATAGCAATGCAGAAAATAGAAGAGAGAGAGAGATAAGAGAGGAGAAGATTCTTATTATTATTGCTTGAAAAAAATGAACCTTACAACTGAGGCTAAGCTATATAAAGCTAGCGCTAAAACTAAATAATAGAAAATAATAATTTTTTTCCCGCCAAAAGCAATCCTATCGTTTCTTCCTTTAACATAGACCTCCCACCTCTAGATTGTAAGTATTATTTTATATAAATCTATTTGTCTGCCTTTTCAATTGAAATCCCCTTTTATTGTTACTAGAGTTATATAACAAGGTATGTACGCATCTTCCACTTTTTCCTTTCTGTCTAATTAAAGTTACATAATACAAAACTTATAAGAATCATTAGATATAACAAATCAATAAAAATATATGATGTTTTAAGCATGCCCCTTAACTAAACTAGTTTATAACTTATCTGAAAATGATCTGTAAACAAAGGGAGTGGGTATTCATTCTTCACACACTAATTTTACATACTAAACCTCCCATAAGCATTATGTCATTGGATACAATGTGATTTGTGGTGAATAACTAAATCTATGTGATGGACAAAAATTTAACTTTAATTAGGGATAATATTTGATTTGTGTTTTATTCTTTCTGTAAAGCAACACAAACTAACTTCGTAGATTAATTTTTCATTTCACTAAGATATATAAATTAAATGGTGGTCTTTTAAATAACACTGAGTTTGAAATACATGGAACCGAACCTATTTATCATGTTTAATTTTGATGGACCAAAATTTAACTAAACGCTTATTCAGTAAAAGAAATTTGAGAAGGAACATACATTCACATGTATTGCACCTAAGTTACTCATGCTTGAATCAATATGCACCAAAGACTAAATTTCTTTCTCCACTATCTTAGTTCAATATTTATCACCGATCATATACCCCATGTACCAGTCTTAATAGTCAATCTAGTCTAATCAGATAACGGACAAATGCATGGTTTTGTTTTGCAAAATTTATATGTGAATGTTTATGCTATTTATTTATTGATGATGAAGATGTCTAAATATCAGAAAAGGAGTTCTTTAAGTGGATAAACTTTGCATTGGAAAAGATGTAATGGAAAATGGAAAGTTATAAATGTAAAATATTGTATTTGCATCTATATATACATACCTTCCCTTTCCATCAAATGCACACAATTCTTTGAAAAATAATCAGTCTGGCATATAATAAATTTACAATATGATGCATAAAATTTAAATTAATACAATATTTGAGATATTTTATATTCTAGAAATTTTGATTTGAAAAGAAAAGTATTATGAGTTTTGAAGAGAAGTAAATACAGCTAACCATTTTGCTTCGATTGGCACGACGATCGGCTTTGTTTAAACCTTCAAAGGAAATTTTTCTAAGGTCCAGCTATTTGAACAAAAAACACAATTGGTGACAAAATAGATCTGTACCATTGGATCTCATTGTGTTACCACATGAGGGTGAAATCAATGAGCATCCAATGGTTGAGATCCATTATCACCAATTGTGTCATCATTTTGTGTCCCAATTGATTTTCCTGTTTTTTATTCAATTTATTGATGCTAAAATCCAAATTTTGAGTTTTCATTTTTAAAATATATTGATTTATATTTCAAACAATACCAAACTTACTATTATTATCATTTTAATATATAATCCAAATATATTGAATATGATGAAATTTTATAAATTATTTTACAATATATGCATCCGAGGGTATCAATTACAAACAATGAAAAATTCTTTGATATTTCCATTATATATTAAAAAAAATTAATAAAAAAACTAAAGTGAATAATTTAATGGTCAAGGATAAATATGTTGCTTAGACTTTGTAAGGAATTTATAATTGAAGCAAAGAATATTTATTGTCTTATTCTACATAAATCTAAACATTTTATTTTTGACTAATTAAATGTGCATGACATTGAAAACTAACAAATATAATTAATTAATTCAAAATAAATGCATGTGTGTGTGTGTTTGTGTGTGTGGCAATGATCAACTACCCTCAAATCCCCTTGATAGCAGCCACAAGTTTCGAATTAAATAATAGTGAGTGGCAAAAGGGAGAAAATATGTTATTTAATTCAGAACTTGTGGTTGATATCGGGGGATTAAAGGTGTAATAAAAATGAGGTGTAGTCGATCCTTGCCTACACACATACACACACACATACACACACACATATTCTATTTAAATGTGGTTAATTGAAGTTTTCTGAAGACTATATAGAATAAGTCGAAGATGGAGATATATATTAGGGTTTTAATATATCATTTTGCATTTAGAGCCTTCAATTTTGTACTAATTTTTTTCTTAATGTATTATTACCATTTTAAAGATTTTTTTTATTGTTTAGATAACTTTTGAAAAACAGAGGAGATGTTAATTAATAAAAAAAATAAAAATCCATAAACACAATGGACATATTGCATCTTTATATACCATATCGCCCTCTTTAATATATTTTTGATTCTATACATGGTATTAGAGCATGTGTTTAGTAGTACAACGTACTTATGCAAATTCTAGTTGTGCATTCCCAAGGATCAATCCATAGCTTAAATGCTAGTGGTGAATGAAATTGATAATGTATGGGATAGGATGATAATTTATTTAATATCTCTTAAATATGACATTTAGGATATTGTTGAAACCAGTTACAGTTCTCTCATAAGAAAAATTAATGATTTCGAAATTCCTAAACTAAAAATATGAAATCTAGATAATGAGAAAATTTTCTCTTCAAAATTCCCATGAATGCTCTTATTTCTACTCTTAATAAACCAAAATTTAGAATTTCTTATTATGTGGGTGCACATAAAATTTAGCCCACTTTGAAAGTCACACATGAAGAAAAATTTCAAGTTAAGGAACCTCGTCTTGCACTATTTAGTAATGAGTATGAAAATTTCATCATTTTTAAGGAAGAGGATATCAAAGAAATGTATAGTGATTTTTCAATTCTCAACTTTGAGTTTCTCTGATTCATCCATGAAAAATACATTTTGTCTAGTGTATGACCCGTGCATTACACGTGATAATGTTGTAAGAATACAGTTTTAACAATTTAAGTAATTCTTAGAAACAGAATTTTTTTTGAAATATATGCCGAATTTATGAGATAAATTTCATTATTTTTTAAGTATATAATTTTTTATCTTATTCATATATTTTAATATTTGAATGTAAAATAATTAGGTCACTTTCGTTAATGAATGATGTATATATGTTAAAATTATCCTTCCTAGTATTTATAATTAGGGAATACTTGAATATTAGATAATTGAATTTATTTAGTCTATCAAAATATAAGATTAGAACTTTATTTATTTAATTATATGAACTTGAATCTAAATTAGTAAGAGAATAGAGAAAAAATCTTGTTAATAATTGTAGACATTAGCAGTTCTAAGTATATGAATGTGGATGATGGAAAAGAATTAAGGGAATATTGTGCATAACTGTAAAAAAATATAAATTATAAGGATTCAAAAGTAAAATGCTAAGAGAGAATCATGGCGAGAGTTGAAAGTTCATATAACTAATATGGTACTTAAAAATTCATATACTTACGGCTATGCAGTTAAAGTACTTAGTGGCTTAATAGCGGTGGATGTGTAAAAATGTACAGCAAGGATAAAACGAGAATATATCCAAGAATAGCGGAGGTGTAAAAATCTTTGGTTTGGAAAAAATCAAATCTAGATAGTTGATTTATTTTCATTCCCACATCATTTGTGTAAATTAAACATTGATCACTTCTATATAACAGAATTGAATAATATGATGATATATATAGTTCAGCCTTGATGAATAAAATTGAGCTCTAATTTATGTTGAATGCTTAGGACTTGAACTTATACGTATAACATTAATTTGTTGACTTATTTTATAAGAGAAAAGGTCAAATTAGTCTTTTTTATATTGAAGTTGCTAAAGTAGTGCTAAAAACCCCTATTTAGCGAGCGTGGTGGAAAATAGAGGGTTTTAAACGGATCTACTATTTAATAGTGTTAATACCTTATGTATTTGTATGGACCCATATTTTTGGGTCTTTGAATTTGAATATTTAATTTCTTTAAATATTCGGATTTGAATTAAATTATAATAAAATCTATGTATCAAATTTAGATTTGATTTTTGATGATGTATTTTTAATTTAATTTTTAGAAATTTTCCATAATTTTTACTTTGGGAAAGTAGTAAATTTTCATTGACATTTTTTACGGCAAACGTTGGAATTTTGAAACTTCATAGAATTTAATAACTTGTCTATTTTATTGTTGTTTTATGATCGCGTACAAATTCTATACGCGATCGTAATTCATTATCTATCAATCGCAGCTCATAATCGGACGTGATCTGGTGTGCGGGGTACCAACATTCAATATCAAAATAAACACACACATACACACCGTACACACAACCACCATTTTCCCCACAGCCATAAATTTGTTACCCTTCTACCCTACCAGCCGCTAATGTTTCCCACCACTGTATCGTTCTGGGTTGAGACATCATCATCACATTGGTTTTCCTTGCCTTGTCTCTGTCATTCATCCCCAAATATATACACATTGCTTGTAACTATAGTTCTCTTCGATTTTAAAACTTCCTGAAACCAAGAATTCAACATTTTCTCTACTTAAAAAATCATAATCTTCCAAATTATTGAGTTTTAGCTAAATCATCAACACGGAAGTTGTTCGTATTGATCCAAACTATTTTTAAAAATTGATGGTACTCAATTTCGTCGAGTACCAATCGAGTTCTTGCCATTTTACAATAAAGGGTTAATATTGTTTATAAACTTCAAAAAATCAATTCTCTCAATCCACTTTAAATTGATTGTCGTCACTAGTGTCATTGGGATCGTATGGCGAGATACTATTTTTGGTGTGATTTCGGAAGCGTTTGGTGTTGATGATCGACGTTCGTCGAATATTAGGGTTCAAGTTTGGGGTTTATTCATGCATCGATTGGAGAAATGGAGTTTGGTTCGGGGTTCGAGGCAGTAAGGAGATTCAGTCGGCGAAGTCTGGGGAAGATCGAGGTGAAAAGTCGTCACGACCTGTAGGTGATTGGGTTCGGTTGCTTTTCGAAATATGGGGCCGGAGCGGTGGCGAGATGGTGAAATAGGACGGCGAGGTAATGGCGAGCATGCTAGCGAATTTGGTTTGGCAAACGATGGCTGGATGGCCGTGCACACGTGCACGGAAGTTGATTTCTGGAAGCAGGGAGTTGTTTGGAGAAGAGAAGAAAGAGGGAAGGAGAAGGAGAGGGGTGCGGGTTGGGTTTGGGTTTGATTGGTTTGGGCTTCGGCCCACATGGAATGAAGGTGGGAGTTTAATATACTTTGTTTTGTTATAATTATTTATATAATCATGTTAACTTCGAAAATGCATATCTTGCTCATATTTAACCCGTTTGACACGCGAATTTTTGCATTATACTCGTATATACGAGTACAACATTATATAAAACCTGTTGATAATTTTGGACAAGTATATATTTATGATATATGGAAACAGACAGGTTTTAAATTACGTTCTTAAATTTAATAACGTCATTTAAATTTATATACGTTAATTATTGATATTTATTTGGCCAAATAAATTACTGTCGAGTGAAATTGGATTGAATATGGTAATTGGACATCTGTTAGCGGAATAAAACACCGTTCCGCTAAATAAAATTAATTGGTCATTTTATTAGCAGAATAAATCCTCGTTCTACTATTTTATGGTTTCGACATTTGATTATATATCGTAAACAGATATACCACCTTGAATAAGTAATATATTAACTAATGATGGTTAAGTGTTGGATTTATTTACATAGTCGTGGATTATGTAAGTATCTGTTATTAACTTGAAAAGTTAAATTGAGTAATATGATAGCTTATTTAAGTACCATGGTGATCGTTAAGCCTCCTTAAAATTTGAAAAGTAATTATTGATTTGAAAGTTATTTAAGAATAAGTATTTTTATTATAAGATATAAAGGTAATTATTATTTAGTAGTAAGATTTTAAAAGGTAATAACTTATTAATAATAATATTTTAAAGATAATCTATTATTGTTTTAATAATGATTAAAGTTAATTATTCTATTAATACGATTCTTAAAGGTTATTTCTACAATGTTGTTTAAGAATGTTTAGTTATTATTTAAAAGTTATTTAGTTATGGTTTAAAAATGTTTTAATTATATTTTATTTACTTATTTACAAGTGATTATATATACTTAAGTGTAACATCATGCATCCGAAGGCTCAAAACTAATTACTACGGATGCTGTAGTCATCCATAGGTGTTATTTCTGAGTGACCGAAATTGAATCTTGAAACTATTGGCAACACAGAAACAAAAGAATATGAAAAAATTTAAACTTCAACAAAAAAATAATTTCTCATTTCTTATGAATTTCAATTTAAGATTTAGTTACATAATCCCAGACGTTAACTACGTTCAGATCACATATACATGTACAAAATACGATAAGAGCGACATGTGAAAATGTCCTCTTATGATGATCAGAGAACTAATAAATATGAACTTTACAGTTCTTAGTACATCACAGCGGAATACACAAAATAGCTCCTATATTGCTAATACTGCCTCCTGCACATCTCCATAAGGTTATTCGTCCAAAAACCAGAAAGTCTCCAACTCTCAGACTACTCAAATTAATTTTGAGTAATCGAGAGTTTGTGGAGAAACGCAAACTTCGAGTTAGACAATAAGTTTGGTATAAATAATCCCTTATCATCTCTTATCATAAATAGATAGCTAGTGAGACCATGCCACTTAACGAAATGAGTTTTCCCCTCACTAGTATCCTAAACAAAACATGCAAATAATTTACTATACCCCTGCACCCAAAATGATTAGTTTTAACATAATATAAAATAAGGCCATAAATCATATATATTAGATATCTCATCCACCCATTCATTAGATATCCCATCTAAAAGTAATTTATTATATTTTCCATCTAAAATCAATTTATTAGAGTTCCCCTCTAAAACCTTTAAAATGACTATCCGTCATAATTTAATAGGACTATCTATCCCAAATCCATTTAAAATAAATGTAGATTATCCATCGTACATTGTTTTATAAAAGTTGGTGTGGGTTATCTGCCGCACACTCCATAGTTTTCCTAGGATGACTATGAACCCTTGGGTGCCAAATCCCGAGGCTAACCACCTCTAGCAAAACATTCTTTTCTTTAGAAATTTGATGTCGGCTATCCACCGCACATTCCATGGTTCTCCTAAGTCAACTAAGAACCCACCACTTAGCCAATTAAAACAATCATGATCCCCATGATTATTTATAGAAATTCATGATCCCCAAGATTACTTATTTTCTCCAAGTATACCACCTGTTTAACCTATCCCCATTGGTAGCCCCAATTAGGTTAAATTAAATAAAAACACATTGATAGCCCCAATGTATATTTTCAAAGCATATTTTTGTTTGTAACCCCAAGCTATGTATCGAAAACATTAAACCCACCCCGATATCCCCAGGGTTTATTAACATTCATTTTATATAAGGATCCTCCTTACATATTCAAACGAAGATAAGTATTTTATGCTATAACCCTTCGAAGTAACCCCTTCGACTTAGCAAAGTTTTACTTAAGAAACTGGCTAAAAACAGCCCTTTAAAACCCTTCGAATGAAATCCCATTCAAAAGAAAATAGACATCCAAAGTTAGCCCCTTCAAAAACCTTTCTTTTGAAAGCATCACAAATCATACCTTTCGACCTTGCCGAAAGGTCCTACCTTTCGACCTTGCCGGAAGGTTTCTTTTCGACCTTGTCGGAAGGTTTCTTTTCGACCTAGTTGAAAGGTTCTACCTTTCGACCTTGTCGATAGCCTGGGGTATCCCCCCCTTATAAAACCATTTATAAACCTTTTGAAAGCAATGAAACTCAAAACCTTTTGAAATCATTGAAACTCAAAACCTTTCGCAATCATTGAAGGTAACCGCTTCAAAACATTTCGAAACCAAACCTTTCGAAACTAAAACCTTTCGAAATCAACCTTTCGAAATCAAAACCTTTCGAAATCAAACCTTTCGAAATCAAACCTTTCGAAACCATTCAAAAACAATGAAGTGTTGGTGTTGGAACCAACCCTTCAAAAGTATACTCCCAACCTTGTCGGAAAGTTTACCCTTCAACTTTGTCAAAAGGTATTAAAACTTTTACTTTAAAAACAATGGAAAGGTTAGGATTTCTCCTCCTTTCCCTTCGAAATTGTCGAAGGGTATAAAAATCTTTCTGGAAAGAATTTAAAACATTAACTCTTGAAGGTTTTGGCTTTTGAAGATCCCCTTCGTGCCCCCTCCTTGAGTATATAAAACTTAGTCTTTTTATAAAAATTTATAGAATCGAAGGATCCCCCTTCGACTCAGTTGAAAGCGGGTTTTATTTCCATTTGAAAGCAAAGAAAGCAGCTCCCCAACACTTCACCCCTCTTCCCTTCATCACCATGCCCACCCTTCGACTTAGACGAAGGGATAAAAGCGGCTTTTGGAGTCGGAGGGAACATCTGGGCCTACTGAAGTGATGTTTTATCTTGCTTGTTTAATTGTGATTGGTCAAGGGGCTTCCACCTATGCTTTTGAATAGTAAAAAGTTTACAGAAGTCAACCTTTTTCTTAAAACACTATACTTCTTTCCCAAATAAATTTTCGAATTGTAGCCTTCCCTCCGAATTGACTAATTCGAAGGCAATTTTGCAGTTTAGCCCTTAGGCTTAAATAATTAAATTACCTTTGTAAATCACTAAGGAAAATCCCCAAAAATCACCAAAAACATGATAAATCATATACTTCAACATATTAAAATTTCAAAGCATATGAAGATCAAAACAACTCGGAATTTAACCAAAACCGAATAAAAACGTGTTAATTGGCCCATTAACATTTATAACACCTATGCCTTATCCAAACAAGGGTTTAAATGGTTATATCCTAACCAAAATCACAAACATGAATCGGGTATAACCCATAACCGATCCAAACACAAAAAAATGAGATGATAAACATGGTTATTCACCTTGATTAGTTAATTGGAAAATGAGATAATTTCCTAGCTTTAATTCCTTAGCTTTTTCTTCAATTTATTGCTCTTCCTAGAGCTTTTAATGGCTGGTCGAAAGTTGGTGAGGAGTTAATGAGAGAGTGAAAATTTATTAAAGTGGAGGAAGAGATTTATACTAAGAAATGTAGCCCCATTTCCAAGTTTACCTCTTAGGAAATTCCTCCTTCTTAACTTAGTTATGTCTTATTTTAGTTCATTCATTAAGACATGGCCATTAGATTTATTAATCTCATCTCCCTAATTATTCACATTATTCTATTTAATTTATCCAATTAAATCTCCCAAATAATGTTAATCAAAATTCAGGGGCATTATAGAATCCCCCCTTAAAGAATTTCGTCCCCGAAATTTCAGTAAGGACACAACAACAAGCATATAGCCTATGCAAGCAAAGCTAGTATAACCTACCATCCAAATTCTATATAAACTCTATACATAACTTACCATTTAACACAGCCCAGTAAAAGTTGCCCTAATCCTTTCTTCTGTCTCCCAAGTACAGTCTTTCGCATTGTCGCTCCACTGAACTTTAACCAACCTGACTGCCTTGTTCCTTAACCTCTTCTCATCTTTTGCCACAACACGAACTGGTTGCCTCACAAAAGTCATATCCGGATCCACCACTAAGTCCTCCAGTGTCATCAGAGCGATAGTAGATTCTGGATCATGAACATACTTCCTAAGATGAGAAACATGAAATACATTGTGGACCCCGACCAAACTACTCAGCAAATCTACTCGGTATGCGAGTCTCCCAATCCTCTCTGATATAGGAAATGGTCCAACATATCTCGGTGCTAACTTCCCGGTCTTCCCGAACCGAACCACACCTTTCATTGGCGATACATTGATGAAAACTCAATCTCCAACTGAGAACTCTAGGTCCTTACACCTTTTGTCTGTGTAACTCTTCTGCCTAGACTGAGCTTCCTTCGTTCTTTTCCATATCAACTCGATCTTATCCGTCGCCTCTCTCACCAAATCTGGACCAAAGACCAATCTATCTCCAGTCTCTAACAAACATGCTGGTGATTTGCATGTCCTTCCATACAAAGCTTCAAAAGGCGCCATTCCTATAGTAGTCTAATAACTATTATTATAGGAAAACTCCACCAAGTGCAGTGATCTTCCCAAGAACCACTAAAATCCAGCACACAAGCCCTCAACGGATCTTCTAGTACCTTGTTGACTCTCTCTGTCTACCCATCCGTCTGAGGATGATATGCGGTACTCATCTTGAGCATAGTGCCTAACACATTCTACAGGCTCTTCCAGAACTTGCTAGTAAACAAAGCATCTCTATCATTGATGATACTACTAGGAATTCCATGCAGTCTAATGATGTTCTTCATAAAATACTTAGCCAAAACATGTGCTATCCTGGTTGACCTTACCAGAATGAAATGGGCACTTTTGGTCAATCTGTCCACTATGACCCATATACTTTCATTACCCTGGTTTGACCTTGGCAACCCATCAATAAAATCCATGGATATCGAGTCCCACTTCCAAACTGGAATATCCAAAGGCTGAATCAAACAACTTGGCTTTTGATGTTCGGCTTTTATTTGCTGACAGTTCAACACTGTTTTATCCATAATCCAACATCCATCTTCATTCATTCCTAAAAGAAACTTCTCTTCATATCCTGATACATCTTGGTTCCCCCAGGATGAATCGTAAACTTTGATCGATGGCATTCCCTAAGAACTTCCTTCCTAAGGTCTCCAATATCTAGAACACATAACCGTTCCTTCTTTCTCAACCAACCCCTACGGTCAAGAATGAAATCCTTTAAGTCATCAACCTCGATTCTAGTTTCTAACCTTCTAATCCTCTTGGCTAACACTGGATCCTCTTTCTGCCTAGAAGCAATTAGTTCGATCAACACTGGTCGAACTTCCAAACAAGACATCATGGAGATATTCTGACTAAAACCAGTAGTCGACCTCAATTGCACACTACAAGCAAACAGTGCTTCCAAGTCTTTCCATTTCGCCAACATAGCTAACACCACATTTTGATGTTTCCTACTAAGCGCATCCGCCACCTTATTTCCTTTTCCCGGTGTATACTTGATGCTAAAATCATAAGCTGCAACAAACTCCAGCCATCTCTGTTGTCTCATGTTCAGCTCCTTCTGAGAGAATAAATACCGTAGATACTTATGATCCATAAATAGCTCAAACCTTTCTCCCAAAATATAATGTCTCCACACCTTCAATGCGAAGATTACCGCTGCCAACTCCAACTCATGAGTAGGGTATCTCACTTCATGCGGTCTAAGTTGTCTAGAAGCATAGGCAATAACCTTTCCATTCTGCATTAGCACAACACCTAACCCAGTACCACATGCATCGGTGTAAACTACCAATCCCTGATTCCCATCTGGAACTACCAACACGGGCGCATTGGTTAACAAATGTTTCAACTTAAGGAATGCTCCTCACATTTGTCAGACCAAACAAACTTCATGTCCTTCCTGGTTAGCATAGTCAAGGATGGCGCTATCCACGAGAAATCCTTAATGAACCTTCGGTAGTAACCAACAAGACCAAGAAAACTTCTAATCCCACTCACCGTCTCTGGTCTCTTCCAATTGTTAATAGCCTCGATCTTATCCAAATCAACTGCTAACCCTTCCTTGGAAACTACATGACCAAGAAACTTCACTTCCTTCTTACAGAAATGACACTTTGAGGACTTCGCCTTCAGCTGATATTGCCTTAGCATCTCCAACACAATTCTAAGATGATCTGCATGATCCTTCTCATTCTTAGAATATACCAAATTGTCATTAATAAAAACCAACACGAACCTATCCAAGTGCTCTCGGAAAACCTGGTTCATCAAATCCACAAAGAAAGCCGGCGCAATAGTAAGCTCGAATGGCATAACCAACCATTCATAAGACCCATATCTGGCCCTAAATGTCGTCAAAGTAATAATGTCCTCTGCCACTCTTAGCTGATGGAAACCTGTCGCCAAATCCAACTGGGAAAACACTCTGGCTCCACTTAACTAATTGAATAAATCATCGATTCTCGGCAAAGGATACCTATTCTTGTTTGTCCTCTCGTTCAGCATATGATAGTTGATGCACATCCTTAACGACCCATCTGGCTTCTTCACGAATACCGCGGCTGTTCCCCAAGGTGAACTGCTTGGCCGGATGAAATTCTTTCCTTCCAATTCCACTAGATGTACCTTTAATTCCTTCATCTCGGTTGGTGACATCCTGCTAGCTAGTCTACTTACGGGTTCAGCTCCCGGTACGAGATCTATCTAAAACTCGATAGATCTTTTCGAGGGCAAGCCCGAAACTGGTTCAAACACATTCGCAAACTCTCTTGCTATATAAACTTGCTTCAGCTTTGCTTCCATTCCCACAGCACCCAATAACGCATAAGCATTTCCGTTCGAACTCCGTACTGAGTAAATGACTCGGTTATGGCTATTAGGGTGTTTCAATGATATTTCCCCCTCCTGGCAAAATATCCTAGCATCATATCTATCTAACCAATCCATACCCAATATGATCCCAAAACCCATGAAATCAAAAACATATAAACTGCATGCAAACATATGACCTAACAAATCAAGTTCTAACTAGTCATATCTCATTCCCAGAGTTGCATACCCTCCTATAGGATTCACAACAACTAAAGGAGTAATAAGGTATAAAGGTTCTAGGCATAAGCAATCTATCAAATAATGAGATATAAATGAGTGCGATGCACCGGTATCAAATAGTATCCTAACCGGAGTACTATGAATCATAAGCATACCTTCCATCACAACTTTTCCTTTCTCAGCAGCCGTTGGTCTAGAGGATGATGGTTCCAATGCAAAGACCTTTCCGTTTCTGGCTTTAGCAACCTCGGGACACTTGTCCTTATAATGCCCTATCTGGCCACAGTTGTAGCACTTCACATTCGGCCTCACTGCAACTGCCCTTCCATTACTCGGGCGACACTCATTTGCATAGTGCCCCTTCTTGTCACACTTGTAACAAACAATATTAGCCTTGCTCTTCTTAGCTGTTACCCCCGAATGGGCACCTTTCTTCTTGAAGAACTTCCGCTTCCTACCCTGAAAATTCTGAACCTCAACTGGTTTCCCTTTTCCAAAAGTAGAAAGCATCTCTTCATTTCAAATAGCCATCTCAACAACAATATGACACGAATCCCGGAGGTTTGGCATGGTTGCTCTGGTGATCTCAGGATTCAACTTGCTGATAGACTTATCATTCCTCCAAATGACTGTATCCATAGTATCATATCTGTAACAAGACAGCTCATCAAACTCCATAGCATACTCAATCACCGATCTATCCCCCTGGACTAAATCTGCAAACTTCCTGAGCAATGCTAACTTGGCAACCTTAGATAGAAATCTTTCTTTGAACCTTCTTCAAAATTAAGCCCAAGCCAGGTCTTCCTCTGGCTCTCCCACGGTAACTCTGTTCCACCAAAACAATGTTGCTCCCTGCAATTGCCTTGAAGCAAGTCTTCTCTTCTGCATATCCATCAAGCCGAGATCTGCAAATATCCTTTCACAATGCAATAACCAGTTCTCCACTCCTACTGCATCCTCGGTTCCTATAGAAGGCTTTCCTCAAAGACTAGCATAATCCCTGCTCAGCTTGGCATAATTATTGCCAACTGGGGCCATCGGATTAGATCCTCTAGCATTCCCTACAGTCACTCCTGCAGCTGCTCCAGCTTGCATCATATTCACGAATAACTGATACATTATCCCCATATCAATCGGCAGGATCTCAACACTAACATTAGCATTTGCATCCGGGTTTGCATTTGCCTGTCCAAAGTGGTTGCTCCCAGTATTGGGTGGAGCATTTCCACTTATTGCAGTGCGTCTTCCACCTTGATTCACTCTTCCATTTCCTGCCTCCATATCTTACTTTCCTACTACCTGAAATCCAATCTTGGTAAGATACAGAAGAACGGTCTAAGAGAGTGAGGAATACATACTTAGGTATATATAGCAAAATACACATATGTTACTATAACGTTTACCCAAGCCCAATTATATTTTAGATTCATTAGATTATGCTTTAAAGATCTTTTAAAGTTTAAATTCATTTTACATAAACCATGCTCTGATACAAACCTGTAACATCCTTCTTCTGGAGGCTTAAAACTAACTGCTACGAATGCTGCAGTCATTCATAGGTGTTATTTCTTAGTGACCGAAATTAGAATCTTGAAACTATTGGCAACACAAAAAACACAAGAATATGAAAATTTTTAAACTTCAACAAAACTGAATTTCTCATTTCTTATGAATTTCAATTTAAGATTTAATTACATAATCCTAGACGTTAACCACGTTCAGATCACATATACATGTACAAAATACGATAAGAGCGACATATGAAGATGTCCCCTTATGTTGATCAAAGAACTAAAAAATATGAACTTTACAGTTCTTAGTACATCACAGCGGAATACACAAAATATCTCCTATATAGCTAATACTGCCTCACGCACGTCTCCAGAAGCATATTCGTCCAAAAACCAGAAAGTCTCCCACTCTCAGACTACTCAAATTAATTTTGAGTACCCGAGAGTTTGTGGAGAAACACAAACTTCGAGTCAGACAATAAGTCTGGTTTGAATAATCCCTTATCATCTCTTATCATAAATAGATAGCCAGTGAGACCGCGCCGCTTAGCGGAACGGGTTTTCCCCTCACTAGTATCCTAAACAAAACATGCAAATCATTCACTATGCCCCTGCATCCAAAATGATTAGTTTTAACATAATATGAAATAAGGCCATAAATCATATATATTGGATATCCCATCCACCCATTCATTAGATATCCCATCAAAAGCAATTTATTAGATTTCCCATCTAAAATCAATTTATTAGAGTTCCCCTCTAAAACCTTTAAAATGACTATTCGTCATAATTTAATAGGACTATCAGTCCCAAATCCATTTAAAATAAATGTAGATTACCCATCGTACATTGTTTTATAAAAGTTGGTATGGGTTATCCACTGCACACTCTATAGTTTTCCTAGGATGACTATGAACCCTTGGGTGCCAAATCCCGAGGCTAACCACCTCTGGCAAAACATTCTTTTCTTTAGAAATTTGATATGGGCTATCCACCGCACATTCCATGGTTTTCCTAGGTTAACCAAGAACCCAACACTTGGCCAATTAAAACAATCATGATCCCCATTATTATTTATAAACATTCATGATCCCCATGATTACTTATTTTCCCCAAGTATACCACCTGTTTAACCAATTCCCATTGGTAGCCCCAATTAGGTTAAATTAAATAAAAACACATTGATAGCCCCAATGTATAGTTTCGAAAGCATATTTCTGTTTGTAACCCCAAACTATGTATCGAAAACATTAAACCCACCCAGGTGTCCCCAAGGTTTATTAACGTTCATTTTATATAAGGATCCCCCTTACATATTCAAACAAAGATAAGTATTTTACGCTATAACCCTTCGAAGTAACCCCTTCGACTTAGCAAAGTTTTACATAAGAAAATGGCTAAAAACAACCCTTTAAAACCCTTCGAATGAAATCCCATTCGAAAGCGAATAGACATCCAAAGTTAGCCCCTTTGGAAACCTTTCTTTTGAAAGCATCACAAATAATACCTTTCGACCTTGCCGAAAGGTCCTAACTTTCGACCATGTCGGAAGGTTTCTTTTCGACCTAGTCGAAAGGTTCTACCTTTCGACCTTGTTGAAAGCCTGGGGTATCCCTCCTTATAAAACCATTTACAAACCTTTCGAAAGCAATGACACTCAAAACATTTCAAAGTCATTGAAACTCAACACCTTTCGCAATCATTGAAGATAATCCCTTTAAAACCTTTTGAAACCGAACCTTTCGAAATCAAAACCTTTCGAAATCAATCAAACCTTTTGAAATCAAAACCTTTCGAAATCAAACCTTTCGAAACCATTCAAAAACAATAAAGTGTTGATGTTGGAATCAACCCTTCGAAAGTGTACTCCCAACCTTGTCTGAAGGTTTACCCTTTAACTTTGTCGAAAGGTATTAAAACTTTTACTTTAAAAACAATGGCAAGGTTGGGATTCCTTCCCCTTTCCCTCCGACTTTGTCGAAGGGTATAAAAATCTCTATGGAAAGCATTTAAAACATTAACTCTAGAAGGTTTTGGCTTCTGAATATCCCCTTTGTGGCCCCTCCTTGAGTATATAAAACTTAAGTCTTTTATAAAAATTTATAGAATCGAAGGATCCCCCTTCGCCTCAAGTGAAGGCAGGTTTTATTTCCATTTGAAAGCAAAGGAAGCATCTCCCCAACCATTCGCCCCTCTTCCCTTCATCACCATGCCTACCCTTCGACTTAGACGAAGGGATAAAAGCAGCTTTTAGAGTCGGAGGGAACATTTAGGCCTACTGAAGTGATGTTTTATCTTGCTTGTCTAATTATGATTGGTCAAGGGGCTTCCACCTATGCTTTCAAATAGTAAAAAGTATACAAAAGTCAACCTTTTTCTTAAAACACTATACTTCTTCCCCAAATCAATTTTCAAATTACAGCCTTCCCTGTGAATTGACTAATTCAAAGGCAATTTTGCAACTTAGCCCTTAGGCTTGAATAATTTAATTACCTTAGTAAATCACTAAGGAAAATCCCCAAAAATCACCAAAAATCTGATAAATCATATACCTCAACATATTAAAATTTCAAAGCATATGAAGATCAAAACAACTCGAAATTTAAACAAAACCGAATAAAACGTGTTAATTACCCCCATTAACATTTAAAACACCTATGTCTTATCCAAACAAGGGTTTAAATGGTTATATCCTAACCAAGGGTTTAAATGGTTATATCCTAACCAAAATCACAAACATGAATCGGGTATAACCCATAACCGATCCAAACACAGAAAAATGAGATGATAAACATGATTATTCACCTTGATTAGTTAATTGGAGAATGAGATAATTTCCTAGCTTTAATTCCTTAGCTTTTTCTTCAATTTATTGCTCTTCCTAGAGCTTTTAATGGCCGATCGAAAGTTGGTGAGGAGTTATGAATGAGAGAGTGAAAATTTATTAAAGTGGAGGAAGAGATTTATACTAAGAAATGTAGCCCCATTTCCATGTTTACCGCTTAGGAAATTCCTCCTTCTTAACTTAGTTAAGTCTTATTTTAGTTCATTCATTAAGACACGACCATTAGATTTATTAATCTCATCTCTCTAATTATTCACATTATTCTATTTAATTTATCCAATTAAATTTCCCAAATAATGTTAATTAAAATTCAGGGGTATTACATTAAGTTTTTAATCAAAGTTATTTAATTCTATTGATTTGAGTTATTTAATTATATTTATAAGCTAATTAATTACCATATTAATATTAGTTTAAAGTTAATTAATTATTGTTTGAATAACGTTTTAAAGTTAATTAATTATTATATTAATATTGTTTTGAAGTTAATTATTTGTACCATAATAGTGTTAAAATTAATTTAATAATTTATTAATGAAAGTTTAAAGTTATTATTTTAGATGAGATTTAAATTGAATGGAATAGAGGGATGTTTAAATAATAACTTATTATTTCAAGTTATTTTAAATAATGTATGGTTTATCAAGGGAACCTTATTGACATAAGGAGTTTATTAAAGAGGTTTGTTAAAATAGGGGAAGAGTTCTATAAATGGTTCGAGATATATATAAAAGAACTTATAAATGAGTTGTAAGGATTTAAAAGGAGAAGTTTTACAAATGGAGTTTGAGATTTATAAAGATTGTTTATAAATAAATTGGAGATTTATAAAGAAGCTTTATAAATAGGTTTGGAAATATTTATTTATAAGATAAAGAAATTTGGAAAGAGATGGTCGATATCGAGCGGTACTTTTCAATATCTATTGTTAACAGTTTTCAAGTTTCCAAGTTTTTGGAATTAAACGGTTTGTGAATATACTTATACATTGAGATAAGTATATGTTTATATTTTTATAAGTATCAAAACATAATGTTTTGTGAATATACTTATCTTGTTGAGATAAGTATATGGAAGTGATTTCCAAAGTATTCGAAAGGTGATTTCAAAATAATGGAAATTTAATTAAAAAGAGGCTTAGTGATTTCTATGGGAAATGTAATCTTTGTTTTGAATGGTTGTTTATTTGATAGTTAAATAACCGGCTATTAAATCTTGACCAAAACGTAACTATGGAAATATCTAGGAGAAAGATGGAAATAATATGATATAGTTACCATCGGTGGTGCTATACTGTATGTGTAAATATCATTTCGTTCTTTTAGGACAATGATAAGGAAATCCATGCACTAATGGTTAGGAGATAAACTATGCTCTTATTGTCTATTTATTTTCTAAAGAACTGGGGTTGAGTTTACCGGAAATTATCGAAAGTTGTTTCGAAGATACCGGGATTGGATATGTTATCCAAAAACCACTTCGATCCAACTCAAGCGTTTTGAACTGAAGACATCTTGAAGAATATGGAATCGAAGATGGTGCTTTTAAAGTGTAAGAGCTGCCTGCTACTAATCCTGAAGGTGATTCCAAAATGGATGTAGTGGAGGTAGTGCCTTCGGTTTTGTTCAGACCCAGAACGAACTTGTATGGATAAATGCTAGCATTGCATTTTTACCTAGAGGACAATGTTAGCATTCCAAGGTGGTTTGCTATATAAAAGGTAATCGTAGACTCAAGCCTCATCAACCGGGAATGACTAAAACAGGGGAGATGCTTCAAGGCTATGTGGTTCGCTACCATTAGCGTATGGTTATCATCCAATCTTGATCGATATTATAGATCATGTATGCTCAGGGCCCATTTAGGTTGTTGATCCCAACCAAGATGATGACATATTCGGCGCTATCCAGTAAGGGGTAGGGCCGGTCTTGACTCGTTGGGAGTCCATGTGAGGCTCTCGGTGTATTTTATCTAGAGATGTACCATGACGAGCGGTACCCCGGTAGCCCAGTCATTGTATGGAAACCAATCTCCAATACGAGCCATTACGATTTTGATTGTGCCCAACTATGTTGGAATGTGAGATGCAAGCATTTCAGCTATTTTATATATTTACTTTGAACCCTTAGCCATTATTATAATATCACTTGATTTATGATATTAATGGTTTGGTTATCATAAGGTAAAAACTCGTCCGTGTTTATCTTACGAGATACCTTTGATTTTAAAGGATTTTAAAAGTTATAATAAATAAAATTCCCTGTGATTTGAGTTTCTCACGCTGGTATTTCCAGACTGACCCAAGTGTTGGTTTTCTATAATGCTCGGGTCAGACCGAGCATATTTCCAGGTTTAGTTGGATATTTTTGGATCTTTCATGAGATGAGATGGAGGCCTAGAGACATATTCACGTACATGGTTATTTTTCTATTGCATTCATGGTTGTATTTATCAGTAATTGTGAGGACATGTTGTTATAATTGTCCATGCTGAATAGGTTAGTATACTCTGATTGATGTCTGTATATACATATATTACAGTTTTGTTTTGTGTAAAGATTGGCTATATATTATAGATTATTCATTCCGCTGTGAGATTCTGTTATTGTTTAGCTTCTTCTTGTCTTTTTTCTTCTTTCTTTTCCCTAACTATCTGCCTTTCCATTCAAATTGGGTTGGACATGTGTGGTTTATTGTCAGCTTAAAATGTATGGAAAAGTAGGTCGTTACAGTTGGTATCAGAGCTTAGGTTGTGCGAACACCTAGGCTTTGGTGGGGTTGACTCAATTGAGATAGGGTAAGTGATACCATAGAATGTGTTTGAGAGTGTGTGTATATATAAGAGCGCGCATTTGTTAGTGATATTAAAATGTTTTGTATTGTGTTGTTTGATCTGTTGAGTGGCATAAGAATTCTGGTCGAGGCGTTTGGCCAACGTTATCGATAGGGATTTTCTAAACACTCGAACAAGACCAATTGAGACAATATTGATTTAAAATTTGGGTAAATGAAATAATTTTACCTAAGATTATATTTTATATATAAAAGGCAAATTTTTCAAAAATTTAATATGGTTATTCTTGGTTGTGCTTGGTTGTTAGGAATGATAGTATTCCATCATTATCATTTATGATTTGATTGGTCATGCTTGCCCGTTTCTGATCATTGATAATCATCGGCTAATCTATCTTGAATCTTCCTTTTTGGCATCTGGATTAGATAGATAGGAATTTTGGGAACACTGAAATGAATACCTCGTGAATTAAGTTTTGCAATTTGAATATAAGGCGTTTGTTGATAATGTTGGTTTAAAAATTTGATTTCTAAAGGTTGTTTATATAATAGAAAATTTGAATATTTTGGAATGAATATTTTAGATACGATTTTATATAAAGGACTGATTTGAAAATTTTAAGTTTTAATAAATGTTGTTTTATAAAAAGGAAATTGGAATATTTTGAAATAAATATTTTGGAAATGCTTGAATGTAAAAGTTGGTTGTAATTAATTGGGGTTTTATAAAAGAAGTTATTAAAAGAACTTAAACATTTCAGAAATAATACTTGAATATTTTCACAATAAGTATTTGAGAATGATTTCCTTTAAATGGGAATATTTTATAAATTTGATTTATTAAAATGTGTCTTAAAATAAAGGAATTCAAGAGTTTAAATCCCGATGATTTTGTTAAAATGGTTTTCAGGGTTTATAGGTTAATAATAGTAATTGAAAATGTTCTTAGGATAAAAACATTTCTAAGTGGGCAATAGGCTACCATTAGGATCTCGTTATATAATTGTTTTGATAAAAGAAATTCTTACTTGATTCCAAATATATGATTTGATTTACCATATATTTCAAAGGATTTTGGAGAAAGGAAATAATAATTTTATTTAAGATAGTTTTAGAGTATAAATGATTTTGGAAATGGTAATAATAGTTTTCTTAAATGGGTTTTCAGTGTATCAATATTTTGGAAATAGTTTGCTTAGAAATATATTTAAGTCTAAATGTCTTTTAAAAGGAATTTTAAAGAAAAGGTATATTTCTTTAGATTGGTTTGGGAAAATAAGTCCTGATTTGTTTTGTGGTGATCGGAATAATCTTCTAAGTGATGATCGGATGTTTGTGCACTTAGTAAATTATTCTCTTTGTCATTGTACGGTCGGAACGAGTTCAAATCCGAGCGAATTCAAAGCAAATTGGAATTGGATATTTCATTGAAATATTTTGCTAGAAATATATTAATGATATTATTTCAAAATGGGTTTGAAAAGAAAGAAGTAGTTTTAAGTTAACTAGTTCGAGTGGCTTGAAAATAACCAAAAATGGGTAAAAGATTCGTTCGGATGGTAAACGCTTCTCTTGAGTATTTTCCTCCTAGTAAGGGAATGTATGCTGCTCTTTGGTATTACCCAGTTCCTTGGTATAATTTTGCGGTTACTAGGGCTATATATATAATATCATTTCAAAAGTTTTTGAAATAAATATCCAAGTATTTGACCCTTAAAATTTCAGAATATATAGTATCGTTTCAAAAATATTTTGAATTGAAACTGGGTGTTTTAAATTCTTAAGTGAATTCAAAAATAAAAGTTTGAATTATATTTTTGTATACTCTTAGGGAATGATAGGGAATTTTATAAGTTTGATAATTAAAGCTATGTTTTATGGAAATGTTTTTCATGTCATCTAAAATATTTGAACCTAAGTCGGAAGTTTTATGAAACATTTTCATAAATAATTTAGTAGTAATAGAATTGGTATTAGAAATAACCAATTAAATAAGTGTGAAGGTGGACATAGTTCATTTCTCTTTCCATATAGTATTGATTTAATATTCGAGGACAAGGTTTTGAGGTGTTTCACTGCATTTCCAATAAGGATTTATTACTTGATTTTTGATGGCGAGCACTTGATGAGGGTTCTTGATATGGAACCAAGGTTTTCTATCATAGTATATGGATGTGTAAGGAGAACAGAGATTCCTAATCAAGGAGCCTAATCAGGGTCTGCACTAGTAAATCGGGTGAACGATACAAGTTTGGAAGTGGAGTCATGTATTCGAGTAGTGATCGAATCAGATTATGTATATGAATAATCTATGATCTTCATGCGAGCTTATGAATGATATTGAGTGTTCTTGTGCTTAAATTTCGAGGACGAAATTCTTTTAAGGAGGGAGAGTGTAACGATCCGTATTTATGGGTCTTTGAATTTGAGTATTTAATTTTTTTAAATATTCGAATTTGAATTAAATTATAATAAAATCTATGTTTCAAATTTAGATTTGATTTTTGATGATGTATTTTTAATTTAATTTTTAGAAATTTTCCATAATTTTTAGTTTAGGAAAGTAAGTAAATTTTCGTTTGGTGTATTTTACGGCAAACGTTGGAATTCTGAAACTTCACAGAAATTTAATAACTTATCTATTTCATTGTTTTTTTATGATCGCGTGCAAATTCTATACGCGATCGTAATTCATTATCTGTCGACTGCGGCTCATAATCGGATGTGATCCGGTGTGGCGGGGTACCGGAATTCAATTTTAAAATAAACACTCACATACACACCATACACACAGCCCCAAATTTGTCTACCCTTCCACCCTACCAACCGCTAATGTTTCCCACCCTGTATCATTCTGGGTTGAGACATCGATCATCATCACATTGGTTTGCCTTTCCTTGTCTCTGTCATTCATCCCCATATATATACACACTTCCTATAACTATAGTTCTCTTTGATTTTAAAAATTCCTGAAACCAAGAATTCAACATTTTCTCTACTTCAAAAATCATAATCTCCCAAATTATTGAGTTTTAGCTAAATCGATCAACACGGAAGTTGTTCATACTGATCTGAAATATTTTCAGAAATTAACGGTACTAAATTTTGTCGAGTATCGATCGAGTTCTCACCATTTTACAGTAAAGGGTTGTTTCCTGGAGATTTGACCAGGCAACTAGTGCTCGGCATCAGGTAGCACTCGGCATTAGAGAGCGACCGGCATCCAGGAGTGTTCGGCGAAGCACTCGGCATCCAGGAGTGTTCGGCGAAGCACTTGGCATCCAGGAGTGTTCGGCGAAACGCACGGCATCCAGAGGTACTCGGCGTAGTACTCGGCTACAAGAATGCTCGGCATCCCATGGCGCTCGGCGTCAACCAATACTCGGCAGCAAGAGTGCTCGGCATACAAGAGTACTCGGCAGCAAGAGTGCTCGGCATACAAGAGTGCTCGGCATCAAGACTGCTCGGCATACAAGAGTGCTCGGCATCAAGACTGCTCGGCATACGAGAGTGCTCGGCGTCAAGACTGCTCAGCATACAAGACTGCTCGGCATACAAGAGCGCTCGGCATCAAGGAGAACTCGGCAGCATCTAGAGTTCGGCATACAGGAGTACTCGGCGTAGTACTCGGTAGCATCAGGAGTACTCGGCAACAAGAGTACTCGGCATCTAGAAGAGCGTTCGGCTTCAACTGACAAACATCCTGCACTTCCCAAACATCAACCACATCGTTCGGCATAGAAGGGACTGTTCGGCATCAGGGTGTTCGGCACACCTGGTTCGGCATACAGCGACCACTGTACTGGGGCTGGAGCGTTCGGCTATCCAGCCCACTTGGGAAGTCCAGCCCATATTTGCCTATAAATAGAGGGGCAGGGTCACAGTGAAATGGATCCTTTTTTGGGAGAGAGAACACTGGGGAGACTCTGCCATTTTCGAGACTCATCTTCTCTACTTAAACAACTTCATTCAAGCATTTGATTCACGAATTGTATTTGTAATCAACTCTAAAGAAGATCAATAAAGTTTAACCTCAAAGTGGACGTAGGCAATTACGCTGAACCACTATAAATTTGGTGTTCTTACTTTCTGCAATTAAATTAGCATTGTCTTCTCTGTTTAATTTACTTTCATCACTTATATCTCTACACTACGAGGTTAGTGACCAATTTTGGTGATAACACTTTGGTGCTTTCACTGAGAGTTGAATTCTCATACCTCAAGGATCTGCTTTGAAGCTACTGGATTGAACAAATCCCCCAAAGAAGATCCGACTCACTGATAGGACATCTGTTGATTCTACTCAGAGTTCATACCGATAACTCTACAATGGCAAGACCATGTACCAGGTCAGCTTCTCATAATGCGGATGCCCACGGAACTGCTAGTGTGCAACAAGCAGGACCTAGCAATCAACCAGCGATTCCGAGTGCAGGAATTGCCGCTCAAGAACAGACTCCAGTTGTCACCAGAATAGAGTTCAATGACTTGATGAGAGAACTCAGGGAAAGCAGGAGACAACTAGGAGAGCAGATGCAAGCTAACGCCAACCTGATGGCACAACTCACTCAACAGCAGCAACAGAATGCTGGGGGCAATCCCGCTCCTTACTCTTCATCTGACAGTTCAACTTCCTCTGATGAACCTCCCAGGCGCAGACGCCGCAAGACTGACGCTACACGAGCAGAAGCTGCTGTTCAAACAACTGGAGACCGTGACCAACCAAGAGCTGGAAACTTCAGGACCGGGGTACAGATGGAGGACAGAGGCCCGGATCATCAAAACGCTAACGATGTCGAACCTCAAGACGCACGATTGGCAGATCGCCAGGCGAGGAGGCATCAGCATGGACAGGCGCGTAGAACAGACACCAACCTTCCACCTTCCATACAGACACCAGATCTGACAGCCATGATCAGGCAGTTGATGAAGGAAAATCAGGGGTTATCGAATGATGATTGGGGAGTGTCAAGAGGTCATACTCCGTTCACGGATATTGTGTTGCAAGCGGCGTACCCTAGGAAGTTTAGTATGCCTACTATCCCTGCGTATGAAGGGAGGACTGATCCCAGACAGCACGTCATGAGGTACGAATGGATGATGGATTCAGCTAGAGTGAATGATGCCACCAAGTGTAGGTGCTTTCCGATTACTCTATCTGGGATCGCTACTATGTGGTTCACCCGACTTCCTCCGCGATCCGTATCAAATTTCGAGGAGTTGGCAAAGAAGTTTATTGAGCAGTTCAGGATACACACTACGCGCCCAAAGGACGTGATGTCTCTGTCAAGTGTAATCTAAAATCCTGGGGAGTCGTTGAAGGAATATTTGCAAAGATTCCACGTTGCAGCAACTGAAGTCAGTAATCCCAACGACCATGCAATTCTAATGGCTGTAATGAGAGGTGTGGATCCAGACTCTGAATTTGGAGACTGGCTAGCAGGAAAACCTCCGGCTACGCTAGAGCGTTTCTATTCAAAGGCACACCAGTTCATAAGAAGAGAGGAAGCTAGGTGGGTGCGACGAGATAAGGCACCAGGACCTGTCCAAGAGTCTATGAAAAGCAACGTTGCTGTGAAGCAGTCCGGAGACAGCTCGGGAAAGGTCCAAGTCAATGTCCAGAACAAGCCTGGGCAGTCTAAGGAGTCCGGAGGAAGAAATCAAGGGAAGAAGAGAGAAGCGGGAAAGTGGAAATCGAGAATTCCAAGCTACAGCGAGTATACTCCGCTGAACGCGCCGCTTGAGAACATTTACCTATCCACCTGCAATACTTTTCAATACAGAAAGCCACGTCCAAAAGAATCAACTGAGGAACAGAAGCGGACCGGGAAATATTGTCGCTTCCATGAGATTATGGGCACAATAAGGAAGAGTGCAGACACCTGCATGATGCTATCGAGAAGTTGATCAGGCAGAAGAAATTGCAAGAATTTGTGAAGGATCCTCAGGAAGGAGGACAGGGAACGTCCAACCCTGGTCGTGCACCAGCTCTGCGTCATCCCGAGGAGCCTACCCGAACCGTAGGTAGACTAGTCATAAATACAATTATCGGCGGACCTCACCCCGCAGATAAGAATTGGCAAGAGATGGAGCGATATGCAAGTTCCCTGAAGCATGCAGATTTTGAGTGTTGTTCGAACACGGAGGACGGGGCCCCTGCTAAGCAGCAGCGCATAATGACAGATGATATTGTGTTTAGAAGTAGAGACGCTGATCAGATAGAGGCTCCGACCATCGACCCCATGGTCATATCTACAACGATCGGACCAACATATGTGAAAAGAATTCTGATTGATTGTGGAAGTTCAGTCAACATCATCTTCAAGAAGGCTTACGATCAAATGAAACTAGAAACAGAAGACCTGAAACCGTCCAAGGCTCGTATACACGGCTTTAACGGCGCAGCAACCGACGCCGTAGGGTACGTTGAGTTACCAGTTGAACTGGGGCAAGGCGAGCGTTGAAGGGTGCGAATTCTACCCTTCGTAGTTTTGGATGTGGATTCTCCATATAATGTTTTCTTGGGCCGGCCGGCCCTGGCTGAGTTTAGGGCAGCATTGGCCCTGTGGTGTTTAACTTTGAAGTTCCCAACTGACAAAGGAGTAGGTATTGTTCATGGCGATCAAGCAGCTGGTCGTTCCTGTTATGTGGCTGAGCTCCGAGAAGCCCATCGGAGGGAGAAGGGAAAGGTTGCGGACAATCCTGTCCGCATCCTTAATGCGGATAATTGACAAGTAGTGCCTGAGCCCTGGCTCGGGCATTGTTCTCGGATCTTCGGAGATATAGATCCGAGGGACGACGATGAGAAACCCAGGGAAGAGAAGGCGGCACCGGCTGAATTAACAATTGGCATTCCAGTCAGCCGTGACGACCCTTCGCGAATTCTGAAAATCGGATCACAGCTTGGTCCCGAGATGACTAAAAACCTTAGCGACTTCCTCCGGACGAATCTTGATGTTTTCGCCTTGACGCATTCTGATATGTGTGGGATTTCTCCCGCCATCACGAGTCATATGTTGAACATAGACCCGAAATACGTCCCAGTTAAACAAAAAAGGAGAGGAATGGATCCGGAGAGGTCCGCCGCTCTCGGAGAGGAGGTGGACAAACTCAAAGCAAATGGGTTCGTCCGCGACGCCCTCTACCCTGAGTGGGTATCCAACCCCATGCTGGTAAAAAAGGCGAATGGGAAATGGAGGACTTGCGTAGATTATTCCGACTTGAACAAAGCATGCCCTAAGGACAGTTTCCCGCTGCCTAGGATCGATCAGTTGGTCGACTCCACCGCAGGACACGAACTACTGTCATTCATGGACGCGTACTCAGGGTACAACCAAATCCCGATGCATATTCCGGACCAAGAACACACCAGCTTCGTTACGAATGTCGGGCTGTATTGCTATGTAGTGATGCCCTTTGGGTTGAAGAACGCAGGAGCAACCTACCAGCGTTTAGTGAATCGAATGTTCAAGGACCAGCTGGGTAGAACGATGGAAGTCTACGTGGATGACATGCTCGTGAAGTAACGACAGTCAAACGACCACATTCAAGACTTGGCTGAAATGTTCGACATACTCAGGTTTTATGGGATGAAGATCAACCCTTTGAAATGTTCCTTCGGCGTTGCGTCAGGGAAGTTTTTGGGATTCATCGTCAATGCTAGGGGAATAGAAGCCAACCCAGAAAAGATCCAAGCTATTCGAGATGTGCAAGCGCCCAGGACCATAAAGCAAGTACAGAGCTTGAATGGAAAAGTAGCTGCGCTAAGTCGATTTATATCCAGGGCAACTGACAAGTGCATCCCATTCTTCGATATAATAAAGAAAGGAAAGAGAAATTTTGAATGGACGTCTAGTTGTGAGGAAGCATTCCAGAATCTGGTGAGGCATCTGGAGAGTCCACCAATGCTGTCGAAACCAGTTGACCACGAAATGTTATATGTATACTTGGCAGTATCCCCACATGCGATAAGTGCGGCTTTGGTTCGTGAGGAGGATCGAGTCCAGAAGCCGGTGTACTATGTTAGCAAGCGTTTAACAGGGGTAGAGAGGAATTACCCTAAAATCGAGAAATTGGCTTATTGCTTGGTGATTGCATCACGAAAGCTTCGCCCATACTTTCAAGCACATTCAATTGGCGTTTATACCGATCAACCCCTGAGGCAAGTACTCCAACGGCCGGAAACTTCTGGAAGATTGCTAAGATGGAACATCGAGTTGAGCCAATTCGATATCGCATACTTACCGCGGAGAGCCATCCGAGGGCAAGCATTAGCGGACTTCATCGCTGAGTTTACCATACCCATCAAACCGGATGACGACGACATCATTCCCCCCGTTCGATGGAAATTATACACTGACGGTGCATCAAACGACCGTTGCTCCGGCGCGGGCGTAGTTCTTATAACTTCGGAAAACCGATCAATCTGTTATGCCCTGAAGCTCGACTTCCCGGCTACAAATAACGAAGCCGAATATGAAGCACTGATCGCTGGCTTGAAGCTCATCAGAGAACTCGGAATCGAATCAGTCGAAATCTTTTGTGACTCACAGTTGGTGGTTTACCAAGTACGGGGGGACTACCAAGCAAAGGGACGAAAGCTTGCTCCGTACCTCGTTCAGGTCCAAGAGCTACTATCAAATCTTGAGCGTTATGACATTTCACATATCCCGCGCGAACAGAACAAAGAAGCCGACTTATTGGCTAAGTTTGCAAGTACCGGCGATGCGCAACAAATGGGATTGTATCCCGTCGAAGTCTTTCATGCCCCGAGCATAGACGGGATGAAAGTCGATCTCGTGTTGGAGACAGAAATCGAAAAGGAATCGTGGATAACCCCATTCAAACTGTACCTAACGACCGGGGCTTTACCAGAAAAAAGAAGCGAAAGACGGCAGGTGCAGGAATTGCCGCTCAAGCTTCGTTACGAATGTCGGGCTGTATTGCTATGTAGTGATGCCCTTTGGGTTGAAGAACGCAGGAGCAACCTACCAGCGTTTAGTGAATCGAATGTTCAAGGACCAGCTGGGTAGAACGATGGAAGTCTACGTGGATGACATGCTCGTGAAGTCACGACAGTCAAACGACCGCATTCAAGACTTGGCTGAAATGTTCGACATACTCAGGTTTTATGGGATGAAGATCAACCCTTTGAAATGTTCCTTCGGCGTTGCGTCAGGGAAGTTTTTGGGATTCATCGTCAATGCTAGGGGAATAGAAGCCAACCCAGAAAAGATCCAAGCTATTCGAGATGTGCAAGCACCCAGGACCATAAAGCAAGTACAGAGCTTGAATGGAAAAGTAGCTGCGCTAAGTCGATTTATATCCAGGGCAACTGACAAGTGCATCCCATTCTTCGATATAATAAAGAAAGGAAAGAGAAATTTTGAATGGACGTCTAGTTGTGAGGAAGCATTCCAGAATCTGGTGAGGCATCTGGAGAGTCCACCAATGCTGTCGAAACCAGTTGACCACGAAATGTTATATGTATACTTGGCAGTATCCCCACATGCGATAAGTGCGGCTTTGGTTCGTGAGGAGGATCGAGTCCAGAAGCCGGTGTACTATGTTAGCAAGCGTTTAACAGGGGTAGAGAGGAATTACCCTAAAATCGAGAAATTGGCTTATTGCTTGGTGATTGCATCACGAAAGCTTCGCCCATACTTTCAAGCACATTCAATTGGCGTTTATACCGATCAACCCCTGAGGCAAGTACTCCAACGGCCGGAAACTTCTGGAAGATTGCTAAGATGGAACATCGAGTTGAGCCAATTCGATATCGCATACTTACCGCGGAGAGCCATCCGAGGGCAAGCATTAGCGGACTTCATCGCTGAGTTTACCATACCCATCAAACCGGATGACGACGACATCATTCCCCCCGTTCGATGGAAATTATACACTGACGGTGCATCAAACGACCGTTGCTCCGGCGCGGGCGTAGTTCTTATAACTTCGGAAAACCGATCAATCTGTTATGCCCTGAAGCTCGACTTCCCGGCTACAAATAACGAAGCCGAATATGAAGCACTGATCGCTGGCTTGAAGCTCATCAGAGAACTCGGAATCGAATCAGTCGAAATCTTTTGTGACTCACAGTTGGTGGTTTACCAAGTACGGGGGGACTACCAAGCAAAGGGACGAAAGCTTGCTCCGTACCTCGTTCAGGTCCAAGAGCTACTATCAAATCTTGAGCGTTATGACATTTCACATATCCCGCGCGAACAGAACAAAGAAGCCGACTTATTGGCTAAGTTTGCAAGTACCGGCGATGCGCAACAAATGGGATTGTATCCCGTCGAAGTCTTTCATGCCCCGAGCATAGACGGGATGAAAGTCGATCTCGTGTTGGAGACAGAAATCGAAAAGGAATCGTGGATAACCCCATTCAAACTGTACCTAACGACCGGGGCTTTACCAGAAAAAAGAAGCGAAAGACGGCAGGTGCAGGAATTGCCGCTCAAGCTTCGTTACGAATGTCGGGCTGTATTGCTATGTAGTGATGCCCTTTGGGTTGAAGAACGCAGGAGCAACCTACCAGCGTTTAGTGAATCGAATGTTCAAGGACCAGCTGGGTAGAACGATGGAAGTCTACGTGGATGACATGCTCGTGAAGTCACGACAGTCAAACGACCGCATTCAAGACTTGGCTGAAATGTTCGACATACTCAGGTTTTATGGGATGAAGATCAATCCTTTGAAATGTTCCTTCGGCGTTGCGTCAGGGAAGTTTTTGGGATTCATCGTCAATGCTAGGGGAATAGAAGCCAACCCAGAAAAGATCCAAGCTATTCGAGATGTGCAAGCGCCCAGGACCATAAAGCAAGTACAGAGCTTGAATGGAAAAGTAGCTGCGCTAAGTCGATTTATATCCAGGGCAACTGACAAGTGCATCCCATTCTTCGATATAATAAAGAAAGGAAAGAGAAATTTTGAATGGACGTCTAGTTGTGAGGAAGCATTCCAGAATCTGGTGAGGCATCTGGAGAGTCCACCAATGCTGTCGAAACCAGTTGACCACGAAATGTTATATGTATACTTGGCAGTATCCCCACATGCGATAAGTGCGGCTTTGGTTCGTGAGGAGGATCGAGTCCAGAAGCCGGTGTACTATGTTAGCAAGCGTTTAACAGGGGTAGAGAGGAATTACCCTAAAATCGAGAAATTGGCTTATTGCTTGGTGATTGCATCACGAAAGCTTCGCCCATACTTTCAAGCACATTCAATTGGCGTTTATACCGATCAACCCCTGAGGCAAGTACTCCAACGGCCGGAAACTTCTGGAAGATTGCTAAGATGGAACATCGAGTTGAGCCAATTCGATATCGCATACTTACCGCGGAGAGCCATCCGAGGGCAAGCATTAGCGGACTTCATCGCTGAGTTTACCATACCCATCAAACCGGACGACGACGACATCATTCCCCCCGTTCGATGGAAATTATACACTGACGGTGCATCAAACGACCGTTGCTCCGGCGCGGGCGTAGTTCTTATAACTTCGGAAAACCGATCAATCTGTTATGCCCTGAAGCTCGACTTCCCGGCTACAAATAACGAAGCCGAATATGAAGCACTGATCGCTGGCTTGAAGCTCATCAGAGAACTCGGAATCGAATCAGTCGAAATCTTTTGTGACTCACAGTTGGTGGTTTACCAAGTACGGGGGGACTACCAAGCAAAGGGACGAAAGCTTGCTCCGTACCTCGTTCAGGTCCAAGAGCTACTATCAAATCTTGAGCGTTATGACATTTCACATATCCCGCGCGAACAGAACAAAGAAGCCGACTTATTGGCTAAGTTTGCAAGTACCGATGATGCGCAACAAATGGGATTGTATCCCGTCGAAGTCTTGCATGCCCCGAGCATAGACGGGATGAAAGTCGATCTCGTGTTGGAGACAGAAATCGAAAAGGAATCGTGGATAACCCCATTCAAACTGTACCTAACGACCGGGGCTTTACCAGAAAAAAGAAGCGAAAGACGGCAGGTCCTTCGGAAGGCCGCGCGATACGTAATGCAGGATGGGTCGATGTACCAGAAAGGATTCTCAGTCCCATTATTGCGATGCATCGCTCATGATGAGACACGCGGGTCTTAAGAGAGGTTCACGAAGGGGAATGTGGCGACCATACTGGGGGGCAAACGCTAGCAAAGAAGATCCTCCGCTATGGATATTATTGGCCCACCGTAAACCGGGACGCCGCGGACTACGCAAGAAAATGCGACAAGTGTCAAAGATATGTGAAAATCCCGAGGGCTCCATCAACGGAACTTACACAGATGATTAGTCCCTGGCTATTTGCGATATGGGGAATCGACATAATCGGCTCTTTGCCTATATCCAAAGGTGGCGCGAAATATGCGATTGTTGCAGTCGACTATTTCACAAAATGGGCTGAGGCAGAACCTTTGGCCACAATCACCTCTAAGAAGGTCATAAACTTCGTTGTACGAAACATTATATGTCGTTTTGGCCTTCCACGCACCATCATTACGGACAACGGGACGCAATTTGAAAGCAGAGAGTTCAAAGAGTTCTGTTTAAAGTATGGCATCGAGAAGAAGTTTGCCGCCGTGGCACACCCGAAAGCTAACGGACAAGTCGAGGCCGTTAACAAAATAATCAAGTCCATACTGAAGAAGCGTCTGGAGAAGGTTGGAGGCAAGTGGGTAGATGAACTCCCGACAGCATTATGGGCATATAGAACTACCCACAAGTCCGCGACCGGCCACACTCCATTCGCCTTGGCATACGGCTCTGAAGCCGTTATACCCGTGGAACTTGAAGTTCCATCGCACCGAGTGACATACTATGATCCCAAGATGAACCAAAACCTCTTGCTGGAATTACTGGACTGCATCGACGAAAAGCGTGAAGAAGCTGAATTAAGGGCGGCAGCGCACAGACATCGAGTCAAGCATTACTACGACGGCTGAGTCCGCCCAAGAATCTTTGATGTGGGTGATCTCGTTCTGAAACGAGTCTTCCCGGTACCATCACGCATGAATCCCAGCTGGGAAGGTCCGTACGCCATTGAACGGAAGCTTGGAGAAGGAACATTCAAGCTAGCGACCGTTGATGGCACGACACTCCCCCGAGCATGGAACAGTGAACATCTGCGGCACTATTACATTTAGCATGTTTCCTTTCTTATTTCAGGCACTGTTATTTCCTGCATGTTTTCGTTCAGTCATAACGTAGTTTCTTTTTAAAGTTGTAATCGAGCAGTTTAGTTAATTTTCAGTAATAAAGGCTTGAAGCCGCATTTTCCATGAATCACTAATGTTTCTGTATCTCACAGTTGAATGACAAACTACATTATCTTGTACGACGTACGGACTCGTATAAACAATTCCAAACCTCCGAATCCCCAGAGTGTGGAGCGGAGTACTCTAAGTCCCCAGAGCGCGGACTAGAGTATAAACGATTCCAAATCTCCAAATCCCCAGAGTGCGGAGCGGAGTACTCTAAATCCCCAGAGCGCGGACTAGAGTATAAACGATTTCAAGTCTCCGAATCCCCAGAGTGCGGAGCGGAGTACTCTAAGTCCCCAGAGCGCGGACTAGAGTATAAACGATTTGAAATCTCCAAATCCCCAGAGTGCGAAGCGGAGTACTCTAAGTCCCCAGAGCGTGGACTAGAGTATAAATGATTCCAAATCTCCGAATCCCCAGAGTGCGGAGCGGAGTACTCTAAGTCCCCAGAGCGCGGACTAGAGTATAAACGATTTCAAGTCTCCGAATCCCCAGAGTGCGGAGCGGAGTACTCTAAGTCCCCAGAGCGCGGACTAGAGTATAAACGATTTCAAACCTCCGAATCCCCAGAGTGTGGAGCGGAGTACTCTAAGTCCCCAGAGCGCGGACTAGAGTATAAACGATTCCAAATCTCCAAATCCCCAGAGTGCGGAGCGGAGTACTCTAAGTCCCCAGAGCGCGGACTAGAGTATAAACGATTCCCAATCTCCGAATCCCCAGAGTGTGGAGCGGAGTACTCTAAGTCCCCAGAGCGCGGACTAGAGTATAAACGATTTCAAGTCTTCGAATCCCCAGAGTGTGGAGCGGAGTACTCTAAGTCCCCAGAGCGCGGACTAGAGTATAAACGATTTCAAACCTCCGAATCCCCAGAGTGTGGAGCGGAGTACTCTAAGTCCCCAGAGCGCGGACTAGAGTATAAACGATTCCAAATCTCCGAATCCCCAGAGTGCGGAGCGGAGTACTCTAAGTCCCCAGGGCGCGGACTAGAGTATAAACGGTTTCAAGTCTCCAAGTCCCCGGAGCACAGAGTCAGCAAAAAGTCCAAGTACTCAAGAAATGCGGGACGAGAAGTATTCCATGTCCAGAAATGTTTGAACAACACGGGAATGGACCGGGAGATGATGCAACTCATAAGAACTTGAGTTATGGCAACAATTAGTCAGCAAACCGAAGAAAGACAAGGGAATCATTCAAACAAAAAGAAACTAAACTTTATTCGATAAGTTCAAAATGGGATTACATGATCACTCCTACAAAATCCAGACCTGTCTATACAAACTACACGCTACGGGAGATAAAAGCGATTACAAGACTAAAGCAAGAAGCTCGTTGAACGAGTATATCGATCATTTCTTCGATTTCTTCTTCTTGTCTTCCTTCGTCTTTTCCGATGACTCCTCTCCCTCGTGCCTTTTCTTGGACTTCTTGCTTGCTAAGGAGGCGGAGTCAGGAGTAGGAGACGGAACATCTAGCGGTTTGGACCTGCCCGGGAGGATGATTTTCAAAGGTCTGTTCCGCGGGTCGGTAAGTTCCAGGATTCCAGGCTCAACTTTGACCTCAGCCTTTTTCTTCTCCTCTTCGGCAAGACGGTCCTTCATGCTCATATGCGAGGTATGCTCAGTGGCGCCGGTGATTTCAATTTCGTCGTCCCCTTCGGCAGGAGATGAAGCGTCGAGCTTATCATCATCCAGCGCCCCGATCACCTGAGCATCGGGACCAGGGAGTACTCCCGCGTGGACAGCATCACTTGTTTTCCTTGCCTCCTCCTTGGCGTCATCGCTCCTCGGAGTTTGCTTGGCGTCAGAACAACCTGCACGAAAACATAAAGAATGAGCGTTAGAACGAGTAGCCACTGTCGAAAAAAGATGGGATCTTTCAACTTCTAGAGAAAGAAGAATTTCCTACCAAGTTCCGGTTGGCTATCGGTGGCACGTGGGGTTTCACCCTCCAGGATAGGTGATAGCACATGAGCACCAAGCCCGGGGTCTTCGGGGTCATAACCAACATGCTGCTCGAATGGATCAAGTGTCGGTCGACCGGCCGATTGAGCAGCAGTGTGAAGAACAGTAACATTGGTCCCGGATGGGCCAGCTTCATCATCTTTCTCTTTTGGAAGGGGAGAGCCTTTGCTGTAAAGTGCCAATGCTGCGGATAAATCCGATGGCTCGTTCCCCCTAAGGAACTCCTTCACCAAGGCCTCCTCATCGACCTCTTCGGAGCCTGACTCGATCTTCCTGATCCTTATCAAGGTTTCCCAGGCCTCAGCTAGGGACTCAAGGTAGCCGTCGCCCAAGAATGTTAAGTCACGATGCATAAGGACGCGAGCTCCATATTCAGCAATCAGCGGGTCAAACATGTTTTTGACCTCTTCCCTGCCGGCCTCCGCGGCCGCCTCGAGGCGAGAATCAATCTCCTCCGCAACCTCTCTTTTGCCCTCCTCACGGGCCTCATCCTTCATTTTCTCAACCCCAGCGAGTTCGTCATCGAGCTTTGTTTTCAGGAGTCGGGTAGCAACGATCTCATCACAGTATCGTTGTGATTCTTCTTGAGCAGCTACCTTATCCTCCTTCTCCTTGGAGAGTAATTCTTTCAGCTCTTTGACTTGGGTGGCGAGCGCGTCCCTTTCCTTTTATACAGAGTCTTTTTCTAGGGCGAGGGCGCCACTGCGCTGGACTGCTTCGTCAAGCTCTTTTTTGTGAGCCGCCTCTAAACGAGTAACTACCTCAACAGTATCTTTTGCGCTTTGTTCAGCGGCTTCTAGCTTCGACTTATACGAAGCAAGCTCTTCGTCTTGGAGTTTGATGATTTTCTTATCGCTGCCAGCCTCTAGGTTCAGGCGATCAATCTCGTGTTGACGCTCGACGGACACTTCCGAGATCTTCTCCACCAAGTGCACGAACGCGTCATGTTGAACATAGACGTCGTTATTGCAGGCAATGGCACTTTGCTTCACGTGCCCGGGAATATGATGGATAGTTGGGAGGAACTTCAAGCCGTCAAAGCAGATTTTCGGAAACTTGGCCTTAAGGTCGACCATCTTTTCCGCGACAGTTGGGTCCACCGCAGGAGTAGGAGGAGGAGGCTTTGAGAATTCCGTTCTTTTCCGTTGCTCTCGAACTTGCCTTGTACTCGATGAACTGGAATGTTGTTCTCGAGGAGCATCAGATTGATAACCCTTCTGTAAAGACTTCTCCCTATCCGTTTCAGTTGGAGGAGGAAGATCACGGGACTGGGAAGATTGAGAGTGTGCCTTCTTGCGGTGAGACGACTCGCGGGGACGATTGTCCCTATCTTCATAATCGCCTCTGTCCCTGCGTCTACCTGAACCAGAATCCCGTCCAGAGTGATGAAATACAGAAGAGCCCTGAAGACGATCGAGTCCGTGAGAACACCCCATATCACCTGCAAAGAATGGAGATAACAACGAGTTAATAAAAGTCCATGAGATGAGGAAAAACTTGAAGTGTATGATGGAATGCATATGTGCGTGTGTGTCCTAGTGTTCCCCTCGACAGACCAGTTCGTTTATCTTTACTAATCGGGGTGTTGTCTCCTTGGACCGGGAGTTGAACTCCCGCATTGCCTCTAGCGGGCGAAGAAAATTTGAGGGCTTCAGGATCATCAAACCCGTAATTAAGTATGTCTTCGGGGATAGAAAGGTTCGATAGACCCCTCAAGGAGTTTTCCAGATGCTGCGAAGAAGCCTCTTTCTCAGGCGGGATAGGCGTAACTTTTGAAGTGCCACCAACTTTCTCCTTTTGAACTGTATATTTTAACTTCTTCTTCCCCTTCGAAGGGGAGGATGACGTCTCAATATCTTGAACCTCGATTGCCGGATTCCAAGCGGGACCCACGTTCTCGCCTTGAGTCTCAGGAACATCATCTTCTCTGCGCTCACCTTCTCCGTGCGTATCGAGAGTGCGACGCGACGATGATCCGGCCTGTTTTTTCCCTTTACCAGACGAAGGTTTGGGAATGGTGACACCTTCTGGAAGGCAGATCCGACGACCAGGGGCTAGCAAGCCAAACCCCGACAGCGAGTCATTTGTAATGATAGTCCGGATGTCTCGATCCTCAGCAGGAAGAGCTCTAATGGCTTCAACAGCCTCAGAATATCCTCGGCCTTCCGGACGCGGGTTAATACCTGAAAAGATGAAATGAAGAGTGAGGAAAAGCATGACTCCGATTAAATACGAATAGTGACTCAGCAGAGAGACTTACTGCCTTCAACCCATCTCCTAGCGAAACTAGAAGGGCAGCGCACATAGAACCATTCCTGTTTGTACAGGGCGAATTTGCTACATGCCCCTGTCAAGATCTGGCATTTGTGGTATGGCTCGAGGAACATAAAGGAAGGACTGTCTTTCCGTCTCTTGAACATATAAATGTATCTGATATCACCGGCGGTTGGAGGTTTGGAGAAGACAGCCATGAAAAGTAAGTAAGTCCCATATAGAAATGCATGGCCGTTCGGGTGCAGCTGCGATGGAGCCATGTCTATGTACTGCAGAACATCCCGGAGAAATAAATTGAACGGAGGCACGCTGCCCATCCAACACATGAACATGTTGCAGGTAGTGTACCCGACTGGGGGCAGATGAGGACGATCGTGTCTCGAAGGAACTAACACGTCGGCAAAAGGAATCCCATGAATGGAGCATATCCGTCGCAGAGCAGCTTCGTTGATCTTCGAGGCTTGTGAATCGATCGGATTGTCTAGTAAGATTGTTGCCTCCAGAGCATCAGGTGCTAAGTTATGAGCAGGAGAAGTCGACGGATTAGACGTATCGGCGGCTCCCTGCCTTGATGACGGCCCAGGCCTGTCGGATATAGTGGCGGAGCTAGATTTTCTCGACATCCCAAATAAATAACGAACCTGGCTAAGTGCTTGAGAGAACTATACTTAAAAAACGTTGAACGTTAGAATTAGCAACACGAGTTTTCCCCCCACGTGGTGTGTAAACTAGTGCAAGCAATTGTGTACAAGCAATAAGATTTCAAAGATATAAAAATGAGCTTTGAATCGTTACCTTCGAAGACCGTCATCGCTGACCGTCTCAAAGAGCCCGCCTGGTGGTGGTTACAGTTCCAGATCTAGAAAATGTGTAATTTGTGAAGTATCCGGCTTAAGTCTAACTTGACATTTATAACTGTTCGACATTTAAATGTTGTTCGGCAATTGCATTGTTCGTCCTAAGAATAAGTCGGCATGTATGTGTGTTCGGTTAAATCATTGTTTTGTTCGGCTAAAGACATTATTCGACCTAAGGATTGTTCGGCAATTGTATTGTTCGGCTAAAGGCATTATTCGAACTGAGGAATGTTCGGCAATTGTATTGTCCGGCTAAAGGCATTATTCAAACTAAGGAATGTTCGGCAATTGTTTTGTTCGGCTAAAGTCATGGTTCGACCTAAGGATTGTTCGGCTGAATTCAATGTTCGGTCTGAAGTCAATGTTCGGCATGTCAGTTGTTCGGCATTTGGGTATTGTTCGGCTTTAGTTCGTTCGGCTCAATTATAGTTTGACATGTTAGTAAGCATTCGGCCTGGGATTGTCCGACCAGGGTAGTACTCGGCGACTTCCCATTCCACCGTCCGGCGCATGACGACATACGCCGGAGCAACGAACAGCACCTTTACCTCCTCCAATACCTTCATTCGATCCTCTTCCCTTTAACTTCGGTTCGACACGAAGAAGCTACGGCAATAAGTGGACATACTCCTAATCATTCCTCCTCGCTATGTCGTTCGGCAATGTAGACGAGCTACACAAAAACCTTCTACACGACATCGTTCGAACATCTCGTTTGAATGAATGAGGAAAAATACCTGAGTTTGCAGTTCGGAGATTGAGATGGTGTAGTTAAGTCTCGAATTAGGACGACTAGACAGAATTGCAAAAACGATAGAAGTAAAAAGTAAAAAGGGAAAAGAAGAAGAGGACCTGGTTATATAGGGGGAAGGTAGAAGTTGAAAAGGCTATACCTGGTAGAACCGGTCAATACCGGAGTGTTCGGCATCATAGCAGAGTGACGTTCGGCACACGAGAATTGTTCGGCTTCAAGCGTATCGTTCGGCATCCAGGCCACGCTCGCCACGCACCTCCGTTACAGACATTCTCGAGAAGGCAGCATCAAGGAAAATTGAACCAGATTCAAAGCGCATCACGTTCGGCCATGCAATACACTTTGGGGGGCAAGTGTTTCCTGGAGATTTGACCAGGCAACTAGTGCTCGGCATCAGGTAGCACTCGGCATCAGAGAGCGACCGGCATCCAGGAGTGTTCGGCGAAGCACTCGGCATCCAGGAGTGTTCGGCGAAGCACTTGGCATCCAGGAGTGTTCGGCGAAGCGCACGGCATCCAGAGGTACTCGGCGTAGTACTCGGCTACAAGAACGCTCGGCATCCCATGGCGCTCAGCGTCAACCAATACTCGGCAGCAAGAGTGCTCGGCATACAAGAGTACTCGGCAGCAAGAGTGCTCGGCATACAAGAGTGCTCGGCATCAAGACTGCTCGGCATACAAGAGTGCTCGGCATCAAGACTGCTCGGTATACGAGAGTGCTCGGCATCAAGACTGCTCGGCATACAAGACTGCTCGGCATACAAGAGCGCTCGGCATCAAGGAGAACTCGGCAGCATCTGGAGTTCGGCATACAGGAGTACTCGACGTAGTACTCGGTAGCATCAGGAGTACTCGGCAACAAGAGTACTCGGCATCTAGAAGAGCGTTCGGCTTCAACTGACAAACATCCTGCACTTCCCAAACATCAACCACATCGTTCGGCATAGAAGGGACTGTTCGGCATCAGGGTGTTCGGCACACCTGGTTCGGCATACAGCGACCACTGTACTGGGGCTGGAGCGTTCGGCTATCCAGCCCACTTGGGAAGTCCAGCCCATATTTGCCTATAAATAGAGGGGCAGGGTCACAGTGAAATGGATTCTTTTTTGGGAGAGAGAACACTGGGGAGACTCTGCCATTTTCGAGACTCATCTTCTCTACTTAAACAACTTCATTCAAGCATTTGATTCACGAATTGTATTTGTAATCAACTCTAAAGAAGATCAATAAAGTTTAACTTCAAAGTGGACGTAGGCAATTACGCTGAACCACTATAAATTTGGTGTTCTTACTTTCTGCAATTAAATTAGCATTGTCTTCTCTGTTTAATTTACTTTCATCACTTATATCTCTACACAATCTTTCTCTACGAGGTTAGTGACCAATTTTGGTGCTAACAAGGGTTAATATTGTTTATAAACTTCAAAAAATCAATTCTCTCAATCCGCTTTAAATTGATTATCGTTGCTAATGTCATTGGGATCGTATGGTGACATACTAATTTTGGTGTGAATTCACCAGCGTTTGGTGTCGACGATCGACGTTCGTCGAATATTAGGGTCCTAGTTTAGGGTTTATTCGTGCATCGATTGGATAAATGGAGTTTGGTTTGGGGTTTGGGGCGATGAGGAGCTTCGGTCAGCGAAGTTTGGGGAAGATCGAGGCGAAAAGTCATCGCGACCTATAGGAGATTATGTTCGATCGCTTTTCGAAATAAGGGGCTGGAGCAGTGGCGAGATGGTGAAATGGGACGACGAGGTGATGGCGAGCATGTTGGTGGCTTCGGTTTGGCGAACGATAGCAGGATGGTCGTGTGCACGTGCACACGTGCATGCGAGTTGATTTTGGGAAGTAGGTAGTTGTTCGGGGAAGAGAAGAAAGGGGGAAGGAGAAGGAGAGGGTTGCGTGTTGGGTTTGGGTTTGATTGGTTTAGGCTTCAGCCCACATGGATTGAAGGTGAGAGTTTAATATACTTTTTTTTGTTATAATTATATATATATAATCATGTTAACTTCGAAAATACATATCTTGCTCATATCAACCCGATTGACACATGAATTTTTGTATTATACACGTATAGACGAGTACAACATTATAGTGAAACTTGTTGATAATTTTGGACTAGTATAAATTTATGATATATGGAAACAGACATGTTTTAAATTACGTTGTTAAATTTAATAACGTCATTTAAATTTATATACGTTAATTATTGATGTTTATTTGGCCAAATAAATTACTGTTGAGTTAAATTGGATTGAATATGGTAATTGGACATCTGTTAGTGGAATAAAGCACTATTCCGCTAAATAAAATTAATTGGTCATTTAATTAGTAGAATAAATTCATGTTTTGCTATTTTATGGTTTAGACATTTGATTATATATCGTAAATTGATATACCACCTTGAATAAGTAATATATTAATTAATGATGGTTAAGTGTTGGATTTATTTACATAGTCGTGGATTATGTAAATATCTGTTATTAACTTAAAAAGTTAAATTGAGTAATATGGTAGCTTATTTAAGTATCACGGTGATCGTTAAGCCTCCATAAAATTTGAAAAGTAATTATTGACTTGAAAGTTATTTAAGAATAATTATTTTTATTATAAGATATGAAGGTAATTATTATTTAGTAGTAAGATTTAAAAGGTAATAACTTATTAATATAATATTTTAAGGATAATCTATAATTGTTTTAATAATTAATGATTAAAGTTAATTATTTTATTAATACGATTCTTAAAGGTTATTTCTACAATGTTGTTTAAGAATGTTTAGTTATTATTTAAAGTTATGGTTTAAAAATGTTTTAATTATACTTTAATTACTTATTTACAAGTGATTATCTATACTTAAGTTTTTAATCAAAGTTATTTAATTCTATTGATTTGAGTTATTTAATTATATTTATAAGTTAATTAAGTATCATATTAATATTAGTTTAAAGTTAATTAATTATTGTTTAATAACATTTTAAAGTTAATTAATTTTTATTTTAGTATTGTTTTGAAGTTAACTTATTTATACCATAATAGTGTTAAAACTAATTTAATAATTTATTAATGAAATTTTAAAGCTATTATTTTAGATGAGATTTAAATTGAATGGAATAGAGGGATGTTTAAATAATAACTTATTATTTTAAGTTATTTTAAATAATGTATTGTTTATCAAGGGAACCTTGTTGACTTAAGGAGTTTATTAAAGAGGTTTGTTAAAATAAGGGAAGAGTTCTATAAATGGTTCGGGATATTTATAGAAGAACTTATAAATGAGTTATAAGGATTTAAAAAGGAGAAGTTTTATTTTAGGTATCAAATAATTAACTAAAAGGAAATGGCGACTTCCTCCTATATACGGCGATTTCAGATCACCTTCCTCTTCTGACTTCTCCTTTCCCATCGCCGCTCTCTCTCATCTTCCTACCCGTTGCCCCTCTGTCATCCATGGTAAAGAATCGCAAATCAAAATCGAGATTTAACTCCTCCCTAGCTAATCGGTCGATAACCAAATCTGGTTGTTATTACGATTCGCCTCAGAGCTCTGCACTCGTTGTTGTTGAGACATATTCGTGCGATGCTACCTCAGATGTACGACCGAGTTCATTGGACGCTCTAGTAATTGAATGTCGAAATCTATCTGCGGCTATAGGTCCACTATCAAGTATTATGAAACCAACTGCATCTCCTATCCTAAATCTCTCTGCTTTGATTGGAGATGCCCTGGGTTTTGTTAGTCATGAAGACTTGAGTAATGCTGTTAGTGATAACTATAGAGCTGACCTGTGTATTAACTTTATTGAAAATGAATTCAATGTCAATGTGGCCGCTGTTGATTGTTTTGGAATGTATAAAAGTTCGAATGCTTCTGATAAGGTAATTAATAATCATGCAATTTTTCTTGAACCAAATACTATTGGTTTAATCAATAGATCTGCTGTTAATATTTACTCAGCGAATGATAAATCAAGGGTGGAAGTTAACGACGTGGGTAACAATGAACATGTCTATGCCAGTAACTATATAAACATTCCCCCTGCTCAACAAGTAAATGCTAATATACATGTAGTCGCTGCACCTTCACAGGAAAGAATTCCTCCTTCAATAGCAACCCAATCTAATGAGATGAAATCAGGTGTAAAATGGTCCTCCTTATTTTCTGCATTGCCTAAAAATGCGGGTGATTTTGTGCCCCGTTCTTTTGATATGGTCGACATAGATGGGGTTTTGATCCCACCTCCGGAGGTAATTCAAGCAGGTCTTGATTATTTGTTGGACTATCTTGTTGGTTTCTTTTTGGACAATAACCTTCCTTATCTAGTAGTTAAGGATCATTGCTTCAAGGCTTGGCAACCAAAGGGAAGCCTCCTAGTCCACATGGACAACTCTATGTTTTTCTTCAATTCTCAAGACCTGAGGAGCGTCTACATATTCTTAGTAAAGATCCTATTTTTATAAGAGGCAAGCCTTTTATTTTCACTCCTTGGAGTCCGTTTGTTGACTATGCCAGAGAGCAGGTACTTTCTATTCCTGTTTGGACTTACTTCTCTCATATCCCCTCCGTTTTGCAACCTATGTTAGGACTAAACTGGCTGTCTAGTGCGGTAAGTAAAGTAAAATGCTTTGATGCTAAACTGGCTGGCTAGTGCGGTAAGTAAAGTAAAATGCTTTGATGATAAAGCTTTGATTGAGATATCCCTGGACAAGCCTTTACCATATAAAATCAAAGTTAGAGTAACTGAGGACCAGGTAACGGAGATTGTAGTTCATTATGGTTGGAAACCAGACAATTGTACTTCATATCAGTCTTTTGGTCATATATCATTGGCATGCTTCCGTACGTCTTTTGTTGGTCCTCTCTCGGTTCGGACCCCACTACCTAGGCCCCTGAACGTGAAATGGATCCCGAAATTGAGCGTTGTTCCTCCACCTGTGGCACCGTCCGTCCCTCCTGTTGAACCTTCAGTACCTCCTACTATTCCACCCCTCTCTGACACTGTTATGGATTCCTCTATCCCCCCGATATTTCTATTCCTGGAGTTTCTAGTATTGTGTTGCACCCTGCTGAGATGGCTTGGATCCATGTACATTCTGACATGAGATATTAGCCGACTAGACATGATTTTCATACTTTTGTTAGTGATGATGATGGTGAATCTAGGTGATTACATTACTCTATTTCTGATGGTGGTCTTATTCTGATAGTGAATGGAGCTTGTGGTAAGCGGAATATATCTCTTCTCCTTGATGATAGTTGGGATAGGAGATATATATATACAGTAGGGATCACCCGGGTTTTGTTTTGGATATTGCGACCCACTTTGTAGATTATTTGCATGTATTAGGTCCCACTGGAAGTGATTCCTCCTCCTCATGGGAGGAGGAACTGATGTTTCCTTAGGTCACTATTATAGTTGTAGAAGCACCTTAGCTTCTCTCCTGTTATGTACTCTAAGTGGAATGGCCACTATAAAACCGTATAGTTGCTTCTATGCATGTGCAGAACACCTTTTCTTTATTTATATGCAGTGGCACGACCCACTATAAAGTCGGCTGGCTTTGCCAAAAAAGGAGAAGTTTTATAAATGGAGTTTGAGATTTATAAAGAATGTTTATAAATAAATTGGAGATTTATAAAGAAGCTTTATAAATAGGTTTGGAAATATTTATTTATAAGATAAAGAAATTTGGAAAGAGATAGTCAATATTGAGCGGTACTTTTCAATATCTATTTTTAAGAGTTTTCAAGTTTCTAAGTTTTTGGAAGTGAAACGGTTTGTGAATATACTTATACCATTGAGATAAGTATATGGTTATATTTTTCTTAGTATCAAAACATAGTGTTTTGTGAATATACTTATTCCGTTGAGATAAGTATATGGAATTGATTTCCAAAGTATTCGAAAGGTGATTTCAAAATAATGGAAATTTAATTAAAAAGAGGCTTAGTGATTTCTATGGGAAATGTAATCTTTGTTTTGAATGGTTGTTTATTTGATAGTTAAATAACCAACTATCAAATCTGGACCAAAACATAACTCTTGAAATATCTAGGAGAAACACGGGAATTATATGATACAATTACCATCGGTGGTGCTATATTATATGTGTAAATCTTGTTTCGTTCTTTCAGTACAATGATAGGAAAATCCATTCACTGATGGTTATGAGATGAACTAAGCTCTTATCCTTGTCTATTTATTTCCTAAAGAACCGGGATTGAGTTTACCAGAAATTATCGAAAGGTTTTTCGAAGAGATCGGGATTGGATATGTTATCCAAAAACCGCTTCAATCCAACTCAAGCATTTTCAATTGAAGACATCTTGAAGAATATGGAATCAAAGATGGAGCTTTTGAAGCACAAGGGCTACCTACTACTAATCATGAGGATGGTTCCCAAATGGATTTAGTTGAGGTAGTGCCTTTGGTTTCCTTCAGACCCAGAACGAACTTGTATGGATGAATGCTAGCATTGCATTTTTACCTGGAGAGCAGTGTTAGAATTCCAAGATGGTTTGCTATATAAAAGGTAATCATAGCCTTAGGCCTCATAATCCGAGAATGACTACAATATGGGAGATGCTTCAAGACTATGTGGTTCGCTACCATTAGGGTATGGTCATTGTTGACCCAAAAAATGGACCAACGCCCTGGTTAGAGTTTGAAAGCACCAGCCCTGTTCTGACAGAGCAATATCACAGATCACAGATATCAAGAAAGAACCATAAAAGAAAGTAAACAGAGAATTTTTATAGTGGTTCGGCTATTAATGAAGCCTACAGCCACTTTATAGTTTATTATAGACTGACTGTTGTTACAATAGATGTTTGATCACAAGGCTTTGATTATTTTCTAGCTAGATTTAATCTCTAGAGTAGGAGTCCACTGGAGATTCAGTGTATTCCTTCGGAGATTATTGTGTGGGAGGTAGAGAGTGAAGAATAATTCCAAAGAGCTTCAGTAACCAGTCCAAAGCAGATCCTTCTTATGTTGCAGGTTGGATGGTATTTATATGGATCAGAGACCTTCTGGGCCCAGCCATGTCTTCATCAGCTCGCAGGTAGGTAATAGACGACCTAAGGAAAGTTTGGCTCGCAAAATGAGTCAAAGAAATGGGTCGCTAGCTACCCATTGCCTATGGGTCGCTAGCGACCCATAGACTTGGCTCGTTTGCGAGCCAATGTCTTGCCACTTTTCGTAGTGTTCCATAGCTTGTTTATTTGAAGGCTTGAGTAGCCGTTCCTGCCCGATCCTCCCCTGAGCTCTTCTTTCGAGGGTCCAAAGCCTTGTCAAATCGGCTATGGTACCGAAACCAAGGGCGGTTCTGTAATTTCTATTCGGAGGGTTCACGGATGGGGAGTGTTTTCCCCATATCCTTCCATTTTCCTTTCTTCTTGACTCACGCAATTCTGCTATGTAGCATTCTCGAGCAGCGCTTTGGTCTCCTTTCACAATTCCGACTCGGTGTTCTATAGGGAACTTCATTGTAAGGCACCATTAGGCAAGTGCTATTCTGAAGTCGGCTAATGCGAGCCGTCCCAAGAAGGCGTTGTAAGCTGACATTTCATCTGCGATCACAAAAGTCTGAATGAGGGTGACCCTTTGCTCGCCCTCTCCAAACACCATGGATAGGTCAATTGTTCCCACCGGTTGTTTGGGTTCACTAGTAAACCCCTGAATCTTTGTTTGGCATGTGGACACACTTTTCATGCCAATCTACATTTAATCAAAAGTGCATTTAAAGAGAATATTAATGGAGCTGCCGCTATCAACCAACACCTGCCGAAAAACAACAGGTCCAATTCCTACCGTCACCACCATAAGATCAAGAGTTGGAGCTTTGATCCCTTCGGTGTCCTGATTTCAAAACATAATATCATCATTCAAGATCCTTTGCATCTTAACTGGAGTTTTGTCTTCCACAACCAAACATGGTTCCTTCGGAGCGTGCTTCAGCGAACTTGCGTATCGCTCCATTTCCCCCCTCTCCAAATCCGATAATAAATCTTTGGTCAGTTCATTTCAACCCTTCTTCGTTGGTTTCAGCTTGATTCCTTCGTTCTCTTGAGTGTTGAGGAGTCGCAGATTTATCGAGGTTTTGTGGTTGTTTTATGTACTACTGGAGTTTGTTGTTATGGATCAAAGTTCCTCAATGAGATTCTTTAGGTGAGGGCATTTGTTCGTATTATGACCGTGTGTCTCGTGGAAGCGGCAGAACTTTCCCGAGCACTTCTGCTGCTCGGTTGCCTCCTTTGTGGGTGGCTTTTTGCATTCCTCATTTCCTTGAATTGCGAGAAAGATGTTTTCTAGTGTGTCGCTCAAGGGAGTTTAGCCTTCGGGCCTAAACCATTTGAGCTTCTTATTGCTGCCATTACCATTCTTCTTACTAAAGTTTTGACCTTTCCTCTTTGAATTCCCGTCTTTCCCAGTGGTTCCTTCAGCGGTTCAAGAAGTGTGCGCATTTTGATTCATTGCTACATCGCTTTGCCCGGCATTTGCTGGTTGCACACTAGTAGACTTCCCTTCCAATTCCTGCGCTTCCTCCAACCTTAAGTACTGACTTGCTTTGCGATTGAAATCTTTCCTGGTGGTAGGCTGCTTCATTTTAATCCACTTTCCAAATTCAGTTTCTGGGTGAATGACACGAACTAATGCCATAAAAACCATGTCTTCGTTGGGATTGCTTACTTCCATCACCGCGGTGTTAAACCTGTTTATGAAAGACTTTGGTGATTTGTTACGCCCTTGGAACAACCCGGATAGGGACATGACATCTTTTGGCTACGTAGTATGGAGTCGGAACTGATCAAGGAACCTCGTCGCTAGTTGGTCAAAAGTAGAGATAGATCTTGGTGGAAGCCTAGTGAACCACATTGACGCAACCCCTTTAAGAAAGATAGGAAAGCATCTGCATCGAATGGATTCAGAGGCATTCGCTCCATCCATATACCAACTGTATTTGTACAAGTGAGGCTTTGGGTCCTTCGTTACGTCATAGAATGGAATAGTTGGCATCGTGAACTTTTCTGGGTATCTCTCGTTCAGGATTTCATCGGTGAAGGGAGTCCGGCTTGGTGCAGATCCCCACTCATCATCTCTTCTATCTATACTCTCGTTTATTAATCGCTTAACCATGTCTGCTATGTATGCCTCTGATGTCCGATAGTCCTGAGGACGGCGATCAGTTACTGCGCCAAGTGTTTGACTTTGTAAACGGTCTTAGTGAGTGAGCTGAGGCCTAGGCTGTCTTGACTTCGAGAGAGCCACTCATGTAGGGTCCCGTTGGCTTGCGGTTGGTCTCACTGGAGCAGTTTGGGTATTCCTTGCATTATCAAATGCATTGGCGTCTTCTTCCAATTTGTCGTCTGGCTCTCCGTCCTCTGAGTCGGAAAGATCCATAGCTATGTCTTCTACGGGGCTCTTTGCCCTCTGACTCAAATTCAAAATAGGTTACCTTGTGGCATACGGAGTACTTGCATTTCCTTCCATGTTAAGTCCCGTTGTCACCCTTTGTTGTGGTTGTTTTCCGTTTCTTCTATGTAGACAAGAAATGGAGGAATTCTCTTGTTCCATAGCATCCGCGGGTTCGGGTATAGTCCTTGGAGTAGGATTTGATTGCAGGGTTAGGAGAGCATTAAGCTTATCCATTAGAGCATTTTGGCTACCTCCATATTTTGGTTAATCTAATCAACCATTTTATTTAACTCATCCCTGGTAACGACTTCATGCCGACTGGAGGAGGCAGGCGCTCGATTCCCTAAGTTAGCGCCATCCACTTCGGTTTGTTGCGGATTAACATCTTCTCCAGCTACTACTGCCCCTATAGACCTTCCAGAGGATGTTCTTCTTCTTCTAGGAGCCATTGATTCCAAACAGTGGATTCTTTAAGTAAAGATAAGGAACTAACTTCTGGACCTATGGGATCCAAAGTAGATATCTAGTTTAGATCCTGAGTTGGATTTCTCAGTGAAAGCACCAAAATGTTGACCCAAAAAATGGACCAACACCCTGGTTAGAGTTTGGAAGCACCAGCCCTATTTTGACAGAGCAATATCACAGATAATAGATATCAAGAAAGAACCATAAAAGAAAGTAGACAGAGAATTTTTATAGTGGTTCGGCTGTTAATGAAGCCTACGTCCACTTTATAGTTTATTATAGATTGACTGATGTTACAATAGATGTTTGATTACAAGGCTTTGATTATTTTCTAGCTAGATTGAATCTCTAGAGTAAGAATCCACTAGAAAATCACAGCGTATTCCTTTAGAGATTATTGTGTGGGAGGTAGAGAGTGAAGAATAATTCCAGCAGAGCTTCAGTAACTAGTCCAAAGCAGATCCTTCTTATGTTGCAGGTTGGATGGTATTTATATGGATCAGAGACCTTCTGGGTTAGGCCATGTCTTCATCAGCTCGTAGGTAGGTAATAGACGACCTAGGGAGAGTTTGGCTCAAAAAACAAGTCAAAGGCTTGGGTCTCTAGCGACCTATAGACTTGGCTCGTTTGCTTGCCAATGTCTTGCCTCTTTTCGTAGTGTTCCATAGCTTGTTTGTTTGAAGGCTTGAGGAGAGGCATGGGTCATCGATGATCCGACCGCTTAGGATTTTTCTGGAGTCTGGAATTGGAGAAGTTTCCATAGCCTTTTATCGTTGTTGTTACATTTTGATGGGAAGTCACTAGTTGTTTACGTTCAGCTGCTGATTGGACTAAAGGAATGTCGATCTCTCGGCTTCATTGATCCCAGTCGTTGTTTAGTCCTATGGCTTAGCCTTTGTCGATCCCTTGTCTTAGCTTTTCTGGTTAAGTCCTGAACCATCCTGTCTACACAAGGTTGTTATGTTTTCCACTGGTTTCTGCTGGGTAAAAAACATGGATAACATTTGCCCCCCAGAGTACGTCTTCGTTGTAAACAAGGCATGCTCTGGAAGTTATCGCTTTGTATTTTCATTTGTTGATTTCCGAGTGATTACATTAGAACTCTACGAATACGTTATCCCAACATTTTTGGTCGTCTTACGTTTTGACTACTACTACCTGTCACAATATATCACATTTTTGCTTTTAGCTTCCCGGCATGCCTCGGAATGTTGAACAGTCGTAAGTGATCGAGTTCGAGAGGAATAGACGAAGTTTCTTTTCCTCTCACTCGTTACTTAGATATTATTTTATTTTATTTTTTTAGGTCGCTAGCGATCCATGGGATGTGTCACTAGCGAGCTATCTGCATAGGAATTTTTTTTGATGTTCATGAATATAGGTCGGGTCGCTAGCGACCCACGATCGGTCAGGTCGTTGGCGACCCGATTACTTAGCAAATATATTTGCTTTTATGCCTACCTACTTATACTCCTCGAGACGATCCAAATCATTTATTCGACCCGAACTACTTCACTCCTTCAAGTGACTAACCCTTCCAACGATTCGACCCAGGAAATCCAAGCATCATCTCGACATGCTTCCCTACTTCGTTTGAATTCACTCACCGTTGATCCATCCAAGCATTCGCCTATCTCGTGAAACCCTAGCCATCTCATCATCTCGTTCGAATCCAAACCCTAGCCTGTTGTTGGACTGTAGCCGACCATATCTTATTGCCAACGTGAAGTTAGCTCACCACCGATCCATTCCATAGCTCGCTGAGTTTGATTTGTGATCCTTCTTGTGCCTTGCAATCAGTTTGAGGTGGGTTTGTCCAATTAGTTTACTAATTATCACGTTGGTGTAATGACTTGACGACTGGTGTTCATTTGCAACGTTGATTACGAGAAGTCCGAGTTGGTTACGGTTTGACGGGTCGAGATAGCCAATCGAGTCTTGAATTTACCCCTGAAACGACACTTGAGCTGTGGTCCAACACATGACGCGTTTTGCTACCTACGCCCGTTAGGTCAGAATCGACTTGTGTCCAGTTTCGTAGACATTACCGCACGACATATCACCGGTCTATCCCGATTCTTCCAAAGAACTTGGGCTTATACTTCTTGGTTATTCCACACTTCGTGTTCCTGTAGTGAGAAAAGTTTTCTGTGTCGCTTCAGACAACGGATCTGTTATTGATCGTTGATCGATAATGGGTAAGTGCATAAGAAGTAGACACAAAAATGAAAAACGAACTGACATGGGAAGTTCTTTTCTTCTTCCACTATGAGCGAACCATCTATACAGGATAGAGCGTTTGTAGTGTACTGAGCACCGAGTTTATCCCATATAGATAGCATACTAAAATTGCACACTTGCCCCAGTTCGCACTCAAAATCCGACGTGTCGATTACAAGTTAATGTTTATTCGAAATTCAAGTATGACAGGGGAAACTTATGAATTTAGGATAGATTTACCTGACCGTTTTTAGACGCGAGTTCTGTCATATAGAATGAAGCAGCCATCTACACACCGTAAGTCAAGCGGGCGAAGCTCGGTGCTCTCCGAAGCTGAATCATCATCCACCTCGCAAGATCAGTACGGTTAATTAGTTCTGGTTAGGCCCATCGTGGACCGCACGCCTCCCAACTTTCAAGTCCTACTTAATCCACCTGAAAGAGCTTTGTCAGTGGTTTCCGCCAAGGTTCTTCATAATATATGTACACAGCATGGAATTCCCAAAGAGAACGTGCATCTGCCGGCGAAAGACGAATTTGCTCATATGCCCCCCGATGTACACTGCTTGTCATCAATACATGTATCTAAATGGAGTCGTGCCTCCCTTCAACGATTTTCTGCATGAGACGCTCTTGAACTTGGGAATTGCCCCATTCCAGCTTCATCTGAATGGTTATGCCATCCTTTTTTGCTTGCATGTCCTTTTCATGCGGACGTTCAACCGCGCTCCAAGTTTCGATGAGTTGCAGTATTTTCTAGCGTTCAAGAGGAGAGACGATTGTCCCTCTTTGATTATAATCGAGGACCAGAGGAATCGAAAGATCGTCTTATGCTTGCAAAGAACCTTATCACAGTTCAAGACGTAGTACTTTTTCGTTAGATGCTCCAAGGGATTCAACCGTCGATGGACAACAGGGGGTATGCTTCTCTTTCCCATTCGTCGAGCCCCAAAGCATTGTAATGGAGTTTCTAATTAATTATACGTCTCTTGCAGTTATCCTATGGCCAAACAAAGATGTGACTCCCGATGAAGTATGCCAAACTTTAAAGGCTATCGATGCCGAGGAGAGGTGCGTTAAAGTTCTGCTGACCGATGAGAGCTTGCATCGATATGGATTGTTAGCTTTGGGTAGATCTCTCGTTCAGATTGAAATTCCCTCTCTTGGTCGATCCAGGATTCTCACAAGATCTACTTCTTCCTCCCGCGGTTCCGAGGAAGTTCAAGAGAGAGGTAGCCCGTCCGGAGGATCGCCCGGTGAAGCCTGTGAGGAGGAAGACGCTGCTGCGACTAGACTGAGCGGTACACTTAGAATGCCTCCAATCTCAGAGGAAGCAAAAAATGAGTTCACGCACAGAGAAGGCAAAACCGGGACGGACTTAGAGAAAGAAGAAGGAGAATTCGAGAGTAGTAGCGACGAATCCACCGCTAGCTATTACTTCTCGTCAGAATCTGAGGGTGAAGACTCGGAGTCCTGTGATGAGACTCCGGGAATGAGTCCCGATTTCCCGAGTCTGCCTCCTTTCGATGCAAGTGGCAAAGGCAAAGCCCCCGAAACTGGAAGACATCAAGATTCTTCGAGTAAGGATGTCGGAGCGGGGTTCGGAGACTTCAGCAATGTTTTTGTTGACTTCGATGTGCTCATGAAAGGGGATTTTAAATTTGACATGACGCCTACTTATTTGGGTGATATCATGCCAGCAGTTAGCTTGGTCCCGCCTACAATAACCGAAGTCAGTCTGATCCCACTTACGACAGCCGTTAGTTCCGGTTTGTGATGACGCCTTAGTCCCATATTAGAACACACAATACGTTGCACTAGGATTACACTTATTTCCATTCTTTAATATATTTCGTTAGCTTATGTCATGCTTCTAATGCCTTTTATGTATGCCTCATTCCAGGTATGGCGAGGAGACAAGGCTTTTACGATGACTTCGAAGACTTTACTAACTCACAACGGTACCTCAAGCGCTCCTCTAGCCGCCATCAAGTCCGAGAGACGGAAGAAGAGTACAGGCGGAGGAAAGAACTCGAAGCTCAAACCCGTCGCCAAGAAGAGAGAGATCGGGCTCGTTCACATAAAGGCGGGAATGAGAAAAGAAGATCTCTTGAGGAGAGAAATGAACCATCAAAGAAGTCAAAGTTTGATTATCGCCTCATCCTTTAGAGCTTGCTTCAAAACACTCTTCCGTGGGCGACAAAACTCCTATCACTTCAGCCCTAATTCCGCCCCCGGCTCATATTTCATCTTCTTCCCTCATTACTGCCACTTCTGGTGCCTCTCACCCCCGCCGAAGGCCGGCCTACGTTCTTCCTTCGGCCCTCATAAGATTGAGGCAGCGCTTCCGGGTTGGTTTTTAAAGGGGGTTAAGTTCGACCTAGATCTCCACCCTGTCCACAGGGATTCTTTCATGCTGCATCTCCAAGCTATCTAGAATGACCTAGAACAGGTCAAGAGATGGGACAAGCTCTGCAAGCAACTAGCGGATACAAACTGAAATAATTATCAAGAGATCCTTTCCTTCGAATCCAAGAAAGATGACTTTGAGAAGGCATTGGTCGATCGCGACGCTAAAATTAAACAGTTGGAGGAAGAGAAGGAGGCGGCTCTTCATGAAATTAGGAGAACCACCGGTCTGATGAAGGAGTTGAAAGAGGAACATGACAAGGTTGAGATTGTCTGGAGGGACGAGATCAAAAAGACTCATGCTGAGGAGGCTAAGCTAAAAGAAGAAGTGGTCGCTTGTAATGCCATCATTGAAGCTCAAAGAAAACCATCATGGACCATGATTTAATTGTTGAAGGGCACAACAAAACTATCTCGGACCAAGTTGGGACCATTGCCAAGCTATAGGCTTAGGTCGCGCAGCTTAGTGCCGATAAGACTGTAGCTGAAATTGAGAAGGCTGCGATGAAAGCGGATTACTTGGACCTCCAACATGCCTTTAATAGGAAAATGGAGAAGCTGAATGTGACAATTCTGAACTTTTATGTTAACTCTTTGTTACATCAAAGGAGCCTCAGCTATCTCGGCCCGAAGTATCCGTAGACTCTTGCCCTTGTTTGGGAGGAAATCTTATCTCACTTTGCTGAGAGTGGCGATGTTTATTCAGATCAAGAGTTGCAAGCTGCTTATCTTAACGACGAATCCTACAAAGTGCTACTTGAGGGTCAGGAGATTCTCCTAGTTGAATGAGAGAAGGAGGCCACTGATGCTGCCTTGATGACCGCCACTGACATGCTTACCAGGCCTTCTATCTCTGGTGTGGGCAAGCCATCAGAGCAGCTCCAGGACCAGCCAACGAGTTTAGGACTTGATATTATTCCTTACATGGTGGAGCCCTCAAAAGAAGGCGAAGGTGGTGAGTTCGAGGTCGCCATTCATGATCGTTCCTCTGGCGTAGGTAACGTCCATGCTTCTCCCGAATTCGAGAGCTTCCAACTTACGCCACAAGAGCAAGAGGAGTTTAATGCTTTCATTTTTGATCTTATAGGTCTTACCACTTTTCCTGTTGATGCGCCAGCTACTTCGATGCCCGTGCCTGCTGTCATTTTCACATCTTCTGTGGTTGTATCTGTTCCTTCTCCGGTTTGCACATCTGCGTCATGCTCGCAACCGGGGCTAGAAGCCGAGAAGATAGCTGCGTTCCATGGCCTGGATGACCCTTCGACGTCTTTGGAAGGTGATATAACTGCAGTAAAGGCCATGGAGCAGGAAATGAAAATGGAGCAGCCACAGAAGACTCGGCATAATTTGGTTACCGTCAAGAAGGAAAGGTGGAGGCAATCAAGACTTTTAAGAGTTCTCGGAAATCAAGAAAACGCAAAGGGAAGGGAGGTTCTTCTGAGAAAGTCTCGGAGGAAGAGGAGAACATTGCCACCGAAGTGTTCATTGATGTAACCGACAATGAAACTTCTCCCGAAAAGAAGCAGAAACTACTAACCAAAGGTGGAAAAGGTAGCAGTGGCAAGAAGTGTTGAGCGGCTGGTGTGAGCATGGACTTGATTTTGGCTTACAGCTTGCAGGAAGACCGACTTTTTTTGCTTCTTTTTGAGTCATTCCGTTTAAGTGCAAAGTCTGCACTATGCGTCCTTATTATAGAGTCTGTATTTTCTTTTTTGTTGGTCGTTGTTGTGCGGGTACGACCCCCACATTTTGAACCCGTGTACAGAAAATCATAGGCAATACAATGATACTTTGACAGTAATTGTCTATCTGTTCATATATGTTCTATGTACTTGTGCTTGTTTCATTTCATACTTGTCTAGTTCTGTGATTATAATCAGAGCCCTTCATTCGAAGTAACATAACTTAGAGATTATCATCACTTTGGAAGTTAGTAGAACTTTAGAAATTAATGGAACTTTGAAATTTTTGTTTAGAATTTTAAAACAAACATAAAACTTTGAGACAGAACTTGAGGACTTATTGTTGTTTGGAGTAACAGAACTTGAGAACTTATTGTTTTCACGCATTTCTACCTCTGTACTGGTATATGCCTCCCAGTTCACAGCGTTGTTTACTTCAAACAATTCTCAAGTAGCCGATAGCTTAGGGTTTAGATTATTTTTATCGAATTTTTTTATTCTAAGTCATAGCTTGATTCTCCTTTTTCTACTTTTGGAAGTTCTACAACTTTAGCACGTAATTCAAGCTCCTTGCAATATTTCAACAAGTATGCAATATACGCATATTTCAAATGTGTAAAGTGCATAGGTTAATTGAAGATAGTTTTAACCCTTAAGTGTCCATAGTTGAGGCATTTAATTTGGTTTGTAGCATTCCAGTTTTGTTGGAATTAGGTTCATTATTCCCGGCTATAGGAGCGGTTGCGCTGATTGTGAAATGCGTGGTTTCTTACGTTCCTTAATGTTGCTTATCTTCGGGCAGTGTGAGGAGATGGTATTTTCGTGCGCGGCTCATGATTTGCACGGCTTTTTGTTTCTCTTCGGTGTTGCCTATCTTCGGACAACACGAGAAGCTATTATTTTGGTGCGCGGCTTTTGTTTGTTTTATTTTGGTGCTGCCTATCTTCGGGCAACACGAGGAGTTATAATTTTGGTGCACGGCTTTTGTTTTTTCTCGGTGTTGCCTATCTTCGGGCAACACAAGGAGTAATAATTTTGGTGCGTGGCTTATGAGATGCATGGCTTTTGTTTTTCCTTGGTGTTTCCTATCTTTGGGCAACACAAGGAGGTATAATTTTGGTGCATGGCTTTTGTTTTTCCTCGGTGTTGCCTGTGTTCGGGAAACACGAGGTGTTATAATTCTAGTGTGCGACTTATGAGATGCACGGCTTTTGTTTTTTCTCGGTGTTGCCTGTCTTCGGGCAACACGAGGAGTTATAAATTTGGCCCTCTCGATGCTGCTGAAGCAGCACCAATTTTCAGCGAACAAAGATTGAGTTTCGCCGATCCAATGGTTTGAGTCGATTTGCTTCCGTCGACTCGGTGGGTAATTATTATGAACACAGTTTGGTTGGTTCAAGAAGCAAACTTTACTAAAGAAAGCATGGCGGATTCTTTGCCTATTTACAATGCCTCCGGCATTTTCGAGAAGGCTTATTTGCTGATAAATAGAAAATACATAAAGTAGTTTATCAAATGAAATAACGGCGGCGCGATTCACTATTCCAGGCTCTGGGAATTGCGACCCTGTCGATGGTTGTCAGCTTGAAAGTTCCGTCTTTGAGCTTTTGATTAATGACATACGGTCCTTCCCAGTTTGGTCCGAAAGTCCCCGGAATAGGGTAAATTCGCTTCATCACAAGGTTCCCGGCTTCGAAGGTTTGGCTGTGAACTTTGGAGTTGAAATACCGTGCGACCCTTTTTTGGTGGGCGGTAGTTCTCAACTTTGCTTCTTCTCTTTTTTCATCGACCATGTCTAGCGATTCGAGTAGGAGTTGCTTGTTTTTCTTTTGATTGAAATTCTACCTTTGGTGCGAGGGGACTTCTAATTCAATGGGAATCATTGCCTCGGAACCATACGCTAAGAAGAATGGAGTGTGGCCAGTTTCCGCTTTGTGTGTTGCCTATATGCCCACAGTGCGAGTGGAAGTTCATCAACCCAATTTCCTTTTGCTTTTGTTAATTGCTTTTTGATGGTGGATTTGATGATCTTGTTTATTGCTTCCACTTTCCCGTTTGCTTATAGATGAGCCACTGCGGAGAAGCTTTTTTCGATTCGGAAGCGCTTGCAGAAGTCTTTGAACTCGGCACTTTCGAATTGTGTTCCATTGTCAGTAATGATTTTTTGCGGCACACCAAACCTACAAATGATGATTTTAGTGACAAAGTTAATAACTTTCTTTGTGGTTATGGTGACCAGCGGTTCCGCTTCGGCCCATTTTTTGAAATAATCTACGGCAACTATTACATATTTAGCTCCTCCTTTGGCTATCAGAAGGACAACAATCAGATCGATCTCCTGTATCGCAAATGGCCATGGGCTGACCATCTGTGTTAGTTCCATTGAAGGAGTTCTCTTAATTTTGTTGAACCTTTAACAGCGATCGCATCTCCCGGCGTGATCTGCGGCATCGCGATTTATTGTTGGCCAGAAGTATCCGTATCGAAGGACTTTTTTTACCAGGGTCTGTCCCCCGATGTGGTCTCCGCAATCGCCTTCGTGTACCTCCTTCAGGATTCGTCGTGCCTCATCGTCGGTCACACACCTTAGAAGAGGGGTCGAGAATCCCCTTCGATAGACTATTCCATCCTGTATCATGAATCATGGCGCCTTTCGGATGAGCTTCTTCCGTTGATTTCGGTCAGTTGGAAGGTTCCTTCAAGTAGATAGTTCTTTATCGATGTCATCCATGTAGCCGGTTCGACAGTGGTCTCTAGAATCCAGTCTACGTCCATTTCGTCTATGCTTCGGTTGGTTAGCATTTCAACCGGAACCAATCCCAATGACTGGGCTTCTCCTGAGCTTGCCAGCTTAGCCAAATAATCTGCCTTGGTGTTTTTCTCTCGTGGGATGTGAGTTACGGTATAGTGCTCAATATCACTTAACAGTTCTTGTACTTTGGATAGGTACGGGGCGAGATTTTCTCCACATGCTTGGTACTCCCCTCTCACTTGACAGACAACCAGCAGGAGTCGCTGTATATGTGAATAGATCTTATCCCGAGTTCCTTCACAACATTTAGTCTCGCTTTGTTATTTGTTGCTGGGAATTCCAAGCACAAAGCATAGCTAATAGCTAGCCCCTCGGGGGTTTCAAGCACTATCCCTGCTCCCGAATAGAAGTTATTTGATGCACCGTTGATGAAGAGCTTCCATTGCGTGCCTGTTTCCGACAGAACTTCCTCCCCCTCGTCACTTACGCTAAATTCGGCAATGAAATCGGCCAATGCTTGCCCATCGATTGCTTTTCTTAGATGGTATGTGATATCGTATTGGCTCAACTCTATATTCCACTTGAGTAGTCGTCCGGAAGATTCTGGCCGGTATAAAACTTGCTTCGGGGGCTGGTCAGTTAATACTTTAATCGGATGAGCCTGAAAGTATGGTCGTAATTTCCGGGACGCGATCAGAAGGCAATATGCTAAGTTCTCTAGTTTTGGGTAATTCTTCTCAGCTCCAATGAATCGTTTGCTAATGTAGTACATGGGTCGCTGGATTCTTGCTTCTTCCCGTACAAGAGCGGCGCTTAGTGCGTGCGGGGAAACTGCTAAGTAAATGAATAAGTCTTCTCCATCGACTGGCTTTAATAAGATCGGGTGAGTTTCCATGTGTCGTAGTAATTCCTCGAAAGCTGTTTGACAAGCTTCACTCCATTCAAAGTTTTTCTTTCCCTTCTTTAGCGCATCAAAGAATGGTATACACTTGTCTGTAGATTTTGAGATGAATCGACTCAGTGCTGCGACTTTTCCATTCAAGCTTTGAATTTCCTTCTTATTTTTAGGAGCTTGGACTTTCCATAACGCTGTTATTTGCTCTAGATTTGCTTCGAAGCCCCGGGTACTTACTATGAATCCCAAGAATTTCCCATAGGCTACCCGAAGTGGCACTTGAGTGGGTTAAGTTTCATTCCATACTTCCAGAGTATTTCGAACATTTCAACGAGGTTGTCAAGATGGTTAGCCGCTGGTACGTTGCCCCTGCAGTTTTCAAACCGAATGGCATTACTCGGTAGCAGTACAGTCCCAAATCGATGATGAAGCTGGTGTTCTCTTGGTCTGGTTCATGCATCAGGATCTGATTATAGCTGGAGTATATATTCATAAATGACAGCAATTCGTGTCCCACCGTCCCATCCACTAGTTGATCAATCCTAGGGAGTGGGACTTCGGACAGGCTTTGTTGAGGTCCAAGAAATCAATACAAGTTCGTCATTTTCCATTAGACTTCTTGACTAGAACTGGGTTCGATACCCATTCAGGGTAGGTTGCATCTCGGATGAATCTGTTAGCCATCAGTTTATCTACTCCCTCTCTCAATGCCTTGGACCGTTCGGGGCCAAAGCTGCGCCTTTTTTTCTTTACTGGTGTGAATATGGGGTCAATATTGAGAGCATGGCAGGCAATTTCAGGTGATACCCCACACATATTGGAGTGTGTCCAAGCAAATACGTCCAAATTGGCACGAAGGAATTTGGTTAGTTCTGACCGCATCTTGTTTCCAAGTTGCGACCCAATTTTCAGGACCTGTGCTGGGTCATCCATACAGAATGGGATAGACACCGTCAATTCAGCTGGTGCTGCCCGATCCTCCCCTGAGCTCTTCTTTCGAGGGTCCAAAGCCTTGTCAAATCGGCTATGGTCCCCAAGCCAAGGGCGGTTCTGTAATTTCTATTCGGAGGGTTCACGGATGTGGAGTGTTTTCCCCATATCCTTCCCTTTTCCTTTCTTCTTGACTCATGCAATTCTGCTATGTAGCATTCTCGAGCAGCGCTTTGGTCTCCTTTCACAATTCCGACTCAGTGTTCTATAGGGAACTTCATTGTAAGGCACCATTAGGCAAGTGCTATTCTGAAGTCGGCTAATGCGAGCCGTCCCAAGAAGGCGTTATATGCTGACATTTCATCTGCGATCACAAAAGTCTGAATGAGGGTGACCCTTCGCTCGCCCTCTCCAAACACCATGGATAGGTCAATTGTTCCCACCGGTTGTTTGGGTTCACTAGTAAACCCCTGAATCTTTGTTTGGCATGTGGACACACTTTTCATGCCAATCTACATTTAATCAAAAGTGCATTTAAAGAGAATATTAATGGAGCTGCCGCTATCAACCAACACCTACCGAAAAACAACAGGTCCAATTCCTACCATCACCACCATCGGATCGAGAGTTGGAGCTTTGATCCCTTCGGTGTCCTGATTTCAAAACATAATATCATCATTCAAGATCCTTTGCATCTTAACTGGAGTTTTGTCTTCCACAACCAAACATGGTTCCTTCGGAGCGTGCTTCAGCGAACTTGCGTATCACTCCATTTCCCCCCTCTCCAAATCCGATAATAAGTCTTTGGTCAGTTCATTTCAACCCTTCTTCGCTGTTTTCAGCTTGATTCCTTCGTTCTCTTGAGTGTTGAGGAGTCGCAGATTTATCGAGGTTTTGTGGTTGTTTTACGTACTACTGGAGTTTGTTGTTATGGATCAAAGTTCCTCAATGAGATTCTTTAGGTGAGGGCATTTGTTCGTATTATGACCGTGTGTCTCGTGGAAGCGGCAGAACTTTCCCGAGCACTTCTGCTGCTCGGTTGCCTCCTTTGTGGGTGGCTTTTTGCATTCCTCATTTCCTTGAATTGCGAGAAAGATGTTTTCTAGTGTGTCGCTCAAGGGAGTTTAGCCTTCGGGCCTAAACCATTTGAGCTTCTTATTGCTGCCATTACCATTCTTCTTACTAAAGTTTTGACCTTTCCTCTTTGAATTCCCGTCTTTCCCAGTGGTTCCTTCAGCGGTTCAAGAAGTGTGCGCATTTTGATTCATTGCTACATCGCTTTGCCCGGCATTTGCTGGTTGCACACTAGTAGACTTCCCTTTCAATTCCTGCGCTTCCTCCAACCTTAAGTACTGACTTGCTTTGCGATTGAAATCTTTCCTGGTGGTAGGCTGCTTCATTTTAATCCACTTTTCAAATTCAGTTTCTGGGTGAATGGCACGAACTAATGCCATAAAAACCATGTCTTCGTTGGGGTTGCTTACTTCCGTCACCGCGGTGTTAAACCTGTTTATGAAAGACTTTGGTGATTTGTTACGCCCTTGGAACAACCCGGATAGGGACATGACATCTTTTGGTTACGTAGTATGGAGTCGGAACTGATCAAGGAACCTCGTCGCTAGTTGGTCAAAAGTAGAGATAGATCTTGGTGGAAACCTAGTGAACCACATTGACGCAACCCCTTCAAGAAAGATAGGAAAGCATCTGCATCGAACGGATTCGGAGGCATTCGCTCCATCCATATACCAACTGTATTTGTACAAGTGAGGCTTCGGGTCCTTCGTTCCGTCATAGAGTGGAATAGTTGGCATCGTGAACTTTTCTGGGTATCTCTTGTTCAGGATTTCATCGATGAAGGGAGTCCGGCTTGACGCAGATCCCCACTCATCATCTCTTCTATCTTTACTCTCCTTTATTAATCGCTTAACCATGCCTGCTATGTATGCCTCTGATGTCCGATAGTCCTGAGGACGGCGATCAGTTACTGCGCCAAGTGTTTGACTTTGTAAACGGTCTTAGTGAGTGAGCTGAGGCCTAGGCTGTCCTGACTTCGAGAGAGCCACTCATGTAGGGTCCCGTTGGCTTGCGGTTGGTCTCACTGGAGCAGTTTGGGTATTCCTTGCATTATCAAATGCATTGGCGTCTTCTTCCAATTTGTCGTCTGGCTCTCCGTCCTCTGAGTCGGAAAGATCCATAGTTATGTCTTCTACGGGGCTCTTTGCCCCCTGACTCAAATTCAAAATAGGTTACCTTGTAGCATACGGAGTACTTGCATTTCCTTCCATGTTAAGTCCCGTTGTCACCCTTTGTTGTGGCTGTTTTCCGTTTCTTCTATGTAGACAAGAAATGGAGGAATTCTCTTGTTCCATAGCATCCGCGGGTTCGGGTATAGTCCTTGGAGTGGGATTTGATTGCAGGGTTAGGAGAGCATTAAGCTTATCCATTAGAGCATTTTGGCTACCTCCATATTTTGGTTAATCTAATCAACCATTTTATTTAACTCATCCCTGGTAACGACTTCATGCCGACTGGAGGAGGCAGGTGCCCGATTCCCTAAGTTAGCGCCATCCACTTCGGTCTGTTGCGGATTAACATCTTCTCCAACTACTACTGCCCCTATAGACCTTCCAGAGGATGTTCTTCTTCTTCTAGGAGCCATTGATTCCAAACAGTGGATTCTTTAAGTAAAGATAAGGATCTAACTTCTGGACCTATGGGATCCAAAGTAGATATCTAGTCTAGATCCTGAGTTGGATTTCTCAGTGAAAGCACCAAAATGTTGACCCAAAAAATGGACCAACACCCTGGTTAGAGTTTGGAAGCACCAGCCCTATTCTGATAGAGCAATATCACATATAATAGATATCAAGAAAGAACCATAAAAGAAAGTAGACAGAGAATTTTTATAGTGGTTCGGCTGTTAATGAAGCCTACGTCCACTTTATAGTTTATTATAGATTGACTGATGTTACAATAGATGTTTGATTACAAGGCTTTGATTATTTTCTAGCTAGATTGGATATCTAGAGTAAGAATCCACTAGAGAATCACAGCGTATTTCTTTAGAGATTATTGTGTGGGAGGTAGAGAGTGAAGAATAATTCCAGTAGAGCTTCAGTAACTAGTCCAAAGCAGATCCTTCTTATGTTGTAGGTTGGATGGTATTTATATGGATCGGAGACCTTCTGGGTTAGGCCATGTCTTCATCAGCTCGTAGGTAGGTAATAGACGACCTAGGGAGAGTTTGGCTCAAAAAACAAGTCAAAGGCTTGGGTCTCTAGCGACCCATAGACTTGGCTCGTTTGCTTGCCAATGTCTTGCCTCTTTTCATAGTGTTCCATAGCTTGTTTGTTTGAAGGCTTGAGGAGAGGCATGGGTCATCGATGATCCGACCGCTTAGGATTTTTCTGGAGTCTGGAATTGGAGATGTTTCATAGCCTTTTATCGTTGTTGTTACGTTTTGATGTCATGTCACTAGTTGTTTACGTTCAGCTGCTGATTGGACTAAAGGAATGCTGATCTCTCGGCTTCGTTGATCCCAGTCGTTGTCTTGGTCATATAGCTTGACCCTTGTCGATCCCTTGTCTTAACTTTTCTGGTTAAGTCCTGAACCATCACGTCTACACAAGGTTGTTTTATTTTCTATTGGTTTCTGCTGGGTTAAAAACTCGGATAACAGTCATCATCTAATCTAGATCGATATTATAGATCATGTATGCTCGGGGACTATTTAGGTTGTTGATCCCAACCAAGATGGTGGCATATTCGGCGCTATCCAGTAAGGGGTAGGGCCGGACTTGACTCATAGGGAGTCAATGTGAGGCTCTCACTATATTTTATCTAGAGATGCACCATGACGGGCGGTACCCCAGTAGCCCAGTCATTATATGGAAACTAATCTTCAATACGAGCCGTTACAATTTTGACTGTGCCCAACTATGTTAGAATTTGAGATCAAGCATTTCAGCTGTTTTATATATTTACTTTGAACCCTTAAGCATTATTATAATATCACCGGATTTATGATATAAATGTTTTGGTTATCGTAAGGTAAAATCCCACCCTTGTTTATGTGTTACGTGGTCTTATGAGATACCTTTGATTTTAAAGGATTTTAAAAGTTATAATAAATAAAATTCCCTGTGATTTGAGTTTCTCACGCTGGTATTTCCTGACTGACCCGGGCGTTGTTTTCCTATAATGGTTATTTTTCCAGGTTTAGTTGGATATTTTTGGAGCTTTTAGGAGACGAGCTGGAGGCCCAGAGACGTATTCATGTACATGGTTATTTTTCCGTTGCATTCATGGTTGTATTTATTAGCAATTGTGAGGACAGGTTGTTATAACTGTCTGTGCTGAATAGGTTAGTATACTCTGATTGATGTCTGTATATACATATATTACAGTTTTGTTTTGTGTAAAGATTGGTTTTATATTATAGATTATTCATTCCGCTGTGAGATTCTGTTATGGTTTAGCTTCTTCTTGTATTCTTTATTTTCCCTAACTATCCTCCTTTCCATTCAATTTGGGTTGGACATGTGTGGTTTATTGTCAGCTTAAAATGTGCAGAAAAGTTGGTCATTACAGTATTGCTTTTAATGATAACAACCATATAAATATTACTACTAATGTATCTCCGAGTTGTGCAGTTATTTCATATGTATTATCGGGATATTTACAGAGATAAAGAAGAACTCAATGGAAGAAAATGGATTATATATAAAGGTTAATCAGAGCAATGGAAGAATAAAACTGATTGAAGAAGAATGTTGAAAGGACAGAGATGTTTGAAGTGATGAGTAATTGGTTGGGGCTTAAAATTCTTTGTTAAAGACCCCATGGCAATTATACTTGAAGATCATTAACTTTTGACCTCAACCGGATCACAAAAATCCACAAATATAAGGTACTTTGAAATCTGAATATATGCAATGCTTATTGGTGTTGCTATTCTTTTTGAAAATGCCTATATGTTGACATATGGGTATCTAGTATGTCGACATATGTCCCGTTGGTCGGTTTTTTAAAATTTAAATCAAGGGATTTTTCCGCCACCTCTTCACCAAAAGACGTGTCTCTTCAACCACTATTTAAAACCTCTGAAAATCGAATTTTCCAATCAACTCTTTCATGTTTCTCATACTCTTTCTCTTATATACTTTTGTAAGAAATTCCATTGCATACTCTTCTATTCTCCTTGCACATCGATACTATTTCACTCCAATTCTTCACCAATTTGCAAACCACACTGAAAAGTGAAAATGAATCCTTAAAATCAAAAAATCTTTTAATGATGTCAGAGATCATTGATCTGAATGATAAAATAACATCTCTAGACAATGTTATTCTTAACTGTAATAAAGATGTTGTTAAAATGAAAACTGATGTTGGTAAATTTAATAAAGGGAAGGATAATCTAGAAAATTTATTATTTACATCTAAACCCATAATAATAAACATGGACTTGGATACACCCCTAAGGCCAAATCAAAGAAAAATAGTACTCAATGTACTAGATTTGTTAAGGCTACCGAGTTCAAACAAAAACCTAGGAAATTAAAGTTCAAATCCCCAAATAAGTTCATTAATTTATGGGTTCCTAGAAGGTTAGACAATGATGAGAAAGAAAATTATATTGTAATTTTATTAATAATATTCATTTATCCGATGATTATACTTTGAAAGGGCATTCAAACTCTTCATGGGTTTGGCTCCCCAAAACTTAACCCTATGGACCCAAAAATAAAATAGGGTATCGGTGGATGTACTTTATATTTTTTAGGTACCATAAAATGGGAACCGGACAGCGGATGTTCAAAGCATATAATCCATGGATACCGAGCAAGATTCTATACAAAGACGGTGATTTGGATATAATTCAAAAGGACATTGGCATCGGCAAAGTCAGTAACTCTAAAAAAATAAATGTTTTAAATATTTTACTACATGCTTTTTATTGAATTGGATCCCCTCATAAGTTCTAGTTATATACATTTATAGACACGCACCACACAAACACACACACACACACACATATATATATATATATATATATATATATCTACAAACTCTATACATATTGTCAAGTTGTGCCTAAGCAATCCTTTTTCACCCATTTTGTTGATGACAAAGGGGGATAAAATGTATAAATATACTAGGAAAAATGATAGGGGGAGTGCATAGAGTTAGGGGGAGTCAAATATAAAAATATTATATTTTACCTCTCAAATATTTATATGGTTGTCATCATAAAAAAGGGGGAGATTGTTAATACCCTATGTATTTATTTTGATGACAACAACTATATAAATATTACTACTAACTTATCTTCGAGTTGTGCAGTTATTTCAAATATATTATTGAGACATTTACAGAGATAAACAAGAACTCAGTGAAAGAAAATGGATTATATATGAAGGTTAATCAGAGCAATAGAAGAACAAAACTGATCGAAGAAGAATGCTGAAAGGACAAAGGTGTTTGAAGTGATGTGTAGTTGGTTGAGTCTTAGAATTCCTTGTTAAAGACCCATGGCAATTATACTTGAAGATCATTGACCAGAACCGAATCACAAAAATCCACAAATATAAGGTACTATGAAATCTAAATATTTGCAACGCTTATTGGTGTTGCTATTCTTTTTAAAATGCCTATATATTTACATATGGGTATCTAGTATGTCGACATATGTCCCGTTGGTCAGTTTTTAAAATTCAATCAAAGGATTTTCCTGCCACCTCTTCACCAAAAGACATGTCTCTTCGACCACTATTTAAAGCCTTTGGAAACTAAATTTTCCAATCAATTTTTTCCTCTTTCTCATACTCTTTCTCTTTCATACTTTTGTAAGAAAATTCCATTACATACTCTTCCACTCTCCTTGCAAATAGATACTATTTCACTCTAATTCTTCACCGATTTGGAAACGACACAATATCAGAGAGTTTCTACTTGAATTCATATCATTCTCTCTTTGATTTCATCTTATTCCTCAAAGAATTCAAAGATATATTGCTACTAGAGGTCTATAGGATCATTGTACCGAATCTGCAAGAATCTGTATTGAAGATACGACTACTTGTCATACTCTATTGTTGTTTGTAAAGATAAGAAGGTGTTCTTGTAGCCTGTGAAATCAAGAGGGTGTTCTTATAGCCAAATAAATCAAGTGGGTGTATCTTGTATACCGTGAAATCAAGATTGTAAAGATGTTCTTTCCATCCGTGGAAAGCAAGCGATTATAGTGAAAATCTACACGGTGTAGTGCAGGACTGGATGAAGGATTGGTTAATCTGAACTAGAATGAAAATCAAGGTGTTGTTTACTTTATCATATTTTACTTTATTACTTACTTATTTCTATTTGCAATTTGAATAGATATAGTGTTAAATTCATAAGTTAGTTTTATAGATTTGAAATACACACTTCATCCCATCTAGTGTTTAAATAGCCTTAAGATCCATTCCGCATTGTGTTATAGACAACCCTTATTTCAACAAACAACACTAAACTGAAAAGAGTAGCAATTGAAGCGTGTTAAATGCTTTAGTGGGGCATTAGCAAGACTTTAACTACAGCTTTAAGGTTACCTAATAAATGGATTTAATATATTATTAGATTAATTAATAGATTAATGTATTTTAAAAAAATAGAATATATGACAAATAATTATATGTATACATACTTTTTTTTGGTATTAGTGTGTAAAATAATATATTTTGGTTTTAAAATAATACTTTTTAATTTGAATAAATTATACATTACGTATAATATTTAATTAATTGGTGTTAAATAAATATATGAATATATAAACATTCTATAATTATTTTAGGATATTAATGTATTAAACTAATGTTTCTATCTTAAAATAATATTTTCGAAAAATAATTTATATTAAATGTCATACATAATTGATTAATATATTTTAAATACTTATAAATTATTAAATATTTAATTATTTTTGAGTTCTAAATATTCAAAATGACATTTTTTGTTCAACTTAGTTTTAAAGTAATACTTTCAAAATTCTAGTAAATTATATGTCAAATATGAAATTTCATTAAGTTATGCATATTAAATAATTATGATTAAATTTATAAAAATTATATTATTGTCTGTTTTGGATATTTTGTTACAAAAAGAATATTATTGATTGTAAAATAATGTAGAAGAATATTTTTGGAATTTAACTAATTATTTACATATTAAATATAATATTTGACTTATTTGTGTGTATTAAATACTTGAAAACAAGTATATATGTATTGTTATTTATTTTTAAATATCAAGGTAATGTAATTTACTCTAAATACTTTTAAAATTTTGATAAACAAATGTATATATAGGATTGATCTTTACACTCAAATTTCTTACCTAAAATCTTACTCATTCATTTATACATATTAGATAAATTTAAAAAATCATTATCATTTTTCTTTTTTTATAGTAAGGTTGGTACTTTATTCGAGTAGAACTCTCATTTTGATGTCTCAGGGGCACAAATCCATGACCTCTAGGACCTATATTTGGAGCGCCACACCATTAACTAGTTGATCTGGTGATCCTTGACTCACTTGCCAATTTAATGTGTTAAAATAATATTTACTTCTTATAAAGATAATTTAAACTAATATTTTTAAAACTAATAATTTTTTGAATATGAAATTGATATATTTTCATTCTTAAACAATATTAACTATTTTGATGAATTTTGAAATTATGAGATATTTAATTTTATAGAAATAATAGAAAAATCCAAGATAATAATAATGTGAGAGAATTCATGATAAGAGAGTATTTTTTCTATATTATTATTTAAAAGAAAAGCCTGAGTTGACCTAAGTTAGATGACTTATCTTCAAATCCTCCGATACTTAGCCATAATTAATTGAATGAAAATTTATCTATAATAGTTTCCCTTCAAACTTCCTTTTTATGAACAATGTAGACTTTGAAGAAATCATATGATGATATAAATATTAGATTCTAGATAACTAATCATCAAAACATTTATATCATGAGTCACTCTATTAGGATTTAATCATCGAATGATTTATTGGTCATCGCTTATTTCCATACTTTTGCCTCTATATAAGTAGACATTCACAGTACTTATTTAGATTCTTGAGCTCCCAAGCATTCACACACCAATATAAAAATAAAAGTAAAAGCTCCACTTTCTATACTAACTAGTGCGAACCCGTGCTTCGCACATGGGTGTGGAAAAAATATTTTTGTTGCAGACATAAAATTAAATTAATTTTAAAAATAATCAAACTATACTATTTACAGACAGGAATTAGAAATATTATTACAATATCAAACATAAATATTAAAATTAGTACACAATTCTTATTGAGTCTATGTAGTAATAGGACTGAATGCTCTCAAACATATATGTAGGTGAAAGAGTTAAAAGGGTAAAGTAGACTTGTAATTAGTATAAAAAAGCAGCAGATGCACTATGGTGAAGTACGAAAGTAGTGAAAAGCACGGGTCCTATAGCACAGGTTACAATTATAACTACAAAAATGTATACCATGATTCCATTAGAGCAAGTTAACAATTGTTTCATTTAAATCTCATTTATAATAATTACAACAAAAACCCAACACAACCAAAATGATCCTAACAATAAATGAATTATATAAAGAGCTGTTTACCACAGGACAAATACATTTAAGTTATAACTCATAAAAATATAAGTTATATGACATTTTTTATTCCTCGGTGGAATTTATTTACCGGGTTGAAATTATAACTAACTACTATATAAAACATTAAAGTAAAAAATATAGAATTAATAGTTTACTTCGTAGGCAATTCCAGTATGTCACTTCATCTATACTATAAACATGGACTGAATGGTCCAGAAAGTGAAAAGATGAATGGTTATTAATTAGAAAAACTTAAGATCAAGATAATATGTCAAACAATCAACCAACTAAATTATGAACTGTTATAATGCATAGTTTCGCAATATCCAAATCTATAAATAAGTGAACATACAATAGTTACGAAAGTTATTTCATAAAAGGTTATTACATATGGCTCTACTATCATTTCATTTAATGTTCTAATTTAAATAGAACGAAACTTTTAAGCTAAAGTAACCATTGGTGAAGAGTATTGAATTAATGATAACTTTACAAAGAACTAAAATAATAAAAGTTATCAAACTCCTAGCCAACATCCAACACCTACCGTTGGGTTGAAAAATGAGTTAAAATGTGACGATCCACCTTTTCGACCCCCAAAAATTGACACTAATACATTCATGGTATTCACATACCAAACAACCAAGTGCCGGAAAGACAGATGGTTAAGGAAAAGAAGAAGAAAGAAGACAAGAAGAAACTAAACAACACAGATGCTCACGTCGCAACAAATAATCTATAATATAACAATGATCTTTACAAAAGAAAACTTTTATATACATACATCCATCAGAGTACTGGCCTATCATCTACCTAGATAGTTATAACACACATCCTTACAATTTCTAATAAATATAACAAAGCCATGTAGTGGAACATAAAGAAATACATAGATACGTCATGGCCTCTAGCTCGTCTCCTGGCTCCAATGCATCCAAAACTAATATGGAAAATATGCTCGGTCTGACCCAAGCATTATAAGAAAACAACCTCTGGGTCGGCCTAGTAAAACCGGTATGAGAAACTCAAATCAGAAGAAATTGTATTATAACTTATAAAATCCTTTGAAATCAATGGTATCTCGTAAGACCTCGCCGCACGTAAACATGGACGGGTTTTTACCTTAAGATAAATAAAACATTTTTATTATAAAATCAGTTAATACTATAATAATGTCTAAGGGTTTAAAATAAATATATCAAGTAGATGTGATGTGTGTACATGATAACAATAATAAGTATACAATCAAAAACCAAAGGCGCTTATTGGAGAATGGATTTCCAACAAATGGCAAGGTAAGGGACTACCTTCTAAAAATCTGTATACCTCTAGATGAAATGTATAGTGAGATCGAAAACCTTTTGACCACTGCCAACGTAATACCGACATACCCCTTACTGGATAGTACCGAATATGATCATCCCTTGGTTGTGATCAATAACCATAAACGGGCCCTGAAGCATACATAAAGATATTGACACTAGATCTTGGCGATGATCATACCCAAATGGGAGCGACCCATATAGCCCTGCTACATCTACCATATTTTAATCATTATCGAGATGTGTGGTTTAAGCGGCTACGTTCTTAACATTTAGCAATCCAGGTAGAAATGCAATGGTAGCATTCATCCATACAAGTTCGTTCTAGGTCTGAACGAAACCAAAGGCTCTTCAAGGAGCACCATCTTGAAGATGTCTTCCATGCGAACACATATGTTGGTTCGAAGTGGTTTGCAGATAATATATCTGATCCCGGTCTTTCCGAACCAACAACCGATAATTTTCGGTCGACCAATTCCCAGTTCTTTTGGAAGTATGCAACAAGTATTCGAGTCCTCGTTGGAAACTCGAATATACAATCATACTTCCTAAGTCAAAAACTAGCCAAGATTTGATAGTCGGTTATTAACTATCAAATAGTCAAACAACAACGAGTCAGGGATTTAAATACCCATAGCAACCACTAAGCCTCATTTATGTAAATCTTTCATTTATTAAATCTCATTTCAGAATACTTACTAAAATATTCGTATACTTATTCCACTGGCATAAGTATATTCACAAAACAATTGAGAAAGATTTCTTATTTCAAAATCATATTAAAAGGATCAAACAAATGTTATTTAAATTAGAGATAAGGATAACCCCAAACATTATTCCTTCTGTGTTAAACATGGAACAATTGTCCACGCCACCATAATTAAGAAGGTAAGTTAAGGGAAATTCCATCTCCAATTCTTTTAGAAATTTTCTTCAATAAATCCTTTTAATAAATCATTTCCATTTATAAATCTCCTTTTCTTAAATATCCAAAATCATTTATAAAACTCTTTTATAAATATCCAAAAATCTCTTATAAAACTCTTTTATAATTCTCCATTTATAATTACCTTTTCTAAAATATCATTTATAAATATCATTTGTAAATCATATTTAAATAAATTCTTTATAAAATATTATTTACAAAATATCATTTGTAAACAACTTTATCAAAATAATTGGACAACTTACAAAATCATTTAAAACACTTATCCTCAAATTGATATAAAATTAAAGTTAATTTAAAAACCGTAACTTTAAAAATTTGAAAGGAGGCTTAGTGACCACAATAGTACTAAATCAAGTTACCGTTTATTTAAATTTTGCCTCCAAGTCACATAACAGTTATTTACATAAGCCAACATATATGTAAATAAAATCCATAACCAAATCAAGGAATAATATATCAATAAAAACCAACTGGCAGATACATAATCAAATAACATAATAGCAGCATGGTGATGTGTCCTGCTAAATAGATGTTCAAACACTCTATAGAGTTAGCCGAATAGAAATTTATTCTGCTAACAGATGTCCACATAATCAAAATAATCAAGTTATAGCAGAACAAGGATTTATTCTGCTAAACAGATGTCAAGTTTAGTATAACCTAATCATATTTGTATGGTTACTTAATGGTATCGACAATCAAATCCTTGTGCTCAAAACTATTCTTTGGAAAGAAAGTTGCATTTTAACAAATTTATCTTTGTAAAATAAAGTAATTAAGAACTTAAACCTTTTTTTAAATAATTAATTTCTATTTAAATCCTTTCTAAAAACATAATTAAATTTTATTAAGTTTTAACTTAACTTAATTATTAATTAAGAAATAATTAACCTTTAATAAATAATTTGTTTATAAATTAAACCCTTAATTAATTTATAATTAGAATAATTAAACACTTACTTAATAATAAATTAATAATTAACCCTATACTTAATTAATAATTAATTAAAAACAAATCATATACTTAGTTCATAATTAATTAAAAATTAATCTTACTTAATCAATGATTAATTAAAATTAATCTCACTTTTAAAGGATAATTACTTAGTAATTAATGTCCACTTAATTGTAATTGATAAACCTTGTTTAATACTTAATTAATTATAAATTACCAAACTTAATTAATAAATAAATAAATAATAATAAATTAATAAATCCTAAATTAAATTATTAATTATTATTAATTAAGTTTATAAAACATTTCAAAAATGTTATTAAGTTTAGAAACTTAATGTTGCAAAAAGTTGAATTTTTCACCGAATTGCATCCACATCGACTATTGCTATATGGACCATAACTTGAGAAACTTGTCTTGGCTTTCCATTTTGAAACTTAACTCATGGAAACTTACTAAAAATTTCAAACAGAAATTAAGAGTTTTGTAAAACTATAACAAAGTTTGAAACTTGAAAACTCTATTGATTTTACAACCAATAATCCTAGTTTTTACAAAAAGGATTTCATGTCGCTTAAACAAGTAAAGATGCTAACTTTATTAGCATACCACCACATATTCATGTCTATAACACACATAAACATATCACAACAATAAACATTGAAACGATCCTGACTCGGCCTTCAAAAATCGGCACTCGTACTTCACTTGTACTCGAATGCCGCAGATTCAAACGCCGAATCTGGCTCGCCGGAGCTTATAACACAGTAAGTATAACAACACATCGGAAGAAAGAAATGGATGATATCATATACAGCTCCAATGAATACAATATCCAGAATGATATACAACCATGATATCTATATGATACAATAATATCAGAGACAAGTAATAATGTTACAGCGGAAACAACAGAACTGATAACTCCAAATGATCTTTAAAAGAGAATGAGTCCACCAACTCCAATATCAAGCTGGAACCATCATCACGTTGCACCAAGATAAGCAAGCGTCGATGAGTGAACTCCAAACACTGAATTAGCTCCAAAACTAGTCTACTAAACCTGACTATCTGAAAACCCCAACTCTAGACTGCCCGTGTGGAAAATTATGGACACCCAGAGTTTAGGAAGGGAACAATAAACTCCAGGTCAGTCATGGGACTGGTATAAGTAACAAAAACAGTTGTTTGAAATAAAAACAGTTCATAGGAGAAATCCGATATGCTTTTTGGAAAATGAAACTACCATAAGACCTCCCGCCACACACACAATGCAAACGCAGAATTGGAGGAGATTTCTTCTTATGATAGTCAAATATGCTTAATACGAGAAAACTCTTTTGATATTATTACTAGTGCATAGTGTGAAAACATTTTGAAAATATAATATTAATCTTAGCCAGCATACAACCATTATTGTATGCCTACTATAGCTACTATGTTCAATAGCAGGTTACTGCCACATTCCATAGCAGGTTATACAACTAAAACCGTACAAGGCTCGTATTGTTTCTTTGGATTTTCCAACAAATGGTCAGGCTAAGGAACTTCCTATGCCACGTAGGAATGCCTCTGGAGGGACGCCCCGAGAGACAACTGCTCTGTGCCAACACAAGGCCGGTTACCCCCTTCCCGGGTAGTAAACCTGAGATATGCCACCCTCGGTCGTTTGTGACCTTTATCCGAGGTACCTCGATCACAAAGCAACAATCACACAGTAAATGAGATTGGAGCAACCACACAGGTAAAATATCTGGGCTCCATACCATGATACCACCTTTTTCCAGAAGGAATGGACATACCCTAGGGGAGCTACCCCTGAAACCTTGCCGCATCTTTCCTGTTTCAACCATTTCCGGGGTGTGAGGCTCGATGAGGTCTCGTCCACAAAGCTACGCTTTTCACAAAAGCCATGCTTTGATCAACAAATGATCAGCAACACACAGCAACACTTAGCATGCCACACTACCAAATTGGGAGTATATCACTGATAACCTTCAACTACATAACCTCTGAGCTTGTACGTCTCAGAGAATGGTGTTAAGCTAAGAGAATAAATCTCCGCCACCAAATAGAAATGTATTGAAAGAAATCAACTTTATATCTCTAAGTGTAATGTCAGACATACGGCCATACAAGTCTGTTCCGGATTCGAACAGAACCAAAGGCACTTCCGAAGAAGCCCTTGCAATCTGGGTATTCACAATCCCGATCGGACTTCCCATCACTTAGGAAATCTCTATACCATAGCTATTCAGTGCAGAGACAATCGATAGGTTATCCTATCGTTCTCGCAAACACCCAGTCTTCAACACCGGTCTTCAAATGCTATCCATTTACGTCGTATCACTATTCGGAATGGGTTATATGACACAAAGGTCCTCTCCCGGCTAAACCGAATAATGAGCGCAATATTTAAAACTATATGGATATGGAATTTCAATTAAGTCACAACTTATTACCCAAAACTTTTCTTCAAATGGTTTAAACACATTACCATTTCTAATCTTTTACACAAAAAGATTCATTTCACAAAGTACACCCGGTTTCACAAAGATCCATTCATATATTTTCAAATTGATTTCCATTTCAATTTGGATTAACTCGTCCAATCTTTAAAACAAAGATTTAATTGATAGCTTTCAAACCAATTCCATTTCGACCTTTTATATAAAAGGTACACCTTTCCAATTTCAAAACAAAGTTCAACAATCTCTCACAAAGATTTATTCATAACTCGGAAAACCATTTTTCATTTCAAACTTGAAATTCTTTTGACACAAATTGAAAATTCATCCCTTATATGAAAGCTTCTATTATTTGAAAACAAATAGTTTTCATTTCGGAAAATCCGATTCATTTATACGAGTTAAAGTCCTTGGGTTAAATTCAAATTCTCAAAACCATACTTTTAAAATGGTTTAAATTCATATAAACACATTTATAACATCTTTAACCATAATTTCCAAACATGGAATTCGATTCCAAATTTTGAATTCAAATTCAAATTAAATTATTCAAATTGAAAAACTTTACCAAGTTATTCAAAATAACTTTTATCTTAAAAACTCCTTTTCAAAAGCTTTAACATTTAACCCAAATCCATTTCCAAAATCAATTGAAATTAAAATTTCAATTTCAAAAACATTAAATTTAAATCATCTGTGACTTAACCGATTTCCTTGTGAAATCCATATTTATGTGTGTAAAAGTGTGGTCCAGGGGTTTTACACACAATAGTGCAACATCATTCAATCATCACATCATCACAGATTTAAACACAGAAATAAATTTGATAAGCGGTATAAACTATAACGCTTATCATTCATTCACAGATTCACAGATAATATACAAATGTATCACAAATAAATGAATAAATTATACACAGCTCAATTCACAGAACAAAATATCACATATCAGATAGTACAATCAATTCAAGGCATCTCATACAATACAATCATTCATACGTAAGGTCAAACATTCAATAATCATTTATAAGCAGGATTAATTAATTGTTTAATCCTAATTAATTCAATTTATTTCCAATTAAATTAATTACTTATGAATTAATTATCCAATCCTGATAAATTAATTACAAATCATTCGATATAAATTAATTAATCAATCACCTTAATTAATTATTCTTAATTAATAAATTATTCTTAATTAATCACATTAATTAAATTAACCTCTAAACCAATTACATAATTAATTAACCCCTTAATTAATTATTTTAAGAAATTAAACCTTTAATTACTTACCATTAAGCAATCATCTCATAACAATTAATCATTAATTACTAATTAATCTTTATCATTAAATTAATTTACTTTAATTAATCTTCAATTAATCTTAATAAATCTCATTTATTAATTAATCCTTCCTTTACAATTTCGAATTCCATTTAAAATTCAAATTCTTTTAAATACATTTTAATTACTTAAACACTTTTATTAAAACAATTTAAATTTAAAAAAATTTATTTCCCAAACTAAGTTTTCAAACTAAACTGGAATTTATATTTAAACTTGAATTTAAAAACTCAATTTAAACCTTGCTTTAAAATTTAAATTTCAGTTTAAATTTCAAAACAGAAAACCAGAACAGGTTAGAAAACTGGAACAAGTTCCTACCCGAGCCTCCGCATGTTTTCTTCGAGTCCAATGCCTTACAACTTCGAGTCAATCACTCGAGTTACCCGAGACAACTTCGAGTCTTTTCCCTGCTTCATCCCCACTACCCAAATCTTCCCAGGTTCTAGAAATTTTGTGCACGTACACGTGCACAACGCCGGCGACCAACTCCAGGCAGTGCTACATCGTCGAGCAAGTCGACGATCACCTACACTCCTCCCCCCGACCACCAGAGCCACGTCGTCGCCTCAAAATCGAAGATCGACTCAACATCCAAACCTGGAAATATCATCAGCAACTCCACCCCAAACCTGTCAACGCCTCGTCTACGGAGCTCCATCCACCAGAAAATCCCAAACTCCGGCCATCATTTCGTCATCAACCCTTCCACCATCTCCCAAAGCCATGAGACACTCGGTCGATCCAAGACGACGAACGAATCGAAGATCTCGACCGCACCAAAACTAGGTTTAGGAACTTCAACCGCACGCCGCCGTCACCACGTTCATCTACACCCCCCATCCACTATTTTTCCTACAATCTCTGTTTGTCCCTCCATCTCCAAACAAGACCTCGACTTCGACAAGTCAGTAGATCACCAGAGAATGCCAAAATCAATAAATTTCGACAATCCCAAACTGCTCCTCCATCCCAGTTTAAAAATCACGATTTAAGCTTTAAAATTCATGATTAAGCATACGAATTCGGGTTATATACTTGAATTCGTGAATTAGAATGTTTGAATTTTGACTAAATTATGTTTGCTCAGTTTCCTTGAGTTTCGGAGCCAGTACTAAGTTGTTTTGGCTTAAATAGGTTTTTAAAACTTAGATCAAAATCAAACAATCAACTTTTGTTTATATTCTAAGCTTAAATAGTTATTGAATCAAGGGATTAGGATTTAATTTGAAAAACGGGTCATGGGAAACAAGAAAAGAGGTATCTCAGGGGATACAGGCATGCACAGATTACACATATGAACAAATTTCTACAACATAAACATTTTCCAAATATATATGCAACTAGTTCAGATATTTAAGTTTTAGAAAGGTAATGTTACTCATTGTGATTTTCCAGAAATGAACAGAGCTACTTCTTTTGAACCAGGCTTTGAAAATGCAAGCTAAAGCCTTCATTTTGATTCTCTGGTTTGATTTGATTTTTTTTGGGTTGTTTAAGTTGAAGTTTTGTTTAAGTTTTACAAGAGTATATGCTTCAGATTTTCTCAAGTTTTTGATGGACGAAACTGAATGAAGAAGATGATGGATATAAACAGGTTACAGAGTGTTGTTATTTTGTACAATATCAGGTACAAGATTTTTTTATTATGCTCAGAGATTTTTTCATTTGGAGGCTAATATGTTATGTACTAAGGAGGCTAGTATTAATTATCTTCATACTTAAATATATATATATCTTTATCTTCTTATTCAAGCCTTCATATATATGTTTATATTTTCTTTTCTTTAGCAAGTACATTCATATGTATTTTGTCTCTTTATTTTACAAGTGTATAGATATATATTTTTATTTGTTTGTGCTTGAATGTATTTTATTTCTTGATTCATATTGGAGTGTATTGCTTTCTTTTATTTGATTGAAAGCACTTGAATAAATTCTTATCTTTTCTTTTGTCTTCTTTTATCACTTTGTAATATATGTGAGCTTCTATTTTATTTTAATTTTCTTTTATTATTATTGTTTGTTTCATTCTATTTGTATTATGATATTAAGATTTATATATATTTATTTATATTATATAAAACTATATATATTTTATTTTGTAATATAAATGAATTTCTAGATTTTGATTTGTTGTTAAAAATTTTAGCAAATGTTCTACTTTCTATTTTTATTATAATTTATCTTATATTTATTTCTATTTCTAGTTTAAATATTTATTATTATTATTTTACTTTAATATTTATTGTCTTATATTTATTTTATTATAATTCTAAGTTTAAATCATTTATTTATTTCCTTGTGTCCAAAGTCTATATTTTTATATTTATTTCTAACCCATTTATTTAAGATTTAAATTCAATTTCAATGTATATATATAAATTCAAATTTACTCATATATGCCCATATACATATATATTCACATATATACACATATATACAATATTTAAATTTTAAATGATTTAACATAGAATTTATTTGAACTCGGGGAAACTCACATCAATTTATCGATTAATTTCACAATTTTTATTCAAAAGCTAAATTAATTATCAATTTAAACATATATAAAATCCGGGATCGTTACAAACATAAGCAATGATCTAAACTTTACAACATTCACATCACTTTTAGACTTCCTTTTCAAGTCTAACTTAGCATACATACATATATCCAGACCACACAAATAATTCATCAAATTAACCAATATTTCACACAATAATGTACAATAAAATAAAGGTTAATAGTTTCCAAAAATTTATGAGTTTTTACTCACCAAAATTATGAAAGCAAACCAAATCGTTTTAAAACTTCGAAATAAACTATAGATCTTTGCAAATCCTTTGGAAAAAGATGACTTTTGGACCTAAATAAAAGGAAGTGGGCTCAACCAAGATGCTATAGGCTCGGCCTAAGGTTGATTTAGGCTTGCCCATAAGGTGGTGGAGGGTGTATGAACTTGCTTTGGCTAAGAGGAGGTAAAGGAGAAAGAAAGGAAGTAATTTTAAGCTATTTTAAGAGTTTAAAAGCAAAAGGAAGATAGTTTTGAATTTTAAAATTTTGAAGGAAGCCATTAAAAGTTTTTGGAAGCTTTAGAAAGGAGATAAACTTTTGGAAAACTTTAAGAAAATGAAATGGAATGAGAGAGACAAAATTTGAAGTTGTTTCTATATAAAATGGAATTTCAAAATTACCTTAATGCCCTTTTGTACCATACCCTCCACAAAATTCATGCCACATCATCACACACCCTTTCCCTACCTTTTCATACATGTTACCCCCATGGTTCCACCCTTTTAACACTAGATAGTACCCTAATGTGTATATAAGATGTGAAATGATGTGTGGCATTTCATAACTTACATTTATTTATTTAAATCTTTGAAAATTGTCGCATCCCTTATTTTAACTTAAGTAAACATATATTTACACTTTTACACACTTAATTAAGTGCTCGTTATTTATATAAGTATGTGTTTAAATATATTAAGGTATATTACAACCTTTTAAACAACTTTTTGATGATAAAAAATCAGGATTTTTGAAAAAACTTTCCGGTCATATTTTCTAATTTCCTTTTAACTAATTATTTTTGTAAACCAAATTAAAAAATAAATTTTCTATTATTAGTTGTAAATAAAAAGAGGGTTATTTTAATTATTAAACCCATTAATTAAATATTTAAATTAATTAATATTCACAAATCAGAGCGATAAAATTTCAAGTCGTTACAAAAAAAGTTTGGCAAGGACTTATATTTAAGATCAAAATGAATATTCAAAGACTTGTGTTTGAGACTAAAATTAGTAGGATTGTCGATATATCCATTATCTGATAAATACTGAAGATGTTAATAAAAAAATTCAAAATACAAACAAATGAATAAATTGATAAAAAGACGTTTAAATCTGGTTGAAATGTACAATAATAGTTTATATATACACACTACCACAAATTTGAAATTCAATGGTCTTTTGATTGAAAAAAATAGATGAATAAGTGTAAGACAACCTACAACTCTTATTGTGATGTTCAATTGCAACAGCTCTAGTAGTTAGCAACAACAATTAGGATGCATCAAAGAAATGGCTCCAGGAATGCAAGGCTTGAAGCTACCCAATCAGGCTGATCAGCTGCAGTTATACCAAAACCAAATGCCTTTAATGCTGCAAACTACTTTAGCAAAAAAAACACAAAATTCCATACTACAAGCTCCAAGACTCAACAAGGCAGGAAGTACATCTCTCACCTGCTATTTGTAAATTAGAAGGGTTAATGATGACTTATTTCAAGCAGTGAAAGATAGGCTTGCAGAGTTGACTCGGTTCAGGGACATAAACTTGCTAGACCGAGGAATTTGAGGTGGATGTCGATTTGCAAGCATTTCAACCACTATAAAATAATGTTACATCTAGTGAGTAAGCACGTAGAAGATCTACTTCATATACTATTGCTATATTACTCTTTGAGTGCTTTACATTGAGGTTTATGCTTCTCATTCATATATTTGTATATCCTGAGATAATAAACAATTGTGTATACAACATGTCAATTTTATGCACAACTGAATTATCTTTACTGAAACTTTTTTATTTTCAATAAAATTATGGTAAGTAAGAATATGTGCATCTTGTGTATATGATTAATTAAAAACAATCACCTTAAAAAAAGTTTATTTGCCCTGTACTTTTAAGAAAATCATTGAACATCTCTATCATGCAGGTCGTAGGTTAGGTGCCATTAGATGAGTATTCCACTATCAAATCAACCATCAAGGTCGACTCAATCATTCTTCAGTCCATTCAAAGAAGATCTTCTAAACACAATTTAGGCTCTTAGCCTTTACTATCAAATCATTCAATGATCAAGTAACAAATATTCATTTGAATGCCACTACTTATTTTCTGTTAGGTAAATAGTAATTTTTCACTATCTTTATAGGACTTTCATGAATAAGAATATCCATAAATCATGTATTAAAACAATGGATGATAATATGTGGCAAAGTGTTCAGGTTTTCGTATTCATGGAAATCTTTCATCAATCCAAGCCACAGCCAGTGTAACAAAAAATTGAAACTCAAAATTCAAATTCATTAGAGTACCAAAATAAGGATGTAAGTAGCAGTCTTTATAGCCATCAAAAAACCTCATTTACTAACTGAATAATGACCAACAAAATAAAGTTTTACTGGTTAATTCTGAAATTTTTATTTTCTAAGTTATTTACAAATAATTAATTACCTTCCATAAAAACTTGAAAGCCATTAGAAATATTTTTGACTCAAATATAGAAGTTTATATGAATTTTTAAATAAAACAGTTGATATTTTCAATAATTTAAATGTGTCGTGAAATGTAATTATCATTTTGATCCATAATTACAATGCTCTTATTATATAACTTATGGGTCATGAACATGTAAATAAATCTGTTATAACATTTCATGTGTAAGAGAATATATTTTATTTATTAATTAATTTATGTATTGTATTAATTATTCAATTGTTACAATATGGTACTCGGATGTTAAATTAACTATAGAAAAAAAAAGCCATGAAGATTAGTTATCAATAACGGAATGGAAAATTTGAAAAGGCATCGCAACAATATCATATGAAATTAAAATAGCATATTACGTATGAGGACTTTACTAACGAATACATATTAAAAAAGAGGGAGAATAACATGTTGTGAATATGACCATACATAGAAAACTAATATTCAAAGATTTTTTTCCTATTTTATATATTTATTTTAGTCTAAATGGATCCTTTTTCACAATTATCTTTTTTAATTATAAATGGATCTTATTTGCAGGTATAAGTGGACCATATAACATCACCAATTGGTAAAGTGCTAGTTTAACTATGCAATACTTAATGTGCAAGTTTATTTACAATAATTGGGTAATTTAGTTAAAAATTATATTAGTAGTCCATCACAAATACGCCAACTTGATCGAAGATTTTTTTGACTGTAAATGCACCCTTATATTGATAATTAAAATAGATTTGGATCTGTAAAGTACGTGCAGTTTAATTTTTGTTTGTTTATTGTTTTAAAAATCAACAAACCAATTTATTATCTATTATAGTTTATTAACTAAATAAATGCTACGTAAACGAATTTATTAAAGACAATACAATTACAATCACCATCAATTTATAGTTTTTATTCTTACCATTACAGATATAATAGACATTATTGATCATAAAGGAGGTGATTTACAAAACAAAAAATGTAACATGAGTTGTACCCAATCCTAGGCAATAATACTCCCAACATGGCTATGAATTCAGAAATATAGAGGGAAATGGCAATCATCAAAACTTGACCACTTTTTACCTTTAAAGTGTTTGCCATCCATATTTATGTGTGAATAATACAAAATAATAATGAAATCATTCGAGTAATCGAATCGGTTTCCTTTAGTCTAAGTAGTATACAGTGGATAAATGATATACTTGATCTCCATTAGCATAAGCGGTACTTTTTTGGACTAATGGCGTTCCTTTTTTGTTATAATAGAGGATCATGTGTTTTTAGTAGGAATTACTTAGTTATTTGTATGAACGGATATCATGTATAGCTTATATATTTTTCACTTGTATAAAAGGTAAAATCAATACTGGAGATGTTTCAAGAGGCCATTTTGCTTTTTTCTTTCTACTCAGCACAACTATATATATATATATCCTTTCAAAAATATCTATATACTAAAATAGCTTGGTTAGTTATGAAAGACAAAGAGAGGCTGAGATTTAATCTCAGCATACATATCAAGTGGCTCTCATTTATACAAATGTACTGATTTATTCACACGATCTGCCACGATCTCCTCACATTACTTGCATCACCACGCAATTCGTTAATCAGCTTTAATTTCCGTATGCCACGTAAGCTTATTTCACATAGTCTTTCAATTCGTTTTGAAACAACCCACGCCTCGACTAGCCATAACCATTTCAATTGATTCATTTTCAAGCAGTTTAAAACACACTACTCTTACGTCTACTATTAATAAGTTTCATTCAGTTTTAATCTATTAATGGTCTTCACTTTTCAACTAATGTTTCAACAATATAGGTATTCCTCTGTTTCATTATACCGTTTCGTATTTTCTACTATTGTTAATCTTGATTTAGAGCGATGAGTTTTTTATCTTCATGCTTCCTAAATAGCTATATTTTAGTTGATCACTATTGAACTTTTGATGCAGGCTGTATAAAAATTGGGAAGTTCCAATGCTAATGAATTTGTACCCATTGATGCTGAGGTTTTTCCCTGCTTTTATGTTCTCATTCATATTTGTATGCACATAAAGTGTTTGAGAAAATGATTCAACAACCATTCTCGATTATACTGTACACTAATTTAAGTAATTGAAGCATGTTTAGTAACTGAAGCATGAAATTTCTAATATATTTACGATTGATGTCGCTATATGTTTGACAATCTGTTCGAATGGTCTGATTTATTTAGTTCCTCTGCCTGATACATACATGTTTCATACAGTATTCATCTACCGTTTGGAAAATAATGTTGTATGATACATATATGAAGGCACAACTGAGTACTTTTCTTCTAGAAGTTATTTCTCCTAATTAAATTATTTTTGTACATTACGATACATTTCAGTCATGGATAACTGTTTGGTTTAGAAACTGATAAGACAAAGCTATCTAATTTTTTTCGAACGCATAGTTTAGCGATACTTTCTAGGTTAGCTATTTGTTAAACATATTATACCCTCTTAAATTATACTTTTGTTCTCTCATTATATTTCGCTGTGGCTCTAATTCTTTAGTTGTGTTATTGTGTAACTTGGTTTGACTTACTTTTTTCTTTTAAATGTTATACAGGAAAACAAGTCACGATCAGTCAAATTTAGAAGGCTCATGGCACAGTTGATGGAAATGCGTAAGATACTATAAGTAATACATAGTACAATTAAAGTCATTTAGGCTTCATGACTTTCTATATTCCATTCGTTGCATGGACATTTGGAATTGTGTATAGCCTTTTGTTTTGGCCACAGCACTTCAAGTTATACCAATTGACGTGATACCTGAGCTCTTCAAGCAGATGATCCAAAATGGTAACTGCTTTAATGTTCAATTTAATTTGTTCTGCTAATCAACTGTTCAAAATTTTGAAACTAAGATCAGAAATACTATAATTATACTCATTTCCATACACCAGTTTTATAATAATATTTCAATCATCTCACTGAAAATGTCAGATTAGGCACTTTAGGTTTGTACCATGATATGCTTATGTTTGAAAACTGATGCCACAAACTCTGTATTGTGATATTAAACTATTGTCACCTTCATATAAATCTCAAAAGTAATGCACTTCAAAATGTCATTTTTTAACAATAGATTGTACTTGAAATAATGCTTTATCTAATATATTCTTCAGTAACATATTTGTCTTATTCTTGAAGTTATGATCAGATAAAACATGAAATTTAATACGTTTACTATCTTTTTATATGTGGAAACTCATGCATATAGTGAAAAAATTAAATTAAAATGAGAGTAGCATATGATATGGGCAAGTTAAAATTAAATAAAAGCATATTGGATAGGAAGAGAAGTATAAAAAACATGAACTTGGTAGAAATGGCTAAAAACAAAAATAAAAAAGAGTGCGACCTCTCACTTTAAATCATATTCAAACAAGCAACAGAAAATATAAAAGTAAATTATACGGTAGTTTATTAATGCACAATGTCATTGCTGTAAAGGAGATATAAAGGTTAAACTTAGAAGATAACCGCTTTATACAAAACAAAGTCTAATGTGTAGGCAGGTACAAAACAAATTCTAATGTGTATGCAGTAAAGAATCTTACTATTTTTTTACCTCTTCCTACATGATTATATATTGCAATTCTTTATGAGTGTTGATTCTTTTGGATGGCTTGGTTGTCATGCTCAAATGTAGGAATATGGATTAGGATTTGAAGATAGACACTATCAATATGCAATGTAATCATCTTTTATGCTTGAGGGTCCTCTCACATCTGAAATAGAGTGAGGAGTTGTGTTTTCTGCTATTTTTTTATAGCAAGTTTTTTTTTATTCTTGGAGGCCATCTATTTATGTCGTATTTCTACTTGCTGAATGTGATGCCAGACTATTATTTAACTTTATTGATTTGAGGAACCTTTGTATTGTACTTGGCTTTACTATTATTTGCCGCATTTTTAATATAATAGAGAAACAGCTTTTGGATACAAAATTTGGTATGTTAATGTTCATTACTTACAACAATATATGTTTTACTGTGATGGTACTAAGTTAGAACATTATATGTGGATATTTGACAACTAAGGTTTGGTTTGTTAGTACTACTCAATTGCTCTGGAGGGATTATTATGCTCCTCTTAAAATATTCTATTTGTCAAATATAACGACAATGCATAATGCATACGTAGTTAAAACAATCAACTACTACTACAAAAATGCATTTTTGCATTCATTCAATATTGTTCAAAATAAAATTATTTGGAAAAACTGTACATCTCAATTTAGCTTTTTGCTTAATATTCCATCCAATATTCATTTATTCTTATCTCATGGCAGACTGTGTGTATCGCTAATTTCTTCACCTTCAACTGTGAAATTTATCTTTCAAAACAACAAGGTAAGAAGCATAGTCGTAACTTGAAATATTACATCTATCAAATATGTTCCAACCACATATTCACAGCTACAAACGATAACACTCATCAACCTATGCACCCGTGCCATCGGCACGGGCTACCTACTAGTATATATATAATACAGGTCTAGCATCAAAGTATAAACATGATGTCAACAAACAACCAAAAATCAAAGTAAATAAAGACTTTTATGATATAGGAGGAGGAAAGCGTGAGGACCGCCTTAACGTTTTTATTTGCATCAAATGCATTGTTTAAGCAATATCTAAGTTGTTGATAGCATGAACTAGGGATACATAAAAATATAAAACCAAAATGACCATAATTAGTATTCATTTTCAATTAAACTATAATTACCATAAAGGAATTTACTTGTTAACCAACAGTAGTTTCAGATATATTAAATTTATTTTTTAGAACAAAAATCCTCATGAATTTATTCTCTTATCCCTCTTGACTCGCATCCCTTTGCGGTAACCTTTGAGAGCACTGTCGTGTCTGCATGGCGCAGTCCGTAACCATCAGCCCTGATAACACTTCTATGAATCGACGGTCGGACCAAGCTCCCCATCTTCACATGTGGCGTATGCATACCGGTTGGCACACATTTTGTTGTAACAAAATGAATCCCCAATGTTTCATGCCTACTAACACATATTCATACACCACTTCTCCATGTTATTTAGCGATGTGGGACTTTTCCAATCCGAACCGTCGTTTATCCATTAAACATGCGAGACAACCCTAACAGATCAGTTATGATGTAAGAAACACATGAGAGTATTTTGGTTTGTTTGGTACAGTGCAAGAAGCATATCATTAGGATAATAGGCTGTCTAAATTTTTTTCTTCAAAACTCAAATAAAAAACTAACAAAAAACATCTTAAGCAACAATTACAAATACATATATAGAGTATAATACATATTATAAAAGCTTGATGGCCTAATAGTTTCAAAGATCAATGCTCACTAATCTTCATAGCAAAACAAAATGCAAGTAATGCCTTCCATCTATACACTCTACCTTGATATAATGCCCCTAACACATGCCGACAAAGAATATGAGCGAAAAATAAATCATAACCTCATCGATGTTCATAGTTATGTGTATGACCAAACTTAATTTCTTATATATCTAATAATTACACTCGACTTAAGTATAAGAATCCAATTCATACAACCATCTCACGAAATAATTGCATAAGCTTCAAAGCTTATAATTACAAACCTGAAAGATTGACGATTTGTAGTGACTGATGGTGATGGTGGGGCATCTATTTAGCTTCAATGAAGGTAGTGCCTCCTACGATGAAACCAAGCATGGTAACAAATCTTATATATTGTAAACTACAATGCAGCAAAAGAAGCATTCATACATTCTCTGGCCTAAACAAAACTAAAACACACAGGAATTTTAATTACCAAAATTCAAGTTAATTCGTATAACATAGAAAAAGATCAAAATTAATTAAACAAAGAACATTTACATGAAAGGGAAGTAACGGGAGCACCAGTAATTAGTAAATTAGATTAGGAATGGAAAAGAGAAGTACTAAATTGAGGTACGGACACTATTTGAACGGACCAAAAAATCAAGTATAGTGAGTCAAATTTTACATGTCTTCTCATCTCTGGCAAGGAGTCGAACTGTACTGGGACAGAGACGATGGCAGGAGGGAGTGACGACGTTGAAAGAGTGGAAGAAGGTGAAATGGAGGGGGAAGTCAGTACGTAGGTTAGACCGAAATGGAGAAAGAAGAGAGAAGTGAGAGTAGAAGCAGGGAAGTAAATTCACGATTGTTAGAAAAACCCTAATCGAGGGTGGAAGCTATTAGGTAGGTTGGACCGAAATGGAGACAGAAGAGAGGAGCGAGAGCAGAAGAAAATAAGTAAAGTCAGGACTGTTCGGTTTAAAATTCACAAAATACGTAAGGAGACTTCTGCGCTCTTGAAACCAAACCCAATAATCATAATATGATATAGATGAGAAGCATAAGTTAGTTTCAAATATATAAACCAATATTTTTTTACGTGGATGCTGATTCAACAAACCTCTTATGGGTTTAGACTGATCTAAACTTGCTATTATTTTGAAAAGTGGTCTGAATTGATAGATACCCTTTTTTTCAATGACTGTTAATTTCGACCTTTCCTCAAGGTCATTTCAGGCGACCGTGATCCTGACTGATTTTATGACCACCTTTTTCTTGGACCTACGCCCTTGTTAGCACTCAACCATATTTCGATTTGTTCTCTTTCTACTGCCCCATTCATTTCAAATATCGAGCTCTAGAAACTCCAAAATCCATTGTCTCTTTGCCAATTCAATCAAATTCAAAATCAAAACTCACATGCAAATCCAACATGATGTCTTGTACGATTTTGTCTTATGTTTCCGAGCATTTTTATGCATTCACCCCATCGATTCATGCCTTAATCACTAAAACGTGATTTAGAGCTTTTGCTTAATCAAGCTAGGGCTAGAATTGGGCATTTTGAATTATAATTGTTTGGACTTGCGATTGGATTTTTAATGGATAAAGAACCCCTGCCTATGATTTTTGCACTTGAATTTAGATTTGATTCAGTCAAATCTGAAACTTGACATCGATCCACATCATGGTAAAATCACAAAAATTTCTATTATCTGAAAATTTCAAGCGTGTTATTATGTGATTTCCTCGCCATTATTGTGTATAAACATTCTAGTAATATCATCAGGATTCTTCAGTTTACAAAATTTTGATTTATTAATACAAGTAATTTGGCACATGCGATGCACGTGTGCAGGAGGGACTGTTAGTAAGATTTTTTGGATTTTACAAAATGACTTTGACCTATACGTAATGTTGTATTTTTTATGCATGTACATGCACATGTCAACCGTTTATCAAAATGTGAATGAGACTACGTTATTTTAAAGAGTAATTAAACATGTAAAGAATGTTATTAACCATTACATCAATATCTAGAGAAATGTAACAAATATTAAAATTGGCGCTTTAAATGGTTTGAAACTTAGAAAAATGTGCAGTGTTATATCAATTAGATGACCAATTGTTATTTTAGCATAATGTTATTAAGCACATAACTAATTGTGTCAAGGACCTCTAGCCCAAGTGGTGAGAGGTCTGATGTTTTAGATAGAAATTCTAAAGATCATGAGTTTGTCTTATGAGACATCAAAAACAGTGATCTACTTAAATAAAATATCGGTCATGTTATAAAAAAAATGTGATAAAACTAATTGTTGATAATAGTAAGACATTGCACGATGAAAATAATTCAACTCCCAGTAGCGTATTAAACATTATTTAACTATACATTAGGATCAATCCTTAAAATTTATAGTTTTTTATGGACGCATGGTTCCCATAATAAATGATGCAAAAGTAATAGGATTATTTCAAAACCAAATAGCATTGTCTGTGCCTGGTATACTAATGCCGATGAAAAATGGATTGAGTTACACTTTCAGTAAGCTACAAACCAAATTAAAAAACAAATCAAAACATGAAAACCAAATAAAACCGTCAAAATAATCTTTTAGCAGAAATTAATAAATTCACCAACCTACAAATACAGAGAACATAGGTAAGAGTAAGCAAATTGGTATATATTTTCAACCTAATGGTTACAAAAATTATAAAGGTTATTATTCGGAGACTGCACCAAATCAAAAAAGTGAATAAAGTTAATTTGTAACAACTCATCACAATCTCAAGTCTAAGATTTAATATTTATCTTTTTAAGTACTTGGAAAATGCTATGTGCTCGTCTATAGAACTGTTTCCTTCAGTGGCCCCTAAACAAATGAAATGAATAATAATGTTAGACTGACCCAATATTAGCCATTATTTAGATGTTAATGTTGGAGGTAGAGTTAAGTAAAATGAAACATATACACGCCAATTTTTGGTAATACATAGCCAACAATATACAACTTATACATTACTTACATGCAATGAGTAATTGTATTAATGAGAAGTAGTTCAAGCATGCATCTAAAATAGTGCTTAAAGATAAATTATAATGATAGCATAAGAAAGCAAACCTATCGTGCTTATTGTATACTTAGGTCCAGATAAACATGAATGAAGATGAAAGATGATCAAAGCAATACATGGATCACATCATGTCCATAGTCCAGTTTTTTCCATCACATCATATCTTTTTCTGTTTTTCTTTTTTCCAGATGGCCAAGCCCTATTTAGGCTTCACCATCACACATGTTGAGTGAATCTAAAATGGTGATGCAACCATTTTTATCAAAATATTTAACTGATAATGATCACATGACCATGCGGGCTTTATATTTGTCCAATTTTGTTTGCTTCATTCATTACCGTTCACTCATAGTGGTCCTTATCTCTAGGCTTACATTCTACTTTGTAGATGTAAACATCTTACACATGTTTTTCATATTGAACTAAATGACAATGATAAACTAAGATAGTATAATTGTCATGGTTCCTAAAATGCACATTTTGACTGTGCATTTATTAATTAAAAATAATCAGATAGAGACTCTTCAATTGGAAAATGCTTTGATGGTCTACCGGGAGATTAGCTGAACTCCAAAGTTAATAATTTAACAACCATGCTTACATTCTTATGCTCATGTGGAATGGTAAGATGCTTGACAATTGATTCAATATATGTATTGAATAACCTAATCAAACGATAAAATATCTCGAAAAGAGTTAGTAATATAGAACTCTGTAAACATGAAAACAGATCTAAAAAAAAGTTAAAGTTGCTTACACCTGAATTTTTACAATTCAAGTATGTCATGGGCAAGTGTCAACTGGGCTTATAGTTTGTTGATTTAAAATTGTATTATGTCAATGTAATTTCTATATTGGTTAAAGAGTAAATAGGTTCAAACATGTCATTCAATCCATTAAAAAAACATCATTGTCCATATTAAAGTTATTCGTGAGAACTCGATAAAATACATATAAATATATAGATGTAAAAATTTAAATATATTAAAAATAGACATATATAATTTACATGTAACAGACATATATAAAGTATAGGAAAACGCATGAAATTGTCGTGGAACTTACGTTTTTGATAATGTAAATTTAAATTAAACACAAAAGGACAGATAATTTGAAGCTAATAGTTGGAGAAGAAAGGTACAAATGGGCACAAAAATTTAAACAATTATAACGACCTGATGCTTGAGAGAGAGAGAGTGGAGATGACTGATTACCATTAAGTTTTTTCTCATAAACATTTAATTTTCTGAGTTCAAATGTGATTTTTTGGTAAGAAATAAGAACTGCTTTGAGATTCAATCCAAAAAAAACCTTAGTAACTAAATTGTTTACCTTTGACTAATTTGAGATATTCCAATTGCTTGTATGCTCTTTCTCTTTCTTCATCAGTTGTTAATTTTTTGATGCTAATGCTTCCAAATCCATTCAGGTGCGTAGAGTAAAAGAAATGGTAGTGTGGCAATAATGGAGAAGAACATGTAATAGCAGTACCAAGCATCCAACATTCATGATGGCATTTAAATTGATGAAAAAGAATAGAACAAACTGGTTCAGCTCACCATTTCTTCAAGAGTTTTCTTGGAGCTCTCACCTGACAATTAGTATAATTTTGATAATCAATATTCAGTTCTCATAAATATATTTGTAACAAATTAGTTATTATGGAAATAACAGTACACTGTTTGTCCCAATATTTAGTGCATTTCCGTACAATCGACTAATAGTTGATATGTATTGAGATGAGACAACCAAAATGAGGACAGAGGAACAGGACACACGACAATAGGACACACGACAATACCTCTAAGACCAGGAAATCTGTTCCTTTTGGCTGTTGGAATTTCTGACACTCCAGTTGAATCAGCACTTAAAATTCACTCGATTTCATATTGGCCCTCAGAAATATGTACCACATGTTTGATATTTGCTAGAATGATAAGAACTTTAAACTTGCAATCAAGATTCTTTCAAAAGAGCGGTACTGTATAAATCATATCCATAGATTTCACTTCAAATTACCAATGTATTAATTCTAGGAAAATTCTATTTCCACGCAGTGGAAGTTTTTTTAAAGAACAACACTCATTCTGAAGAATAAGTATATATAAGTGGAAAGAACTGAATTGGTTATAATCTTGCTCATGAGAGAATTAATATTCAAAGAATTTTACTAGATTCCTCAACTACAATGCCAATTTTAATTCTTCAATTAAGCTTAGTAAGCAATATAACAATTATTAAAGTTATATACATAAAATTTAATGGTAAGCTTACAACTGTCTACATTGTCTGGATCAAAATTGCCATTAATTCTGAAATTTTTGGATGTGTTATTCCTCCTCCACCAATGGATTGTTGGAGCTACAGTAAAAAAACCAACAGTTATGAGATGAACATCCTACAAAGTTGAAATAATGACCTTTTTAAAAGCAAAATAGGGAATAAATGAATCAAAATGAATTAGCAAATCAGGGAACCTAGAGCACGTTTGACGTCAGTGAAAAGTAGAGGCTTTTATTACACACTTAACAAAACTATTAACAAACTAAAATTAGATTAAAAAAAGTATCGTAGAAAATCTTTCACAAAGCGTCTGCCTGCAATCAGTTAATCGATGTCGAGCAAGTACTTCGAAAATAAACGATACTTGGATTTCAGATCTGAGTGAACTTCAAACCAACCGCTGCTTCAATTTTGGATGTAATTTCTTTTAATTGGATGGCGAAAGGTAGAAGAAATAGATCAGGGGAGGATTGTGAATTGGTTGAGAACGTGAGGGTAAAAAACGAGCGATTGAGTGATTGGACGGTTCGTGAGAGGTGGTTGACAGAGTGGAGGGTTGTTTAACGGGGAAGAAAACATTGGCATGAGAAATAGTGGGAATAGTAGATAAGAAAAGGAAAGTGAGGGAGAAGCAATTGACTGTAGTGGCGATCAGAACGTGTGCAAGAGAAATGACACATATGCCCCCTTCATTTTTTTTCTATTTAATTCTTTTGTAAGTATACATAAGGGCCGATTAAGAAGTTCAAAAAAGCTTCACCATATTGAAGTATTTGTATTATTAGTAGAGATATACGTCTAACAATTTCTTTATCCTAACACCTGCATTGTTTTACCGTTCATTGAAAATGTGTATGTGTAAAGCGCAATACTAAAGTGTTGGTTACTAGTAGCATAAACAATGAACAAATATAAAAAAAAACAAGACAATAAAAACAATATAATCTTTAAATGCGAACATGCGTGTGTGGTTCTTTTTGATGCATGTATCAAGTCAAAACTACCCTTTTACTTATCTGAAGACTTGTGGAAAATAGTAGTATAGTTCGAGAAAATAGTATACAGACACCACTTGCCTTGGAGATGATGAAAACAATCAGTAAGATTGTTATTTCTTTAAAACAACCATTTGCATTAAATGTGGACTTAGTTCCCCGTTCAATTAAGAGTTGCGGTAGGAGCTATTCCACCAGTATTTGACCTCTAAGAATAAATTACGTAAATTCCACGAGGATGTTAAACAACAATTATCTTAAGAAACATGAAAAAATACTCACCCACACCAAATTCAAGGATACATGATAAATTTATAATTATAACATTACATTTATACTCTACTAATGAAAACAATAATTTTGTAAAAGAAATACACTTACCACCCAACAAAAACTTTGAAAGCGTCATATATTGCCTATGTGCTCTAGTAAATTACCAATCACGACAATTTAGAGAGGCAATCCACATGTGAACAAATCCAAAATCCTAATTTTTTTTCACCGCTTGATAGTAATCAAACATAAACAAAGATTAAATACAATATTACATTTTTTCTCTTCAATATTTTATAAAACAAACACCATCTATAAACTCGTGAGAAAACATACATTAATCTCTTTAAAGGGTCGTCATCGTTGGGATTTAATCATTGTTATATTTGATCACTGAATTATTTGGCAAGATAAGGTACATGACCAACCTTAACAATTTTGGTTCAGGACAAATTACAGTTCAACATCTTCAATAAAATGAATTATCAAAACAAATGTGCCTAAAATCAAATTATTTACATCGGTTACTGAGATTTTCTTATTGAGTTTACGGTCGTTTTTGTTCAACAAATACGGATTGTCAGATTATTTGCATAGATTAGTTGATTTTCTTGTTGAGTATAAAGTTGTCTTAGCAAAGAATATTAAAATGGATAAAAAGCCGTGGAAAAGGTCATGTATGATTTAAACTTAGGACCTTTTGCAAATAATGTTGATTTTTACAACCTGGCCTCACTGTACGATTTTCAAGTATATCACAAATATAAATTTTGTATAGACTTGTCGATATAATTTGACAAATTGCTTGGAAATGAGGTTCAGGACCGTCTTCTAACATCTTGTGCAACACAATTAACAGCTGGGTCCATTTTACAAAAGTCCTCCACTGCATGCTTTGGGAAATATCTCTCAATTTTCTATATATGAACATTGCCAGCAGGTTAGTCCGCACAGCACAGTCTGCGTTTATGAACATTAGTAGGTCTCTGATGTGCTTCAGATCTGCGAATAGTTTACTCAATATGCAGGCCTGTTATTATACGGGTCTGTAGTGCTTTTGATTCTCTATGAAACAGAGATATTTTAGCCTAATATATAGGCATGTTAAAATGTGGATCTGCTGTTTACTTTTAATTTTGAGTGAGCGATATGTTATGCTAAAGCAGTGCTTTATTGAAGTCGTTCCACTTGTAGCGGGATTCTTCCTCTTCAGCAGCACTACAGGTCTACAAGCAGTTCCCGCTGTTGTTGTCGCTATTCTGCATCTCGTATGACCTAGCTGTCTATTTGCTCAAGTGGGGCTTTTGTTAAATTTGTACAATTTAAACCTCTATCAAAAATTAAATGAGAGATGATATTAATCGATTCTAATTCTCACAATCAATTAAATATGAAAAACAAATAGAAAGATAATCAATTAATGTCAAAAGATATATTAATTGGTTTGAAGAATCAATCAAATAAGGATATATTTGAAAACAAATACCAATACGTTAAATTTGTGTTGAAATCAAATAAATCTTTATCTTTAAGGCAGTCTTCATCGTTCCACTTATATATATGAAGACATTTGTTTATCTTTTCAACACAAAACAACAACAGAGTTATGCACAAAATATCTTCAATAAAATCCATATTTTCGTATTTATTGTAGGGTGAGAAATTTATATTGAGTGATCTATATTCTTCTTATGTTGTGCTCCCTCTTGAAGCGAAGAAGAATAAAGCTTGTTGGGTCCGAGAACGTAGGCATAGTCGAACCTTATAATATCGGTGTGTTCTTTTCTTTTTGTTTTTTATCTATAATTCACGCTCTTTGATTTTTTTTTATTCTCTTTGTTGGATTGGAACTGTTGAGATTGTCTACAGAATAGATTATTGGATGTTCTGCTTCCGCTGCTCAAAACTTTGATTTTTCACTACAGTTTGGTATCAGAGCTTGCTGTTCTGTTTGAAGACTATTTCAGCTATGTCTAATTCTACAAAGAATAGCACCGGTAGAAGCTCTACAAATTATGGAGTCGATAGATTTAATGTAGAGGGAGGTTTTGACACATAAAAGATGAAGATGGAAGCGGTATTGAAGAAAAAGAGGACTTTTAAGGTTGTCTCGGATCCTGAAAAACTGAAGAAATTAGCATCTGAAGAGATTGAGAAATTGGAAGATGATGCTTTTACTAGCTTAGCCTTTTTAATGAAGTACTTAAAGAGTTTTCTCATGTGAAAAATGCTAAGGAATTATAGGATGCTCTTCAAAAAAAATTCTACGACAAGTCTCTCACCAACCACATCATCCTACAACAACAACTTCACTCATTCAAGCTGAAGCCTCAAACCGATGTATTAGCTCACGTGGATGCTCTAAACACACTTGTTATGAATCTTTGAGCAGCTGAAGTAAAAATTGAGAATGAAGCGCAAGCTGTCATTCTTTGCGCTTCAGTCTTTTATGTTCTTTTCTTGTGGAATATAACACTTTTGTTAACTCTATGATCCATGAACGCTCTTCTATTTGCTTGGAGGATGTGAAGACAAATTTGCATAACAAGATGTTGAGGAGAAAGTTAGCAAACATGAGCATGGAGAATGATTCCGAAGGCCTTATTGCGCAAAGGGGAAGAAGTAAGAGTAGACCCAAAATGTGGTGGAGATAGAGCCAAGTCAAGAGGAGCTCCGAAGGGAGTTTGTCATTATTATAAAAGACCAGGGCATTATATTGCAAGTTGCCCCAAGTTGGAGAATAAAAACAAAACCATTACCCAAAAGGCTTTAGCTTTTACAGTGGAGACATCAAATTCAAAGAGTGGTCCTGGCATTTTTACAGTTTCTGCCTCTTCTATGGAGAGTACTATGTGGATTATTGACTATGGAGCATCCTATCATATGACACCTGATAGATACTCTTTTTTCATTTATCGTCAGTTTGATGGAGGAGAGGTTCTCATGAAAAATAATACTACTTGTCGCTTGATTGGTATTGGAACGGTGAAGATCATGATGTTTGATGGTGTTGTTCATACTTTATGTGATGTCAGGCATGTGCCTGATTTGAGGCGTAGTTTGATCTCCGTTGAAGCATTGTGCAATCTAGGCTTGAAGTGTGTAATAGAAAAAGATTTATTAAAAGTTAAAAATGGCTCATTGCTAGTGATGAAAGGGGTAAAAGTTGGAAATCTATATTTGTTGAAGGGTACCATTGTTGTTGTAATGACCCGTAAAATATCACTTTGAAAAATTATACTTATTTTTTTAAAAGGTATTCAAAGGTAAGATTTTATAACACATATTATAATATTTTGAACAATAATTAATAATGATGATTTTATTTTGAGTACGTATTTACAAAAATATATTCTCCGAAAAAATATCGATAAAATGACCAAAAATCGTTTTATCGATAAACATCTTTTTAACCATCAGAAGTCGCGGACGAAATAGGATACATACACTTATTTCTCCACTTAAGTAGGAATATGTAATAAAATTATTTTATTTTATTTTTTGAAATAAATATCTTTATGACATCATTAAGTATGTCATCACTATTATATATTTTCAGGAATTTTAATTTAAGTTTAAATATTCAAATAATTATTTTAAAATAACTATGATTCATTTTAATTGGTTATATAATGATAATAAGTGATTTATAATGGTTTCATAAATATAAACTTTTTTTATAAAGATATACAAACTTTGTCGCATTTTGGTAAATCTACGTCGTATTTTTATAAATGGATTTTAATATGATTTATAGCTTAAATAATCTTGTTTTAATTATTTTGAAATGATAAGAAATTTATTTTCATGTTTTGTATACTTAAGTAAATAGTTTGATTAAAAACTGAAAATATGACCGAAATTCGGATTCTGAATTCATAACGTTTAATCAACGAAAGTTGTTAAAGTCGTTGCAACCTTGTTTTTGTGTCTTGTGCACATATATACATGTCATACATGCACATACACATACATACGTACACACACACACATATCATAAAATATCTAAGATATTGTAACACCCCAGATTTTTGATAACATTATTTAGGAGATTTAGTTAGATAGACTAAATAAAATAATGTGTTGATTAGGAGATTGAGATTTGATTTAATTAAGGTAGCCATGCCATTTTAACTAATAAATTAAATGAAGGGTTTAAAATGAATTAGAGGAGGGGTATTATGGGAAAGAGGTCATTCATATATTATCTTCCTTAGGCCGTGTATCTTAATACACGTTCATTCTCATTTTTAAAATTTAAAAGCAAGGCCAGCCACCATTAACAAGGAAAGAAGAAGAGGAAACTAAAGAAAAGCTTAAGGAAAAGCAAATTCAAATGAAACTCATTCAAATCTCAAGCTCCTTAATCTCTAAAGCAAAGGTGAATAATGTTTACATCTCCAGATTTTTATGGTTTCGGTTTTAAGATTAAACCCGGATGATTTTGCAAAGATTTTTCATGTTTTTGAATGATAAAATGATATATATACATGTTGATGATTTATGCATGTTCATATAGATTTTATGACATGTTTCAAGATGATAACTCTATTAAATGACATCCGTTAGCCTTGCGAATTTTTATGTTGATCTAAAAAGTTATTTTAGTGATGGATTTCAATTTTCAGAATATTCAGAATTTCCGTGGAATTGTTATGAATTTTCTGAGGAAGAAAATGGTATTTTTGATTATTAAATTATTTACGGGAAAAATAATTATTGTTTGAATCCGAAAATTTTATATGTTGAAAAGAATGTATTAATTGATTTCCTGGAATTTTTCCAGAATTTTCTAAGATGATTTAATATGTATATAAAATTATTTAAGGTATGTGACTTAAATGTTTTATATGATTATAAAAAATATTGGCGGTGCTAGCATTCATATAACTAGTATATATGAGAGTAATTTTGAAAATGAAAGGAATAGCCTTTGGAGTAGGCTTAAAAGTTTAAATCATACTTATAAAATTCCATGGCTTATAATGGGTGATTTTAATACTGTGATGCATTCATATGAAAAGTTTGGGGGAAATGATATACCATTTTCTAAACTTGGTGGAATCAAGAAATTTCTAATTTTAATCGAACCTTTAATAAATGGTAATAAATATACTTGGAGGTCCGGGATTGAAAAGAATATTCATTGTAAATTGGATAGAATTTTAATAAACAAAGAATTTTCTACTATATTTCCTAATTTTTTATGTAATACTTTAGAACATAATACAAGTGACCACACCCCTTTATTGGTTAGACTATTTCATGATGTAAATAGTTTAACTAAAAGAAATGTTCCTTTCAGATATAAAAATGGGTGGTCACTTGATAGTGAGTATAAAGAAATAATGAATGAGTGCTTTAATTTTTCCTGTGAAGGTACACAACAATATAAGTTCAGTAAGATGCTTAAGAGTATTAAATTTAATCTTAAGAAATGGAATAAAGATAGAAGTCAAGATAAGATGTGTATTGAAAAACTTAGAAAAGAAGGTGAAATTTTACAAGACATAATTAATAATGACCCAAAAGATATTGACAGTGTTAGAGTTTTTTTCTAATCAAAGTTACATTTCTAAGGAATTATATATAAATACAGTGAATTTAAAGAAAAATGCCAAAGTGGATTGGCCTACTCATGGGGATATTGTACTAAATTTTTTCATGCTAAAATAAGCAATAGAAAACATATAAATAACATTGGAAATGTTTTTGATAGTAATGGAATTTTGACTAATGACTCTAATAAAACTGCTCAAGAAGTAGTGTACTATTTTGAAAGTTTGTATAACATAGGGGGGATTGAATTTAATTTTCCTAAAATCATTTTTAAAACCAAAATCAATTCAGCAGTAGAAGATAATTTATTTGCTCCTATTAAAGGAGAGGAAATTAAATATATGGTGTTTAAAGCAGGTGATAACAGAAGTCCTGGGACTGATGGCTTTAAAATTTGATAAAACTCACTAGGATATGATTAAAGGTCAGGTTATTAATGTAGTTAGAGAATTTTTCAAAGAGGGTAAGCTTTTAAAAAGTCTAAACCACTTTTATTACGTTAATTCCTAAAAACAAGAATCCATTTAACATGGGTGATTATAGACATATATCATGTTGCAACTTAATTTATAAAATTATTGCTACAGTGATAAGTAATAGAATTAAAGATTTTTTTTTGCCATTTTTAATATCAAAAAATCAAAATGCTTTTGTTTTGGGAAGGCTAATCAATAAAAATTCACTACTTGCACATGAGATAGTGCGTAATTTTAATAGGAAAGTTGGTGATAATGTTTGTCTAAAGATAAATTTACATAAAGTGTATGATAAAGTAAATAGAAGATTCATACATCATATAATGTCCAACATGGGTTTCCCAAATAATTTTTATGATTTGGTGTATGAATGCATAAACATCCCAGCTTTTTCCATTTTGATTCAGGGTAAACCAGAGGGTTTTATTAAAAATAATAGAAGAATTAGATAAGAGGGTCCTTTACCTCCATATCTATTTACTATGGTTATGAATTTTTTCTCAATCTTGATGGAAATGGAATCCATTAAATGTACTATCAATCCAATCAACAAAGTGCAACCTACTATTACTCATTTGATATATGTTGATGATTTAATACTGTTTGTTAAAGCTAACAGATCTAGTGCACTTGCAATTAATGGTATTTTTGAGTGTTTACATAAGTATGCAGGGCTGGAGATTAATGAATATAAAAGTAAGGCATACTTCAGTAAATATTGCACGTGCAGAAAAGAGGTTCTTCAGGCATTACATATAAGTGAAGATAACCTTCCAATTAAGTACTTATGTCTGCATTTATCTGTTAACTAGATTAAAGATAGTGATTGCAACATTCTAATGGAAAAGGTACAAGAAAGAACGGAAACTTGATCAAGTAAATTATTATCAATTGCAGGTAGAATTGAACTTATCAAAACATTAGTTTATGCTATTATATTATATTGGTTGCAGACCTATCATATTCCTGCAGCATCAGTTAAAAAATTAGAAAAAAGATGTGTTGGTTTCTTTGGAAGGCAGATTTCATAAAATAAGTTGGGAAAAAGTGTGTAGGCCAACAGAGGAAGGAGGCAAGGGAATTTGAAATATGAATGATCTTAGTATTAAATGTCATTTAAAATTGTTTTGGAGATTTTTAAAAGAAGAATCCTTCTAGGCAAAATGGATGAAAAATAAACATATTAAAAACAATAATAATTTCTGGAATATTTTGCCAAAAAGTAATCAATCAAATACTTGAAAACGGATTTTAAATTGCAGAAATCAAGGGAAATTAATGTTAGAAAGAGTTTTCAAAGATGGAAAAGATACTAGTTTCTGGCTTGATCCTTGGTTCAACATGAATATTTTATTAATAGAGTGGGGTGAAGTAACTTAGTTATTTTTGGAAAAACCGATGCTGTAATGTCTATGATAATCAATGAAAATAGGTGGAAACCTCATGTGCATCATATCACTAATCACTAATCCACATAAAGAAAATATATGCAATATTGCAATTGACATGGAAGCAAATACAGACTATTGACAATGCGTAGCAAACAAAAGTGGAAAATTTTCTTTTAAACCGACATGGGAATTTATTAGAAATAATCATTCTACTATGGACTGGTATGAATGTATCTAGAATAGGGTCAATAACCCTAAAATGGAAATTTGTACTTATTTTGCTATCAATGACAGGTTGCCAACAAAAGACAGAATAAGTAAATTGGGGTATTCTGTTTACTTATTATGTCCATTATGTGAAAGTGAATCAGATCTACTAATCACTTGTTTTTTGAGTGCAGATATTCTTTTTACATTTGGAATAACATTCAGGAAACTCTAGGTATCAATCATGAAAACTATATGGAACTAAAGCAAGCAATAAAACACATCAAAGACAGTTTTAGTACAAAGTCTCTAGAAAGAGATTTTGCCCGTGTAATATTAACTACTACAGTTTATCAAATCTAGAAAGAATGAAATAGCAGAGTGCACAATAAAGCTAACTTGACTAAGAAACAAAGATGGATGCTAATCATTATCGATAGTAAAATTATACTGCAAAAGTTAAGATAAAGAATCGAACCGATCTCAGATATTTATCTGAGGTATGGGACAACGAAGCGGGAAATAAACATGTCGAAGATTATCTTCTCCAACCAAAGACAAAGCAGATCAGATCAGAGCAACATAGGCCCAATACTTGCCAAGATGAAACTTACTCAGGAATAGTCTATGAGCAGCCGCAAGTGGACAATCAACCTCGAAACTACTCAGATGGGAGTACTTTTAGTGGTATGGAGCAAATCTTTGCCAGATCTGAAAGTTTGTCAAAGGATATTCGCAACATCAGCTCAAAAGCAGAAATTGGTGGAATAAGAAACAAATTCAACGAATGTCTCTCGTATTGGAAGAGGAGAGGAGTAGTGGAGTTAGTTGTTGAGTTTCGAGCTGTAGATCTAGAGGAAGACGAGATTTTGTCTTACGTCATTTTTTGTTTTCGTTGTTTTAGTGTTGAGAAGTTTGTTGCATGGAAACCCCAAGGTAGTGCAGTGGTTAGGACATGCGGCGCTCACCTTAAAGGTCGAGGGTTCAATCCCCACCAACTACATATCCTTGTGATTTACCTGAAGTATGTGTTGTGAGTTCGGTGTATACTTTCTTAGAGTTTACAAGAAATGCTTGGTTCTCTAGGTCTTCAAAAAAAATGTTGTATGGAGGTGTGGGTATAATCCTAGATATATTAGGGTTTGTAAGCGGTGAAGTCGAATGATACCCAAACTTATATTCGCTTGGGCCCTATTTTTGTTTTTTAAGAAAATAGTTAGGTCGATGATATTTAATTACTTTGATTCTATTATACGTAATTTAAAGCAAATAGAACACGGTGTATAACATGATTTAAGATATAATGCATGTTTCATTTTTGTCATATTCATAAGCATATTGCCCAAAATTATATTAGGTGGATTCATGCCGGCTCTCCAGTTCTGGTTGCCCTAGGCAACCTAAGAAAAAAATAAAATGACTTCACTAGTTACTTCCAGATTCAAACTTACACCATCCCTTCCAATGCTTTTGTTGCCCTACCAGATGAGCTAAAGATAACAGTGCAAATGGATTATATACTATCCTTCATATTTTCGACATTTGCTTTTGACCTCACCAGCCCTGGTTGCCCTGTCGAGGGGGGTTGCCCAGTGCGGTTGTCTAGCCCGCCTGGCCCTAAAAGGGTCTGGATGGATTACATATAAAGTTTATTTTAATCTTCATCGAATGTAGAAACCATAAGGTTAATTAGGCTATGTTTGGTTTACCGTTTTTAGTTTTGAGTTTTCATCCATACAAAAATACGCACGACGCATGTATATTATGAAAAATGACCATTTTAGAAAACGAATTTAACACATAAAATAGAAAACAACTTTTTTTCATTTTTCGTGTTTTGAGAAAAATGGAAGCACGAGCAACAATTCATCCTTCCGTCGTTCCTCCATCCACTTCGTGGTCCCCTCCAATCTTCCATTCATTTCTTCCGACCTTCCTTCATTCTTCTCATATTTTGTAATTAATATTGAAAACTCAAAACATAAAATACAAAATAAACCAAACGACCCCTTAGGTTTTAGCACATCAAAGGTAAAAATTGCTGAAATTGCAAATACAATAGAGCAAACTGTTTTCGCGTTAACGTAGTCATATGTGAAAAGTACATAGAAATTTGATCCAAGTAAACTCAAGTAAACTCGGCCTTGAGTTATAAAATAAAACCATTAATCACTAGAAAATGTCTTGATGCACTAAAGTCATTTCCTTACAACTCTAAGTCTCAACATTTGTAATAACCGATAAAAGCGAAAACTGGGTTGACAAGTCATTACCCGAGAATTGGAAATTTGTATGAAAGCGGGTTATTTAGTTCTTGAGCATTCGATTTTAAACCGTTTACCAAATACAAACTATTTCCACACATTAATTGTCATTACGAACAAATTCCTAATTTCATCACTATATTCAAATACCATGGAAATTGCGGAAACAAATTCAAATCAAAATGTTATTATATTTCCAAATTCTAGATCATTTCTCTTTAGAAAATAATTTAGATGCATTAATCGATTAGAAGCGATTTTTTTTTTCTATTCTAATTCTCGAATAACGCCACGTGTATTATTTATGAGGTATTTTGTAAAAAAAATTAAACAAAAAAATATATTTTGGAATTTGGGTATATAATTGGACAAATATTAATGATTCAGGTTCGGTACATATAATCTAACGATTCACGTAAAAAAAAAAACCTTTTCCACGGTATCGTAGAACGAGCTACGTTTCACAAATCTATTTGACAATGTTTGGATGTGCTCATGATGAATTCACAATTCTGTATGTATGTTCTATGTATGCACAGGGTCGGCTCCAGGGCTAGGCTGGCCAGGCAGCCGCCTAGGGCAGCCGCCCTCGGCGGGACAACCGCCAAGGAAAAATGTACCAATGATGAATAATAATTTATTAAGAAATGATTTTGATATATAATTTGGAAAATGGTTTTGTGGCACAGAGAGATCTGGAGTTCAAATCCCAGAGGCTACAAATTTTTTTTTCTCTATCATATTTTCGAACTTTACCGATAGGTTGCCTAGGGCAATCAAAACCGCTGAACTTTAGCTATAGGTTGCCTAGGGCAACCAAAAGTGTGGAGCCGGCCCTGTGTATGCACTAGGGGTGGGCATAAACCACACCGCTATACGGAAACCGTTCGAATCGAACCGCAAAAACGGTGCGGAAACCCGCACCGAATCTTCTAAATAAAGCAAATACCTCAAACCGAACCGACCCGCATCGATACGGTTCGGTTGCGGTTTGGACGATTGAGCCAACCATATTAAACCGGATTGAACCGAATATTTACACTAGTAATCTTATGATAAAAATATAAGCAACTCCTAGTTAGATTTTAATGATGTATATTCTATTTTTAGCATATGTTGTTATATTAATAATATTCGCTGCCGTAAAGGAAGAAGTTATAGTTTTGGTATAATATTTTTCATATATTTTTTGGATAAATGCTAATTATAATCTTATTCTAGTCATTTTCCTTGATGAGTATGCATTGATTAATGTTGATGTTTGGTTAATCTACCAAAAAAGTCTCACTTGTAGCTAAATGTCAAATTGAGTTATTCATACAGTTAAGAACTAATCTTTCATTTCAGTATAACATTGTGTGTTTTAACTTTTAAATTCAAAAGCTTCACACGGTTGCCTTCGTAAATTGATTGTTGATGGAAGTAACTCTCTTATTTCATATTTAACGTGGATTCAAACCGGACCGGACCGAAACCGAACCATGTTACATTCAAACCGAATCGAAACCAAACCGTTTAAAGAATTAATATAATGGTTTATATTTTTGATTAACCGTTCGATGCGGTGCGGAAGCGGTTTGGACTACAAATCGCACCAAACCGACCGCGTCCACCCTAGTATGCACCGTGTGATTTGGTCAAAGTTAATAAAAACTAATATTTCGAATCTTGATGGTAGGCTCTTGTACTTGTTTGGTCAATCCGATGAAATACATGTGTACGTAGTTGGAGATTTACTTCAATTCTACCGTACGTAATTTAAAGCAAATAGAACACGTAACATGATTTATGATTTAACGTATTATACATATTTCATTTTTGTCATATTCATAAGCATAATGCCCAAGATTACCTTCAATAGATCACATGTTAAGTTTTTTTTTAACCATCATCGAATTTAGAAGCCATGCGGTTAATTAATTTTTGCGCATTGGATGTGAAAAGAAAGCCAAAGTTGCAATCCAAAAGAACATGTTCTTATTGTAGTAATATAGTTATCGAGCATTTAAAACTGTATGTTACTTTAGTCTTACCTGAAGAGTAGTAGAGAATTCGATCCAAGTAAACTTGGCCTTGAGCTAAATAATAAAACTATTAATTCGTTCCGAGACAGCGTTTTGATGTACTAAAATCATTTCCTAAAAAATCTATGTTTTTGCATACTTCCTATTTAATGATAGTTGCAAGCAAAAATAAGGATGGTATGTCAATCACTCTAGAATTGGAAATTTGTATTAAAAAAAATGTTAATTGTTTATTAAGCATTAGATTTAAGAAATACAATATATTATTACATTTTCGATGTTGAGTGTCGTTATGGGTTAAATTTCTAAATCTAACGTTATATTCATGTACCTATCTTTTGTTGAAATGGACAGTCAACGTTGGCGTCTGCGTCAGACGCGTCGGACGCGTCAAGCGTGGATCCTACGTTGCTGTCCAGTTCAAAACAACGGCTGGAAATGAACCGTTCGCGCCAGACGCATCCAACGCGTAAGACGCCGTCTGACGCGAGCGGTTCATCCCCAAACGCCATATTTTCCTTCATTTCCTATATATATCAAACCATTTCTCAATCAATTCATAAAAAAAACCAAATAGTCTGAAAATTCAGCAATTTCTACAAGCTTCGCGATGATTTTTTCAGGTAAATTTTTTTATATTTGCGTTTTTTGTATTATTATCTACCATATATATATTTTTCAGATTTTTTTGAATTATTTTTTGAATTGCTTTTTCCAGAATTTCTAGCCACTCTGCTGCTTCTTCTACCAGAACCATCGTCGATTGGAATGCCGATAGGACAAACGTGTTCATCGATGTTTGTTTCGAAAACATTGATACGTGTGCTCACCGTGTTGCACAGTGGTATAAAGATATCACAGTCCTTTTCAACGAAAGAACTGGTTTGGATTACAACGCTGGGCAAATGAAAAACAAGTTTGATAATCTGAAACGTGAGTGGAGTCTATGGAACAAGCTGCTATAAATTCTAAGTGGCTATTGGAACGAAGAACGGGACGTGGTCGGTGGATCCGACGAGTGGTAGGATACAACTGCAGCAAGGTACCGCAAATAAAAACATGTCTCGCATGCTCGTTTTAGGCAGTTGGACGTGATTTTTGATGGCCGCATCCGAACTAACAAATGTCAGTTCATAATTCCACAAAATCCACTTGTTCAGCTATAGTTCGACGCACAGCTTTATGGCGATTATGGATGATGCTGCAGAGTTCTCTAATCGCAGAGCATCTAGACAGCAACGGCCCACTAGTGGTCCTTCTAGGTCTGTTGGCAATTCATCACATGATTTGTCTTTTGCTAGGTGTATGGAAACGAAGCAGGAGGATGACGATTATGAAGGATGGAAGATCGCGATTTGTTTGGCTGAATATGATAGCAGAGGTTTCAATCTTTGCATGCCCTGCTAGACAATACCAAGCAGCTTAGAAAAGCTGTTATTTATCTTGTTAGGTAGTTGAGAAAAAGAAGCTAGTTTGTTCTATCTGTATTTTATTTTCTGTATTTTTATTCGGTGCTTTTATTTCTGCATTTGTATTGTGAATTTTGAACTATGAATTTTTATTTTTGCACTTGTATTCTGTATTTAAAAATAAGGGAGAATTAATTTAAATGACAAAAATTTGTATATTTTTAGCCTCAAGGACACGACCTCAATATTTTAACCAAAAGGACAAATATTCTTCTAAAAATTATTCATAAGGACAAACATTTTTTTCAAAATTATTCATAAGGACAAACATTTTTTCAAAACTGCTATTCAACTAAAAACCGGTACCTAAAAACTGCTACCGATAACTACAAACTGATACCTAAAAACTGTTATCAATAACTAAAAATTTTATACCTAAAGAAAGTTGTCCTTCAGGCTAAAATACTAAAGGTCTGTCCTTGAGGCTAAAATGCTGAGAAATTTTGTCCTTGACAATTATTTACTGATAAAAATAATTAACGTAAATAAAATAATAACATAAACAAACAATAAAATAATAACTTTGCCTTTTTTGCGTTGCCTCTTTCTTAAAAAGAACGTATTCCTCTTTCGCGAACTTATCCCTTTCTCAGCCTCTTTCGTTTACTTCTTTCGTTTATCTCTTTCGGTTCATAGAAGAGCGCAACCCAAGTGAATTGGAAAACATATTTAAGCTAAAATGTTACAAGAATAAAAAAAAATTACCATGATTATTTCCAAATTCACACATCGTTCTTCTTTAGAAAATAATTTAGATGTTTTAAATAGCTAGAAAAGATCTCTCATTCTCTAATAATATCACTTATGGTATTTATGAGGTGTTTAGTAAAATAAGGTGTTTAGTAAAATAAGCGTACCTATATTGCAATTTTACATAGAATTGGACTTCACATTAAAAAAAAATTCTAATATATTTGACGTACGACTCAGAAATCTAACTGATATTGTCTAGATGTGCAAATGAATACATGATTATTGAATTCAACATGAAACTAACTCAAAACTTATTATGCGAAAATGTAACTTGGAGCCTTCAACTAGACAAACTGAAAGTGATGCCTAATGATTAAGCTTACAAAACATGAGTTACATAAAATTATTATTCTACAATATAGAAATATTTTCAAAACTGTTCTATTAAGAAACAAATTTAACAAAAAACAAAAATAGCCAGATGAGTGACATAAAATTTAATGAAAAAATCTTCTTTAACATAACTAAATTACCTGCATATTACATTTCGCAGCATCAAGGGGAGTTACAGCTGCATGAGCCAACCCACCACTCCACAACAACAACACAAACCACACCCAAATGTACTTGCCACCTAAAAGGTAGTCGAATACATTTCAATCTTCTCCATAAGTGCTTGCATCATAAAACTACCATAACCGCACAACGGTGAAAAAACCGACCATTAAGTTGTATAATATCAAAAGAAAAAAAGTATTTGTTAATTTTTTTTATTAATTATAAATTTGATGAAAAATTAACTGCTGTTTAGAAAAAATGAAGTAATCGAAAAAGTGTAAATCCAATTATACTAAGAATTTTACATGTAAGCCAGCTTGATACTAAGTATTGCTATCAATGTATTGGTATAAATCACTCATAAGCACAGGTAATTTTGAGCTTCTTTGTAGCTATAAATCATTATTGGATTTAAAAAATAAAGAAAAAAATTCAAGCAAATATCAGCTCAAAACATATCATTATAATTGTGAATATGTAATTAAAGAAGATGAAAAATGTAAGAATAGATGTAATAAATAAATCACATATTATTGAACTACAATATTTAAGTAAATTACCCGGAAGTACTTTTGTTATTCAAAAAACCAACATTGACAAAATAAAAACTAAAAAAAAGATAACTAAGGCCCCGTTTGGTTTGCAATTTTTAGTTTTGTATTTTCATCTAAACAAAAATTCGCATTTATTATGTATTGTTGAAAAACAGATAATTTTGAGAAATGAAACTTAACATAGAAAATAGAAAACAAGTTTATTCGATTTTTTGTGTTTTGAGATATAACAAAAGAATGGAAAGCAATTCATCTCCTTCATTTTCCGTTCATCATCGCGATGGCTAAGAATTGTAAAAAATTTCCCACATTTTCTTGTATTTTGTAGTGTATGTTGAAAACGCAGAACACAAAACTCAAAACGAAATCAAACGGGGCCTAAACTTTGCTCTATCATTTTTGATATTTCTTCCAACAAAAAACTTGATTCAGCCGAATAATCAATAACTGATTGAGACACATAACAAGACCTAGCATTTTAATTTATAAAATAAAATAATTGCAAGCGAATGCTTCAATTAGTACTTAGTAGTGAGGGGGCACCATTCTTTGCTAGCATAAACTGTACTAATTATGCCATAAACTCTTTTGTTGGCATGCATTGTTAAGTGACAAACTTGGTGAACAAGAAAAAGAAATTGCATTATTGGCTAGAGTAATTATATTCACACAGATTATTCAATGATATTTAAGAATGACCTTTAACAGGACACTAAGGTAGTGTTTGGTTTACGTTTTTTAGTTTTGAGTTTTCGTCCATACAAAAATGCGCACGACGCATGTATATTGTGGAAAACGAGCAATTTAGAAAACAAAGTTAACAAAGAAAATAGAAAACAACTTTATTTTATTTTTCATGTTTTGATAAATAAGAGAAGCACGAAAAAAAAATCCGTCCTTCCATCGTTCATTCATCCTCTCCATGTACCCCTCCATCTTCCACCCATTATATTCGTCGTCCCTCCACTTGTCTCATTATTTTGTAATTGTTGTTGAAAACTCGAAACACAAAACTTATTTCAAACCAAACGCTACCTAAGTTTTTACAATTGTACCAGTTTAATCACGCATGAATCATTCAATGATATTTTGGAATATAAAAAACGTTCTACAGTTCTGAAAATATAGCATAGCTGATTATACCATACCACATCAAATTAAAATATGTCTGACTTTTCCAATCACAAGTAAACTGACAAATTCTATAGCTGGAAACCATACTACATCATAAGATACCACATTTTATATAACCTGCATATGATAATCAAATTAAAAGCTGATTATACCATACCACATCATTTACAATCTTTGTATACATAGTTGATATTATTTATGGTTTACGGTTCAGTAGGTGGCACAGTTATAATCTAACAATCTAGTAAAAATGTATTTGTTATCATTTATATTGTTCACTTCGTTACATCAACTATGCACTAGTCTTGCTAATTAATGTGCGAAGCAATCTAACAGGCACTAAAGTGCCAACTTTAATAAAGGAGCAATGAATTAATTTGTAATGAATTTAAACAACAATTGTAAATAAAGTAGTACAACCCATTTATCTAAACATGCAGGAACCCTTGTGGTCATAACTTTGTCTCAATCCATAAGCTGGAAAAAAAAATCTGATCATGTACAGCCTTTTGTTGAATAGTAACTAATACGTGTCGTTTTATTTTCTTTTGATTCTTCTTCTATCCACTAGAATGCTTAAATAATACCTGCAAACAAAATATAACAGTCATTCAAATGCTTAAAATCAAAATAAATTATCTTTGGCTTTCGATAACAAATTTAAAAATTGTATAAACAAATTTGTGAACGAGGACTACGATTATAAACTATTTGTGACAAAATATAACATGACATTCAAACAACTATGATGCACAACAAGGTAGTGATTTTTGTAATAGTTTAGCACTCGTTACATGATGAAAAATCAAGAGATCAGGATACATGGAAGGAAGAGCACAACAAAAATCAAAAGATTGATCTAATCAATAACTGCATAAAAATAATCTAATCAAGAAATTAACAATAAAAAACGTACCTAGCCGCTTGCTCGGAAAAATACTTCTCTGACTACCTCTGCCTCAAGGCATGCAAATCACCACCAGTGCAGTACTCCATGACCAAACAAGAAAACTTTCTTCTGTATTTATCAAGCAACAATGCATAAATTGCAAAAATTCCATAGCGACCCCTTATTTTATCAAATCAAAGGGTGCAACTACTAAAATAAGAGCATGTACCTGTTTGAAGCTAGATTGGAGAACTTTCATTGCAAAAGAGGCAACTTTATACATGATCTCTCGATTCACAAAATCATAATATGGAAACTACATGAAATAGAAATTGCAAAATGTTAGCACTCATTTTGTAGAAATTGAAATTCAAAAAAAATATAAAAAGCACTAAAAATTGTTATACGTCTAGTATACCAAAACAGAGAATAATCAATTATAAACTCGTCTCACAAGTTTATTAATCAGATTTCCACTACTCTGGAAGTCTGTATTAGCTAATTTAAGCAATAATTATGTCGTAATTAAATTACAACAACAAACTAACAACTATAGCAATAACTATAGCGATAGATCAAACGTAATACTATTTACAGAAATAGCACAACGTAGAAAACGAAAATGATAGATATATATAAATATATAAATCAATTATAAATCTAACCGATTGAAGAAGGAAATTCCGTCTGAGGCTTGTCGTAACAATTTCCTTAAGACTTTATTTAAATTCTCCCAAGATACAACAGACGTAATCTGCACGAGATTGTAATGTGTATATCAACTCTGTAATATATTGTATAGAGCAGTAGAAAAAGAAGAAGCAGAAGAAATTAGAACTGGAATGAAATGAGAATGTGATCAGTATTCACTTCTATTTATAATTTTGCCCGCACCCCTTCGAACAGTCGCATCTGCCTGAAAGGTAGCACCCATTGCCTTTCATTGCTATTGTTCGTTAACGGGCCGCACCCGTTCGCTACTGGTTCTACGTTCGCACCAGTTGCTGCCATAAATCGCACTCGCTCACGTCTAACGGGTCGCACCCACTTTCGTCTGCTAATGGATGCGTCTATTCGCCAAAAAACCCGCGCCCGCTTCAGAAGTCGCACCTCCTCAGTCAATCCGCGTCCGCTTATGAATAGATTCGCACCTGTTCGTATAGCCTGCAACTATCAGAAAACCCGGCCCAGTTTTGCAGTAAAAATAGGATCATATTAGACCCGAGCCCGGCCCGGTTCGGTCGGTCGGACAGCGGCGGCGCGCACGCGCGTGTGGTGGTGATGCATGATCTCCCTCCTCACAACGAAGCAAACATTTGGGTGCCCCAAGGCCCCAACCCCTTCATTGCAAAGCTATTAATATACTAGAATAGTTTGCAATTTTTGGCGATGTGGGACTATGTTATTTTCATTCAATTTACTATTTAGGAATTCCAACAATCCCCCACATGAATGATAATATACATATCCCCCACACAAAGCGAAATATCACAGAGTACATATGGAATAATGTTTTATCGTGGATAAGTAGATATTTCACTTTGAACTTTCGCTAGTTAAAACTTATCGGATCTACTTGGCTAGTCGGTGAATTATTTCATCTTGAACCGTCGGCCTTTATTGTATATCCAGACAATAAGCTTTACGAAGCATTGATTCCCTTCTCATCCAATCTCTTAGTTGTGTTCATTTTGGTCCTAAACAAATTTGTTTGGTTCTGCGAGTGTTTATAGAAAATATAAGCCTTTAATATTCTCATAGAGCCGACCCAACTCACACTAACATAGGTGATCGCAATCGTTAAGAGTATCCTACATATACCCCACTTGTTATATTCAAGATGTGGTCATCATTAAAAAACATAGTTTTAACCTTTAAATACTTCTGTAGGCATGCATTTATATTGTGCACCATAGGAATGGAGTTGGACTATGTCCAAGCAAATGCATTACGTCTTGAGTTACTCAGAACTGGTTTGCCTATTGATCCTAGTCCTTGGGATCTCCAGTCGCTAGGATAGGTTTCCGTATAAGATAACTTTTGGTGGTTTAGGCTTTTAAACACATTCCCCTCGATGCGCAATCAATTTTCTCTCTTGATAAACCTTTAGTAAATGGATCCGCTAGGTTATCATTTGTTCTCACATAATCTATGGAAATAGTTCCATTTGAGAGTAACTACCTAACTGTGTTATGGCGTCGACGAATGTGTCGTGACTTTCCATTATACACAAAGTTATGCGCTCTGCTTAGCGCATCTTGGTTATCATAGTGTATGCATATGGCCGGTACAGGTTTAGGCCAAAATGGAATATCTTCTAAAAAATGACGAAGCCATTCTACTTCTTCGCCTACTTTATCTAAAGCGATGAACTCTGATTCCATAGTGGATCGAGCTATGCATGTTTGTTTAGTTTATTTCCATGACACTGCTACCCCTGCTAAGGTAAAGACATAACCACTTGTTGATTTTGATTTCTCTGAATCAGCAATCCAGTTTGCATCACTATATCCTTCTAAGACCGCAGGATATTTTCCGTAATGTAAGGAATAATTTGTGGTATTTTTTAAATATCCAAGCACTCTCATTAGTGTTTTCCAGTGTTCCTTTCCTGGATTACTTGTATATCTACTTAGTCGACTTACCGCGTAAGCAATATCTGGTCTAGTGCAATTCATGAAATACATTAAGCATCCTATTACACGAGAGTATTCCAGTTGCATTACACTCTCATTAGTGTTTTTATGCAGTACTTCTGATGGATTAAAAGGTGTTCTTACTCCTTTAATTCCAAGATTTTGAAAATTTTCAATCACTTTGTCTACATAGTGTGACTGAGATAATTCAATTCCATTAGGTGTTCTTATTATTTTGATTCCCAAAATAACGTCTGCAACTACTAAGTCTTTCATATCAAAATTTCTAATTAACATCTTCTTTATGGTCTCTATTACCTGAGTATTTAAACCAAATATTAACATATCGTCTACATATAAACAAATCATCACATATGATTGTCCAATTTGTTTATAATAAACACACTTATCGCATTCATTTATACGAAAAGCATTTCTCATCATGACACTATCAAATTTTGCGTGCCATTGTTTTGGAGCTTGTTTTAGTCCGTATAATGATTTTACTAATCTACAGACTTTGTTTTCATTTCCTTTAGAAACAAAACCTTCAGGTTGCTCCATGTAGGTCTCCTCATCGAGATCTCCATTTAAGAACGCTGTCTTTACATCCATTTGATGAATTTATAGATTATAGATCGATGCAATTACTATTAACATTCTTATCGAGGTTATTCGTGTTACTGGTGAATATGTATCAAAGAAGTCTACTCCTTCTTTTTGACGATATCCTTTGGCTAGTAATCTGGCTTTATATTTGTCGATAGAGCCATCTGCTTTCATTTTCTTTTTGAAAATCCATTTGCAGCCAATAGGTTTTATTCCAGGTGGAATATCAACAATTTCCCATGTTTTATTACTTAGAATTAAATCAATTTCACTTTGGATTGCTTCTTTCCAACATGAAGATTCAGAAGATGACATTGCTTCCTTGTACGTTTGAGGTTCGTGTTCTAACACATATGTGAAAAATTCCAAACCTAATGTCTTGGAAGTCCTAGCCCTTACGCTTCTTCTTGGTTCAACTTCCTCAATCTCATGATGAGTTTCATCTTCATGTGAATTGCTTGATTCTTCTATTGTCCTTTTAGGGACCTTATTCCCTTCATTCCTTTTGTGCGGAAACACGTCTTCAAAGAATGAGGCATCTCTTGATTCCATGATTGTATTTACATGAACATTAGCTATATCAGACTTGAATACCAAAAATCTGTAGGCACTGCTATTTTGGGCTGGCCCTAGATAGTAACAATCTACTATTTTTTGTCCAAGTTTGACTTTCTTGGGAGGTGGAACTGGAACTTTTGCCAAGCACCCCCACACTTTGAGGTATTTAAAACTTGGTTTGTGTCCTTTCCATAACTCATATAGAATTGTTCCTGTTTTATTGTGAGGGACTTTGTTTAATATGTGATTAGACATATTTAACGCTTCCCCCCACAAGTTCGTCGATAGACTAGAGGTTAAAAGCATGGCATTAATCATGTCTTTTAACGTTCAGTTCTTCCTTTCGGCTACACCATTTTATTGTGGTGAATATGGAGCTGTTGTTTGATGAATTATACCATTTTCGGTACAGAACTGTTCAAATGGTGATTCATATTCTCCACCTCGATCAGATCTCAATATCTTGATCTTTTTATTTAACTGGTTTTCTACCTCAGCCTTGTACTTTATAAATGATGTAATTGCTTCATCTTTACTATTCAAAAGATATAAATAGCAATATCACATACAATCGTCAATAAATGTGATAAAGTACTTTTTCCCACCTCTTGTAGGTAACGATTTAAAATCACATAAGTCTGTATGAACCAAACCTATTGGTTCGGTTCTTTTATCAACAGATTGAAACGGTTTTTTAACCATTTTTGCTTCTACACATGTCTCACATTTGTAGTTCTTATCTACTTGGAATTTCGAAATTAATCCCAAGTTTGATAATGTTTTCATTTTTTGAAAGTTTACGTGTCCTAATCTATCATGCCAAAGTAAAATTTCATGCTCAAGCAAGTAAGAAACTTTAATATTATTAGTAGCACAATCAGAATACATAGTTTTATTGCCGATAACGGCTACATTTGCCTTAAATAGGCCATCACATAAATATCGCCTTCCGATATACATTACAGCTTTGGACAGAACCATCTTGTCTGACTCGAACACCATTTTGAATCCTTTCTTTGATAGTACTGAACCAAAGATCAGATTCTTGCGTATGTCTGGAATGTGGAGCACGTCATTCAACTTGACAGTTTTTCCAGAAGTAAACTTGAGGATTACTGTGCCAGTGCCTTCGATCATGGAAACAGCAGAATTATCCATGTAGAGTTTTTCTTTCTGATCGAATTTCTAATATGTTGAAAACATGGATTTATCAGAGCAGACATGACGAGTAGCTCCTGTGTCCACCCACCATTGGTTAGGATTCTGAACCAAATTGCATTCAGATATAACTGCTGAAAAATTGGACTCGTCCACTTCCATGTTGTCAACTATGTTTGTCTCTGAGTTGCGTTCCTTCTTGTGTCTGCAATCTCTAGCGGCGTGTCCCATTTTGCCATAAACCCAACATTCGCCATTAAACTTCTTGGTTTTATTATCTTTGGGTTTGTTTTCAGGAGCTTTCCTCTTCTTTGAGAAGTTCTTCTTTTTGTTGAAGTGGTCTTTATTCTAGTTCTTCGACCCTTCTGTTACCAACGCCTCCTCGCTTTGTTTGGTAATTCCGCGGTTATCTGCCTCAATCTTTAATCGTACGATGAGGTCCTACAAAGAAATCTCTTTCTTTTTATGCTTTAGATAGTTGCGGTAGTCTCTCCATGACGGCGACAATTTTCCCATGATGGCTTCAACCAAAAACAATTCTCCAACCTTATGACCTTCCAATTCGAGTTCATGAATGATGATTTGCAGTTCATGCAGTTGAGCAGTCATCGGTTTAGAGTCGACCATCTTGTAGTCCTTGAATTTGTCTACAATGAATTTCTTAAGACTGATATTCTACGTCTTGTACTTCGTGGCAAGTGCATTCCAGAGTGCTTTTGCTGTCTTTAGTGAAAGGGACGCGGAAGATGATCTTAAGGCTATTTAACACTAGAGGGGGGGGTGAATAGTGTTTTAAGAATTTCTTTAAAACTTCTTTGATTTAAATTGATTTAACTAACTTAATGCAAATACACAATCACAGATCAAATCACAGAATCACAAACAGATGCAAATATAAATAAAAAGCAAGTAAAGGAAAGAACACACCAGGAATTTTATACTGGTTCGGTGTTACCCTACATCCAGTCCCGCACAACTCGTACGGCTTTCTATTCAATAATAATCTAGATTACAATCCCTCGATTCCAAGGCAACGAGGTACACCCTCCAGATTCTCAGGTCTCTGGGTAGAACCACTTGATTCACAGGACACAAGTTCACCCGATCGATTTCCAAGGACACGATCACACCTTTATAACCCTAAACAAGTTTCTTTGAGTACAAATGTATCTATAACTCTGATAAGCACTGAGATTCTTTGAAGAGAGTGGCAGAGAATCAAACTAGAGATATTCTGGTTTGATTCACTTAAGATTTCGGCAGAATATGGATAGGATGATTAGAAAATAAGATAAGAGAGTAAAGAGGAGAGAAAATAAAGAAAGTAGTTACTGGAAAACGTCCATAACAGTCTCTATTTATAGAGAATGAATGGATGTGTCCATTCAAAGAGATTTAAACGAATAGACACTTCTTTTGAAAAACAACCTTTGCTATAACGGGAAGCATGTCGACATGACGAGTAACTATGATGTCGACATGGTCTAGTAAAAATGATGATTTGCTTTTCTTTGAAAATGATGATTTAAAACATATGCAACTTTATTCAAATGGACTCTATGTATTTGTAGAAGGTATTTAGAAGTAGAAATACTTATGAATATATATATGTATATATACTAAAATATATTTAAAATCAAGGTAAATAAACTAAAGTAAATATAATATTAAAATAGATTTTGAGGCTAAAATATCAAGGACAATTTTGAAATCAAAATATAACAAAATGATAAATATGATTTTGAGGCTAAAACATTTTTGGAAATGTGAACGAAGGTTTTTCTTTTGAAAAGGAATATTTGAAAATCATTTTATAAAACAAGAGATAATTTTGAAAATCATTTTGAATCAAAATTAGTGGATAACAAAATAGGGCTACTATCCGTTCCACTAGATATTTCGTGAGTTCCATCTCACTAGGGTTCCATCCCTTTAACAAGAACGAAGTGGATTCCATTCCACGAGTAAATTGGATAAAAAAGAATGATAGTGCTTTCAAGGAGTTTTAACAAATATCTAACCTAACTATATTATTTGTCTTGAACTCTTGAATATCTTGAATCTCATGAGTCTTCAATCTTGAACTCTTGATCTTTGTCTTCATCAATTTTGTCTTCTTTACTGTACAGTCTTCTTTTGTTGATACCTGCATATAGATTTCCTGCACATATATATTTTATAACACTTCTATAGTTGTTGTCATCAAAACCACTATCCTATGGACTAACATTCTCCCCCTTTTTGATGATGACAACCTTTGTTTATAAAATATTTATATTCTTCTTATAGCTCCCCCTAAATCTAATAACTCCCCCTTAATCTATGCCTAACTAACCTATTTTATACTTCTCCCCCTTTGTCATCAACAAAAAAAATGACATTAACTCCCCCTAAATCTATGATATTAATGATAGTGTTATCATTAATAATACTGAAACTAGATATAACAATGTTAAATATTGTATACTCAGAATGATATATATGAGTAATATAAGAATGAGAATAATACGTGTAACCACAGATTATTTTATTCATTTCAATATTACTATATACATGACTATTTAAACTTATAAACACATAACTAAAACAAGAAAATAAACAACTCAACGGTTGTTTTTGATGATGGGAGACTTGTGGACAGGACAATTTGGGTAATGGAAACAGAAATTTCCATGTTGTTCCACAATGTTCCCATAAGCATCAAAACAGACTTCCCCTACACATACTGCTTCATCATCAGTTTCTTCCTCCATTGGTTCTTCCTCTTCTTCTTCGTCTTCGTCTTCTTCTCCTTCTTCATTTGCTTCTATGTTAGAAGAATCTTCAATTACAATTGGATTGGCATGATTATCCATGAGGAATTTTTGAAGATTCCTCAGAATATTCCCTTGTTTCTCTTGCTCTCTTGCCATTCTCAATTGTTGAACTTGCATTTCAGTTAACATCTGCAGCGAATCATCAACTTTCTCCTCTATTTTGATGACACGAGCAAGTATGGAGTTTTGGAAAGGGCCTTGTGAAGGAAAAGGGAAAGGAACCGGTGAAATTTGATTAGGATTGGATGTGGAAGCCATGGATTTGATGTTTCCAGAAAGTAGTATGAAGAAATAATGATTGGAGGGAAGAGAAACTCGGAATGGGTGAATTAAATAACCACCCATTCAAAAATTAGAGGGAAAAACGAATTGTCATTTTTACCGTTTCATGTCGACATGACGCATGAATACTATGTCGACATGGTGTTGTAAAATGCTATGGTTAAGAAATCATTCATATATACCCTATGTATACTACTATACTATATACTATATTTCAGAAAGAGAACATATACCTAATTCTCTTCTTAACTTGGTGAAGACAGGCTATTTAATTTTCAGAATTAACGAAATCAAGAGAAATTTTCTCTTTATTTACGTTATCTCTTAGAAAATGGTGTCTAATGTCAATATGTTTAGTTCGGGCATGGAGAGTTGGGTTTTTGGACAAACTAATGGCACTAGTGTTATCACAGAAAATTGGAGATTTTGTGATAGATATACCAAAATCATTCAAGGTTTGTTGCATATACAAAACTTGAGAACAAGCTAAAGCAGCAGAAACATACTCTGCTTCAGTTGTTGATAGGGAAACAGTATTCTGCTTTTTACTGAACCAGGAAATTAAGGAATGACCTAGAAAGTGACAAGTTCCACTTGTACTCTTTCGGTCTGACTTACACCCAGCATAGTCAGCATCACAGTAGGAAACTAATTCAAATGAATCATTCTTAGGGTAGAACAATCCATAATCAAAGGTGTGTTTAACATATCGAATGATACGTTTCACAGCTTTTAGATGAGTTTCCTTGGGTTGAGATTGATATCTTGCACAGAGACAGACACTGTTCATGATATCTGGTCTACTAGCAGTTATATAGAGAAGTGATCCAATCATTCCTCTATACAAGGTTTGATCTACGTCTTTGGATAGATCATCCTTACTTAACGCTATATTGGTTGCCATGGGAGTTGGTTTTCCACTCACATTGGTCAAGCCAAACTTACTAACTAACTCTCTCGCATACTTCTCTTGACTGATAAAGATACCATTATCTAATTGTTTGATTTGTAATCCTAGGAAAAAGTTAAGTTCACCCATATGACTCATCTCAAACTCTTTTGTCATAATGTCAGAAAATTCTTTGTTCATGTCAGAATTGGTTGATCCAAAAATAATATCATCTACGTACACTTGTACAAGTTGAATATCATTTTTATTTCTTTTAATAAAAAGTGTGTTATCTACTTTACCTATTTCAAAATCAGATTGCAAAAGATAAGACCTAAGTCTATCATACCAAGCTCTAGGAGCTTGTTTTAGACCATACAGGGCCTTTTTTAATTTAAAACATGATTTGGAAATTTTGTATCTTCAAGGAGTGGAGGTTGTTCAACATAAACTTCCTCTTTTACAAAACCATTTAGAAAGGCACTCTTGACATCCATTTGAAAAAGTTTGAAATTAGCGAAAGCAAGCAGAATTCTAATAGCTTCTAATCTTGCTACGGGTGCAAAGGTTTCGTCATAATCTATACCTTCTTCTTGACAATAACCTTGTGCAACGAGTCGAGCCTTATTTCTAACGACCTCACCTAATTCATTTAATTTATTTTTATATACCCATTTAGTGCCTATAATGGATTTATCCTCAGGTCTAGGAACAAGTTCCCAAACATCATTTCTGGTGAATTGATTCAATTCTTCTTGCATAGCAAGAATCCATGAATCATCAGTTGATGCTTCCTTTGGATTTTTAGGTTCTATTGAGGATATAAAAGCAACATGACTCATACTGTTTAATTGATTCCTAGTTTTAACAACAGATTGCATATCTCCTAGAATATTTTCTACAGGGTGATCTTTTAAAAGCCTAATCTTTTTATTTGGATGAAAAGTTTCATTTGTAGCATCTACAGATTCATGATTAGAAATAACTAAGTCATCCTCATCATTAGTCTGATCAACTTCTTTGAAATTTTCATCAAAGGAAACATGTAAAGTTTCTTCAATAGTGTTTGTTCTTAGATTAAAAACTCTATAAGCTTTACTCCTGTTAGAATATCCGATAAAGATTCCTTTGTCGGATTTAGGATCAAACTTATCTAAATTATCTTTTGTATTTAAGATAAAACATTTACTTCCAAAAATTCTGAAATAAGATACCTTAGGTTTCTTATTGAAAAGAAGTTCATAAGGTGTTTTATTGGTTAGAGGTCTAATTAGAATCCTATTCAAAATATAACAGGCTGTTGCAACTGCTTCAGCCCAAAAATGTTTTGGTAATTTACTATCAGAAAGTAGAGTTCTAGCACACTCTTGAATCGTCCTATTCTTACGCTCAACTACTCCGTTTTGTTGTGGAGTTCTTGGAAACGAAAAATTGTGAGTAATTCCCTTCTGATTACAGAATTCCTCAAACTTCTCATTTTCAAATTCACCACCGTGATCACTACGAATAGTGATGATCTTGGAAGAAAGTTGGTTTTGAACTCTTTTTGAAAAACTTTTAAAATAATCAAAAGTATCACTTTTATGTTTCAGAAAGATTGTCCATGTATATCTGGAATAATCATCCACAATTACAAAGACATATTTACTATGGTTGATTGATTGAATCTGAGATGGACCAAATAAATCTAGGTGAAGTAACTCAAGAGGTTTTGAAGTAGAAATCATATCTTTAAGTTTAAAGGAACTTTTTCTAAGTTTTCCTAATTGACATGCATCACATATACTATCTACTTTAAATTGCATCTTAGGGAGGCCTCTTACTAGATCAAGTTTGGATAGTCTAGATAAGAGTTTAAAATTCAAATGTCCAAATCTCTTATGCCAAGTCCAAGGGTCACTTGTATTGGCCAAAAGACATAGATTATCATTTGAAATTTTCATACTGAGAATATATATATTCTTTTTCCTAACTCCCTCAAAGATAATATTAGATTTATTATCTTCGATGTGACACTTGTCTTTTTCAAATTTAATCCTATATCCTTTATCACATAACTGACTAATACTAAGTAGATTATGTTGTAGATTTTTAACTAACAAAACATTTGAAATAATAGGAGTTTCAGAATTACCTACATTGCCGATGCCAACTACATAACCTTTTGAATTATCCCCAAAATTAACCAATCCTCCATCCTTGTAAATAATGTCATTGAGTATCTCTGGATTTCCTGTCATATGTCTTGAACATCCACTATCAAGTATCCACTTGTTTTTCCTTATTTGCACAACTTGTCCATTGTGAATAGATTCATTTGTCGCCATGAAGCAAGATTCCTGCACAGTGAGCAACTTTTGTAGATTACCTGATTCTATATAACTATCATGCATCAATTTATGAGACCACAATGATTTGATCATTAAAGAATTATTTTTAGGAAACATTTCAAACTTAGCCATGAACTTTTCAAAAATCAGATTATGAATACTTTGAAAAACTTGCTCTGATACCAAATGACAGGGACGCGGAAGATGATCTTAAGGCTATTTAACACTAGAGGGGGGTGAATAGTGTTTTAAGAATTTCTTTAAAACTTCTTTGATTTAAATTGATTTAACTAACTTAATGCAAATACACAATCACAGATCAAATCACAGAATCACAAACAGATGCAAATATAAATAAAAAGCAAGTAAAGGAAAGAACACACCAGGAATTTTATACTGGTTCGGTGTTACCCTACATCCAGTCCCGCACAACTCGTACGGCTTTCTATTCAATAATAATCTAGATTACAATCCCTCGATTCCAAGGCAACGAGGTACACCCTCCAGATTCTCAGGTCTCTGGGTAGAACCACTTGATTCACAGGACACAAGTTCACCCGATCGATTTCCAAGGACACGATCACACCTTTATAACCCTAAACAAGTTTCTTTGAGTACAAATGTATCTATAACTCTGATAAGCACTGAGATTCTTTGAAGAGAGTGGCAGAGAATCAAACTAGAGATATTCTGGTTTGATTCACTTAAGATTTCGGCAGAATATGGATAGGATGATTAGAAAATAAGATAAGAGAGTAAAGAGGAGAGAAAATAAAGAAAGTAGTTACTGGAAAACGTCCATAACAGTCTCTATTTATAGAGAATGAATGGATGTGTCCATTCAAAGAGATTTAAACGAATAGACACTTCTTTTGAAAAACAACCTTTGCTATAACGGGAAGCATGTCGACATGACGAGTAACTATGATGTCGACATGGTCTAGTAAAAATGATGATTTGCTTTTCTTTGAAAATGATGATTTAAAACATATGCAACTTTATTCAAATGGACTCTATGTATTTGTAGAAGGTATTTAGAAGTAGAAATACTTATGAATATATATATGTATATATACTAAAATATATTTAAAATCAAGGTAAATAAACTAAAGTAAATATAATATTAAAATAGATTTTGAGGCTAAAATATCAAGGACAATTTTGAAATCAAAATATAACAAAATGATAAATATGATTTTGAGGCTAAAACATTTTTGGAAATGTGAACGAAGGTTTTTCTTTTGAAAAGGAATATTTGAAAATCATTTTATAAAACAAGAGATAATTTTGAAAATCATTTTGAATCAAAATTAGTGGATAACAAAATAGGGCTACTATCCGTTCCACTAGATATTTCGTGAGTTCCATCTCACTAGGGTTCCATCCCTTTAACAAGAACGAAGTGGATTCCATTCCACGAGTAAATTGGATAAAAAAGAATGATAGTGCTTTCAAGGAGTTTTAACAAATATCTAACCTAACTATATTATTTGTCTTGAACTCTTGAATATCTTGAATCTCATGAGTCTTCAATCTTGAACTCTTGATCTTTGTCTTCATCAATTTTGTCTTCTTTACTGTACAGTCTTCTTTTGTTGATACCTGCATATAGATTTCCTGCACATATATATTTTATAACACTTCTATAGTTGTTGTCATCAAAACCACTATCCTATGGACTAACATTCTCCCCCTTTTTGATGATGACAACCTTTGTTTATAAAATATTTATATTCTCCTTATAGCTCCCCCTAAATCTAATAACTCCCCCTTAATCTATGCCTAACTAACCTATTTTATACTTCTCCCCCTTTGTCATCAACAAAAAAAATGACATTAACTCCCCCTAAATCTATGATATTAATGATAGTGTTATCATTAATAATACTGAAACTAGATATAACAATGTTAAATATTGTATACTCAGAATGATATATATGAGTAATATAAGAATGAGAATAATACGTGTAACCACAGATTATTTTATTCATTTCAATATTACTATATACATGACTATTTAAACTTATAAACACATAACTAAAACAAGAAAATAAACAACTCAACGGTTGTTTTTGATGATGGGAGACTTGTGGACAGGACAATTTGGGTAATGGAAACAGAAATTTCCATGTTGTTCCACAATGTTCCCATAAGCATCAAAACAGACTTCCCCTACACATACTGCTTCATCATCAGTTTCTTCCTCCATTGGTTCTTCCTCTTCTTCTTCGTCTTCGTCTTCTTCTCCTTCTTCATTTGCTTCTATGTTAGAAGAATCTTCAATTACAATTGGATTGGCATGATTATCCATGAGGAATTTTTGAAGATTCCTCAGAATATTCCCTTGTTTCTCTTGCTCTCTTGCCATTCTCAATTGTTGAACTTGCATTTCAGTTAACATCTGCAGCGAATCATCAACTTTCTCCTCTATTTTGATGACACGAGCAAGTATGGAGTTTTGGAAAGGGCCTTGTGAAGGAAAAGGGAAAGGAACCGGTGAAATTTGATTAGGATTGGATGTGGAAGCCATGGATTTGATGTTTCCAGAAAGTAGTATGAAGAAATAATGATTGGAGGGAAGAGAAACTCGGAATGGGTGAATTAAATAACCACCCATTCAAAAATTAGAGGGAAAAACGAATTGTCATTTTTACCGTTTCATGTCGACATGACGCATGAATACTATGTCGACATGGTGTTGTAAAATGCTATGGTTAAGAAATCATTCATATATACCCTATGTATACTACTATACTATATACTATATTTCAGAAAGAGAACATATACCTAATTCTCTTCTTAACTTGGTGAAGACAGGCTATTTAATTTTCAGAATTAACGAAATCAAGAGAAATTTTCTCTTTATTTACGTTATCTCTTAGAAAATGGTGTCTAATGTCAATATGTTTAGTTCGGGCATGGAGAGTTGGGTTTTTGGACAAACTAATGGCACTAGTGTTATCACAGAAAATTGGAGATTTTGTGATAGATATACCAAAATCATTCAAGGTTTGTTGCATATACAAAACTTGAGAACAAGCTAAAGCAGCAGAAACATACTCTGCTTCAGTTGTTGATAGGGAAACAGTATTCTGCTTTTTACTGAACCAGGAAATTAAGGAATGACCTAGAAAGTGACAAGTTCCACTTGTACTCTTTCGGTCTGACTTACACCCAGCATAGTCAGCATCACAGTAGGAAACTAATTCAAATGAATCATTCTTAGGGTAGAACAATCCATAATCAAAGGTGTGTTTAACATATCGAATGATACGTTTCACAGCTTTTAGATGAGTTTCCTTGGGTTGAGATTGATATCTTGCACAGAGACAGACACTGTTCATGATATCTGGTCTACTAGCAGTTATATAGAGAAGTGATCCAATCATTCCTCTATACAAGGTTTGATCTACGTCTTTGGATAGATCATCCTTACTTAACGCTATATTGGTTGCCATGGGAGTTGGTTTTCCACTCACATTGGTCAAGCCAAACTTACTAACTAACTCTCTCGCATACTTCTCTTGACTGATAAAGATACCATTATCTAATTGTTTGATTTGTAATCCTAGGAAAAAGTTAAGTTCACCCATATGACTCATCTCAAACTCTTTTGTCATAATGTCAGAAAATTCTTTGTTCATGTCAGAATTGGTTGATCCAAAAATAATATCATCTACGTACACTTGTACAAGTTGAATATCATTTTTATTTCTTTTAATAAAAAGTGTGTTATCTACTTTACCTATTTCAAAATCAGATTGCAAAAGATAAGACCTAAGTCTATCATACCAAGCTCTAGGAGCTTGTTTTAGACCATACAGGGCCTTTTTTAATTTAAAAACATGATTTGGAAATTTTGTATCTTCAAGGAGTGGAGGTTGTTCAACATAAACTTCCTCTTTTACAAAACCATTTAGAAAGGCACTCTTGACATCCATTTGAAAAAGTTTGAAATTAGCGAAAGCAAGCAGAATTCTAATAGCTTCTAATCTTGCTACGGGTGCAAAGGTTTCGTCATAATCTATACCTTCTTCTTGACAATAACCTTGTGCAACGAGTCGAGCCTTATTTCTAACGACCTCACCTAATTCATTTAATTTATTTTTATATACCCATTTAGTGCCTATAATGGATTTATCCTCAGGTCTAGGAACAAGTTCCCAAACATCATTTCTGGTGAATTGATTCAATTCTTCTTGCATAGCAAGAATCCATGAATCATCAGTTGATGCTTCCTTTGGATTTTTAGGTTCTATTGAGGATATAAAAGCAACATGACTCATACTGTTTAATTGATTCCTAGTTTTAACAACAGATTGCATATCTCCTAGAATATTTTCTACAGGGTGATCTTTTAAAAGCCTAATATACCTCACACTAATATATCTCCTAGAATATTTTGGTTTTGAACAAATATGTTTGGTTCTGCGAGTGTTTATAGAAAATATAAGCCTTTAATATTCTCATAGAGCCGACCCAGCACACACTAACATAGGTGATCGCAACCATTAAGAGTATCCTACATATACCTCACTTGTTATATTCAAGATATGGTCATCATTAAAAAACATAGTTTTAACCTTTAAATACTTCTGCAGGCATGTATTTATATTGTGCACCATAGGAATGGAGTTGGACTATGTCCAAGCAAATGAATTACGTCTTGAGTTACTCAGAACTGGTTTGCCAATTGATCCTAGTCCTTGGGATCTCCAGTCGCTAGGATAAGTTTCCTTATAAGATAACTCTTGGTGGTTTAGGCTTTTAAACCCATTCCCCTCGACGCGCAGTCAATTTTCTCTCTTGATAAACCTTTAGTAAATAGATCCTCTAGGTTATCATTTGTTCTCACATAATCTATGGAAATAGTTCTATTTGAAAGTAACTGCCTAACCGTGTTATGGCGTCGATAAATGTGTCGTGACTTTCCATTATACACAAAGTTGTGTGCTCTGCTTAGCACAGCTTGGTTATTACAGTGTATGCATATGGTCGATACAGGTTTAGGCCAAAATGGAATATTTCTAAAAAATGATGAAGCCATTCTACTTCTTCGCCTGCTTTATCTAAAGCGATAAACTCTGATTCCATAGTGGATCGAGCTATGCATGTTTGTTTAGTTGATTTCCATGACACTACTGCCCCTGCTAAGGTAAAGACATAACCACTTGTTGATTTTGATTCCTCTGAATCAGCAATCCAGTTTGCATCACTATATCCTTCTAAGACCGCAGGATATTTTCCATAATGTAAGGAATAATTTGTGGTATTTTTTAAATATCCAAGCACTCTCATTAGTGCTTTCCAGTGTTCCTTTCCTGGATTACTTGTATATCTACTTAGTCGACTTACCACGTAAGCGGTATCTGGTCTAGTGCAATTCATGAGATACATTAAGCATCCTATTACACGAGAGTATTCCAGTTGCATTACACTCTCATTAGTATTTTTATGCAGTACTTCTGATGGATTAAAAGGTGTTCTTACTCCTTTAATTCCAAGATTTTGAAATTTTTCAATCACTTTGTCTACATAGTGTGACTGAGATAATTCAATTCCATTAGGTGTTCTTATTATTTTGATTACCAAAATAAGGTCTGCAACTCCTAAGTCTTTCATATCGAAATTGCTAATTAACATCTTCTTTATGGTCTCTATTACCTGAGTATTTGGACCAAATATTAACATATCGTCTACATATAAACAAATCATCACATATGATTGTCCAATTTGTTTATAATAAACACACTTATCGCATTCATTTATACGAAACCATTTCTCATCATGATACTATCAAATTTTGCGTGCCATTGTTTTGGAGCTTGTTTTAGTCCTTATAATGATTTTACTAATCTACAGACTTTGCTTTCATTTCGTTTGGAAACAAAACCTTCAGGTTGCTCCATGTAGATCTTCTCATCGAGATCTCCATTTAAGAACGCTGTCTTTACATCCATTTGATGAATTTCTAGATTATAGATCGATGCAATTGCTATTAGCATTCTTATAGAGGTTATTCGTGTTACCGGTGAATATGTATCAAAGAAGTTTACTCCTTCTTTTTGACGATATCCTTTGGCTACTAATCTGGCTTCATATTTGTCGGTAGAGCCATCTGCTTTCATTTTCTTTTTGAATCAATTTCACTTTGGATTGCTTCTTTCCAACATGAAGATTCAGAAGATGACATTGCTTCCTTGTAGTTTGAGGTTCGTGTTCTAGCACATATGTGAAAAAATCCGAACCAAATGTCTTGGAAGTCCTAGCCCTTACGCTTCTTCTTGGTTCAACTTCCTCAATCTCATGATGAGTTTCATCTTCATGTGAATTGCTTGATTCTTCTCTTGTCCTTTTAGGGACATTATTCCCTTCATTCCTTTTGTGCGGAAACACGTCTTCAAAGAATGAGGCATCTCTTGATTCCATGATTGTATTTACATGAACATCAGCTATATTAGACTTGAATACCAAAAATCTGTAGGCACTGCTATTTTGGACTGGCCCTAGATAGTAACAACCTACTGTTTTTGGTCCAAGTTTGACTTTCTTGGGAGGCGGAACTGGAACTTTTGCCAAGCACCCCCACACTTTGAGGTATTTAAAACTTGGTTTGTGTCCTTTCCATAACTCATATGAAATTGTTCATGTTTTATTGTGAGGGACTTTGTTTAATATGTGATTAGACATATTTAAGGCTTCCCCCCACAAGTTCGTCGGTAGACCAGAGGTTAAAAGCATGGCATTAATCATGTCTTTTAACGTTCTGTTCTTCCTCTCGGCTACACCATTTTTTTGTGGTGAATATGGAGCTGTTGTTTGATGAATTATACCATTTTCGGCACAGAACTGTTCAAATGGTGATTCATATTCTCCACCTCGATCAGATCTCAATATCTTGATCTTTTTATTTAACTGATTTTCTACCTCAGCCTTGTACTTTATAAATGATGTAATTGCTTCATCTTTACTATTCAAAAGATATACATAGCAATATCGCGTATAATCGTCAATAAACGTGATAAAGTACTTTTTCCCACCTCTTGTAGGTAACGATTTAAAATCACATAAGTCTGTATGAACCAAACCTAGTGGTTCGGTGCTTCTATCAACAGATTGAAACGGTTTTTTAACCATTTTTCCTTCTACACATGTCTTACATTTATAGTTCTTATCTACTTGGAATTTCGGAATTAATCCCAAATTTGATAATCTTTTCATTTTTCGGAAGTTTACGTGTCCTAATCTATCATGCCATAGTAAATTTCATGCTCAAGCAAGTAAGAAACTTCAATTTTATTAATAGCACAATCAGAATACATAGTTTTATTGCCGATAACGGCTACATTTGCCTTAAATAGGCCATCACATAAATATCCCCTTCCGATATACATTCCAGCTTTGGACATAACCATCTTGTCTGACTCGAACACCATTTTGAATCCTTTCTTTGATAGTACTGAACCAGAGATCAGATTCTTGCGTATGTCTGGAATATGGAGCACGTCATTCAACTTGACAGTTTTTCCAGAAGTAAACTTGAGGATTACAGTGCCAGTGCCTTCGATCATGGAAACATCAGAATTACCCATGTAGAGTTTTTCTATCTAATCGAATTTCTGATATGTTGAAAACATGGATTTATCAGAGCAGACATGACGAGTAGCTTCTGTCTCTATCCACCATTGGTTAGGATTCTGAACCAAATTGCATTCAGATATAACTGCTGAAAAATTGGACTCGTCCACTTCCATGTTGTCAACTATGTTTGCCTCTGAGTTGCGTTCCTTCTTGGGTCTGCAATCTCTAGCGGCGTGTCCCATTTTGCAACAAACCTAACATTCGCCATTAAACTTCTTGGTTTTACTTTCTTTGGGTTTGTTTTCAGGAGCTTTCCTCTTCTTTGAGAAGTTCTTCTTTTTGTTGAAGTGTTATTTATTCTTGTTCTTCGATCCTTCTATTACCAACGCCTCCTCGCTTTGTTTGGTAATTCCACGGTTATTTGCCTCAATCTTTAATCGTACGTTGAGATCCTGCAAAGAAATCTCTTTCTTTTTATGCGTTAGATAGTTGCGGTAGTCTCTCCATGACGGCGGCAGTTTTCCCGTGATGGCTTCAACCAAAAACGATTCTCCAACCTTATGACCTTCCGCTTCGAGTTCATGAATGATGATTTGCAGTTCATGCAGTTGAGCAGTCATCGGTTTGGATTCGACCATCTTGTAGTCCATGAATTTGTCTACAATGAATTTCTTAAGGCTGATATTCTGCGTCTTGTACTTCGTGGCAAGTGCATTCCAGAGTGCTTTTGCTGTTTTTAGAGGTTGATATACTTTGTATAGCACCTTGTCGAGACAATTCAGAATATAGTTTCTGCATAGGAAATCAGAATGTTTCCACGTAGAAACATCTGATTCCTTGCCTGGTGTAGGAATCGGTTCCTCCTCCTCGAGATACCGTTGCAGACCGAGTGTGGGGAGGTAAAATAACTTCTGATTCTGCCATGTTAGAAAGTCGTCACCATCTCCTTTAAAAGGATCGGGCCTGTTGTGTGTAGTAGCCTTTGTTGATAGTTCAACTATTGCCATCTCTGTTTTAGTTAAAACAGGAAAGTCTTAAGATGTTATACGTCTAGTATACCAAAACAGAGAATAATAAATTATAAACTCGTCTCACAAGTTTATTAATCAGATTTCCACTACTCTGAAAGTCTGTATTAGCTAATTTAAGCAATAATTATGTCGTAATTAAATTACAACAACAAACTAACAACTATAGCAATAACTATAGCGATAGATCAAACGTAATACTATTTACAGAAATAGCACAACGTAGAAAACGAAAATGATATATATATATATAAATATATAAATCAATTATAAATCTAACCGATTAAAGAAGGAAATTCCATCTAAGGCTTTTCGTAACAGTTTCCTTAAGACTTTATTTAAAGTCTCCCATGATACAACAGACGTAATCTGCACGAGATTGTAATGAGTATGTCAACTCTGTAATATATTATATAGAGCAGTAGAAATAGAAGAAGAAGAAGAAATTAGAACTGGAATGGAATGAGAATGTGATCAGTATTCTCTTCTATTTATAATTTCGTCCGCACCCCTTCGAACAGTCGCGTCTGCCTGAAAGGTTGCACCCGTTGCCTTTCATTGCTGCTGTTCGTTAATGGGCCGCACCCGTTCGCTACAGAGTACATATGGAATAATGCTTTATTGTGGATAAGTAGATATTTCACTTTGAACTTTCCCTAGTTAAAACTTATCGGATCTACTTGGCTAATCGGTGAATTATTTCATCTTGAACCGTCGGCCTTTATTGTATATCCAGACAATAAGCTTTACGAAGCATTGATTCCCTTCTCATCCAATCTCTTGGTTGTGTTCATTTTGGTTCTGAACAAATATGTTTGGTTCTGCGAGTGTTTATAGAAAATATAAGCCTTTAATATTCTCATAGAGCCGACCCAGCACACACTAACATAGGTGATCGCAACCATTAAGAGTATCCTACATATACCTCACTTGTTATATTCAAGATATGGTCATCATTAAAAAACATAGTTTTAACCTTTAAATACTTCTGTAGGCATGTATTTATATTGTGCACCATAGGAATGGAGTTGGACTATGTCCAAGCAAATGAATTACGTCTTGAGTTACTCAGAACTGGTTTGCCAATTGATCCTAGTCATTGGGATCTCCAGTCGCTAGGATAAGTTTCCTTATAAGATAACTCTTGGTGGTTTAGGCTTTTAAACCCATTCCCCTCGACGCGCAGTCAATTTTCTCTCTTGATAAACCTTTAGTAAATGGATCCGCTAGGTTATCATTTATTCTCACATAATCTATAGAAATAGTTCCATTTGAGAGTAACTGCCTAACTGTGTTATGGCGTCGACGAATGTGTCGTGACTTTCCATTATACATAAAGTTATGCGCTCTGCTTAGCGCAGCTTGGTTATCACAGTGTATGCATATGGCCAGTACAGGTTTAGGCCAAAATGGAATATCTTCTAAAAAATGATGAAGCCATTCTACTTCTTCGCCTGCTTTATCTAAAGCGATGAACTCTGATTACATAGTGGATCGAGCTATGCATGTTTGTATAGTTGATTTCCATGACACTGCTGCCCCTGCTAAGGTAAAGACATAACCACTTGTTGATTTTGATTCCTCTGAATCAGCAATCTAGTTTGCATCACTATATCATTCTAAGACCGCAGGATATTTTCCATAATATAAGGAATAATTTGTAGTATTTTTTAAATATCCAAGCACTCTCATTAGTGCTTTCCCGTGTTCCTTTCCTGGATTACTTGTATATCTACTTAGTCGACTTACCGCATAAGCGATATCTGGTCTAGTGCAATTCATGAGATACATTAAGCATCCTATTACACGAGAGTATTCCAGTTGCATTACACTCTCATTAGTGTTTTTATGCAGTACTTCTGATGGATTAAAAGGTGTTCTTACTCCTTTAATTCCAAGATTTTGAAAACTTTCAATCACTTTGTCTACATAGTGTGACTGAGATAATTATATTCCATTAGGTGTTCTTATTATTTTGATTTCCAAAATAACGTCTGCAACTCCTAAGTCTTTCATATCGAAATTGCTAATTAACATCTTCTTTATGGTCTCTATTACCCGAGTATTTGGACCAAATATTAACATATCGTCTACATATAAACAAATCATCACATATGATTGTCCAATTTGTTTATAATAAACACACTTACCGCATTCATTTATACAAAAACCATTTCTCATCATGACACTATCAAATTTTGCGTGCCATTGTTTTGGAGCTTGTTTTAGTCCGTATAATGATTTTACTAATCTACAGACTTTGTTTTCATTTCCTTTGGAAACAAAACCTTCAGGTTGCTCCATGTAGATCTCCTCATCGAGATCTCCATTTAAGAATGTTGTCTTTACATCCATTTGATGAATTTCTAGATTATAGATCGATGCAATTGCTATTAGCATTCTTATAGAGGTTATTCGTGTTACCGGTGAATATGTATCAAAGAAGTCTACTCCTTCTTTTTGACGATATCATTTGGCTACTAATCTGGCTTTATATTTGTCGATAGAGCCATCTGCTTTCATTTTCATTTTGAAAATCCATTTGCAGCCAATAGGTTTTATTCCAGGTGGAATATCAATAATTTCTCAAGTTTTATTACCTAGAATTGAATCAATTTCACTTTGGATTGCTTCTTTCCAACATGAAGATTCAGAAGATGACATTGCTTCCTTGTACGTTTGGGGTTCGTCCTCTAACACATATATGAAAAAATCCGAACCAAATATCTTGGAAGTCCTAGCCCTTACGCTTCTTCTTGATTCAACTTCCTCAATCTCATGATGAGTTTCATCTTCATGTGAATTGCTTGATTCTTCTCTTGTCCTTTTAGAGACATTATTCCCTTCATTCCTTTTATGCGGAAACACGTCTTCAAAGAATGAGGCATCTCTTGATTCCATGATTGTATTTACATGAACATCAGCTATATCAGACTTGAATACCAAAAATTTGTAGGCACTGCTATTTTGGGTTGGCCCTAGATAGTAACAATCTACTATTTTTGGTCCAAGTTTGACTTTCTTGGGAGGCGAAACTGGAACTTTTGCCAAGCACCCCCACACTTTGAGTATTTAAAACTTGGTTTGTGTCCTTTCCATAACTCATATGGAATTGTTCCTGTTTTATTGTGAGGGACTTTGTTTAATATGTGATTAGACATATTTAAGGCTTCCCCCCACAAGTTCATCGGTAGACCAGAGGTTAAAAGCATGGCATTAATCATGTCTTTTAACGTACTGTTCTTCCTCTCAGCTACACCATTTTGTTGTGGTGAATATGGAGCTGTTGTTTGATGAATTATACCATTTTCGGCACAGAACAGTTCAAATGGTGATTCATATTCTCCACCTCGATCAGATCTCAATATCTTGATCTTTTTATTTAACTGATTTTCTACCTCAGCCTTGTACTTTATAATGATGTAATTGCTTCATCTTTACTATTCAAAAGATATACATAGCAATATCGCGTATAATCGTCAATAAACGTGATAAAGTACTTTTTCCCACCTCTTGTAGGTAACGATTAAAAACACATAAGTCTGTATGAACCAAACCTAGTGGTTCGGTACTTCTATCAACAGATTGAAACGGTTTTTTAACTATTTTTGCTTCTACACATGTCTCACATTTGTAGTTCTTATCTACTTGGAATTTCGGAATTAATCCCAAATTTGATAATCTTTTCATTTTTCGGAAGTTTACGTGTCCTAATCTATAATGCCATAGTAAAATTTCATGCTCAAGCAAGTAAGAAACTTCAATTTTATTAATAGCACAATCAGAATACATAGTTTTATTGCCGATAACGGCTACATTTGCCTTAAATAGGCCATCACATAAATATCCCCTTCCGATATACATTCCAGCTTTGGATATAACCATCTTGTCTGACTCGAACACCATTTTGAATCCTTTCTTTAATAGTACTGAACCAGAGATCAGATTCTTGTGTATGTCTGGAATATGGAGCACGTCATTCAACTTGACAGTTTTTCCAAAAGTAAACTTGAGGATTACTGTGCCAGTGCCTTCGATCATGGAAACAGCAGAATTACCCATGTAGAGTTTTTCTTTCTAATCGAATTTCTGATATGTTGAATACATGTATTTATCTGATCAGACATGACGAGTAGCTTCTATGTCCACCCACCATTGGTTAGGATTCTGAACCAAATTGCATTCAGATATAACTGCTGAAAAATTGGACTCGTCCACTTCCATGTTGTCAACTATGTTTGCCTCTGAGTTGCGTTCCTTCTTGTGTCTGCAATCTCTAGCGGCGTGTCCCATTTTGCAACAAACCTAACATTCGCCATTAAACTTCTTGGTTTTATTATCTTTGGGTTTGTTTTCAGGAGCTTTCCTCTTCTTTGAGAAGTTTTTCTTTTTGTTGAAGTGGTATTTATTCTTGTTCTTCGACCCTTCTGTTACCAACGCCTCCTCGCTTTGTTTGGTAATTCCGCGGTTATTTGCCTCAATCTTTAATCGTACGATGAGGTCCTGCAAAGAAATCTCTTTCTTTTTATGCTTTAGATAGTTGCGGTAGTCTCTCCATGACGGCGGCAGTTTTCCCGTGATGGCTTCAACCAAAAACGATTCTCCAACCTTATGACCTTCCGCATCGAGTTCATGAATGATGATTTGCAGTTCATGCAGTTGAGCAGTCATCGGTTTGGATTCGACCATCTTGTAGTCCATGAATTTGTCTACAATAAATTTCTTAAGACTGATATTCTGCGTCTTGTACTTCGTGGCAAGTGCATTCCAGAGTGCTTTTGCTGTCTTTAGAGGTTGATATATTTTGTATAACACCTTGTCGAGACAATTCAGAATATAGTTTCTACATAGGAAATCGGAATGTTTCCACGTAGCAATATCTGATTCCTTGCCTGGTGCAGGAATCGGTTCTTCCTCCTCGAGATACCGTTGCAGACCGAGTGTGGTGAGGTAAAATAACATCTGATTCTGCCATGTTAAAAAGTCGTCACCATCTCCTTTAAAAGGATCGGGCCTGTTGTGTGTAGTAGCCTTTGTTGATAGTTCAACTGTTGCCATCTCTGTTTTAGTTAAAAATGGAAAGTCTTAAGACGTTATACGTCTAATATACCAAAACATAGAATAATCAATTATAAACTCGTCTCACAAGTTTATTAACCAGATTTCCACTACTCTGGAAGTCTGTATTAGCTAATTTAAGCAATAATTATGTCGCAATTAAATTACAACAACAAACTAACAACTATAGCAATAACTATAGCGATAGATCAAACGTAATACTATTTACAGAAATAGCACAACGTAGAAAATGAAAATGATAGATATATATATAAATATATAAATCAATTATAAATCTAACCGATTGAAGAAGGAAATTCCGTCTGAGGCTTGTCGTAGCAATTTCCTTAAGACTTTATTTAAAGTCTTCCAAGATACAACAGATGTAATCTGCACGAGATTGTAATGAGTATATCAACTCTGTAATATATTGTATAGAGCAGTAGAAAAAGAAGAAGCAGAAGAAATTAGAACTGGAATGGAATGAGAATGTGATTAGTATTCTCTTCTATTTATAATTTCGTCCGCACCCCTTCGAACAGTCGCGTCTGCCTGAAAGGTTGCACCCGTTGCCTTTCATTGCTGCTGTTCGTTAACGTGCCGCACCCGTTCGCTACTGGTTCTACGTTCGCACTTGTTGCTGCCATAAATCACCCTCTCGCGTCTAACGGGTTGCACCCGCTTCCGTCTGCTAATGGATGCGTCTGTTCGCCAAAAAACCCGCGCCTGCTTTAGAAGTCGCACCTCCTCAGTCAATCCGCGTCCGCTTATGAACAGATTCGCACCTGTTTGTATAGCCTGCAACTGTCAGAAAACCCGGCCCAGTTTTGCAGTAAAAATAGGATCATATTAGACCCGTGCCCTGCCCATTTCGGTTGGTCGGACCGCGGCAGCGCGCGCGCGTGTGTGGTGGTGATGTATGATCTCTCTCCTCACAACGAGGCAAACATTTGGGTGCCCCAAGGCCCCAACCTCTTCATTGCAAAGCTATTAATATACTAGAATAGTTTGCAATTTTTGGCGATGTGAGACTATGTTATTTTCATTCAATTTAGTATTTAGGAATTCCAACAATCCCCCACATGAATGATAATATACATATCCCCCACACAAAGCGAAATATCACAGAGTACATATGGAATAATGCTTTATCGTGGATAAGTAGATATTTCACTTTGAACTTTCTCTAGTTAAAACTTATCGGATCTACTTGGCTAATCGGTGAATTATTTCATCTTGAACCGTCGGCCGTTATTGTATATCCAGACAATAAGCTTTACGAAGCATTGATTCCCTTCTCATCCAATATCTTGGTTGTGTTCATTTTGGTCCTGAACAAATTTGTTTGGTTCTGCGAGTGTTTATAGAAAATTTAAGCCTTTAATATTCTCATAGAGCCGACCCAGCTCACACTAACATAGGTGATCGCAACCATTAAGAGTATCCTACATATACCCCACTTGTTATATTCTAGATATGGTCATCATAAAAAAAACATAGTTTTAACCTTTAAATACTTTTGTAGGCATGCATTTATATAGTGCACCATAGGAATGGAGTTGGACTATGTCCAAGCAAATGCATTACGTCTTGAGTTACTCAGAACTGGTTTGCCTATTGATCCTAGTCCTTGGGATCTCCAGTCGCTAGGATAGGTTTCCGTATAAGATAACTCTTGGTGGTTTAGGATTTTAAATCCATTCCCCTTGATGCGCAGTCAATTTTCTCTCTTGATAAACCTTTAGTAAATGGATCCGCTAGGTTATCATTTGTTCTCACATAATCTATGGAAATAGTTCCATTTGAGAGTAACTGCCTAACTGTGTTATAGCGTCGACGAATGTGTCGTGACTTTCCATTATACACAAAGTTGTGTGCTCTGCTTAGCGCAGCTTGGTTATCATAGTGTATGCATATGGCCGGTACAGGTTTAGGCCAAAATGGAATATCTTCTAAAAAAATGACGAAGCCATTCTGCTTCTTCGCCTACTTTATCTAAAGCGATGAACTCTGATTCCATAGTGGATCGAGCTATGCATGTTTGTTTAGTTGATTTCCATGACACTGCTGCCCCTGCTAAGGTAAAGACATAACCACTTGTTGATTTTGATTCCTCTGAATCAGAAATCCAGTTTGCATCACTATATCCTTCTAAGACCGCAAGATATTTTCCATAATATAAGGAATAATTTGTAGTATTTTTTAAATATCCAAGCACTCTCATTAGTGCTTTCCAGTGTTCATTTCCTGGATTACTTGTATATCTACTTAGTCGACTTACCGCGTAAGCGATATCTGGTCTAGTGTAATTCATGAGATACATTAAGCATCCTATTACACAAGAGTATTCCAGTTGCATTACACTCTCATTAGTGTTTTTATGCAGTACTTCTGATGGATTAAAAGGTGTTCTTACTCCTTTAATTCCAAGATTTTGAAATTTTTCAATCACTTTGTCTACATAGTGTGACTGAGATAATTCAATTCCATTATGTGTTCTTATTATTTTGATTCCTAAAATAACGTCTGCAACTCCTAAGTCTTTCATATCGAAATTGCTAATTAACATCTTCTTTATGGTCTCTATTAACTGAGTATTTGGACCAAATATTAACATATCGTCTACATATAAACAAATCATTACATATGATTGTCCAATTTGTTTATAATAAACACACTTATCGCATTCATTTATACGAAAACCATTTCTCATCATGACACTATCAAATTTTGCGTGCCATTGTTTTGGAGCTTGTTTTAGTCCGTATAATGATTTTACTAATCTACAGACTTTGTTTTCATTTCCTTTGGAAACAAAACCTTCAGGTTGCTCCATGTAGATCTACTCATCGAGATCTCCATTTAAGAACGCTGTCTTTACATCCATTTGATGAATTTCTAAATTATAGATCGATGCAATTGCTATTAGCATTCTTATAGAGGTTATTCGTGTTACCGGTGAATATGTATCAAAGAAGTCTACTCCTTCTTTTTGACGATATCCTTTGGCTACTAATCTGGCTTTATGTTTGTCGGTAGAGCCAGAGCCATCTGCTTTCATTTTCTTTTTGACCCAGTTTTGTAGTAAAAATAGGATCATATTAGACCCGGGACCGGCCCGGCCGGACGTAGGCGACGCGCGCGTGTGGTGGTGGTGCATGATCTCCCTCCTCACAACGAAACAAACATTTGGGTGCCCCAAGGCCCCAACCTCTTCATTGCAAAGCGATTAATATACTAGAATAGTTTGCAATTTTTGGCGATGTGGGACTATGTTATTTTCATTCTATTTAGTATTTAGGAATTCCAACAAAAATTGGTTCCAAATTCATTATGATAGTTTACAATTGATATCACCCATCTTATTTTATCATTGAACATACCATCTGTACCTAATATTGATCAAATATGGTAATGCAAACATAAACTGCTCACTGTGCACATGCATGCACACAGCGCATCCACCGTCAAGGAGTAAGATACTATATTATTAAAAAAACTCAATTCATGCCTAAACTACACACTTTTTATCCTTTAAACCTAACAAATTTAACAAGAACCAACTACCTAAAATAGTTATATGAAGTCGAGTACCGGTAGTAAAATAATTCAAAATATTTATCTATGTTTTCCAAATATGAGACATGCAAGTAATTTAAATCTCTTGCATAACATTTCTTCTGTATAATAGGTTCATCGGTTATTTGATATGACTCCAAATATTTTGATTAAAACAATTATCATAAGAAGATCTATACAATCTAAATTAAGAAAACTACCAGTCAAATCCCTTATACTCCACTTATATTATTTAGTACACTAAAAAAACAAAATAGGACTAATAAAAACTTGAAAATAGGGAAAATTTACCATATTGAAGATCGACTGCGTTGTTAACATTCCTTGTATATAATTGACACGATCTTCAGATCGCTCGTCATCATCCCGAGGCAATGGCGATGCATTCAAATCAAAACGATGAATAAAAGGTGTTGAATTTTCCTAAACATATTAACAATTAACAGAGAATTAGCTTTATCAGTTTTAGGCAGTTATTTTGTTATTTAATATATTACTATAGTTATCTATGTATTCCTACATTTTGTAAACTGACACTATGAAATTAAGTAGTAATTGGAAATTAATGAAAAAGGTATACTTCTGTATGTAGTAATTATCCGTATCCTGCTACTATGTCAATTTAAGCATATATCGCCTATGATACAATTTTCCAACTATTAACTCTAAGACTAGTTGTTTGGTTTCACAAATTCAAAACGAGACTAATTTTTTATTATTTAATCCTTGCATACTTTGTTTTATTCAACATCATCATCTATATAATATTCATTATCAAAAAAAAAACCAAACTTCTGTAAATACAAACTAAAAAATTTGATTATTTACAGTGAGATGTTGATCGGCAAAAAAATTAAAAATTAGGGTAAAAATATACTCATTTTCCCAAAATTATTGTAATAACTAGTATAAAGGAAAATTATTGTAATAAAGAGAAATATTGAAAACTAAATATTGTGCGGTTATACTAGTATAAAGGAAAACTAACATACATGGTAGCTAATTCCTCTTGAAAATAACAGTAGTAGATAAAGTAATCAACATTCAAACCCAGGTAATGATCAGCATGTAGATTTTGAATTCTAATAAATTTGCCTAGTGCACGCTATGGTCTTATGCTAACATTCCAAATATTATCTGACCTTTGAAATATTAACATACTCCAAAGATCCTGCCACTGTTTCTTACATTTTTCTGATGAGCTGATCAAACATGAAAAATAAAAATATACTGAAACATAACTTCTTATAGCAAATAAATAAATAAATAAAAAGAGAAAGGAAGAAGAAGAAAGTCCATTGCATCAGAACTTCAACTTTATACCCAAAAGAAAGAGCTACAACTGCTATAAGTTCAGAATAAAGTTGCATCCAAAGCTAAAATATCACTAGTTTCATATTAAAAAGAACACCAATGGGGATTCAAATAGAACTTGGTTTAACCCCGAGCCAAAATACTTTGCCTTGCTTGGCTTTTGCCCTACAGTGCATGCAAAAACTCCAAGCGGTTTACTGAACAAATCCATGCAGGTTGTACATGCATTAATGCTTTCAAACATATCTTCATCTGATTTGTCATCTCCAATGCACAAAACAAAACCAGGAGCATTACCGCTGCTAACCAATTGCCTCAGCAGCTTTTCCACAGCTATCCCTTTTCCAACTCCCTGCATATTTAGTGTTTTTTTAGAACACGGTTAAAACGAATTCAAGTATTACATTAAAAAAGATTCATACTTGAGGTTTAATCACCACAATGTGATCGCCTTTCTTAACCATAACAGGTTCATCAACTAGCAGCTTTTCAAGATGACTCATCAGTTCATTAGCTTGGCTAGAACCAAATGAAGGATCAGCGGATTGATAGTGCCATACTAAGGCACTCTCTTTTGACTCAATCCAAGAACCATCTGTTGCATCAGTGTACATATTCATAACTGGCTCTGCTATCTCCTTCCATTTGGAATCTACTGGAATCGAATTCAATTCCCATTTTGATGCTTCATTCCACCTAGAAGGATAGTATAAAAGACGACATAAGCATAAAATACTTCTGCAATATTCAATGTAAATATACCTAATGAAAAAGCCATGCTCTGCAGCAAGTCCAAGAGCGCCAACTTCTAAAAACCACTTACTAAGAGATCCTCGATCTCTTCCACTAACAATAAACACAATGTTCTTTTCATCGGAGCACAGTTCATTTTCCCAAAATTATTGCAATAACCAGTACGAGAAATATTGAAAACTAAATGATAGAATGGTTGAACATATGGTTCACAATCTATAATAAAAAATAAATTACATATATAGAAGGTTATTTGCCAAGTTTAGTACAATAAGCAGTAAAATAAAATTAATGTTCTCGAAACATCATGAAAGTCATTGCAATTAGACCAAATCCTAAACCAAACTATCAAATCTAACTATTATTTTTTCAATCAACAATGAAAGAAATTAAGTATAAAAAATATAATATATGATACCTGAACTAAATTGGAGGTGGTGAGGCTGCTGCGGCACCAGGTACTGGGAGGCAGGTCCATATGTAACAACCAAAACTTGGTAGCCATGACTGTCGAGAAAAGAAGTTGCTGCTTCCAGGCAGAAAAAGAAGAAGTTGACAAACTACAGTCAGGTTCATCGGTGATGGCCAAAGGACAATCAGAGTCGGTAATTGGATGCTGCAGGAAGATAACAGGTGCTTCAATGGGTGAAGACTTGACTTGAGATGCAAGATATTGGTGTGTGTCTAGGTGTGCACGTGCACACTGATACAGGGCCTCTTTAAGTTTGTGAATGGGTAATTTTGGGGTCCGTTAAAAAGAGGTGTTTGGGCTGTAATGTTTTTTTCCGGTTGTGTATAAATACAGTTGTAAAACTTGTAACTGGTGGCAGAACTTGAAGCTTAATATCATTTCATTTCCATTTTTTCTATTGCAAAAATCTAGTGTCTCTGTTCGCATTACTTTCCTATCTTCAACAATTCGTCTCTGTTTTCTTTCCAGTTTTTTTAGTTCTTCTTTTGTTAATTCTTTCAAATTTAAATTGTCAGTTGATACATTTTACTATAGATACTTAACAATAGTTGTAGTTCATTTGTCTGTTGTATGTTAAATTCAAATACTGCTCCTTGTTCATTTTTTACTTTAGTTTTGAGTTCTTGAATCTGCAATCTATTTACCTATTTCTTGCAAAACAATCTTGATCTAAATTCTTGTGAGATTAAGTTCTTTGTAACTGTTCAAACATGTCCAATATATATGTTATGCAAAGATCATTATCCTATTCAGCAGCTTTGTCATCTCCGAGAAAACTTTCATTTTTTTGACAAATTTCTTCGAGTTACAACTTGTCTTTCCAGTTCTTGATTTTCTTGAAAATTTGCAATCCCCTGTTCTTCAATTTTCTTTAATTCTTGTCCTTGTGTGCACATCTGCGACTGTCAGCCCATGGTCAATGGCAATGACCAACCGGGGCCTTTCAATTTGGTATCAGAGCAACCTCCCGAGGCTCCAGCGAATCCTCAACTCGATCCACCAATCACCAGCAACTCATTCCATCAACCTTTTATCAAGATCCATCATGGACGAGGCAAGAGGAGTTCAATCGACGAATTGAACAAGTTCAACAAGAATTATGCACTAAATTTGAAGGGTTCCATAATGTACTGACTGTTCTTTCTCGAGACATTCAATAGATCAAGAATCAACCACCGCACGTGCCACCTCCAAATCCATATCAAGAACCTCATTATTCCCACAATCATCGAAATTCTTGGTCTCCCCAAATACCTGGAGGTCCTCCACCTTCATATCCACCAAATCCACAACCTGTTCCCCCACCACCACTAACACCACCACGAATGCCGATACCACCAAGAAGTTATCAGAACTCACAATATTATCCTCAAGAACCACCATATCCTTCATATAACCCAAGAAATCCATACCCTATTATTCAGAGAATCCTTCAAGGAGTACCCCATTAGCTTCACTTAAACTTGATTTTTCGGTGTTCAATAATGAGGAACGAGTGATTGATTGGCTTCAACAAGTTGAACAATATTTTAGATTTCATCAGACAGATGAAAGACTGTGGGTTGACATTTGTTCATTCTACCTAAAAAAGGAACCGCTGCAATGGTATAACTGGTATATACATAATGTGCCTAATCATAATTCTTGGCAGGTTTTTAAGGAAGAAATCATGGTGAGATTTAATCCTGAAGAGATGGAAAGTCCATTTGAAGCCTTGACTGGGTTAAAGCAGACTACTACTGTCTTAAATTACCTTAACAAATTTGAACAGTTACAAATGGCCACAAACGCATTACCCCCAAAGTTTGTGTTAGACAGATTCGTTGGTGGGTTGAAGGAAGAATTGAGGTATGATGTTCTTACATCTAGACCAACTGATTTCAAAGAAGCTGTTGCATTGGCGAAGATGTTCGAAAGTAAGCATTCTTATACTAGGAGAAACAACAAGAATCTTAACCCTACCATGAACGTACAAAAGAATACTGCAACACAGCCTACCACCATTTCAAAAATTCCTACTAGTCACAACTTCAACCCTGCTACTCACCATAAAGATACACAGTTAGAAGCCTTAGCAAAAAGTATGGGACTCACTCCCAGTTAGTTAATTGAAATGAGAAGGCATAATTTGTGTTACGGATGCAAGAAAAAGTGGCACAAAGATCATAAATGTAAAAATCCCCAGGTCTACATACTAGAGGGAATGATGTCATTGGATGAAGAAGATCAGTTAGAAGGAGCTGACATTAAGGAAGTGACAGAAACTAATGATGAATCCTTAGCCATAACATTGCAAGCTATGTGCGGAATACCCACTTTATCTACTAGTAAGGTTAAGCGTAGTATTCAAGGTAAAATGGTTCAAATATTAATTGATTCTGGTTTAACTCATAGTTTTATTAATGCCACCCTCGCAAAAAAATTAAAGCTTAAGACTGAAGAATCAAGAGTCTTTGAAGTTGTGGTTGCAAATGGTGAGAAGGTAGCTAGTAATGGTATATGTCAGGATGTCATCCTCAAGTGTCAAGGCTGTATCATGCCAGTGGACCTACTTTTATTTCCATTGGATGGATGTCAAGTAATTCTCGGTGCACAGTGGATGAGGAGATTGGGAGAAGTGACATTAAATCTTGAGAAATTACAGGTTAAATTCAAGTATAATGAAAAGGAGTATATATGGCAGGGTATACAACAGGAAGAGTTGAAGATTATAAGCACAAAGGCCATCAGCAAGGAATGCACTCAAAGTCAATTCACCATGATGTTATATACTTTAAATTCATCTGAAACTTCCACTAATGATATCCCTCTAGAAATTGAAGGACTTTTAAAACATTTTCCTGAAATCACTACCAGTACACCTCCTCTACCTCCACACAGACTACATGATCATAAAATACCCTTAATACCAAACTCAAAACCCATTTGTATTAAACCATACAGACACTCGTACCATATTAAAAATGAGCTGGAGAAACTTGTTAAGGAAATGTTAGATTCTGGAATAATCAGGAACAACTGCAGTTCATATTCTTCCCCAGTAGTAATGGTGAGAAAAAAAGATGGAATGTGGAGGTTATGCATTGATTATAGGGCCCTTAACTCACAGACTATAAAAGATAAATTTCCCATACCTTTGATAGAAGAGTTATTTGATGAACTTTATGGATCAATTTGTTTCTCTAAACTAGATTTAAGATCGGGATATCACCAAATCAGAATGGATGAAGCAGATATTCACAAGACTGCATTCAGAACTCATGATGGGCATTATGAGTTCATAGTAATGCCCTTTGGGTTAGCCAATGCACCCTCTACATTCCAGTCTTTGATGAATGAAATCTTTAGACCTTACTTGAGAAAATTTGTATTGGTGTTCTTTGATGATATACTCATATATAGTAAAACTTGGTCCAAGCATTTAGGACAGTTACAAGTTGCTTTTCAAGAATTGAAACAAAATCACATGGTGATTAAAATGACCAAGTGTAGCTTTGCAAACGAATCTCTAGAATATTTAGGGCATGTTATCTCAGTGCAAGGAATAGCTGTTGACCCTAACAAAGTAAAAGCGGTAGTGGAATGGCCACTTCCAAGCAATGTGAAAGCACTAAGAGGTTTTTTAGGACTCACTGGGTATTACAGAAAGTTTGTAAAAGATTATGGCACCATTGCTAGACCATTAACCAATATGTTAAAGAGAGATGCATGTGAATGGAATGAAGAAGCTAGAGAAGCTTTCAAGAAGCTTAAACATTGTTTGGTAACACCACCAATATTAGCAATGCCTGATTTCTCACAACCATTTGTTTTGGAATGTGATGCCAGTGGATATGGCATAGGAGCTGTCTTGATGCAAAACCACAGGCCTTTGGCTTATTTGAGTAAGGCTTTACATGGAAGAAATCTAAACTTATCAACATACGAGAAGGAGTTGCTAGCCATTATCATAGCTACAAGAAAATGGGTACAATATTTGATGGGTAGACAATTCATTATTAAAACTGATCATCAGAGCTTAAGGTACTTATTAACACAAAGACTACATACTGGAGTGCAAAACAAATGGCTCGCCAAACTACATAGATTTGATTATAAGGTAGAATATAAGAGTGGTAGAGACAATAAAGTGGCAGATGCATTATCCAGAATAGAAGAAAATGAAGAAAAAAACTCTCAAGTACAAGCAGTTTCTATAGTACAAACACCATGGGTGCATGAATTAAAGGAAAATTTACAAAATTCTCCATGGTATCAACAACAAATGATGAGAATCCAAAGGAATGAACTACCTGGCAGCAAATATAAGTTGGTAGATAATTTAATTTTTCATAAATCTAAAATTTTAATAGATCATCACTTAGATATAATTACCCAAAATCTAGTAAAGGAGCATCACTCAACTCCATTGGGAGGACATTCTGGGATCAAAGGCACATTAAAAAAAAACTAAAACAGATTTTTTATTGGAAAAAAATGAGAAGAACTATGGAAGAGTATGAAAAAAACTGTGAAGAGTATCAAAGAAATAAAGGAGAGAACATATTAATTCCTGGACTTCTACAGCCTCTCCCTATTCCCGAGAAGATATGGTTGGATATTTCTATGGATTTTATACATGCTTACCTAGAAGTCAGAAATATACAGTAATATATGTAGTGGTGGATAGACTTAGCAAGTATGCCCATTTCTTCCCATTGGTTCATCCTTATACAGCTAAAGAAGTGGCTGCAGTCTTCTTCGATGGTGTGTTTAAATTGCATGGAATGGCAAGAACTATTGTAAGTGACAAAGATGCTCTGTTTACAAGTAATTTTTGGAAAGTAGTCTTCAAATTGCAAGGCAGCAGCTTGAAATATAGTTCAGCATACCACCCACAGAGTGATGGCCAAACTGAGATGGTTAACAAAATTTTGGAAGGATATTTGAGATGTTTTGTTTGTCACAAACCCCAAGAATGGTCGAGGTGGTTAACCTTAGTTGAGTATTGATTCAACACTACCTGGAAAGCTTCCACTAACACTACACCATTCAAAACAGTTTATGGCACTAATCCTCCAAACCTGTTGACTTATGTACCAAATTCTGCAAAGGTAGAACAAGTTGAAGAGGAGCTATAATCACGAGATGTGGTGCTGGAGTTTCTTAAGGACAGCTTGAGGTTAGCTCAAGAGAGAATGAAAAATTTTGTAGACTTAAGGAGAACAGACAGAGAGTTTAAAGTTGGGACTGGGTGTATTTAAAGTTACAACCCTATAGGAAATCACTACTTGACTTTAAAAGACTCACAAATTATCACCTAAGTACTATGGTCCTTTCAAGGTTGAAGAAAAAATAGGCAGGGTATCATATAAACTGCAACTGCCTGCAAGTGCCAAAATACATCCTGTTTTTCATGTTTCCCAGTTAAAAAAGAAAATCGGTGAAGGTTTGATAATACAAGAAGATGCACCTAATTATGTGGAGGAGATAGTGGATCAACTTGAGGAAATTTTAGATAGAAGAATGGTACCAAAAAATAATGAACCAGTGGTGCAAGTGCTAGTTAAATAGAAGGACAAACCTAGAGATGAAGCAACATGGGAAGATTATTGGCCATTAATTAGGAGATTTCCAACCTTAGACCTTGGGACAAGGTCTGTTCTTAAAGAAGCAGGGAATTGTAACAACCAAAACTTGGTAGCCATGACTGTGGAGAAAAGAGGCTGCTGCTTCCAGGCAGAAAAGGAAGAAGTTGACAAACTACAGTCAGGTTCATCGGTGATGGCCAAAGGACAATCGGAGTCGGTAATTGGATGCTGCAGGAAGATAACATGTGATTCAATGGGTGAAGACTTGACTTGAGATGCAAGATATTGGTGTGTGTCTAGGTGTGCACGTGCACACTGATACAGGGCCTCTTTAAGTTTGTGAATGAGTAATTTTGGGGTCTGTTAAAAATAGGTGTTTGGTCTGTAATGTTTTTTTTGATTGTGTATAAATACAGTTGTAAAACTTGTAACTGGTGGCAGAACTTGAAGCTTAATATCATTTCATTTCCATTTTTTCCTGTTGCAAAAATCTAGTGTCTCTGTTTGCATTACTTTCCTATCTTCAGCAGTTCGTCTCTGTTTTCTTTCCAGTTTTTTCAGGTTCTTCTTTTGTTAATTCTTTCAAATTTAAATTTTCAGTTGATACATTTTACTATAGATACTTAACAATAGTTGTTAGTTCATTTGTCTGTTGTATGTTAAATTCAAATACTGCTCCTTGTTCATTTTTTACTTTAGTTCCGAGTTCTTGAATCTGCAATCTATTTACCTATTTCTTGTAAAACAATCTTGATCTAAATTCTTGTGAGATTTAAAGTTCTTTGTAACTGTTCAAATATGTCCAATATATATGTTATGCAAAGATCATTATCCTATTCGGCAGCTTTGTCATCTCCGAGAAAACTTTCATTTTTTTGACAAATTTCTTTGAGTTACAACTTGTCTTTCCAGTTCTTGATTTTCTTGAAAATTTGCAATCCCGCGTTCTTCAATTTTCTTTAATTCTTGTCCTTGTGTGCACATCTGCGACTGTCAGCCATGGTCAATGGCAATGACCAACCGGGGCCTTCCACCATACGTCCAGCCGTGGGGTAAGGTACGGTCGCGATGTCGATCTCAGAGTAAGTAATAGACATTTAGTGTTTTGGATGCATTAATTTGGGAGTTGAAGGGGAGATTGAGTCGGCATCTCGATTTCATAACTTAGGGGAAATGTCAAAATTTGAAGGGGGAGAGTAGGACAATATCTTTATTAATAGTTGGTTTGGAAGCGCAAACTTTTGGTCCGACCGTACAATTCCAAATTTGCCCTTACTGTATTTAATACTGTATAAAAAATTTGCATTTTAACAATCATTTAAATTCTCGCTGTTGAAAATAAAAAATACTTTAAAAATATTACAAATGTACGGTGATAGAAACATATCTAGCTATGCAGCCATGCTATAAAAGGGAACGCAAAATAAGACCTATAATCAAGCATAAATATCATATCAATGACATATTCAAACCTTTATCATAGGAATATATAATTCTTGAACATCCTATAACCCCTATAAATATCATATCAACTTTTCTTCAGCTCTTCACTTTGTCATTCACAATTAATTCATCTTTCATTACCCCTCCATCACTTCCACTCCACTGTTCTCCCCTCTTCACCGTTCAATATTGTAGTTGGTTTCACGAGGAAGAAAATTTGCTTGGTTCAGGTAAAACATGAAATATTTTGCTATAAAATTTTCTACTGATATTATATCTTTACTACTATATGATAGGCACATAAAGTACATAAATCATTGCCTCCAACTATTTTACTTTCTTAGGTTTATACAGTCAAATGTCTTTTTTTTTGCACAGTATCATTGTCTCAGACATGCATAGTTTTACATATAAAAGCTTTAAGTATATTTGGTTCTCAAATATGTATATACAGTTGTGAATATTTACATCTTCAAATGTATAAGTTTTTCATATATGTGGCAACATACATATATGGTTTTGAGCATGCATTTGGATTCATAAGCGGTGGTTTTAGACACACTGATCTTGAGTGTGTGTGTGTATTAATGAAGTTTTAAGTATGCTATCTTACAGAATCAGTCTCATATATTCCCAAGGTTTCGAATATATACATTTGAGTTTCCAGTGTATGAACTTTTGAGTATAAATCATTTAAAAAAGAATTAAACGAGAGTTCAAATGCGCATAGTTTTGGATATATAAAGAATCATAGAGTTTTGAATATATTTGGTTTAGATCTTGATAAGTATAGATTTTAAATGCCTGTAATTGTCAGAAATATATGTGAGATTTTATTAATATACTTACATAATAGTTCCAGACATTTATATATACTTGGTTTTATAAATAAAGCCTTTGAATATAGGCTCCAAACATTTAAAGTTGATGATAACTAGGTTGTATGCTGTTAAAATTTTAAAAATAACTATAGAAGATGATATCGTTCGAATGCTTATAACCTGGATTCAGTAGCGAAAGACCAATTCATACATCTAAAATATGACCGTGTACACGGTGTTTGATTATTGCATTGAAAAACAAAACAAATGTAAATATTGAATGACTTTAAAACCATGGATCGAACGTTGTCAAAATGAACAACCAAAGAAAAAAATCTTGGGATTTACCTTTAGAAAGAAAAAAGAACAAAAAAAGAAAGTTCAATACGATAAACAAAGGTCGAGTCAAAACGTTGATATATCTTCAAAAGCATCTCCAACGAAGGATAGTGCACATGTCGAACAACCAACAAATTCTGATAAAAAGTCTCTCTCAACAGATGATTTTTGGAATCATAAATTTATTTCTGAAGTGGTAAGTGATATATCGATCAAGAAATTGAAAAAATAATATAATTAAATTTTATTGCCTTATCAGTTTTCTTTTCATGTTTTTGCAGGTAAAATTTATGGAGCAAAATGGTTGGTGATAATTATGCAATAAATTTGAATCAAAAGTCACTATGTAGAATAAAAAAATTAACATTTATTAGTAGTACTTTTTAGATGTTGCAGTCCTTATTATTAATAAGGAAATCACTATATATTCTCTACTTTTATGTTTTCCAATTTTGAAATAAAATTCTGATTTATATTAATGTTTGCAAATAGTATAATTACCTTATCTTTTATGTGGTGTTCGAATTCAGTTTCATTCTAACAATTTTACTATTGTAGTTAAATGTTATGTGAAAGAAAGTATTTGAGGTTAAAAAGTTAATAACCTAACCATATTTTCTTTCCAGCCGGCTGTATATTAAAGATGAATAGCCAATAGAGAAAAAATAGAAGAACAAATATTTTAAGTGATGAACAAAGAGAAATGCAACGTATGAGAGATAGAGAATGAAGGAGAGCTATGAGTCAGGAGCAAAGGGAAAATTATCTAGCTCGGCGTCGTGAAATGTATCGACAAAGAAGAGAAAGATCCCAAAATGCATATTTAGGAAGAAATATAAATCCTACAAGCAATGAATCTCATATTTACCAGCAAGACAGAAATCCAAGAATACAAATTAAACAAACTGAAACAACATCTATTGAGGAAAGAGAACATATTGTAAATAATATGTCACAATCTACCCAAGAGCAGAGACAATCATCACAAAATAATAATCAACTACAAAGACGTCAAACTGTGCGAAAAAATGTTAGAACTCACAATGTTGCAAAAAATTTCAAAGATCATACTAGATTTCGAAAGCATTTATTGAAACAGCCGACATTTTGTCAACATTGTTTGGGAAGTTATTTCAATACGAGAGTGCATCATTGTGTTGTTCAAATGGAAGAACCATACTCCCCCCGTGCATTCACCAAATGAGCTCTTGGAGCTCTACATGTTAGGTGTGGCTCGCATTGTAAATGGAGTGGGTGCGTGGATTGAATGGTTAAAGTCTCACATCGCAAGATATTTAGAATAATCGTGGTAAATATATGGGATTGGTGGCACGTAACATTGGAGATTCCTTTTGTTACAATGTGATGCCAAGAACAGATTATATGCTCGATGGAGGCGATGGAGGGATGTTCAATCGAGACGCCGGCATGGGAGACTTCGACCGTTGACCCCGGCTAGACACGGTGCAGCGAATGCGTACGGTACGCGGAAATGCCGAAACTCAACATGGTATTAGAGCTCCATGGTTCGATGGGACCAGTATGATGTAGCGTGACCGAAGCATGACTCCTAAGGGGCTTGAGCATGGGATGCTCGTCAAGGTGGAGATATGGTTAAGCAGTCCCATTCCTGCTTATGAGAACTCGAAGTAGCAGCCTGACCGAACTGCGAAGAGGACTCTGGTGTAACTCCAAGGCGACTTGAGCAATGCTCGCCAAGGTGGAGATAAGTGTAAAAACAACTAATCAATAACTCAATTCCTATCTCAACCTTCCAAAAGCAATCACAATCCCAAACAAGCAATTCAGAAATCAAAGCAATAACGAAAAGTAAATCACACAGCGATTTATAATGGTTCCACTAACGTTGTGTTAGTGTACATCCACTTTAAGAGAGAGCTTTTATTAATATTGATGAGAAGAGTACAAGAGATTGAATATAATGATCAAAATTCTAATTAGAAATTGATTTGTGGAGAAGAGAATTGAAGAAAATTAGGTTTTGATAAACCCTAATTAGTGGAGGCTAATCTCTTGCAGTCGCTTGCACGCGCACACTAGATATGAAACCTTAAGCTAGCTAATATAGGAGAATAAAACCCTAGGAAATGTTCCGAAATTGCCCCTGTAGATATCACAAATCTTCACGCCAAGTCCACACGTGAAAAACAGGCGAAAGTCGCCTCAGACGTCTGGCCAAAATGGTCAGACGTCTGACTTTAGTTGTTGGAAAAGTTTCGCTTCAGCTCAGACGTCTGTCCATTTGGTCAGACGTCTGACTTAAGGCTCTGGAATCAATTCTGCACAGACTCGGACGTCTGACCTCATTCTCTGGAATAGGTCTGGTGCAGATCTGCTGAAGCGCCAGACGTTTGACCATTTTCCTCAGACGTCTGACCCTGCCAATTCAACCCACTTCACCTTTTCCCTTATAACTTCCACCTCCTAACTCCGATTTGCGAACCGTTTTCTCAGTTACGAAGCTACTTCCGACCTCTACAATTTTCCATATAGTGTCGCCAAAAATTAACACTACAAGGATACAGGTGCCGATGGATTACATTTTAAAAGAAATATTCGATCATATAATCATGTATTTTCCTTCATTTCAATGAGAGTGCATGTCGATGAAAATCTAACAAATGGAAGAGCTGAAATTTACACTTTCCGTGCTCAAGGATGTATATATCACAATATTAGAAGCCTACTTCCTAAATAAGGAGATAGACCCAGATTTCTACGACTATATATATATATATGATACTGATCATGAAATTGAAAATCGAATGATTGAAAATGAAGACTTAAATAGAGGAATACAGGAAAGGATACAGCGTATATTGGATGAGAATAATGATTTTTCTCAATACTTTCGTCGAGTGTCACAACTTCCCGACATCCATAATTATAAATTTATAATTAAAGAAAAACCATTGCACCAACAATATGTGTTGCCTACATCTTCACAAGTTTCCGCAATGATAGTTGGTCAGGATGAGACAAGTCTTATAAATGGCAGGGATATTGTTCTACATACGACGACGGGTCAGCTTATGAGAATTCCAGAAACACATGGTTGTTACGACCCTCTACAATATCCTCTCCTACTACCTTATGGAAGTTATGGTTGGGACCTTAACAACCATAATATAAATGGAACTCCTCTTACATGCCGTGAGTACCATGCTTATATTTTGCAGGTACCAAGTACTTTTACATTCAAAAATAATAAATTTATAGCTAGCATCATCATATTATAAAAATCGATTAATTATTAGGCATAAATTTAAACATAGTTGATGATATAATGGATTTCATTCTTTGATTCACACGAGCACTCAAACATGAATATAATAGGTATCAAGATCTAGCAGTTTTAATCAACTTAAGTACTTATTATATAGATATAATATATATATATATATTCCATTTGCTATTTCTAATCAACTTAAACTTTAGATTCAAAGTGAAGATACTTCTCTCTTCTTACATGGAGGACGTTTTTACAACAATATGTCATGGATAATTATGTGAAAATTGAAAGCGATAGAATGAGATGGTTTCGTCAACAACAAAATCACATTAGATCGGAATTGTATGTGGGACTTCAAGATGCATTGAATGCCTGAGAAAATAATGCAAGTATGACATTTTTCCCTTCTCTTTGGTCTGTTTATACAACACACACACACATATATATATAATTTTATATCAAATTAATTTTTTTGACATAGGTAACATGGGCAGAAGAGTAATATTACCCTCTTCGTTCAATGGAAGTCCACGTAATATGTACCAACGTTATCAAGGTGTTATGGCTTTAGTACAAAAGTTTGGAAAGCCAGATTTGTTTATTACAATGACATGCAATCCTACGTGGGATGAAATCACATCAGAACTTTCATATGGACAAACTTCGCAAGGTCGTCCAGATCTTACTACTAGAATTTTTCGTGCCAAATATGAAGAATTAAAGCATGATATCTACGACAAAAAAGTTCTTGGATTGGTTGCAGCACATGTTTATGTCATCGAATTTCAAAAAAGAGGACTACCCCATGCTCATATGCTTATTATTCTAGACAACGAAGATAAATTACATAGCCCAGATGATTATGATGCTGTTGTAAGAGATGAAATCCCAAATCGTGGTGAAGAACCAGAATTGTACAATGCTGTCATTAAATGGATGCTTTATGGGCCATGTGGAAGACAACGACCAAATGCTCCATGCATGAAAGACGGAAATTGCAAAAAAATATCCTAAGCAATTTTCATCATGTACTATTCAAGGTAATGATTCATACCCTATTTATCGAAGGGGGGTAATGGTATAAACATCGCACTAGACAATGATGGTGATATTATAATGGATAATCGTTGGGTTGTTCCATATAACCCATGGCTGCTGAAAAAGTATGATTGTCATATAAATGTTGAAGTTTGTAGTAGTATCAAATCTGTCAAATATTTATACAGATATGTATACAAAGGTCCAGATCGTGTGATAGTGGAAATTCATCCAACATCTGAAAATGATGAGATTCAAAAGTTTTTAGACGCAAGATGGATATGTCCCCAAGTGGCCTTTTGGAGAATTTTTGAATTCTCCTTGCATACAATATATCCATCAGTTCAACGTCTACAGATACACCTTCCAAGCAGGCAATAAGTGACTTATCATGCTAACCAAACTGTGTCTGATGTTTTATTGGATGATAACCTCTCTACATCATGTTAATTGAATTATTCAACACAAATTCACAAGATTCAGAAGAAAGGCATTTTTATACCGTGAATTCCCAGAGAAATACACCTGGATATCAGATATTAAAAAGTGGCGACGAAGAGCATCACATAAAAAGGTCATAGGATGAATTTATAATGTTTCTCCATCGGAAGGAGAACGTTACTTCTTGCGAATTCTTTTAAATCATGTAAAAGGACCATCATCATTTGACTATCTTCTAACCATCAATGGTATCAGATACCCAACGTTTTGGCAAGCAGCGGAAAAGATGGGATTACTTGAAGAAGACCAAAGTATAAGGGCATGTTTGATTGAAGCATCAAACACACAAATGTCGTCATCTTTAAGAAGATTATTTGTAACGATCTTAATTTCTTGTGCACTGACGGGGGTGAGAAAATTATGGGAAGAATTTTTCTATAATATGGTTGAAGATTATCCAAGTTCAAGTGCAATGGCTTGGCCTATACTTGAAAATCATCTACTACATGATCTTAATGATCTATTAATGAACCATTATAAACTAATATCTGATTTTGATCTTCCAAGTATTAGAAATGATATAGATGATAATTCTCTCGCTTCCAAATTAATAGAGGAACAATATTCTATTGTAACGCCTAAAAAGGACTTTGCATTTAACGAAAAGTTGAATGAATGTAAAAAATATGCATATACTGCAATTACTAATGCTGTTTACCATAAGAAAAGCAAAATCTATTTCATAGATGGCCCTGGTGGAACGGAAAAAACCTTTCTGTATCAAGCAATACTTGCAAAACTTAGGCAATATGGTTTAATTGCACTTGCAACAGCTACATCGGGGATAGCCGCAACAATCTTACCGGGTGGTGGTCGAACAACACATTCGCGGTTTAAAATCCCAATCAATCTAACTTCAACATCAATGTGTACAATACCTAAACAGTCTGAAGTGGCTGAACTTATGAGATTAGCGGCCATTTTTATTTGGGATGAAACAACAATGACCCACAGATATGCTTTTGAAGCACTGGATAGAACTTTAAAAGACATACTGAGAAATGACATGCCATTTAGAGGTAAAATTATAATCATCGGAGGGGATTTTAGACACGTTTTACCAATTGTACAAAATGGTACAATATCGGAAATTATTGATGTGTGCATTGTTAAATCGTCATTATGGAAACATGTAGAAGTGATCCATCTCACTCAAAATATGAGGGCAAAAGAAGATCCATTCTATGCGGATTTCCTACTAAGAGTTGGTGATGAAAATGAGCCACATATACGTGAGAACATGATAAGACTCCCGGATGAAATGGTTATACCATGGGAAAATGAAAAATCAATAACTACTCTAATAAATTCAACTTTTCCAAACTTATACGTCAATGCATTCAATACAAAATATATGATTGCATGGGCTTTGATCACCCCACTCAATGAAAATGTGGATATGTTAAACGATCAAGTTATAAATCTTTTTCCTAGTGATCATCATGTCTACTACTCTTTCGATTATGTGGAAGATGATATAAGAAATCTATACCAACTTGAATATTTGAATTCAATAAATTTGAGTGGTTTACCTCCACATAAATTGGTTTTGAAAAAAAGTGCACCAATTATGCTACTAAGGAACCTCGATCCAAAAAATGGATTATGCAATGGTATGCGGCTTATATAACTCGGGTTTTCTTACCAAGAATACCTATGAAGCCCTCTGAAGATATCTGTTTACCATTTACTTTATTACGTAAATAGTTCCCTATAAGGCTAAGTTTTGCTTTAACTTTTATCAAAGCTCAAGGGCAAACAATTCCAAATGTTGGAATATACTTACCCCAAGATGTATTCAGCCATAATCAACTTTATGTTGCATTATCAAGAGGAGTTTCAATGAAAAACACCAAAGTTTTAGTAAAAAACGGTGAAGTTCAGGGGCAATCCGGAACCTACGTAAGAAATGTTGTGTACAAGGATGTGCTAATATCTTCAAAAGGACAAATTTGATATCTTTTTTTATTAGTTATTTCTTTTTGTAATGTTTGACACATAATTCACAAATTTTATTTTTAGTTCTTTTTTTAAAATAATACAAGCTTATAGAATAATAATCATCAGCGATGGTATAAATATCCATTTTATTGATTATTTTATATATAAAAGTACGCTTTCGTGTATGTCATTTTGATGCAGCAGCGGATAACAAAACAATGAATCGGTGAAAGTAACGATCGATGGAATAGAAGATACCGAACGGCCCAAATCCGTTGATCCGAAGATACCGGATTCTAGCTATCCCAAACACGTTGATCGCGCACGATACCGTGTTTAAAGATCTACGATTCTTCGACGTTGATCTAGCGCACTAGATTCCGTGAATCGGCTTCAGTGATCGTTGATTCAAGCGCACTTGAATACCGAAGGTGGAGATAGGAGATCACACTCAACTACCAATTTAATGAAATCACAAAGCTAACAAACAAAGTTTATTTCAAATTAACTAAACTATTACAAATGACACAACCCCGCTATTTATAGAGTTACAACTCACACAACAGAAATCTGTACAATACCTAGGTCGTTCACGACCTAACACCTTGCGACCTACGACCTAAATAAGGTCGTCTGCGACATAAAGAAACAACACAGCAATACAGCACATTACAACACATGATATCACATATTTACAACACATAGATCGGTCTCGACCTAAAATACAACTCACGCGACCTATGACTCAAAGGAAAATACAAACACATTACAACACAGTATCAACGACATAAGAACGTAGTACAAAACAACGACTTAAGGTCATAAGCTTCCACGACATAAGATCTTCACGCGACTTAAGTTTCAGCGACCTAAGATTTTGCGGCATACGATCTACGACCTAGGGAGGTCGCGACTTATAGTCAGGTGGCACAATTGAGAACGCGGTATCAGTAGTTGAGCGACCTAACTTAGGTCGTAGCTCGACAACAGTAGTTGAGCGACCTAACTTAGGTCGTAGCTTGACAATAGTAGATTTAGGTCGTAGCTCGTCATTCTGTTCTGAGCGACTTAAGAACGAGCGACCTATGAACTTTAGCGACTTAACGTTAGGTCGTTCGCAACCTAAAGGAATGATATGCGAGTTAGGTCGTTCGCGACCTACTGAAGCAGCATGTGAATTAGGTCGTTCGCGACCTAAAGAAGCGATATGCGATTTAGGTCGCTCGAACTTTTTAAACCACAACTCGTTACTCCTTAGCTCGTTAGCTCGTAAGTCGCTAGGTCGTTCGCGACCTAAAGCATGCGACTTATTACAACCTATTGCAGCTTCCCCCTCTTGACTCTGGTTAGGTCGTACTTCCTTATCTCGCGACCCGTTAGGTCGTTCTCGACTCAAGAATTGGTTAGGTCGCTCGTGACCTATCACTTCACCATTCTGGGCTGCATCATCCTCCCCCTGTTGGAAGAAATTTGTCCTCGAATTTAATAGCTCTTCGTCTTCGATACTCTTATCCTTGTGAACTGGAACCAAATATCTGATACTGTCAACGTTAGAAATAGGAAGATGATCCGGCAAACTCAACTTACAATCATTTTCACAAATTTCCTTCATAATTTTCAAACGACCCATTCCTCCGGCATCTAGCTTGTTGTACGTACCAACAAGAAATCATTCAACCATCAAGTAGATAGATTCGTTGCCACTTTGTGTCTTCATCAAATTCAATACAGAGTCCATATTTTCGTCCACCCATGATTTAGTATGTATAAGTAATGACATACATAATCCTAACTTCGTCGCGGTCTCTTCTGGAATTTTTCGGTCTACCTGTACTACAAACCTTTCAACCCCTTTCCTTATTGACGGTCCAAAACAAAACATCGTAGCCAATTGCATGGTATGATCACTGCTCATGTGTCTTTCTACACGTACACTTTGATAACTTTTATTTGCCAATTGCAATCAGGAGTATACAATTGCCTTCTTTTGAACAGAAACCCATCAAACGATCTTCTCAACTCTACCTGCTCTGTCGGACACATATGGTTATGTGGCATATTCGGTACAATAGCACTTGACACTTGATTGACATGATGTACGTTTTCCCGTGGCAGTATTTCCTTGGTCAACTCATCAGGAATTACCTCTTCACAATCATTCACCATTGACTTAACTTCTTCGGTAATTTCAACACTATCACTGGTTTCATTTTCATTCAACAGGAATACTTCTACTCTATCCTTCACTTCTTTAACAAACTCTTCTGTAGATAATAGACTAATCGAATCCACCCCCTTCATCAACAAATTACCCTCTTCACTTCCTGACTTACTTTCTTCATCCTTATCCAATTTTACTGATTGTGAATTTTCAACCTCATGTTCAATAGATTTCGTTGGTTGAAATTCATCAACTTCATCTCCGTCTAACTTTGGTGATTGAAAACAATCGACTACATCTTCCACATCAACAAATTCCTTTAAAGATAACAAAGTCTTTAGCTCCTCGATTTCCTCCAATTTGTTTTCACTCTGTTGACGCCTTTTAGGAACCAAAATGATTCGTGTATCCTCGAACATAAAACTATAGCTGTTTGTGCGTCCGTCATGTTGCACAGCTCTATCGTATTGCCATGGTCTTCCCAACAACAGATGGCATACATTCATGTCAACCACATCACACCAAATTTCATCTTTGTATTTCTTCCTAATGGAAAAATTAACACAAGCTCTTCGATTAACCTTCACCTCCCCTCCTTTCCTCAACCCAGCTAATTTGTAGGGAGTTGGATGTTTCTCGGTTTTCAATGACAGCTTCTTTACAACTTATGAATAAATAATGTTGTCACAACTTCCTGCATCAATGACAAATTTGCAAACCCTTCCCAAGATAGTGCATGTTGATTGAAAGATGTTACTCCTTAACCAACTTGAATCATCCTCTTGTTTTGGTGTCAAACAAGATCTCCTCAACAACAAACTACAACCTACATCTCCTGTCAATAATTCCTCTTCTTCAACCGGTAATGACTCAACACCATCTACCTCTGTACCTTCATGCTCAATTTCCGCAATCATTGCTCGCTTCTTGGGCTTTGTACATTCATTGCTTTTATGGCCCAACTCTTGACAATTAAAACATTTGAAATGACTATTGACCTTTGCTTTGTTGACTTCATTCACAATTGACTTACTGACAAGCTTGGGATCATTTGCACTACTACTAACATCCTTGTTCTGGTTGTTGGAATTTGTAAACATACCACCTCCTCTCCTCCCTTGTTTCTCCCAAACAAGTGCTTTCTGATGTGCTTCGGCGACAGATCTTAGTTCAAACATATTCACCATATCTTGGATCTGCGTTCGCAATCCTCCCACATATCTAGCGGTCAACTGTTCTTCTGTCTCCATGATATCATTTCTCGCAATCAATTGGTAAAAATCATCTGCATACTCATTCACTGATCTTGCTCCTTGTCTTAGGTTCTGCAAGCGTTAATACATAAGAGATTGATAATTGTGCGGCAGGAATGTAGCTTTCATCAACTTTCTCATTTTCTCCCAAGTGACAATTTTAGATTTTCCCATTCTCTCCCGTGTAAGTTTAGTCTATTGCCACCACGCCATAGCTCTCCCTCTTAATCTCGTAGCAACCAACTTCACTCTTCGATTCGCGGGAACTTCTTTGAAATCAAAAATTTCCTCAACATTTGAAACCCAATCCAGAAATTCCTCCGTTACCATTCCACCCTTGAATTTTGGAATTTCAGTTTTCATTCCCGACTCCCATCGTCGATCATCCTCAACATCCCGATATGCATTTCGTCCTTGGTCTCGATCTCAATAATGATTATTGCTTCTATCACTTTCTTTATCATATTCACGTGTATTTCGATCTCGATCTCGACCATCAACATCCCTTCGATCACACATGTCTCTTCTACTATGTCTGTCATCATCTCGATATGGCTCATACTCAAACTCACGTTGAGTTCTTCTTTCTTCATCTCTATACTCATGGTGATCTCTTCTCATCGAAACTGATGATTCTCTTCTTCCTCGATCAGATTGTGGCGATACCCTTCTCGCTTCCGTAACCGATGGTGAAACTCTATTTCCTCCATGGTTCGAGATTGGCGACCTTCTTCTTTGACCTTGGTTCATGTCCATCATCAATTTCTCTAACCTCCCAATACCTTCATCCAACTTCTCATTGAATTTGTTACTAATGCGTTGTTCCATTTGTTCGGCATCATCTCGCTTATACAAATCTTCAACATTTTGATGACGATTAACTCTCCTCAGCGGCATGATTGAATCTTCACAAACTCTAACTCTCGGCCTTGACTTGTAAATGATCAAATGATACCAAATGATGCACTTCACACTTCACTTAGCTCGGCTTTGCTTGATGTAGCTCGGCTTCACTAACCCCTCAAATTCTTCAATAAGAATTGGCTCCAAGACTCGGCTTAGCTATGATTGGCTAAGTCTAGCTCTGATACCAAATGATGCAGCAGCGGATAACAAAACGATGAATCGGTGAAAGTAACGATCGATGGAATAGAAGATACCGAATGTCCCAAATCCGTTGATCCGAAGATACCGGATTCTAGCTATCCCAAACACGTTGATCGCGCACGATACCGTGTTTAAAGATCTACGATTCTTCGACGTTGACCTAGCGCACTAGATTCCGTGAATAGGCTTCAGCGATCGTTGATTCAAGTGCACTTGAATACCGAAGGTGGAGATAGAAGATCACACTCAACTACCAATTTAATGAAAGCACAAAGCTAACAAACAAAGTTTATTTCAAATCAACTAAACTATTACAAATGACACAACCCCGCTATTTATAGAGTTACAACTCACACAACAGAAATCTGTACAACACCTATGTCGTTCACGACCTAACACCTTGCGACCTACGACCTAACTAAGGTCGTCTGCGACCTAAAGAAACAACACAGCAATACAACACATTACAACACATGATATCACATATTTACAACACATAGATTGGTCTCGACATAAAATACAACTCACGTGATCTACGACTCAAAGGAAAATACAAACACATTACAACACAGTATCAACGACATAAGAACGTAGTACAAAACAGCGACTTAAGGTCATAAGCTTCCACGACATAAGATCTTCACGCGACTTAAGTTTCAGCGACCTAAGATTTTGCGGCATACGATCTACGACCTAGGGAGGTCGCGACTTATAGTCAGGTGGCACAATTGAGAACGCAGTATCAGTAGTTGAGCGACCTAACTTAGGTCGTAGCTTGACAACAGTAGTTGAGCGACCTAACTTAGGTCGTAGTTTCACAATAGTAGATTTAGGTCGTAGCTCGTCATTCTGTTCTGAGCGACTTAAGAACGAGCGACCTATGAACTTTAGCGACTTAATGTTAGGTCGTCCGCGACCTAAAGGAATGATATGCGAGTTAGGTCGTTCGCGACTTACTGAAGCAGCATGTGAATTAGGTCGTTCGCGACCTAAAGAAGCGATATGCGATTTAGGTCGCTCGAACTTTTTAAACCACAACTCGTTACTCCTTAGCTCGTTAGCTCGTAAGTCGCTAGGTCGTTCGCGACCTAAAGCATGCGACTTATTACAACCTGTTGCAGCTTCCCCCTCTTGACTCTGGTTAGGTCGTACTTCCTTATCTCGCGACCCGTTAGGTCGTTCTCGATTCAAGAATTGGTTAGGTCGCTCGCGACCTATCACTTCACCATTCTGGGCTGCATCACATTTGTATGTCACTTTGCACTTGCAAATCATGTATTTTTTTGTTACATATATATTCTTGCATTTCTAAAACATATGTCGTTTGTACTTTTTAAAAGCACATGCCGCACCAATATGACTTAAATATAATAGCTTTGGTATAATACTTTTTTATTACCAGCATGAACTTCCTCAAACGTTTCTTTATAGATATTACCAAATGTTAATATCACTTAAAAATAGAATCTCTTAATTTTTTTTACAATTTCAAAACGCTCTCTTCGTACATTATCAAATTTAATATCACTTAAAAATAGGATCCAAAAATTAAACTTCCTATACGTTTTCGCTCTTTGTAAATTGATAACAGAAAACAAATTTAGCCTAACAATTTTTTTTCCAACTTAGAAATAAAAATATACACATGATTTCAACGCAAAAACATACTTAAATATTTATGAGAATCATTTCTTTTGAATATGTTAAATACATATAATTTGTAAAAATATCAATTTATCTGCGAAGCGTATGCTATTGTCACGCGCGAAGCGCATGCCGTAACACTCGTAGAGCAAAATAATTACTCTGCGAGATAAAAGGATGAAATCACGTAGTCGAGGAAACAACGGAGTTTACATTTTACCACAAGTCTTTTTAAAGACCCAACCCATTCTCGATTCGGCCACAGTTAGCCTTCGACCTTGGAGCGCTACGGCTTTAAAAATGAAATAACCTTGCGTGTGCACGAACCCGCTGTTTAACTTCAAAATCCGAAAAAAATCTCTAGATCGACCCCTTTTAACCCCACGGTTATTCAAATTTGAGGAAAAATTATCGTTTCATTCTTCATTTTTTCACATAATTAATTTAACAAATAATTTCATAACCTTAGCCACTAAATTATTGGATTAGCTTATCAATTTTGGACGGCATAATACATTTTTAGTGTACATTTTATGAATTACCGTTGAACCGAACCTTTTTCATCTTAAAAATGAGGATTTTTACAATTTTACGCTAAAAAAAGTATTACAGAATTATTTCAATTAATATTTGTTATGAAATGTCTAAAAATAATTATTTTAAATTTCAATATATTAATTATAATTTGTTAAATTTTAACATTAATTGAAATATTTACATTTAAATCAATAAAATAAAAATTAACAATCAACGCTGTTCTCACAGTCTGACCGGTTGAACCACTGAAACCTTTGACCTTGCACCAACATGGTTTGATTCACTGTTTGATCTTCAAAACTATGCCTACCGCCATCATGAACAACGATGAATTCAGTCAGATATAGCGATTTTAGCTTGGTGAGAGCACAAGTAGTAAATGTCAAAGAGTAGAGGTGGGATGAGAGTAAAGAGAGGTAGAGAGAGTGTGAAAATAGAATTGCTAGAGTTTGTTTTTTGCAGTGATATTAAGGCGTGTGTCTAAGATGTAGAAGGCTCATGCTTAGCAGTTACGCCTTTTTGGAAGCTGAGGCGCTCGTGCTATTCAAGACGTTCAAAAAACGCGTCTTTTGCTATGGCGGTGAAACCCTAAGGAAAAAAAACACGCCTCGATTAGGGTTTGATTCTCAATCCTAAATTAAGTTAAAACTTAACAGACTTCAACTTCGACTGCAAACAAAAACCCCTACCATAAATGAAATGACCCCCAATATATTACTACTCTAATTCCATAAGGATTTTTTTTTTTAAGGTAAAGAGGATATATATATATATATATATATCATCCATTGCAATCATAATTCTCAGGGTCAATATCTTTTCTCCAATGACCAAATATATCCAGGATCACAATAATCAACCAATATAAATATATCAGTACATTCACAAAGGTAAGCACATACATGTGAGGATGTATATGCCTCTCTTGTTTGAATCAGAGTTCTGGAAAAACAAGTGGATGTTGGATTGCTAATTTTTTTTTTGACCAAACAATCCACTGGAAACATACACATTAGTCTGTTTATACTAACTAAGAAGTGATCAAGTAATAATCAACAGTAAACAAGCTTTTTAATATAGATGTTTGTGTTAAGCTCTGAATAATGACAAAATCAGTATAAAAGAAAGTGGATCCTAAGGGAACACAAGCAACATCTAGGCGTAATGGAAACGCGCCTAACTTATACATGAAAGGTCACGAGTTCGAGTGCTATGCAGGTCGGTTCAAACACAATTTTTGTTTTTCATTTTTTTTTCATTTTTCTTCTGTGCAGTTTGGAATCCATTATCTACCTATCTGCACAGATATATTTTTATTTTTGCCTAAATTCCATCATACAAAACAATAATTCTTGCTTAATCATTTTTGAAGCCCATTTCTACAACCCTGAAGACTTCATGATTGATGTAAATTAAGAGTTTGGTTCTTGGGTTTTGAGAATGATAAAAGTGTTTATCATTATTCATGTTTGTATTTCTTCTTATAAGATCTGTCTGGCATTTTAAAATGCATTTGGTTAAAATCTGAGTGAAATTCAGATTCCTATTACAAGTACAAAGGAAAAGGTGTGTTGATATTTGCACAAAACATGTTTATGTGCATATATAACTGCAACTATTTGAATCAGGCCTACAATCTATCTTACTACAGATCATATCTTTATTTAAAAATAGGACATGAGACATTTGTATGAACCCAGTTTAACTAAGGGAACTTTGCAGTCATAAAACATTCAACCTATGCCTATATTTTTTTTTGTATACATATACCATAGTAGGAAATAAAACCATTTAATTTTCTGAAAATCAACTATCCTGATTTTCCCAAAACTTAAATCCTTTTCATAGACTCAAGATTGACTAGTGCATTTATAAAATGTAAACATTCAATTTAACATGGTGTTCTTGCTAAATCCACTTACAAGATTTGATCAAAATCCTTTTAAAACATAACAGATATTCAACTTAGTTAATAGTTTCCAGATACAAGTCAATCTTTTAACAAAATACCTAACAAAATAACCATCCAATATTCAACACTTAATACAAGTAGCAATTTAAATTATCAATACATGCAGATTTCAACATTTAGGCTCTTATCTAACTAAGTTTAGCATGCTATATCTTCTTCTCAAAGCCTTGCTCCTACTCCTACTTAGTTGCTGCAATCCCTGAAAAAGCATTTGAAACTGCCTCATTTTAAATGAGACACCCCAGATGCCATTAGCACACTAGGGTCAGACACATGTCTGGTATGAGAAAATTCACAAAAGCAATTTGTTAATTAGGTTAAAATCAAGTTAAGTACATATACATAAGATTCTGTCCTTTGGAATCAGGTAAATACTTGTGTGCATGCTCTGTGTCATTGTGCATGTGCACACTTTAACTTTCTTTCCAGAGACTACACATATGAATATGGCACATACATTCAAGCATACAACTCAATCATAGACAGACAATCATTCATACCAAACAGGAAAATAACTAATATGAGTTAAATCATTTATTCAATTCTCATATTTCAAATCTGGGAAAAACTCTAGTTTTCTCATCTGCTCAAGTATTATTTCCTTGGTATATTTATCTATCCTTGGTCTCATCTGCAATATTTATGAATCAATGGACACACTGTAATGAACTAATTCACTCCATTACACAAAGATCTCAGGACTTAAACAAGCCATGTGTCAACTTATGTTACTCAAGCACACAAGTCATTCCTGCAGTGTTCTTGACCCCAATTTCCTAATCAGGTTTTAGTTAATAATAACCCCTTTTGATTGTTCATGACAAAACCATTCAGTGATCCATTAACTGAAAACATCTATATCATGGTATCTCATATTATTCATGATCATACAGAAACAACAAGCAAACAATCATTGGTGACTACAAAATAAGGTTCTGTATATATACATGGATATTCATCTTGGTATTTTAAAAGGAGTTTAGGCAACTAACAATGGCTTATGGTTTCTGAGAGGGATTTTCTTTTGCAAACATTTGTGCTTGAGTTAAACTCAGGATGACCTGGTTTCACTGAATCACAGAATTTTGTTTGCTATGCATTTTTTATTGAATCAGGAGCATCAGCACATAGGTAACCCTATTGCACCCCTAATTCCTTTTTATTTCAAGCCTCAGCACTTATACATGAGTATATTGCAGCTCAACATTATTTACATTTTTCTGGGTTGAGCCAAAACCAATACTATTTGCCTATTCTCAACATTTTATTTTCTGGGTATTTGTTTATATCCCCAAACATTAACATAACAGGGATCTGAGTGTATAAAACAGATATGTATACTAACAACACATAAAAACTTTGTTATAATAAAACAAGTGATCAACCAAAGAAAATCAAAACATTTTCAGGTTTAAATTCACAGATAAACATTCATATATGAAAATACTCTTTTAAGAAAATACTTTTAACTGGCTGCCTACATTAGGACTTATTGCCTTAGATTTTTGAGTGAGTTTTCTCACCTAGCTCTCTCCTTTGTTTCCTTAATTAATTGATGAACTCCTGCCCTTATCCTCAAGCTCTCTTTCTTCCCTTGTCTTATGATTTCTGTGGTATTGTTTTTCTTCTTTTTTTTTTCAAAATTCTTTTCTGAGGAGAAGAGGAGGCTGCTGCATATACATGTATATATATATGTAGGGTCTCTCTCTTAGGGTTTTGGGTATTGGCTAAGTCCATTTTTGCCCACCAGAAAATCATGTTATCTGCATTTTAAACCCAAAGTTTTACCCCTTCCCGGCTTAATTTGGGTGAAGAGAAAAGTGGTTACATTTTTCTTTCAGAAATTTTGCTTTTCAGAAAATACTTTTCCCCTTGTCTACAATCATGCTAAAAATGTGACTTGGTTTTGTTATTTATTAAATACTCTTTTCTATTTTTAGCTTTCATGCAAATGGTATGTACTTCCTTCATTTATTTATAAGAGAATTATTCCTTTTTATATCTCCATTCTTTTCATTTCTGCCTATATTAAAATGTGTCTATATATTTTATTTCACTAGTTTAAACTCTAGTATTTTATTAACACATATATATTTGTATATAAGTCTTTCTGAAATAATTAGTATACCCTCCTATATATTCCTACATCATTCTACACTGACACACTCACACACACATGCACATGTACACTCAAATTATTCAGTAGCATTCATATACACATTTACTTATGCATACTACTTTTAAGAATTTAATCTACATATATATATATATATATATATATATATTTTTCCATACACATCAATATGTATGCATTCTTGGAGTTCAGGGCTTTAGCTTATATTCATGTGCATTTCCTGTGCACACATGTACACACACTGATACACTATCAAGCTATTTCAATTCCTCCTTTAAAATTTATTTGAAAATTATTTTAAATTCATTTATATTTTTCAGGATAAATTCCTAAAATCTTGGGTCATTACATACACCCCTCCTTTTAGAAATTGTGTCCCACAATTTTCCTAAGCTTAAAATAAATTTTAAACTTAATTCAGAGAACAAGTATATTCTCTACCAAATAGATTCTTAGTTCTATATTAACTAAAAATATATTCATCCAAAATAAAGAAAACAATCAAAAATCAGAATTACCTTAATCTGAAAATAGCTTAGGATAATTCATCCTAACTTTGTCTTCTAATTCCCATGTGCAATCACTAGGATCTAGACTCCACTGTACCTTCACAAGTTTTAGAGATTTATTCCTCAACTTCTTCACATCTTTTGCCAAAATTCCCACTGGATCCTTTTCATAAATCAAATTAGGATTTATCTGCACTTGGGTTGGGGTTTCAAGAATTTCTGCCTTGTCATGGACCCACCTTCTCAATTGTGATACATGAAAAACATCATGTATGCCTTGCATATTTTCTGGTAATTCCAACTTATATGCCAAGGGACCAATTCTCTCCAGAATTTTGTATGGTCCAATATATCTTGGGGTTAATTTGCCTTGTTTTCCAAACCTCAGCACATTTTTCATGGGTGAGATTTTGATGAAAACAAAATTTCCCACCTCATATTCTACCTGCCTCCTTCTCATGTCTGCAAATTTCTTTTGCCTATCTTGAGCTGCTGTCATTCTTCTTCTTATCAACTCAATTTTCTCCTTGGTTTCTTGTATGTACTCAGGTCCTAAAATAGACCTTTCTCCTGCTTCTACCCAGCAAACAGGTGACAAGCAGGGTTTACCATATAAGGATTCAAATGGAGCCATTCCTATGGTGCTTTGGTAGCTGTTGTTGTATGTAAATTCAACTAGATGAAGATAATCTTCCCAGTTGCCTCCAAAATCCAGTATACATGCCCTTAACATGTCCTCCAAAACTTTGTTTACCACCTCAGTCTGCCCATCTGATTGAGGATGGTAGGCAGTACTTAAACATAGTTCACTTCCCATTGCTTCTTGAAAGCTTCTCCAGAATTTTGAAGTGAAGATGGTATCTCTATCACTCACAATGGTTTTGGGAATGCCATGTAACTTTACCACTTCTTTTATAAAAATTTGAGCTAGTTTTGGTGCAGTTCTTTCTGACTTGACTGGGATGAAGTGTGCTACCTTGGTTAGCCTATCAACTATCACCCATATGCTTGTATTACCTCTCTTAGATCTAGGCAGTCCATCTATGAAGTCCATAGATATGTCTTCCCACTTCCACTGTGGTACACTAAGAGGTTGCATCAACCCTGATGGTCTTTGAGTTTCAGCCTTGACTTGTTGGCAAGTCATACATTTGGCAATGTACTTGGCTATATCAGATTTCATCCCCTTCCACCAGAAGTCTCTTTTCAAATTTTGATACATTTTTGTGTTACCTGGGTGTATGGAGTATTTACTTCTGTGATATTCATTCAATATCTCCCTCTTCAATTCTATGTCCTCTGGTACACACATCCTATTCTGGTATCTCACATAACCATCTTTATCAATGTGGTGTTTCATTACTTCCTCCCCTCTTGAGAGGAGCATTTTCTTCTCTAATAAGTGAGCATCTTGTTCTTGCATTTTTCCTACCTTCAGAATTAAATCTGGTTGAAGTGTCATTAAGCTTAACTTCCCTTTATCTTCTTGTGCACCATGCATCTGCACACAACCATTCTCCTCAATCTCTAACTCAGTTAGCAAAGACAAATCTTTAAATTCTGCTATCATCATCATAGCCAATTTAGCATGCTGTCTACTTAGAGCATCTGCAACTTTGTTTGCTTTGCCTGGTGTATAGAGTATGTCAAAATCATAGGCAGCTAAGAACTCCACCCATCTATGTTGCCTCATGTTCAAATCTTTTTGTGAAAACAAATATTTTAGAGACTTGTGGTCAGTGTAGAGTTCAAACTTTGTGCCTAATAAATAATGTCTCCAAAGTTTTAAAGCATATATCACAGCTGCTAATTCGAGATCATGTGTGGCATACCTTACTTCATGGGGTTTAAGTTGTCTGGATGCATATGCAATGACTTGGCCCTGTTGCATCAACACTGCACCCAAGCCAAATCCACTAGCATCAGTGTATACCACTAATTCTTCATTTCCATGTGGTACCTTTAGAATTGGAGCATTCACCAATGCCTCCTTCAACTGTTCAAAAGACTTTTCACATTTTTCTGACCAAACAAAAGCTTGGTTCTTCCTGGTTAGGTTAGTGAGTGGTGTAGAAATTTTTGAAAAATCTTTTATAAACCTTCTATAATACCCTGCCATCCCCATAAATGACCTCACTTCACTCACAGTGCTTGGTCTCTTCCATGCTTGGATAGCCACTACTTTATTGGGGTTCACAGAAATTCCTTTGGCAGATATAACATGGCCAAGAAAATGTACTTCCTCTTTCCAAAATACACATTTTGAAAATTTTGCCTTTAAATCTTTTTCCCTTAGCCTAGACAAAACCAGGTGCAAATGATGCTTATGTTCTTCCACTGTCTTGGAATAAATCAAAATGTCATCTATGAAAATAAGCACAAACTTGTCTAAACAATCTCTAAAGGTTCTGTTCATTAAATCTACAAAGTAAGATGGTGCATTGGTCAAGCCAAATGGCATAACCAAAAATTCATACAACCCATACCTAGTGTTAAAGGCAGTGTACTTGATGCTTGATTCTTCCACCTTCATTTGATGAAAACCAGATGCTAAGTCTAGTCTAGAAAATACTTTTGCCCCTGCTAATTGATCAAAAAGATCATCTATTCTTGGCAATGGGTATTTATTTTTAATGGTTACTTTGTTTAATTCTCTATAATCTATGCAGAGTCTTAAGGAGCCATCTTGCTTCTTAACAAATACCACTGGTGCTCCCCAGCAAGAATTACTTGGTCTTATAAAACCCTTTTCTTCCAATTCTTCTAACTGTTTCTTTAATTCTTTTAGTTCATTTGGCCCCATTCTAGTTGGCTTTTTAATCACTGGACTTGCTCCTGGAACTAGATTGATCTGGAATTCTACTGGTCTATGGTGTGGAATACCCTTGACCTTCCCAAACACATCCAAATATTCATTGACTATGGGAATTTCTTCAATGGTTAGTTCACTGAAATCTTTTTCTGAGTCAACTAAGTGATATAGTTTTCCTTCCTTAGCTACCTCACATAAAACTGTGATTCTCTGGCCTCTAGAATTTTGCAATGATATGGTGGATGAGTCTAAATTAATTATGGCTTTAAATTGCCTTAACCAGTCTACCCCCAATATAACACCTATATTTGGGTAATTCAAAACATATAAATTGGAAATAAAAATATTTCCTCCTATGTTTAATTCCACATCCACACAAATCATATTTAAAACACTAGAACTCCCCAATGGACTGTGTATATGCAATGGGGTTTCAACCAATATGCAATTCAGTTTTAGCATTTTAACCAATTCATAAGAAATTAAAGAGTGAGTTGCCCCAGTATCATACACTACTGCTATGGGTATGGTACAAATAAGTAATGTACCTTCCACTTGGCTATGGTTTACAGTGTTACTCTCCACTGTGGCTTTGCCTTTTCCTTCCAAATTTGCCAATTTGCCTTGCTGTTTATACTCAGGATAATTCCTCTTCATATGCCCCTCTTTCCCACATAGATAACATTTGAAAGCTCCTCCTTTCAATTCTGGACATCTTGGTTTGATATGCCCTTCCTTTCCACACTGATGGCACACAATTTTCTTCTTGTCTTCCTTAGCTTTGACATCTCCAGTGCTTTTGTTACTAGCCTCTTCTTTCTTCTTATCATAAGGGTGATACCTCCCCTTACCTTTCTTGTTATTATTGCTCTTAAAATTTCTGAACTTCTCCCTTTCCTTGTCATGCTGTTCCAACCTCAAAGCTAAGTCTATCACATGATCAAAAGTCTTGTCTGCATAGGGTAACATGGCTCTGCTAAGTCCTGGGTTCAAACCTTTTATGTACCTATCATTTTTAGATGCCTCATCTGCCACAAGCATTGCTCCATATGTGGAAAGCCCCTCAAACTTTTGAGTGTATTCTGTGACAGTCATGGTTCCTTGTCTAAGTCTAATGAATTCTTCTAGCAAGGTGGTCTTTGCTGATGCTGGTACAAACCTTGCTTCCAACATCTCTTTGAATTGATTCCAAGTGATTTCATTCTCATTTCTTCCTGCTATGATTACTTCCCACCAGCCTAAAGCTACTCCTTTTAGCTGTCTTGAAGCCACTTGCCTCTTTCTTTGATCATCAAGTTGCATGTCATTGAAAATTCTTTCCAATGTTCTCAACCATGTTTGAATTTCCATGACACTCTCTGTCCCTTCAAAGCTTTTGCCTCCTAAATGAGTATATGTCTTAAGTAATTTTGAGAGTTCTTCATAGGGATTTTCTTGCCTTTGTCCTGCCCCATCCCTAAATGCTCTCACCAAGTCTTGTAGATTGACCATTGGTGGTGCATGGGAAGATCCTGCTCCCTGATTTGGTGGTCTCCCTACCATAGTTTGCTAATAATAATTTACATAGCTGGTTAGTTTGATTAGTAATTTTATTATTTCAGTGGTTTTTTTTTTCACACTGAGCACATTGTTATATCTATATTTAGTTCCTTTTAATTTTATTTCTATATAAGAACTTGATCCTTACTTCTTCTATGTTAAATAACATAGCTCTGATACCAACTGAAATGACCCCCAATATATTACTACTCTAATTCCATAAGGATTTTTTTTTTTTAAGGTAAAGAGGATATATATATATATATCATCCATTGCAATCATAATTCTCAGGGTCAATATCTTTTCTCCAATGACCAAATATATCCAGGATCACAATAATCAACCAATATAAATATATCAGTACATTCACAAAGGTAAGCACATACATGTGAGGATGTATATGCCTCTCTTGTTTGAATCAGAGTTCTGGAAAAACAAGAGGATGTTGGATTGCTAATTTTTTTTTTGACCAAACAATCCACTGGAAACATACACATTAGTCTGTTTATACTAACTAAGAAGTGATCAAGTAATAATCAATAGTAAACAAGCTTTTTAATATAGATGTTTGTGTTAAGCTCTGAATAGTGACAAAATCAGTATAAAAGAAAGTGGATCCTAAGGGAACACAAGCAACATCTAGGCGTAATGGAAACGCGCCTAACTTATACATGAAAGGTCACGAGTTCGAGTGCTATGCAGGTCGGTTCAAACACAATTTTTGTTTTTCATTTTTTTTTCATTTTTCTTCTGTGCAGTTTGGAATCCATTATCTACCTATCTGCACAGATATATTTTTATTTTTGCCTAAATTCCATCATACAAAACAATAATTCTTGCTTAATCATTTTTGAAGCCCATTCCTACAACCCTGAAGACTTCATGATTGATGCAAATTAAGAGTTTGGTTCTTGGGTTTTGAGAATGATAAAAGTGTTTATCATTATTCATGTTTGTATTTCTTCTTATAAGATCTGTCTGGCATTTTAAAATGCATTTGGTTAAAATCTGAGTGAAATTCAGATTCCTATTACAAGTACAAAGGAAAAGGTGTGTTGATATTTGCACAAAACATGTTTATGTGCATATATAACTGCAACTATTTGAATCAGGCCTACAATCTATCTTACTACAGATCATATCTTTATTTAAAAATAGGACATGAGACATTTGTATGAACCCAGTTTAACTAAGGGAACTTTGCAGTCATAAAACATTCAACCTATGCCTATATTTTTTTTTGTATACATATACCATAGTAGGAAATAAAACCATTTAATTTTCTGAAAATCAACTATCCTGATTTTCCCAAAACTTAAATCCTTTTCATAGACTCAAGATTGACTAGTGCATTTATAAAATGTAAACATTCAATTTAACATGGTGTTCTTGCTAAATCCACTTACAAGATTTGATCAAAATCCTTTTAAAACATAACAGATATTCAACTTAGTTAATAGTTTCCAGATACAAGTCAATCTTTTAACAAAATACCTAACAAAATAACCATCCAATATTCAACACTTAATACAAGTAGCAATTTAAATTATCAATACATGCAGATTTCAACATTTAGGCTCTTATCTAACTAAGTTTAGCATGCTATATCTTCTTCTCAAAGCCTTGCTCCTACTCCTACTTAGTTGCTGCAATCCCTGAAAAAGCATTTGAAACTGCCTCATTTTAAATGAGACACCCCAGATGCCATTAGCACACTAGGGTCAGACACATGTCTGGTATGAGAAAATTCACAAAAGCAATTTGTTAATTAGGTTAAAATCAAGTTAAGTACATATACATAAGATTCTGTCCTTTGGAATCAGGTAAATACTTGTGTGCATGCTCTGTGTCATTGTGCATGTGCACACTTTAACTTTCTTTCCAGAGACTACACATATGAATATGGCACATACATTCAAGCATACAACTCAATCATAGACAGACAATCATTCATACCAAACAGGAAAATAACTAATATGAGTTAAATCATTTATTCAATTCTCATATTTCAAATCTGGGAAAAACTCTAGTTTTCTCATCTGCTCAAGTATTATTTCCTTGGTATATTTATCTATCCTTGGTCTCATCTGCAATATTTATGAATCAATGGACACACTGTAATGAACTAATTCACTCCATTACACAAAGATCTCAGGACTTAAACAAGCCATGTGTCAACTTATGTTACTCAAGCACACAAGTCATTCCTGCAGTGTTCTTGACCCCAATTTCCTAATCAGGTTTTAGTTAATAATAACCCCTTTTGATTGTTCATGACAAAACCATTCAGTGATCCATTAACTGAAAACATCTATATCATGGTATCTCATATTATTCATGATCATACAGAAACAACAAGCAAACAATCATTGGTGACTACAAAATAAGGTTCTGTATATATACATGGATATTCATCTTGGTATTTTAAAAGGAGTTTAGGCAACTAACAATGGCTTATGGTTTCTGAGAGGGATTTTCTTTTGCAAACATTTGTGCTTGAGTTAAACTCAGGATGACCTGGTTTCACTGAATCACAGAATTTTGTTTGCTATGCATTTTTTATTGAATCAGGAGCATCAGCACATAGGTAACCCTATTGCACCCCTAATTCCTTTTTATTTCAAGCCTCAGCACTTATACATGAGTATATTGCAGCTCAACATTATTTACATTTTTCTGGGTTGAGCCAAAACCAATACTATTTGCCTATTCTCAACATTTTATTTTCTGGGTATTTGTTTATATCCCCAAACATTAACATAACAGGGATCTGAGTGTATAAAACAGATATGTATACTAACAACACATAAAAACTTTGTTATAATAAAACAAGTGATCAACCAAAGAAAATCAAAACATTTTCAGGTTTAAATTCACAGATAAACATTCATATATGAAAATACTCTTTTAAGAAAATACTTTTAACTGGCTGCCTACATTAGGACTTATTGCCTTAGATTTTTGAGTGAGTTTTCTCACCTAGCTCTCTCCTTTGTTTCCTTAATTAATTAATGAACTCCTGCCCTTATCCTCAAGCTCTCTTTCTTCCCTTGTCTTATGATTTCTGTGGTATTGTTTTTCTTCTTTTTTTTTTTCAAAATTCTTTTCTGAGGAGAAGAGGAGGCTGCTGCATATACATGTATATATATATGTAGGGTCTCTCTCTTAGGGTTTTGGGTATTGGCTAAGTCCATTTTTGCCCACCAGAAAATCATGTTATCTGCATTTTAAACCCAAAGTTTTACCCCTTCCCGGCTTAATTTGGGTGAAGAGAAAAGTGGTTACATTTTTCTTTCAGAAATTTTGCTTTTCAGAAAATACTTTTCCCCTTGTCTACAATCATGCTAAAAATGTGACTTGGTTTTGTTATTTATTAAATACTCTTTTCTATTTTTAGCTTTCATGCAAATGGTATGTACTTCCTTCATTTATTTATAAGAGAATTATTCCTTTTTATATCTCCATTCTTTTCATTTCTGCCTATATTAAAATGTGTCTATATATTTTATTTCACTAGTTTAAACTCTAGTATTTTATTAACACATATATATTTGTATATAAGTCTTTCTGAAATAATTAGTATACCCTCCTATATATTCCTACATCATTCTACACTGACACACCCACACACACATGCACATGTACACTCAAATTATTCAGTAGCATTCATATACACATTTACTTATGCATACTACTTTTAAGAATTTAATCTACATATATATATATATATATATATATATATATTTCCATACACATCAATATGTATGCATTCTTGGAGTTCAGGGCTTTAGCTTATATTCATGTGCATTTCCTGTGCACACATGTACACACACTGATACACTATCAAGCTATTTCAATTCCTCCTTTAAAATTTATTTGAAAATTATTTTAAATTCATTTATATTTTTCAGGATAAATTCCTAAAATCTTGGGTCATTACAATAAACCAAGCTCCAAACCGCCATCGTCATCGCTCGAAGTCGCCACCACCGCAAACTCCTATCTAGCGTTGCCATCACGCTTGTTGCTCCCTCTACTTCATCTTCTCAACCGAGATATTGTTCTTTTCCTTATGTATTTAATTAAGTTAAGTAAAATTTAAGTTAGTATTTAAAAGTATTAGCATTTAAAAGTTAAAATAGTGTTTGCTTTAAATTGAGTTTTGTGTTTTGAGTTTTCAACATTAATTACAAAGTATGAAACGAGTGGAGGGACAACAAATAGGATGGAAGGAAGATGGAGGGGACTACGAGGGAATGGAAAAACAATGAAATGGTGGATTGTTTCTCGTGCTTCTTTTATTTATCAAAGCATAAAAAGTAAAAAAAAAGTTGTTTTCTATTTTGTATGTTAACTTTGTTTTCTAAATTGATCGTTTTCCACAAGATACATGCGTCGTGCGCATTTTTGTATGGACGAAATCGCAAAACTAAAAAGGGTAAATCAAACACTACCTAAATTAAATTTAAGTTAAATAAAAATTAAGTTGAATTTAAACTTTTTAATTAAATCAACTTTAAGTTAGTGATTAAAAGTAATTAGTTTAATTTTAACTTTAATTTTGAATTTAAGTTAAAGTTTAGTTAGTTTTAAGTTAAAGTTTAGTTAATCTTAATTTAATTTTGATTTTAATTTTACTTAATTTGAATTTGAATTTTAAGTAGTTAATTTTAATTTTAATTTTGATTTAAAGTTTAATTAATTTTAATTAATGTTAATTTAATTTTAGTTTCAAATTTAGTTAATTTGAGTTTGAATTTAAAGGTTAGTTAATTTTAATCTTAGTTTAAAATTTTGCTTATTTTAATTAGATTTTAGTTTAAAGTTTAGGTAATGTTAATTTGATTTTTAATTTTAGTATGACTTTAAAGTTAAAAGTGTTGTATTGAACGCTTGAACAATTTTATGCTTTCTAGCTTTGTTTTGTAATTTTCCTGTTTTTGGTACTGTAGCTTAAATTTAACAAAGTTTTAGTCAAGAGTATCATTTATGACTTCATATCTAGGAGCTAGTGCTTTCAATTTGCTAAAAGATTGTCTACAGATATGTTTTAGGGTACTTTTGGCACAGGTCCTTATCAAGTTTCAAAATTCACGAAAAGTCCTTCACCAAATTTCAGCGTAAATTAGGTCCCTGTTTTTATTCACGATTATTGCAGAGCATGATGCAACATTTCATAAAAGTTGCTGACATTTCCGCAACATTTCTGTACACTGTGAACATAGTGTATGAAAGTTGCTGAAATATCAACACTTATTTATAAAAGTTGTTGATATTTCAGCAACATTTATGTACACTGTAAACACAGTTTGTGAAAGTTGCTGAAATATCAGCACTTATTTATAAAAGTTGCTGACATTTCAGCAATAATTTTTCTTTGTTTTTACAATAAAACTTTGACACAGATAGTTGCTGAAATATTAGCACTTATGTATAAAAGTTGCTGACATTTCAGCAATAATTTTTCTTCGTTTCCAGAAAACAGAGACCCGCTTTACAATGAAACTTTGACAGGGACCCGCTTTACAATATGAAAGTATGATAGAGATGCCTTCCTAATATCCACTATGTTTTAATTAACACTAAAATCATCATTTTTAATGTTGATTTATAGTGCGGTTTTTTTAGAGTGGAAAAATTGCAAAGTTGTATAAAAGGCGCAAAATAGCCCAAGGCGAAAGCTTGGCGTCTTTTTATACCATAGCACCTTAACTACCTTTGTTATTTGTTAACCTATGCAACCCTATTTCTCTTGATTGTTTGGAATGAGTGAGAAAATTGAATTTGATTCTTTTGGTTGAATAATGATCAGGTTGGAAGATGAATTACACAAATATGTAGGTTATACAAGATTTTAAATTTTGGATTTGGGTCAGGTCTCATTTCGAACATTTTAAAAAGATAATCTCATATCGGATGAGATTTCAGACGAGATAAACGTATTATAGATGTATCTTGAATTTAATTATTGGATTTGAAGTTCATCTCACAACAATCTCATGGTATATGAATAATTCAACAACTAAACAATATTTTATACATAAATCTATCAAATTATTAGTAATAACAACAACAATAACAATGTCAGCCACAATCTAAAAAAGAAACGCGGTAGAGATCTCACAAATAGATTTGGATGGAGATTTGCAAATCTCAACGGAGATTTAAGTACATCTGGATGTTGTCAAAATTAGATGTTTCGAACCACAGAGTCTGAAAACGTGATCTTGGCCAAAATGAGGAGATTTAAAACCTTAGGCTATATATAAATTCTCCAAATACATTTTAGTAATAAAAAGCAAGATTGACTTATTCCTGTTATATTAATTTTACACGACTTCCACTCTATTTACGAAGTAGGGTTATCCAATCTATAAAAGTTTCAAAAAATTAAGAGAACTTGCATTTGAAATTGTAATATAATGATAAATTCAAGGTTCCACTTGTCCTTCGAGTAATGAGATGATTGTTACAAATTTTGCGTGGAATCATCATCGAATCAGACCAATCATTTGCATTCTAGTCCTCCTTTTCTCAGCTATTGTGTTATATTCGATTCCTTCACATTTATCGTCCTTCAGGTAAGAGTTTATTTAAAGTTCTAATTCAGTCGAATAAAATTTCAAACTAAAATAGTACTAATTTATTTCTTGTTTTAATTACGATTTAACAGAGCGATTGCGCCAAGAGAAACAGTAATTTGGTTGCAGAAGAGAAAATTCGAATGGCGACCATGCAATTGGTGGAATGATAAAGCTTTAGCTGGTAATGGTTTGAAGTTTTTAATTTTGCTTTTGCAAGGCTTATTTATTTAATTTTACCTCTAAATTTAGTCTAATCTTGTCTACTGCAGAATATCCAACTTTTTTTTTTAAATTGCAGGTTTGCCTGCCCAAAAGAATGGGTACATTAGAGTTGATTGTTATGGTGGCCTCAATCAAATGAGACGGGATGTAAGTATAGCTGCATGTTTATTTGCATTTTATCATCTCCCTTTCTGAAGTTTGTGATACAAAAGTCCAGTTAGCAACAACTTTTTTTCCAAAACTATTTTTGAGTTGGTAATTTTAAAGTAGTTTTAATCTAATAATGAAAAGTATAAGAGTTTGAATAGATAAGTTGAAAATTTATAAAATCTTGTCGTGAAATATGAAATGAAAAATAAGCAAGCTTTTTTTAACTTATGATTATGAACTTATTTTGCTACTTTTTAATTGAACTCAAACACTACAAGTTAAATAATTTATTCTAAGCTTTTTCTTCCTACTTATAAGCCATTGCCAAACATTCTCTGATTATGGTCTTTTGATGTAGTTATGTGATGGCATTGGAATTGCACGTTTATTGAATGCAACTTTAGTTTTACCAAAATTTGAAGTCGCAGCCTATTGGAATGAAACAAGGTGAGTACTAAGAATTTGGTTGGTTGTTATGGTTCATATGTGATGTAGTTGCTGATGTGAAGTTTTAATCAGTGGATTTGCAGATGTGTTTGATGTGGACTATTTTATTGAAACATCAAAAGGATTTATTGATATTGTAAAAGAGTTGCCTGATGACCTTGCATCAAAGGAACCATTTAAAGTGGATTGTAGCAAAAAGAAGGGCAACTTTGATTATGTTGAGATTGTACTTCCATCTCTTTTGGAGCATCGATATATATCTATTACACCAGCAATGAGCCAAAGAAGAGATAGGTATTTCATGAATGCTTATATTTCTTATGAATCATATTTTGTTACTCAGTTGCGACATATCTATAAAAGCGTATCGGTAGTGAATTTAACTTGGATAAAAGCTTAACAATGTATTGTGCTTATTCTTAGAATACAAACAAAATTTTGATAGTCAGAAACATCCACATTATGAGTATAATAAAATGCGTGTGTGTTCGATGTGGGTATCCCTAATGGAACTAAACTGAGCACATACCAACAATAAGCAAATTTCACTTGGCTGATACATGAACTTCCTTGGTAGATATGAAGTTAGAGTCGAACAAAGAGCTTATGTAGGAAAATTATTTATGAAGTTTGTTCATATCAGCCTGTAAACTAATTTAAAAATAAAATAAAAAAAATAAAGAGTTACTATTCAGTGGAAATCATTTTTCATATTAGCACATAGAACTGACAGAAGCACTCATTATAAATTTTCTGTTTTTTTTTAATTTTTTTTTAATTTTTTTTTACATGAAGATAGAATGTGTCTTGTTGTATAGGCAAAATTATCATCCTTTAATCATATAATTAAGAACCGTTCCCAAGTTATCTTACAATTCGATCAACATAAGTCCAACATTTGTGTTGCATTGACTTTGAATATTGACTTTGAACGTGTCAATCAGAAATATAGTGGCATTTTGTGCGATCGACTTAAACTTATGAAAAATTGATTAAATGATCAGAAGCATGCACCCGGTGTAAGCTCATTACACTTGAGTTATACATAAATTTCATAAGTCGTGAAGCGGAATTAAAATGATGAACTTATGGTGGAAAATTCATTATATTTTTAGTTTTTATCCAAGCTAAACTCACTGATATAATGAAAAACAAAAATAATTCAAAATTTTCCGTGGTTGCTCTTGTGTCTAATATAATGGTTATTCAGAAAGTTCAACGATCAATGATGCATGCCATATATCTTTAATTATATAAACTGCAACTACCATCCTCCCTTTTTGAGGATTAAAATAGATCCAGAAAACGGAAAATGACACTGTATGTGCATGTTTAGTCAATATACTTTATTTAGTCCCTCCACTTGCAAAATCTTTTTTTTTTGTCATACGTGCTTGGGGTTTGGATAATAGTTTTTGAACCTTTTCTTAAGAAATGCGCTCTTTCTATCTGCGTATATTTATCATTATTTTCTTTCGCTATCAATGTATCAATCCCATTTGTAAACTTGCATTTTCAAACTTAACCCAAATTAGTTTCTCCTAGTTACCCAAAGTATGGTTTGAGGTTCCAAACGAAACATTGAGATTTTGGTCATTCCTGTTTTGGTTTTGGTAGGGGCGAAACGAAACTATATCGAAATTCCGTTTTAATAAAATATTTGGCGAGCTTAAACTTTTACATAATTAATTAACAAATAAAAGAGTTTCAAATATATGACTACTCAAAATCCAAAAATTTAACTTCGAAAACAAACAAAATATATCTATGAACAGTAAATATAAAAAATAATTGAAAGCAAATAATAAATAACTATTCCTTAATATCAGTGTTATAAATAGTTATAATTAATACTATCATTCGTCTATATCATATTTTTCATTTGGAAATAAAATATACACCTTGTTTTAGTAAATTGAACAATATCTATGTAATTATGCAAAAATAAATAATGAAACCGAAATCAGAATTTTCAAAATTCACCAAATATATCAAAATTGTTAAAATTACAAAAGATCGAAATCGAAACCGAGATCTCTCCAACCTTGCCCAGAAGTGGTATTATAGTTCATTAACAACGTTTTGAATCATAGGCTTGCTTATTCTAGTCAAAATGATCGCCTTAATGCCATGCAAAATTACACTTGCATCCACATCTTCATTATATCTCCTTGACACTTTTAAAATAGAAAACAATTATAGTGCATGTTGAATACAAAAATCCTAAATTCTTACAATTAGGATCTTGTTTAAAGTCGAGTTTCACCAATTTTCAGTTATGATCAATTTCTTAAATTCCAATTCAGAACTTAGTTAAAACCACGATTGAGAAAAATCATTCAATCCTTGTTGAAACAAAAAACATAAAAATACTTATTTGCATTACAATTTAAATTTTACCGTTTCTAAAACCGAATAAAGATGAATTAAAGCGTGACTAGAAGTTTATGCTTAAATGTGGAAGCTCAAGCATTAAAATCAATATAAAAAATATATACAAATTATTACTATCAAAAGATAAATTGATGTTTTCACATACTTAAACCTTAATTAATAATCTACATAGAGTGAAATTTCCAACATACAAGTATACCTACATCAAAATATGAATGCTTTGGACTTATGATTCACACTTAAAAGTTCGTTTCCTTTAATATATGAATTTGATTTTGAAAACCATGACGTAGGTACCCTCAGTACGCCAAGGCGACGCTATGCCAAGCGTGCTACAAAGCCCTACGCTTGACGACCACCTTACAATCTAAAGGTGCAGCCCTCCTGAACGCCATCCCGAAACCGTTCCTGGCCCTCCACCTCCGCTTCGAGCCGGACATGGTGGCCTACAGCCGATGCCAATACCCGTTCCTCTCCCCTTCCTCGCAAAAATCCCTACAATCCTCCTACTCGGACGACCTCCGCAAGCCCTACACTGGGGAAGCCGCCCTTAAATGGAGGGCCCGTGGCAAGTGCCCTCTCACGCCTAATGAAACCTCTTTCATCCTCCGATCCCTCAACATCCCCACCACCACCAACATCTACCTAGCGGCGGGAGATGGACTTATGGAGATCGAAGGTTTGACGTCGGTGTACAAGAATGTGTACACCAAGGCTTCTTTGATGAGGGAGGAGGATTTTGTTGGTATGCATGGGAACACGAAGGCGGCGTTAGATTATTATGTGTCGGTAAACAGTGATGAGTATGTTGCTACTTATTTTGGGAATATGGATAAGATGGTGGCAGCTATGAGGGCTTTGGTAGGAAGGTACAAGACTTTGTTTTTGAATAGGAGGGCCTTTTCGGTATACAGTGGGAAAGGGTTGATAGGGGAGGAGTTGAAAAGGGCGATGTGGGTGGAGCACAGACAGGAGTTTGTTTTGGGTAGGGGATCTGCTTTGCCGGACTGTTTCTGTGAGTTTAGCTTATGAATTATCTGAAATTTATATACCAAGAACTTGAATCATGATTAATGCATGGTCTCATGTGTGCTATGTTTACCAGTGTTTATGATGACACTATGCAATTTTTTTTTACAAACCACTATTGTGGGAAGAGCACATGGCCTAGTTGTTTGTGTTTGAAGTTTTGTATTTCTTCACTGCAACAATTATTTGGAGTGAAGTCTTTGGATTATGAAGTTTCCTGCAACTTGTAAAAAGTTAAGTAAATAACCACTGATAATTTGGTTAGGCCTTGTATTTTGGAATAGTTTGGGGCCTTGGACTATGAAGTTTGCTTTTCTATTAGTGTTACTTAAACATAATAACATAGTTCAAACTTTGCTGATGTGTTGCTTGATTTCTTCTTCTCCATTGATTTCAGCATGCTTTAATTATACTCATTAAGATCTATAAGAAAAATATAACTTACGTGTGGAATACAAAAAGTCACCAATTTTTCCCTCTACTCCAAAATGATGTGTTTATTTCACACCGTTGGGTTTTCCATGACATAGAAAGCTATATTAGAAAATAAGGATGGTCGTCTTGTGATTTGGGTTAAAGAATTTGTTTTTCTGAATTTGATTTAAATAAATGTATGAATCTCAACCTTTATTTGATCACACCTATTGTTTCAATTTTGAAGGCGCTGAACTTTGACATATTTATTCACATGATTTTGGGATATTTTTGACGCAAGTAAATTCTCTATTGAATATGTCACGCATTTTTTAGATTTTGTACAAGGATTAGCAATTATATATGCGAAGGTACAAATGCATGGTAAAACTCCTCTCTGAATTCGGGTAGAGTCCACCAAATTTTGATTTTGTTTTTCTCTGGATTTCATTTTGGGTATAGATATGCTATTTAGAAAAATATGTGGCAAAATGTTAACACAATATTGATTTTATTTATATTTAAATTATAGTCCAACCAATCAGGCACTTTTAGGGGTAAACATTAACAGTAGTGCTGCGGTGAAGCCTAGATTGAGGAAAGCTAGTAGAGATTTGGATTTCATACCCAATGACCAAGTTCTTGATACAATGCTTCATTGAGTTGTGCCATATTCAGCATGGTAATGCTCAATTCTATGAACTTTGGGACGAGTCGAATGGTATTTTCTCACTTCGTTTTTGTTGCTGTCTAAATAATGTTGCATTGCATAGATTCATGCGATGAATTGGTTTAATTAGTATTAGAAAAGAGTGGTGCTAAATATCCCATAATGAATACTTCATTTTACCCAGCTTCATTCGGCAGTACATTCGGCAATGCACTGCCAAATGATTTTAGCTTAAAAAAAAGCATTCGGCAGTATAACGCCGAGCTTCTTTACAATCGATCGGCAATATACCGTCGAATGAAAACACCACTCTTAGAAAATGGATTATGCAACAGTACTTGTTTCCATTCTTAGAAAATGGATTATGTAACAATATTTGTTTCCATTATATATGATAACTAGACTATTTTTTGCTTTCTTTAAAGATGCATGTACCAACGACCGAGTCTTTAGTATCCATTTGAAAACTCTAATGGGTCATACTGGGTAATGTCAACCGCAGAAACCACCCAAGTTTTTTTAATAAATATTAGTACCACTGAAAATAGTATTGCCTATCTAGATGCTTTAACTTATAATAATGTTGGAACAATGTTGCTGATGTTGATCATTGGTGAAGGAAAATATTGATATCATGGTATAAACATATTCATTATATTGTGTTTGGGGGCGCTTTACATTTAAAAGCAACAAGGATCAAACATTGTGGGTACTCAACCTTTGAATTGCAGCAGAGCTTGTTCAATCTTTTTATTAGTTTAAGAAAACATCTTGATACGCAGTGTGATCCACTAATAGTTAATTTGGATTGTTTCCTTAAGGTATCGAAACATTTGTGCAGGAATGCGAAAAATTAGCGTCAAAAGGGATTATAGGTAGACGCTCACTTAGGTGGGTACAGTAGGCAATCTCCCTTATCTTCTCTGCGGCAAACCATTTCTCGTGGTTTTAAATCTCCAATATCTCGTCCGTGGTCGTCTCCAAGAGTTCTTTTCCACATTTAGACGAAGCAAAACATCAAATCTCCTTCATATCTCCTCCGACATTCATCTCTTCCGAAGCATTCAAATCTCTTCCAAAATATGGATCAAAATCTCAATTCGAGATCTAATCTGAAATTACATTTTTTTTTCCATTTTTTACGTAATATTTTTCGCTTTTATATAGATTCAAAGAAACTACTCATCCAATTACCAACAACTAGGCTTGTCAACGGATGCTTTCGAATATCCACATCCGCATCCGAAATCATTTTCGGATATCGGATATCTGCATCCGTGGATACGGATGGATATCAGATAATTATCCTATCCGCTAAAGACTGATTAATCAAGAATTATAAAATGAAAATTTTAGTATAACATAAATAATTTTCAATCCCATTGATTGTAAAAGTGTTATAAATTAACAAATATGATGATAATAAATAGTTTCGAGCAGTTAAAAAATATTAAGTGCATATAATATAAATTACAAACTTAATAAAATAATAAACAAATATCTTTCACTGCACTAAAATACATATAATTTGAACTATAATCTTGACAAAAATCGGATGGATAATTTTCGGATGCGGTCGTATCCGCATCCGCATCCGTTTTTTCGGATATCGGATATTTATCCGTTTTTCGGATGCGGATGCGGACGGATTTCGGATTTTTCAGGTATCCATTGACAACTCTACCAACAACTACTTGAACGTATTTTTTTATTTTTTTATCCTAATGAGTCATAATAAAACACTTCATTTCTTTTTTATATTCAAATAAGAGTATGTTATTCAATCATTAGCAAATAAATTAAGCTAACCAGACTACAATGCTTCTTCAAAACATTAATCTCAACTTTTTTTTGCGCAAATTAAGTATGTTGCAACTTTTGTTTTTACTTCAAAAATTACAGTTAAATAAATCATTTAAAAACATCAATTTAAGATACATAAGTTACTCCGAAATATTCTCGAGATTTGCTTTAAGATCTAAGATGTCAATCCAGGATGTACATCCAAGATACACTCATCTAGTCTGAGATCTCCTCCGGTATGAAATAGCTTGTGAGAAAATTCTAAGACAAAATCACGGCCGAAATTTGAAATTTAAAATCTTGCCGCCGTTGATGCTACAATAAAAGGGTATGGTAAGGAACCTCCATTATTTTAACTGTATGACTAGAATCCAATTTAAAAACCTATCGGTTAAATCAAATATGGTTTAGGGTTAGGATTAAACTCCTTTGCACCATACCATAGTTATTCAACGCTAATTGTTTTAAAGTCTTCTCTCTTATCCATTAGTTATGCTTAGTCCATGTGTGTGATTTTGTTATATGAACTTAAGTGAAAATATTTATTATTTGTTTTTCTATTGATGGTGAAACATCTAAACAACAAAAAGTAAGCATTCAAAAAATATGTTGAGAAGAAATGTAATAAAAATAAATGGAACATTCTAAGGGTGTTTGTGCGACTAAGCGAACGTGAAGGGGTTTGAAAGAGGAAAGTTAGGCAAAACGAGTATTTTGAAAGGGGTATTTAATTGTTTTGTTATTACTAATTATTGTTAACGTTGGTTTATTTTTTTTACATGGAATAAAATTTAAGGTTGGTAATTGAATTTAAATTAATATTAAGTTATAAATTAATGCAAATATTTGTTAAAAAAGGGAATATGTACATTGAATACATTTAACAAAGAGAAAACATGTATTGAAATAATAAAATACTGCTCCTTAGTGGGACTAGACTTCATCATATGTTACTGGTATTGATGCCATGTTGCATCCATGTTTTCTCAAGCTTCAACCGGATTTTGGTAGCATCGCTGTCCAAAATGTTAAAACATTTCTATTTTATATTGTATATTCAATAAGTGATTGCTTATGCAACGTCAATTTCTTTAAACTGCTTCACACGAGTGGATTTTGGTAGCATCGCTGTCCAAAATGTTAAAACATTTCTATTTTATATTGTATATTCAATAAGTGATTGCTTATGCAACGTCAATTTCTTTAAACTGCTTCACACGAGTGGATTTTGGTAGCATCGCTGTCCAAAATGTTAAAACATTTCTATTTTATATTGTATATTCAATAAGTGATTGCTTATGCAACGTCAATTTCTTTAAACTGCTTCACACGAGTGGTAAGTGTGATACATTGAAGACGTTCCAGTAGAGTCTACACTGTTTTTATTATTTGTTGGATTCAGACTTTGAATAAGGATTGGACTATCTGCTTCGAAGCGAGATTTCTTCTTCTACCTTTCATATATTAGATCGACAGTCTCATTTATCTTCTTGTTAGTCTTATAACAATGTCTTCTACCACCCCCACCGCGACCTTTAGCTCTAGAAGATGGCGACGACCCATTTGAAGTGATGTATTTGTAGACTAAGGAAGTTGCATAGAGTGTGAAGGTTGTGTGTTAAAGTCTCCGAGAGGAGTCTAAAATGCATCACTTTCTAGGTTTGATCGAATTGAGTATGGATAGTATGGGCACACGGAGGAGATTGGTATGACTCATCTTCTTTTGTAGCATCAAACGTGAGCACACCCATTTCAGTTGCATGCGTATCTTGATATATAATTTGCAATAATTCTACTTTTTCTATCAATCTTCTCCTTACTTCAGAATAGAAAAACCGAACTCCTAAAAGGAAAAAAGAAGTTGATGAATAATCTCTAGAAAAACTTAATATGAAATAAAATATTTACATTCACACGATTGGTCTACCATTCCTTGCTGCTGCAAATTGTTCTTTTTATTGATTCTCAACTAACCTCTGTTTTGTTGTATAGACTTTACCATTGTACCCATTATTTTCTAGGTTCATCGTTTTTGTGTCGGACTTGGTCTTCGGTTACCACTGGTTCTCTCGGATTCTCTCCAAAGCTTGATTGAGCGCCAGTGGTATATTTTGTGCACTCTTTTCTTCATTCTTGCGACATGGTAAGCATCGATTGTGCATCGTAGGAATTTATATGTAGCTTGTGTAGATCAGATTTTGGGACTTCTAGGTGATTTTTTTGCAACATTAGTTGGGATGTGGAGAAGAGATGAATTAACGATGGTGTAGTGGTAGTAAAGAAGAGATGAGATGGAGGATAGTTAATTTATATGGATTAAAGTTAGGAGCGTTAGCCAAATTTTAACCGTTGGCATTTGACGCATTAGACGCGGGACCATCTCCAACGCTTTGTCCATGCAGTCCATTTGTGTAGCGACAAACATGCCCAATTCTGATGCATATAATGCATCAGGCATGTCTGATGCAAGAATGAGTTTTCACCAGTTGCACATGGACCCTAAATGCAAAACAATGTATTGATCATCTTATATATTTTGTCCATTTCTTTAATGAAATTTATATTATGCTCGGAAGACAAATCAGTTTAGTTAATTGGTATATTAATAATTTGATACATAAATTAGTGCTTATTGGTTATATTGGTATACTTTGTAACAACCCTGATTTCTACGCCATATAAATAAATAAATTTAATTAAATAAAATTGTTTGAATTCAATTTTTAATAGTTATTATTTTGAAAATAAATTCTTATTTATTTGAAGTCAATTTAATAAAAGATTTGGTTTTAATAAATTGAATTAAATCAATAAATTCTTTTCGAATAATATATTGAAATTGAATAAATTGTTTTAATCGAATATAAAATATTTTTACAAGTGTAAATAATTGTTATAGGATTAAAATAGTGGAAAATTAATAAGGGGACATCAAATTGAATGAAATTGGACGATTAACAAAATATATTCAGTGAATGAAGTGTAAATTAATGTAAATCAAATTGAAATTTATTTACAAATCAGAGGCATTATTAAAAGAGAAGGAGAAGAATTGATTTAAATCAAAACCCAAATTAAAGCCCAAACCAAAACCAAGCCCGTTCTCCTTTCTTTCTCTCATTGGTTCTAGAAGACTCCCTTATTTCATTTTTAAACCCGACCTTACCAAAACCTGTATCCCCCTATTCATTTTCTGCCCTAATTACAAAACGACAATTCACGATACTTAAAAAATAAATCGCATGATGGTGTTCGAGGTGTTGGCGGACATCGCGAGTGGCGAAAGGGATGCAGGCGGCGGCGATAACGAATGCTATAAGGGGAAGATGAACGTGCGGTGGATGTCCATAGCAGTGTACGATGACGACAACGAACTTCGCGATTTGCAACTTGAAGGCGTAGTGTTCGTTGGCGATGTGGATGAGGCTGCGGCTATGGTAGTGGTAATTGGACGTCTGTCGCGGTGAAGGTGGGGCAAGAGCGTTAGCGGTTCCAAACTGTGTGCGCTTTGAAGAATTTGGTGCGCTTGTTCATGCTGACAGTGAGGGAATGTAACACTCCGGGAATCTACGTAAAATTTAATAACAATTCAACAGACATTTAATGGAAATTAATAATAAAAACAAATTCAATTAAGATGAGGACTAAAAAAGAAAATTTTCACAAACGTTCGAATTTGGCTACGAAATCTGCACCATTAAGTTTGTAGCGATTTTCTGGATGATTTTCATACATAACACTTCGTAATCCGAGTTAGTATTGAGAAGTTACGGGCATTAGAATAAATTTAAAACTTAAAAATTAAATATATGCAAAATTTACACTGTGATGGTCAACCGTGGGCTGATGAAGGTCGACCGCTCATGGTCGACCGTGGGCTGATGATGGTCCACTGTCATTGTTTAAAAATCATGCGTTTTGATTTCCAACGACACGATTTGAAGGGCAGAGATTAATTACTTCTATCTGAAGTAGACAATGAGCGGACTGGATTGTTTACTAGGTTGATCTAATGGTTCTAGATTATAAACTAACTCTATAAATTCATCTCTAACCTAAACCCTAAGTTTTGGTTTGAACGATCAGTAACCAGATGCTGTCAATTTCTCTCCTCAAACCCTAAAATCCTATAAACCCTAAAATCAATCAAATTCCCAAATCAAAAGTAAAACCCTTAAATCGAGATTAAAATCAAATCAAGGAGTAAGGTTAAGAAGAGAGTTAGCAATTAAAGAAGAAGCCAAAGAGATCTAGGCGGAAACATCAATTAAAGGCCAGCTTTCTCAAATCTAAAACTTAGGACCAAGGTGAGTGGGCACAGACCTGATTAAGTGGTTAAATCAATTAGTTTTAAATTTATTCTCAAGTTGATTAGATTGTTAAACATCTATATTAAACTGTTAATTTAAAGTTTATATTAGTCAACCTATAGATCTAATTAATCTAATTAGAAAATTACTGTTGAAACTGTAAAACCCTAATCTAAACCCCAAATTGAAATAATAAAATATGGATTAGGCTAGAATCAAATGGGCTAAAAACTATTGCTAATGACACCAGAATTAATTAAATCAAATTAGCTTAATGAATAAATTAATCACGCGCACACATAAATGAAAAAATGGACAAAGCCGAACCCTAAGAAAACAACTCGAACGGTCGACTTTGAGTACCATAGGTCGATCGTGGGCGGTCGATCTATGGTGCTTCAAGGTCGACCATCCAACTTATAATTGGACTATTTTCTTGGAACTTGGGCTTTAGGCCCAATTAATGAATGAAATTGATGAATGCTGAATTGTAGAGCGAATTTACTTCGCTAAGTGGATAAGATCTAGAAGATCTGTAGACGTGGACAATTAGACAGTCCGTTGGCAGAAGTAAAAACTAGATTTAGTAAGATGAAGACGATTTATTCGCGTTAGTTGCAGGGAGTGTTCGAGTGGGCGCAACACTGGTGGGAACACTTCTTGATAGGGGCCCGATCCTAACAGGAGATTTAGGTATGACACGTTTTCTTGCGTACTGTGGTACCTATGGACGTTGGAGCTGGACAATAAGTGGCCATAGGAAACATGATGATACTAGGTGGGAGCCCGGTCCTGGCGGTGATTCGCACGTGGTGAACACCAGAGTAGGCAATAAGAGGCAGTTTCCACTGCGATTGAGATGAGCGTGGTTGCATTCGAAGAGTCACTTTGCGAGAGTGCATTTCGTGTTCTCCGTCTCCAGGTGTAGTGGAGTAGATAAGGGGAAGTAGATCCCGGTTTGGCCGATCGATAGTGGGAGGTTTTGACCTGTAGATCTGACTTGGTGAGTTAGAAAACCATCCTTAGGTATATGACCTGAGGAATGCACTGACTGTTTACACTCTATGACACTTAGAGAGTAGATTTAGAATTAATTGCATTTAATTATTTTATCACTCTTGTTTTCATTCACCAGACGTATGTCTGACCCATTCCCCTTTTCTCATTTTTCCCATTACAGGTGGACAGTGCAGCAGGTGACTGGCCCATCGTTGCTTTCAGAATATCGTGCTAGGATTCTAGCTTTTCATGTTATCCCTCTATCATGTAATTTATATCAGCACATTTATTTCGGTATTTTGCTTCCGAGGGATTGCTTTTATGACATACTGATTTTGGGATTATGTACTGATATTTTATGAGACTATGATATTATTATGCTTTGAGACTGTTATTACTGTTTTCCTGAGATTATCTATTTACTTAAATCTAATATTATGTTTCCGCTGTGATGACGTTTGGATTAGATAGTTTATCTCTCATATTGATGTCTTAGTCTATGTAATACTATTTTACTTATAACCGATTATCCGCATTTCTTGATGTGATCGGTTTTAAGCATGTCAAGAGATGCTGGTTGTCACAAGGAGAAAGGTGATGCGGCTGGAATGGTGATTGGTGCGCGCGAAGTGGCAACGACGTTTGGTTTGGAGCGGTGAATAGGATTCAACCTTGCAAGCATTGTTCGGTGAGTAAATTCTTTTACTCACAACTATTGTCTATTACTTTGTGCATTGTTGCTTGATCAATTTTTTTGAATTGTGCTATGGTATTAAATGGTTGATTAGGTTTATTAGCATTGTTTAGGTGAGTTATCTCTCACCACTATGATGCTATTTTCTATGAATTCGTTAATTGTCTGGTGATGTATTGTTTGTTGGTATGGATTGAATAGGGTGAAATTGAATTGCATAGCTTTGATTGATGGTTGTTGTGATGAAATTACATTAGTAGCTGATCGGAAGAGTATGAATAAATTTAAATGGAAGATTTTGACATAATTAAATTATTTTGAGAAATAGTGAATTTAAGGCGTTAGAATATTTTTGAGAAAATTAGAAAATTAGAAAATTTTGGAAACTTAGTAAAGTTTTTGGAAGAAGTTTAACTAAGGATTTTGAGAAAGTTAAACACTTAACAAATTTGTAAAAATCTAATTTGGATGGTTTGTTTTGAGAAATTAATAGATTTTGTATCTTCTTCTTACTTGGTAATTTCGAGGACGAAATTCTTTTAAGGGGGGAAGTTTGTAACGATCCAGAATTTATATTAATTAAAACTTGAATATTTAATTGATTTTAAATATTAATAAGTGAAATTAATAAGTCGAGTAATTTAAAATTCGAATAATTGGATTTAATTGGATAATTAAATCGATAATTTAAAGTTTGAAATTTCAGAAATAATTGAAATCTGGATTTAATGTGATTGAAAATGATTTATAAAGTTATATTAAATCATGTTGAAGTTATAGAGATGTTATAGAACTTTTAAATTTGAATTAAAAGTTAAACTGTGAAAATTGAATATTTTAATATTTATTATCGACTAGAGAAATTAGCCATTTTTCGAACAGTCTCAGATTTTGACGAAACCAGTTTCATCGGATCCGTAATGTGATATTATTGTATGGTTTCAAATTTCGTGTCAATTGGATTTACCGTTTGTCCGGGGCAAGCCAAAACGCATCGAAATCGATTTAAATCGGTTTAATTTAAAATCCATCGTTTAATTCCGTAACTCGCACAGATGACCGAATTAGCTCTCGAAACACGTTCCATTGTGTTCGGAATGCAGGGTAAACCTTAGAAACGCCAGCCGGCACGCTCGATTTCGAGTTCGAAGATTTCCGGATGAATAGTGTTCGTAAAATTTTCTATAAAAGCCCTTTAACTTTTCATTTTTTGCAAAATAACAACAACCCTAGGGTTTCAATATCAGGCCGGTCGCCTCCTATAATTTCAAAGGCCAGAAATCGTTCGTCTTCTCCCTTCAAATTCTTCAAATCCGTTCACAATTTCAAAAAAGTTTCAACTATAATATTGTAGATCGCGATGAGTTCTATAGAATCAACGGTTAAGATCTGATTTCGAGCTAGAAATTGATGGCAAAGTCCAGTCGAACGCTCCACGTTCGTGCTCGTTTTGTGTGCAGTGGAGGGGACCGAACTCCACCTCATTTTGGTCCAGAGTTAGGGGCGACGTGGCCTTTGATACGGTGGAACCTGATCGGCGTGGAGATGGTCTAGGAGGTCGCGTTAATTAGGGTATAAGTGGCGGCGATGGGTTCGATTCGTTCGAACCTGGGTTGTTTTCGCGTGTTGACCTGATGGGGGGAGAAAGCAAAACAAGCGGCCCAGATGAGTGGGGTTCAAGAACGAACGGTTATGATGAACGTGGGTTTGAAAATTTAAAAAGAAATTTGTAAATAAATTATAATTTATATCGTGTAAATGTTTAAACTGCTATAATTTGTTCGTACGTTGGAATTCAACGAAACCTTTTGCGTTGGGTTCGTAACGACGAGCTCTTCGCAATGGAACTGGATTGGAGTCGTTTGGAGCTAGCGAAAATTTCGGGTAAAAATTAAACGTCCGTTTAATTTTATCCGAAATAAAACGCTACAAATTGCTATCAGAAATTCAAGGTGAGAATTTCTCACTCAATCGAACGGTTTCGATGTTTATTTTAAATAGTTAGATTTAAAATTGTTAATTGTATGCCTGGATGATAATTTTATCTGTGATTGATTAAAATAGACATTATACGCCGTTAGTAAGCGGATGTTATTTATTAAAAACATATACCGCGATAATTTCACATTGATGTGAAATTGGTATTATATATGTATATAGCAATATATATATATATATATATATATATATATATTGGCATATGTATATATTGCAGTTGTGATTTCCCGCATTGTATAGCGGATGAGACCCTATTGCGCCGTTAGTAAGCGGATGTTATTTATTAAAAACATATACCGCGATAATTTCACATTGATGTGAAATTGGTATTATATATGTATGTAGCAATATATATATATATATTGGCATATGTATATATTGCAGTTGTGATTTCTCGCATTGTATAGCGGATGAGACCCTATTGCGCTGTTAGTAAGCGGATAATATTTACTAAACCCATATACCACGATAATTCCGTACTGGAGCGGAATTGGTATTGTGCTAACATCTGTGGATGCAGGGAAACAGGTTGGAGGGATCCAACTGGATTCCTCATCGTATTGATTTATTTACCGATATTGTGATATTTGTTGATTATCATATGATGTTATATGATGTTTGATTGTCGTGATTTATGATGGGTGCTGTTGCATCAAATCCATTTTTGAAGTTTAAAAATAACGATTTGATTTTAAAAGGGATTTTAAAGTGATTTTTGGAAGTATACGTTTTATTAAATTTTTAAATTGATTCATTCTAAATAAATAAACGTTATAATTTTTATGTAATTAAAATTAGGATGTTTGTGAAAATATAATAAGAATGTGGTTTTTGAAATATAAGTTGATTAAATTGTAATTGGTTTAAATTGGAATTTTCGACTTATTATAAATGGATTATATTTATAGAAGATGTATAAAATTGTTATTTTATAAATGAAAATAAGGAGATTATTTAGGAGTTCTATAAATGTTAAAATGAACTTATAAACGGATTTTACAAGTAAGTAATATTAATAGGTATACGATTTGTGAAGTTATAAAATGAAGGATTTTGAAACTAAATGAATTATAAGTTATCAACTTATGATTTGGATTTTTGTTATATAAATGAGTCAAATGGAATTGTTTAAATAAGGGATTTCATAACTTGAAATTGTTATAAAATATAAAATTGTGATTTATAAACGTTGTTTATAAATCCGAAATCACTTATTTTAATAAGTGAATTGTAGAAGTTAATTAAAGGAATTATATCCACGATTTTGGACAGTGGATAAGCCTTTAAATAAAATGTGTAGAAATGTTGAATTTGGATAACGTAGTATATTCACGATTTTGGACAGTGAATATATTATTAAATAAAATGGATATGTTTTGGAGAAGTGATATTACGAAATGAAGTAATTGTTTTAAAAGGTGTTTTAAAACGTGTTAAGTATCGAAAACATAGATTTCAACATTTATTGTTGAAATAGACGTTTTCGAGAAATAAGGAAATGGTGGACTATAACACTGTTGTTATAGTAAATGGTTTCCGAAAGGAAATGTTTTATATAGTATTGGGATTTATTTATCTATCTAAATTTCGAATCCCTATACTAGTGATTTTGAGTTGTCGTAACGATGTTTTACGTAACATTCGTTTTGACTCAAATAAAATTTGTGAAAGAGAATGATTTCCTTAAAGAATGAAATATATACTTAATTTTGATTTAAGTATATCGAATATTTTCCAAGTGTTGAAAATAAATGATTTGTGAATTACTTATTTTTAAATAAGTATGGAAATGCTTTTCCAATATGAAATGAACTGTTTTGAGATTTTATCTTTTAAAGATAAACTGAAAAGTGAATATTTGAAATTTGTTTCAAATGGTTAAGTGTGGAAAATTCTATATCTTGTAAAGATATTTTTGGAAATTAAATAATTTGGAAAATTATTTGGAATCTGATGATGTTGCGCATCTTTATTGATAGTTAAATAACCGACTATCAATATTTACCCTTGAATGGGTATTTGTTGTGAATTGCTTGAATTTGAATGCCACACTTATTTTTGAATAAGCGCTCACTATTCGGGTTAGCCGGGAAAGGACCATGGGGTCGTATAACCCATTCTGAATATGTGATACGTCATTATGAATCGTATTTGATGACCGGTGTTGAAGATCGGATATTTTTGAAAACGGAAGGATTACCGTCGAGTTACTCTACATCGGCTGATCTCCGATTTAGAGGTTTTATCACCCTTAGTGACGGGAAGTCCGGACGTGATTAGAAATTTATCCGGATGTACAAGGGCTTCGTGAGAAGTGCCTTCGGTTCTGTTCGATCCTGGAACAGACTTGTATGGTTGTGTGTCTGACGTTACAAATTGAGATATAAAGTTGATTTCTTTCAAATACATTTCTGTTGGTGGCGGAGAATTTATTCTCTTAGCTTAACACCCTTCTCTGAGACGTACGAGCTCAGAGGTTATGTAGTTGATGGTTATCAGCAATATACTCCCAATTTGGTAACGTGGCATACTGAGTGTTGCTGTGAAATGATCATTGTTTGATCATTTGTGATATGATCTTTTGTTTGATCATTTATCTTTGTGATCATTTCTTTGATCATTTGTTTGACCTGAAGCATGGCTTTGTGACAAAGCGTAGCTTTGTGGACGAGACTTCGTCGGACCTCACACCCCGGAAATGGTCAAAACAGGAAAGATGCAGCAAGGTTATTAGGGGGTAGCGCCCCTTTAGTGTATGTCATTCCTTCTGGATAGAGGTGGTATCATGGTATGGAGCCCAGATACTTAACCTATGTGGTTGCTGCATTATTATTCTTATGTGGTTGTTGGAAATCGAGGATCCTCGGATATAGATCGGTTACGATCGGGGGATGACATATTCGTGTCAGTAGTTACCCAGTTAGGGGTAACCCGGCCTTGTGTTGGCAGAGATCTAACCGTAATGTTAGGTTATTTCTCGGGACGTCATTCCAGAGGCGTTTCCATGTGGCAATGGGAAGTTCCTTGGCCTGACCATTTGTTGGAAATCCAAAGAAACAATACGTGACTTGTACGGTTTTAGTTGTATTACCTGCCATGGAATGTGGCGGTAACCTGCTATTGAACATGGTAGCTATAGTAGGCATAAGTGCGGAATGCCTATGCTGGCTAAGATTTATATTATACTTTCGAAATGGTTTCTACACTATGCACTAATAATAATATCAAAAAGGATTTGATTTTGCGTAGTAAGCATCTTTGACTATCATAAGAAGAAATCTCCTCCAATTCTGCGTTTGCATTGTGTATGTGGTGGGAGGTCTTATGGTAGTTTCATTTTCCAAAAGCATTGCGAAATTGACTTTTAAATTATCCTGTTGTTTGTTTTAAAAGATAAACTGTTTTAAGTTCTCACACCAGTCACCATGACTGACCTGGAGTTTATTGTTTCCTTCCTAAACTCTGGGTGCCCACCAATTTCCACACGGGCAGTCTAGAGTCAGGTTATCAGGTCTTTTCTGGATTCGGGATGCTGTGGAGCTTAGTGGCGAGCTGGATGGCGAGACATACCACTTATACTATGTATTATTCCGCTGTGTATTCTGTTATGAGGACAAGTTTATATAACTGTCCATTGCTGTATTGTTGTTGTAAACTCTGATGATGATGTAATGTATAAAATGATATAGTTCTTTGATTTAAAGATTATTCATTATCTATTATATGTTGTTCCGCTGCGAATGTGAGATTCTTATATTGTTTCTGTTTCTGTGTTTTCTGTTGTTTCTTCTTCTCCTTTTCTTCTATCTTTTTCTTCTTCTTTCTTCTTTAAACCCATATGGTTCGGTTTTCCGTTCATCTTGAGTTAATCGATGGAGATTAGTGTCTATTCAAGAGGTACGGAAAAGCGGATTATTACATTTCTCCACAAACGCAATGGTGCAAGTTTCATGGTCAAATTCTACCATTTGCACAAATTTCATTTTTGGAGCCTAATTAATTAACTAACTAATTAAATAGCTAACGCCAAATTACGGGGTGTTACATTCTTCCTCCCTTAAAAAGAATTTCATCCCCAAAATCTTACCAATGACTAAAGTAATGTTTTGGCTCTTACTTATCCTAAACTATACAACTAATGAGTGTACAACCAATTTTTTAACCAACATGCACAAGTGCATAGTGTATTACCGTATCACCACATAGAAAATATGTATGCAGAATGATTCTAAATCGGATCCTCCTATATGAATGCATTTCTTTGAAAACATTTTTGAAAAATATGATGCAAACAACATTTTTTTTTGAAAATTGGTAATGGTTTTATTAAGGCATTTCAGCCCAAAATGTTAGCACAGTCAGGCTCAGTACAAAGAATAGACAAAAATTAAAACAACTGAACCCTTTCCATATTTAGACAACTATTTCTACTTCCTGAAGCAACCAGCTCGAAGTCATGGCGGCCGATAGCTCGTACTTGGGATTCCTGCCAATGGAAAGTTCAGATCCACTCCTACAGTTCGAGTTGCATCTTGTTCCATTCTGGTAAGAGGATAATTCTTGAATCTCTTTAGAATTAGCTGTATGTCACCAATCGCTAGTTTACTGACATCGATATGGGATCTTTGTTTGCTTTGAAAAATTCTACGATTCCTTTCCTTCCAAATGTTCCACACAGCTACAATGATGGCAATTTTGCTCAATTTGGATTCCATGTCTTTGCACTGACCTCGCTGAATCAGGTAATTGATTTGTTCTTCTAGGTTATTTGAGTGAGGTTGAGAGTGTAAGATATTATTACATGTGTTCCACACCAGTTTCGAGTAATAGCATTCAAAAAAAAGATGTTCATGAGTTTCTGTGTTCTGATTGCATAAGATGCAAACAGTTTCATTTGTTATTCCCCATTTAGATAGCCTATCTCTGGTAGGTAATCTTCTCAATATCGCTTTGTAAGCAGTGAAGGCCATTTTCGGATTATTAGCATGATCCCAAGTAATTTTACTCCATGCAACTTTACTGTCTTTTCGTCTGATTTCATTCCAAGTAGATTTAGTGGTAAACTCGTTTCCAGTAGGCTTCCATACCCATATATCAGTCTCTCTGCCATTATAGATAGGCATAAATTGAATTGCTTCTTTTTTATCTTGATTTACATATGATGCAAACAACATATATATATACACACACACACACACACACTGGCGGTTCTATTTGTATGCAGCTTTTGAAAAATCTTTTCAACCAAAACCCCCATACTCCTACGAATAGAAGTATGAAGCAACCAATTTTGCATCCACTTCCTACCATCCAATAATCTAACGCATCGAAAAATCGCTTCCTAAACTTTACTCCTATGTTAGAAAAAGGAATTTAGGTGGAAAATTTAACATTCTTTCCACTCTATAATCTTCTTATTCCCGTACTACAGTGGAAATTTCCTCGCTATCCTGGATTAACTCCAAATTTTCCACGCACAAAACGCATAAGAAGACTTATTTTCAAGCTCTAAAGCGGAATTAAGTCTAAAAATAGACGTTGTCAACAAGGTATGGAATAGAAATTCCAAGGCTAAAACAGCTTTTCCCTTGTTATCGCTTGCATTTATCGCATCGTCAATTCTAATGCATCGCTAAATCCGCAAATTCTAACTCTATTTGCCTTTCTTGTGCTTAACATGTGGCCTTCAAAATCAAATATTTCACAAAAATATTTCTCACTTATCAAATTTGTACGTCATTTGAAAAATAAAATCTTAAAATATTCAGACACACATTTTCCCTTGAAATCAAATTTTTGGACAAAAATTCTAAAAATAATTTATGAGTCAAAAACAACTAAAACACAAAAAAAAATTCGAAAAAAGAAACTTTTCAAATCAAGGGGAAACTTTTCAAAATATTTTTCTTCTAAAAAATTTGATAAATCAAGCCATAATTCAGCGTAGTCGGAAGTCGGGTTATGCGAAACACTTAAACCAAATTCTAAAATCCCATAACTAACCTTAACCCACAAAACTTGACATTTTACATAAAGGAAAATGTCAACACGTCTATTATTCAAAAAATTTAGCTTTTAAGGAACATGAGCAATGACCCATGATACCAAAACAACTTACCATGTCATTCGCTAAAATTTTCCAACTATTCTAAACTTTCAGACTTATATTGCATTTAATGTTAGTTAAGTGTCTTTATAAAATTCCCATATTTATACTGCTTCTTTACTATGCATATATAAGAGCGGTTTTCATTTCCAAAAAAAATAACACAGTACATAAATAGGAATTCATAATATCGTGCGTGCCTTTTACAGGAGACAACTAACAGTTACAACCCAAACAACCTAAAAGAATAGAATAAATGCTGGAAGAGAAAAGGCAACAACACCATAACTCCTAAAACAATGCCTACAAACTAAGAGACGTCTTGCTCCGTGGCTAGAGATCGATCCATTGCTACAACCTTTGAATGGTCGTAGCATGGTGGCTATACACCTAATCTCATGCTGCCGGCGCTACTGGTGTTGCTCTCAGCTTCAGAATTGCCATCTTCCTAAGGGAGGATCTAATGATGGCAGAAGGAACCTTCTTCTAAATTGCCTCTACACAGAGGTTCACCTGTATTACCTAAAGACGAGAGTGGATAGGTGAAAATACGAAAGTGCCTCTACAAGGAATGCTAATCCTTGATCGAAAAATTGCATCACAAGGGTGCGGGTCCAATTGACGGTGATGCCGCCAATAATAACATACGCGGTCTTCCGCACCATGATATAAATCTGGTCATAACTACCCATCTCAGGGATAACATTATACTGAATGATGCACACAACTTGAAGGGCAATCAGACTTAGATTATCCGTCTTCCAAACACCGACATCCTGGGAAAAGATCTACTGCAAAATCTTTGGGTCGGTCGCTTCAAAATCATCCAAGTTCGCATCCTTCGTGGAGGCCTCCAAAATATCAACGAGATCATCATTAGTCAGCTCAAACAGGACACCCTTCACCTTCGAACAAATCAAACCGTTGCTTCCATTGAAATTCTACGCCAACAGGACATCGAAAAGGCAGATGCAACGCTGGTAACATTCTGGCTCAAAGGTCTCGAAGCAGAGGATCGGTGCAAATCCTACCGCGACGAATAGCTCTTCTAGTCCAAAAGTGGCAAAACCTTCTGCTCATTCTGGTCTAGCCAAGTGGCCTCTGGAGGGTTAAGACCAGAATGGTGCGCGGAAGAACCAGTAGTGCAAAAAGGCGTCTTAGGCTAAGAAGTGGTCGAAGGGAGGGAATAGGATTTAGATATGGAGTGGTGGTGGGGCAAGATCTAATGCACAAAAACTAGCACGAGGGGAAAAAAGCGAGGCTGCTGCTCTAAGGGGAAAATGGCATCGCCTAGTAGTGGGATAGAGGAGAGAGGGTGCTACTTAGAGGAGGATGGAAAATGGGTTAGGCTGATTGAGGAAGGAGGAACTGAAGAATGCAATTGGAGAAATTCAGACATGACTTTTATAGTCGCGTTCCAGGTTCTAGTTGTGCCAAACTCATTAATTGGTAAACCATTCTAGGTTTACTGCTAGGTGGTCAACTGCTATATGAGATTTGGACGTTAATTGACCCTAGACCCAATTAGAGTCATATTAAAAAATAATAACCGTTTCGCGTCGTCTCCTTCGATTCGACACGATCTAAAAAATTCTCATCCTCATCACGGTAGTGTCAAAGCCTACCGTCTAGTCCCAAACCGTGCTCCTGCAATTCACAGTAGTGCCAACAAAACTGCTACAAGTAAAAACAATTCCAAAAAAACTGAAAATATTCCAACTACTATTTCCTACCTACTTCGCACGAAAATATTTCTTCCAATAGTTGGTGGTTCAACAACACTTTAAAGTACATACCCTAATAAAATTGAATGTCATTCCTATTTTATCTATACCTTAAAGAGAGAAGATTTTAAAAACCTCGATTTTATAAACCGAAAAATTACTGAGCTAAATATATGCTCCTTTATACTTATTTCTAAATAAGAGAAACTATTTCATACCAAAATTTTCCTTAAAAATCAAACGTATATTTATAAATATTTCAGGATTTCCAAATACCTTTTTAAAACACAAATTTCCCAAATTGGAAAACTATTTTCTGGCCAAAAATCAAAATCAAGCCTTTATTGATGTGTGTATATATATAAGGATTTCAAAAATTAATTTTGTATAAACTAAAAATTTCTTAACACTACCAACATAGTAGTATATGAGTTTCTTTGAAAATTAAAATTTCAAAACTTTCCCAAAACAAAATTTTCAAAATAAATCCTTGGAAAAATCCTTTGAAAACCCTTTTTCCAAAATCTAAGGCATTTCCAAAATATACTTTATTAAATTTCACTCATACGTTTTTGACTAAGGAATTGACATTAATTATTCAAATAAAAATCCGGTTTGCCATCAAAGAGGTAATCAATGAATGCACCCTAGCATAAACTTGTCTCTGGAAAATTGCGACATACAGACTCTAATTTCCCGCCCATCTGGAATAAATTTGTGTCTCCGACTAGAGCTCATCATCAAAATCCAAAATCACAAGGTATCTAGAATCTCAACCATCAAGTCGAATACCTCTAGTCTCCGAGATTCTGCCCCATCTCTTACTCATGCTCTTTATCAACAGTGTCTTACGAATCGCCAGCACTCCATGGGGTACTTCAGAGTCGGCGAGAAAATCTTAACTCTAAGATATCCCCAACCCAAAGTTGCTTTGTCCATTCCCTCGGAGTGGAACTACAACTACTTTTACGGTCGGAATTCTTAGAATCTAGCGTAAAATATAATAATACTAGATAGGGAAGTACGAATACCTTCTCCCAATTTATCATAATTTCTCTAATCTACTAACCTAGGCTCTGATACTATTAACCCACCTTTTGGCAAGGCCGTATACAGGTGGATTTAACTCAATGGACCGCATAGTTATCGAGGCTAGAATATTATGGTTTTGGTTCGAATAGGTGGATGGAAGATCAATTACGGATAGTAAATATAAATATAAAGCTAGGAATCAGCACAATCGATGGATAAACGATGTAGGGTACTTGGATTATGGATTTTGGAACGAGATGAGTTGCCTAGAGTTTTCTTCGAGTCATCATGTGGTTTGCTTTGGGTCTAGAAAGGGTTTGCTTCGGGTCTCCAAGAGGTTGGCTTCGAGTCGGCGTGAATGGTTGCTAGGGATCGGCATATTTGAGAGGGGTCGGCATTGCTTCGGGTCGGTGGTGTAAGGACTTCGGGTCGACATCAGGAAAACTTTGGGCCGGCATTGGATTCTGGGATCGGCATACAATTTGGATGGATCGGCATATGAAGATGGCATGGGGTCGGCATATTGAAGATACTTCGGGTCGTCAGCAATTTGGCTTTGGGTCGGCACTACGTGGGATTCGGGTCGGTATTTGGGTGAAGGTCACTTGGAGGGGTCGGCATATGGATTTACTTCAGGTCATTGTGGCGTTCACTTCGGGTCGGTGTATTTGGACATGGGGTTGACAAGGAAGGGAACAATGGGTCGACACTGAGAAGGTTGGATCGGGTCGGCATTAGCTTTGCTCTGGGTCAGCTAAGACGTGGACTTCAGGTCGGCAAGGCTCCAACTTCGGGTCGGCATTGAGAGGAGATAGGATGGGATCGGCCTAGGCGAGAGATTGTGCTACTTCGGGTCACTATAGGGATTACTCCGGGTCAGCACATTGGTAACTTCGGGTTCGACTTTGGGTCAGCAGAGGATGGGCAAGTTGGGCTCGACAATCGTGATGGTGGGCCCATGTAGGTGAGGATGCCATGTAGTTAAGATTTGCCCTATAAATACAGCAGGCGTGGCTTCAGAAAAGGGGATCTCCATTTTGTTTCTCTTCATCTTCTTCTACAAAAAGCTACTCTACCATTGTTATTCTGGAATTCCAAATTGTAACTATAATGAGATTCAGTATAATAAAAAGGAAATTTCTGGAGTGGACGTAGGCCGGAGTCAGCCGAACCACTATAATCTCATCTTTTTTACTTCTTTCATTTTAATTTTAATTATTCTTTATATTATATCCTCTACATATACTCTATCTGTGATCTGTGACTGGATATTGGTGCTTTCGCTTGCAATTGGGTGTTGGTGGTCAATTTTGACGCCAACATTTTGATGCTTCCACTGAGAATTGAACTCAGGGATTTGGAAGTTTGGATCTTGGATTTGGAAGGTTAGAAACTTGGATTTAGGAAGCTATGGCTAGGCAATCAATGAGGAGACAAAGAGAAGGGACAAGATGCAAATGATGATGGATGTTATGTAGGAGAGGATGCTGAAGAGGTAGGAGGAAGTGATGCAGAACCTATTCTGACAGATTGGATAAGCTGGAACGCAAAACCAAGGGAATGGAGCTATAGGGAATGCTGGAAATGTGGATCAAGAAGTTGAAGCAGCAGGAATAGAGGAAATCCAGGAGCAGATTCAGTAAAAAGAAGCAAGCAGGTTGATGGATGGAGTGGAGTCGCTGGGAGTTGCCCTTGACCAACCAGAGATCGTTCATCACTCGGGGGCATGTCCCCCGGGTCATGTTAACTTGATTCCTAAATGAATATTGTATGGAGCTATGGATTTTGGCATGGATCAGAACTTGGATGCACATTTGGAAGGGGATGATCTGGGATTCCCTTGTGGACTCAGGGGCTGGATGAAAATGATGACCAGAGAATATTTATGGATGCTGGAATAGCTAGAAATTGGAACCCAGGATTTGGAGCGGAAATTAGCAGGCATAGATATGGATTAGATCAGTCGAGGGCAAACCCCGACCAAGGAGAATGGATCAGCACAACTCCCCATGGAACTAGGGGCATGGATTTGGATGGCTTTCTTCGGAAATGGATAGCGGTGATGGAACAGGAGCAACTATCATCCGCCACAAATTGGAGCTAGCTCGGGTTAAGGGCACAAGTCATCATCTCTTGATGGTATTAAATAAGTAATAAACCCCGTAGTAATGCAGCTAAGTCACTTACACATATACATGATCGAGGATGGTCCCTAGGCATGCTCTGAGATGACGATGAACTGTGGTGCTCGAGTTTATGAAATCTTGTTTTTTTCTGTTTACTACAAACTTTTGTTTTTCAGGTCACGGTTACGGTCCTGACCGGAGAGACGGAGCAATAATCGCAAGTTACGAGTCCCTTCGCCAGAGAGAGACATGATGGACTCAAACTCGGATTAAGTCCTCGACCGGAGAGTCGAGGCCGGAGAAGGATATTCATGGATTAAGTCCTCCATTAGGGATTGAGGCCGGAGTAGGATACCTCACAAATTAAGTCCTTGACTAGGGATCGAGGTCGGAGTAGGATACCCCACGGATTAAGTCCTCGACTGGGGATCGAAGTTGAAGTAGGATACCCCATGGATTAAGTCCTCGAGTAGGGATCGAGGCCGGAGTAGGATACCCTACGGATTAAGTCTTCGAGTGAGGATCGAGGCCGGAGTAGGATACCCCATGGATTAAGTCCTCGACCGGAGAGTTGAGGCTGGAGAAGGATATTCACGGATTAAGTTCTCGGTTGGGGATCGAGGACAGAGTAGGATACCCCACGTATTAAGTCCTTGACCGAAGAGTTGAGGCCGGAGAAGAAAAACCATTGATAAGCCCTTGACCGGAGAGTCGAGGCCGGAGTAGGATAAATGACCCGGAGAGGTCAAGGGATTTGGATATGGACCCAAAGAGGTCCCAGCTTTAGATACAGGACCCAGAGAGGTCCCGGCTTTGGATACAGGACCCGAAGAGGTCCCGGCTTTGGATTTGGACCCGGAGAGGTCCCGGCTTTGGATATGGACCCGAAGAGGTCCCGGCTTTGGACATGGACTCGGAGAGGTCTTGGCTTTAGATATGGACCCGGAGAGGTCTCGGATTTGGATATGGACCCGGAGTGGTCCTAGATTTGGATATGGACCTGGCGAGGTCCCAGATTTGGACTATAGGACCCGGAGAGGTCCCGGACTTGGGCAAAATGATTTGGAGAGATTGTGGATTTTGGATGGATTGTGGATTTTGGATTGGATATTGACTTGAAATAGTCGTGGATTTCGCTGATGATCTAGAGAGATCAAGGAATCAGATTGGCAATGGATTGGACTCTAGGTTGGATGATATGGCGATCAATGGATCATGGACTTCGTATTTTGGACTTATGGCAATACAAAACACGCCTTCCTATCGCAAGGTATGTTTTGGGGGGCAAAGTGTTAACCCGCCTTTTGGCAAGGCCGTATACAGACGGATTTAACTAAATGGACCGCACGGTTATCGAGGCTGGAATATTATAGTTTTGGTTCGAATAGGTGGATGGATGATCAATTATGGATAGTAAATATAAATATGAAGCCAGGAATCAGTGCAATCGATGGATAAACGACGCACGGTACTTGGAATATGGATTTTGGAAAGAGATGAGTTGCTTAGAGTTTGCTTTGAGTCATCATGTGGTTTGCTTCGTGTCAGGAAAGGGTTTACTTCGGGTCTCCAGGAGGTTGGCTTCGGGTCGGTGTGAATGGTTACTAGGTATCGACATATTTGAGAGGGATTGGCATTGTTTCAGGTCGGTGGTGGAAGGATTTCGGGTCGGCATTGGATTCTGGGATCATCATACAATTTTGAGGGATCGGCATATGGAGATGGCAAGGAGTCGACATATTGAAGATACTTCGGGTCGGCACTACGTGGGCTTCGGGTCGGCATTTGGGTGAAGGTCACTTGGAGGGGTCAGCATATGGCATTACTTCGGGTCATTATGGCATTCACTTCGGGTGGTGTATTTGGACATGGGGTTGGCAAGGAAGGGAACAAGGGGTTGGCATTGAGAAAGTTGGATTAGGTCGGCATTAGCTTTGCTCCGGGTCGGCTGCATGGTGGACTTCGGGTCGGCAAGACTCCAGCTCTGGGTCGGCATTGAAAGGAGATAGGATGGGATCGACCTAGGCTAGAGATTGTGCTACTTCGAGTCACTACAGGGATTACTCCGGGTCGGCACACTGTTAACTTCGGGTTTGACTTTGGGTCAACAGAGGATGGATTAGTTGGGCTCGACAATCGTGATGGTGGGCCCATGTAGGTGAGGATGCCCTGTAGCTAAGATTTCCCCTATAAATACAGCAGGTGTGGCTTCAGAAAGGGGGATCTCCATTCTGTTTCTCTTCATCTTCTTCTATAAAAAGCTACTCTGCCATTGTTATTTTGGAATTCCAAATTGTAACTGTAATGAGATTTCAGTATAATAAAAAGGAAATTTCTGGAGTGGACGTAGGCCGGAGTTAGCCGAACCACTATAAATCTCGTCTTTTTTACTACTTGCATTTTAATTTTAATTATTCTTCATATTATATCCTCTACATATACTCTATTTGTGATCTGTGACTAGATATTGGTGCTTTCGCTTGCAATGGGGTGTTGGTGGTCAATTTTGATGCCAACAGATACCAAATGTAACAACCAAAGGTCACCCCTTAAAGGGCGTGGCTACAAATGGTCACCCCGGACTTCCTTGTTTTATGGCCAGCCTCTCGACTGTCAACCAACCCACATTATCGAAACGTATAGGGGCAAGAGATAAAGCTTTGCCACCATTCACAATGCGAGAACCCCTATGTAGATATCCCTCACCGCTTCTAATTCTAAATTTGGACAATTTAATACTTTTCAATTAAGAAAGCAGGTCCAAACTCTCACGCCGTCACGGGTCCTAGGATTAGTGATATCTCACATCAATAATAATTTCACCCAACTGTTGGTAGTCTCAAAGTGAAGGGCAGTCTTCCATCGAGTGACTCTACTGACCTCGCATCACTAACCGACTAAGTCCAATTAACCATCCTAATCTTTACTTATATTATCTTAGGTAGACATTGGATTTAGCTTACTAATTCCCTTTTTATTTAAGGCATAAGATTTACCTTAAATACTTATCTACCCATAAATCCCCTTTTAATGCTCATAAATGTCAACTTGTCCATAAAATCCTAGCAGACATTTCCTAAGACATTAATGTATGATTAATTTTTTTAAATTAGTAACCTTTTTATATCTATTCCATTTTTATCAGTCCCATCAATCCATTTGTCCCTATTAATTGTAACCCTTAATTTAATACTGTATATTATTTCTCGTTAATTGCCCATTAATTAGGTTACAATCTTTCATTTCCTATTAATTAATTAATAGGAATTTGTTAGCACCAAAATTGGTCACTAACCCCCTTTAGAAAGATTGTGTGGAGAGATAAATGATGAAGATAAATTAAAACAGAGAGATATAGACTAAATTAACTACAGAAATCTAGAACACCAAATTTATAGTGGTTCGGCGTAACTGCCTACGTCCACTTTGAATTGTAATCTTTATTGCTTTCCCAGGTAGTTAATTACAGATACAATCCGTACAATAATGACTTGAGTACAAGTTTGAACTGAAAAGAGTGAGCCTTGAAAGCGGCAGAGTCTCCCCAATGTTCTCCAAAAAACGTCCCTTTCACTGTGCCCCTGCCCTCCTATTTATAGATGAAGATGGATTGGATTTCCCTCTTGGGCCTAGGAGCAGGATACCTCGGCCCGTGGTGAGTGACTTCTGTACACCGAGTCACAATTGCCGAACGGCAATTGCCGAACCACAAATCCGGGCCGAACGACATTCGTATGCCGAACGAGGAAGATATGCCGAACGGTATTTGCATGCCGAACGACCTTGCTATGCTTTGTAAGGAGAAATGCCAAACGAGGCTTTTTCCGAACGATGCTTGGATGCCGGCCGAGGCTAGAATGCCGAATGAGGCTGGAATACCGAACGAGGTTCATGCCGGTCGAGGCTCATGCCGGACGAGGCTTCTACCGAACGAGGCTCAATGCCGAGCGAGGCTAAAATGCTGAACGAGGCTGCAATACCGAACGAGGTTCATGCCGGTCGAGGATGGAATGCCGAACGAGGTTCATGACGGTCGAGGCTGGAATACCGAACGAGGTTCATGCCGGTCGAGGCTCATGCCGGACGAGGCTTCTGCCGAACGAGGCTCTATGCCGAGCGACCAATTGATGCCGAACGAGGCCAGATTCCGGACGAGTCTGGAATGCCGAGCGGTACTCCCAATGCCAAACAGTGCTTATGCCAGGCCTCTTGCTACATGGTCTAGCCACCGGGTAACACTTGCCCCCCAAAGTGTATCTTGTGGACGAACATGATATACTTTGAATCAGGAGCACTCCATACACCCTTTAAGCTCTTGGATTGTTTTTTTCGGTAGTGCTTTCCTGAATGCCGAACGAGGTGTTGGGTGCCGAACGATATTAGATGCCGAGCGACACTTGGATGCCGAACGACATTGGATGCCGAATGAGACTTGGATGCCGAGCGACATTGGATGCCGAACGACACTGCCTTGACCGGTTCTACTGGTTGATGCATGTTCAACTTCCTTTCTCTATAAAAATTGACACTTCTTTCCATCGTTCTTTTTCTTTCACTTCGCTTCAGAAACTCGCAACTTTCCTTCCCCCTGACTCCAGCTACCTCTCTAAAATTTCTTCCTCACCCCGAATCTAACAAGTCCTTCCCTACAGTTCGTCCATAGGTTGATTCTAAGCAAACTTTAACCTTGAACCAAATCAGATCCCTAAGCCCAGTTCATCCTCTTAGGTAATAACCTTTCTTTCGAGTGCTTTTTTCAGATTAGAAAATTTAGCATGAGATCCGAGCTCGTGAATTTTCCTCATACCAAGGACAGTGGGAATCGTGTACCTAAATCGTTGATCTAGGTCGATCGGTGACGTATTGGTAGGCGAATGGAAAAATGGCCAAGCGTGGAACCGATGGCCCGGTGGTCTCCATGTGGGAGTGATGTTTAGGAGTTAGGAGATAAACGGCTCGGCTTCGTTCGGTGTCGAGGGTAAGTGGGTCGGCTAGCAAGTGTTGAGGGAGTAGTGATTATGGACAGCTCGGTATGCCGAGTGAGTGCGGCTCGGTATGCCCCCTCGCATGCCGAACGGTGAGGAGAGGGAACAGGAGAGAAGTAGGAGTCTGGTAAAGTGCCGATCGACATGGCCCGGTATAACTTGCCGAAGGACTCGACCATGCCGGTCGGTAGGGACGGAGGGAAGGAGTAAAATTGGTGCTAAGGACAGAATGCCGAGCGATGCGGCTCGGCATAATTGCGGTTCGGCATGTCTCGCCGCATGCCGAACGGTAATGATGGATGGTAGGAGAGTGGTGTACACATGGCAGTTAAAACTACCTCAACCTGGATTTAGGACATTATTGACTTAGCACTCTTCACATGCCCGAATATATGATAATGAACAGTGACGGACTTAAACAACTAAGCATGTCGGACAACCCAGACTGATAACTCCCGCGTTTAGACAACTGTAAACTTGAACTTACTTGCTTAACAGTCAGTAACCTTTCATATGCAGTGTCGATGCCGAGTCCAAAACATAAACCATCTTACGATAAGCTCTCGTAGATGGTCAGCGATGACGGTCTTCGAAGATGATAGTTCGAAGTCTAACTTTATCTCACCGACCCAGTGACTTTTAATTTCTTAGCACTTACATTCGAATGATCACACTAGTTCACACACCTCACGGGTGGAAAACTTGTGTCGTTAAGTCTAATGTCGATTGTTTTTTAAGTATAGTTTAAACAGGTGTTTCATCAGACCCAACACTCACTAGAGATGTCCAGAAAATCTAGTTCTGCCACAGTATCGGATCAACCCGGGCGAGCCTCTCAGCAGGAAATGGTTGGGACTTCAAATCCATCCACGATCCTTATTCACGATATTCCGTGTCCTGCGATTGCATCTGACGATTTGGCTCCCGATGCCTTAGAGGCATCGATTCTCCTGGACGATCCAGTTGACTCTCAAGCTTCAAGGATTAATGAAAGCACTCTATGCCGTTTATGCTCAATCCATGGCATTCCGTTCGACGATGTGCTAGTCCCCTCAAGGCAAGATCGTCCCCATTTGCCCCCAGCCGGATATACCGACTGCAACAAATTTATGTTCTGGGTTGGTAGCGTGCCACCATTCAACTCCTTCCTTCATGACCTGTTACAGTATCTTGAGATCGCTCCTTCACAGTTACTTCCCAACAGTCACGCGTTCATATGCGACAGTGCATTCTTTTCTCGAGCGTTCTATTCAGGCTCCCCACTCCTGGAGACATCCGTTACATTTATCGTTTTAAGAGACGATCTGACAGCCCATCTTTCGTATTCCTTGAGCCGCATAACAAGTGTCAAATTCTGGCTGAGCGTGGAGCAAATTCGCTCAATACAAGTAGGAATGGTTCTACGTGCGCTGTCCCCCCGGCTTTGCAAGGAGATGGGTGGAAGGGAGTAAGTTTCTCTTCCGGGTCAATAATTATACTGGGCAAAATTTCACCTTTTCTAAATCTTTCTTCACTTTTACAGGTATCAGCCCACGCCCTGAAGGTTCTGGGTATTCTGAAGCCGTTGAAGCAATCCGGGCTATCTCTGCGGAAGACCGGGACATTAGATCTATTATTTCAAACGAATCACTCTCGAGGCTTGGGTTGCTGGCGGAAGGTCGCCGAATAAGTCTTCCTCACGGCGTCACTGTAACCAGGTTTGATATGGACAAAGGCAAAAGGCAGGCTGGACCTTCAGCACGTGATGCCCCTGACACACCTAAGGAAGGGGAGATTAGAGAATCTAAGGCGCCTGAAGCGTCGGGCGAAAATGTCAATCCCACTCCGGAGTCGGCGGTTGAGGTACATGACATTGAAGTAACGCCTCCTCCTCCAAAGGGAAAGAAGAAATTAACTTATAAATTGTGGAAAAAGACAACGGGCGGAACCTCTAAGGTCATCATTACTCCAGTAGAAAGAGAGTCTTCTTCTCAACACTTAGAGAGTTCGTTGAAAGGCTTGTCGGACCTTACTATTCCTGGTGACTTGCTCAACTATGGCTTCGATGATCCAGAAGCTTTGAAACTTCACTCGCCCTTGAGAGGAGTTACAGGCGCTCAGGCCCAAATTCAGGGAGAAAAAACTCCTAATAGTAAATATAAAGAAACTGGTCCGTCGGGGGGAACACTAGGACACACACGGACACGTGCACTTCAATTTTGGCCATCACTCTGTTCTTTTCTAACTTGTCGTTATTCTCATTCTGCACAGGTGACGTGGGACACACTCACGGACTCGATCGTCTTCACGGGTCATCTATTTTTCATCATTCTGGTCGGGATTCGGGCCCCGGCAAGCGCCGAGACAGGGATGACTCCGGAGACCGAGATTATCGCCCCCGAGAATCTACTTATCGAAGGAAATCATATAGCCAGTCCTCATATTCCCGTGATCGTCCTTCTCAATCAGAGCAAGGCAGGGAGAAGTCTGCGCAGAAGGGGTCCCAATCCGATGTCCCCCGTGATCAACACTCTGGTTCATCCAGCACACGGAAGTCTCGGGAACCTCACAAGAAGACTGAACTTTCAAAGCCGTCTCCCCTGTCCTCACAACAGATCCGACGATATCGGAGAAGCTAGCCGAGCTTAAAGTTAATTTCCCTAAAATCTGCTTTGATGGTCTGAAGTTCCTGCCGGCTATCCATCACATTCCGGGGCATGTCAAACAGAGCACCATTGCTTGTAACAACGACGTTTATGTTCAACATGACGCATTTGTCCATCTGGCTGAAAAAGTCTCGAAAGTCTCTATTGAGCGTCAACATGAAATCGACCGCCTGAAGCTTGAAGCCATTCACGATAAAGACATTATCAAAGCTCAAGATGCGGAGCTCTCTTCGTACAAGTCCAAACTCGAAGCCGCCCAACAAAATGCTAAAGATATTGCGGAGGCCGTCAATCATCTGGAGACAAATCATAAGAAAGAAATTGACGAAGCGGTCCAACACTGCAGGGCCTTGGCTTTAGAAAAGGACTCTGTTCAAAAAGAATGGGATGCATTCGTCTTGCAAGTCAAAGAGTTGGAAGATCTACTCAGCAAAGAGAGAGAAGAAAAATCTGCTGCCCAGGAAGAGTCGCAACGATATTGCGATGAGATTGTTGCTACGCGACTCTTGAAGGCAAAGCTCGACGACGAGCTTTCTAAGGCCGAGATGCTGAAGGATAAAGCTTGCGAAGAGGGCAAGAGAATAGCATCCACGGAGATTGACTCTCCCCTTGAGGCAGCTACAGAAGCTGGCAGAGAGGAGATCAAGTGCTTGTTCGACCCACTGATAGCTGAGTACAATGCCCGTGTCCTCATGCATCGGGACTTAAACTTTTCTTGGAAAGGGTTATCTCGAATCTCTAGCTGAGGCATGGGAAACTTTAATAAAGATTAGGAAGGTTGCGTTGGGCACCGAGGAGGTTGATGAGGAGGCTTTGGTAAAAGAATTTCTTAAGGGGAATGAGCCTTCAGACTTGTCTGCAGAAATGGCTCTTTTCGGCAAAGACTCTTCTCCATCAAAGGAAAGAATAACATTGCTGGTCCGTCTGGGACCGAGTCTCCAGCTCCTCCTCCTGCTCAATCGGCTGATCGGCCGGTACTTGACCAATTCGAGCAACACGCTGGTTATGACCCGGAAGACCCTGGCCTCGACATTCATATCCTATCTCTCATTCCAGAGGGTGAGATTCCTCGGACGGTTGAGAGCCAGCAAGAAGCCGGTATATAACTTCTCTCCTTAAAGTTCCAAAAACCATTGTTTTCGGCGAGAGGTTATTGTATTCTAACATTCATCTCTTGTGATTTTGCGCAGACCTTTCTGATCCCGATCCATCTCCATTGAGCATTGATGCCAAGGAGAAAAAAGGGAAAGCTAGCGAGGGTACTCACGCGGGAGTAACCCCCAATCCTGACGCTCAGGTGATTGAGGCGCTTGACGAGGATAAGTCTGAAACTTCGTCCCCCGTCGAAGAAAGTTATGAAATTGAGATTACCGGTGCCTCCGAACACACTTCGAAAGTGAGCATGAAGGAGCGATCCACGAAAGAGAAAAAGAAGAAAGTTGAGATCAAGATCGAGTCCCAAGTAGTGGAGTTAGATGACCCATTGAACATACCTCTAAAGGTCATCGTCCCTGGTGGAACCAGGCCATCAGAAGTTCTTCCTTCCTCTGACACCCCTTCTCAAGTGAACAGAGCGTCAAAGAGAAAACGCGGAGGGAAGGAGTCATCTGAGAAATCAAAGAAGGAGAAGAAGCCGAAGACGTAACTCATTATGCTCATTCAACGAGAATCATTCTGGTTCATGTAATCACTTTTATGTATTCTCATAGCCGTTGTAAATAGACTTTTGGCCCCGAGTTCGGGAGAGGTTGTAGTAGGACTTTATTTTGAATTGACGAATAAAATTTTGTTCTTTGTCTTTCAAATGACTTCTGTGTTTAGCTCACTGTATAACTTGCAGACGAAATCAGAAATCTTGTGAGTTATATAAGCTCTCAATCCATTTTCACATAACTCGGAGATTCTTTGGAATTGAACATCCCTTACTTCACGCTTCCGGTACTTAGAACATAATTTAGTCAGTACTCCGGGTACTTGAAGATTTCGAGCCACTTGTACTCCAGTCCGCACTCCGGGGACTTGGAGATTTAAGTCGTTTATACTCTAGTCCGCACTCTGGGGACTCAGAGTACTACAGTCCGCATTCTGGGGACTTGGAGATTTTAAGTCGTTTATACTCTAGTCCCCACTCTGGGGACTTAGAGTACTCCAGTTCGCACTCAGGGGACTTGGAGATTTAAGTCGTTTATACTCTAGTCCACACTCTGGGGACTTAGAGTACTCCAGTCCGCACTCCGGGGACTTGGAGATTTAAGTCGTTTATACTCTAGTCCACACTCTGGGGACTTAGAGTACTCCTGTCCGCATTCTGGGGACTTGGAGATTTTAAGTCGTTTATACTCTAGTCCGCACTCTGGGGACTTAGAGTACTCCAGTCCACACTCATGGGACTTGGAGATTTAAGTCATTTATTCTCTAGTCCACACTCTGGGGACTTAGAGTACTCCAGTCCGCACTCCGGGGACTTGGAGATTTAATTCGTTTATACTCTAGTCCACACTCTGGGGACTTAGAGTACTCCAGTCCGCACTCAGGGAACTTAGAGATTTTAGTCATTTATACTCTAGTCCGCACTCTGGGGACTTAGAGTACTCCAGTCCGCACTCAGGGGACTTGGAGATTTAAATCGTTTATGCGCGTTCGTACGTCAGACAGAATAATGTAACTCTAGTTGTTTGGCATCAGATTATAATGCATAGAAACATCTGTAATTCATGGAAAAGATGGCTTCAAGCCTTTATTAATGAAAACAAACTAAATCGTCCGATTACATGCTAAAAAACTAAGAATTAATGGAACAAAAACATACTGGCAATAATTGCACCTAAAACATGAAAGAAAAAGGCTAAATATAGTAACGTCGCAAATGTTCACTATTCCATGCTCGGGGCAGTGTCATGCCATCAGCGGTCGCTAGCTTGAAACTTCCCTCTCCAAGCTTCCGTTCAATGACATATGGACCTTCCCAGTTAGGATTCATACGTGATGGTACCAAAAAGACTCGTTTCAAAACGAGATCACCCACATCAAAGATTCTCGGGCGGACTTTTTCGTTATAATATCGCATAACTCGATGCCTATATGCTGCCGCCCTTAACTCAACTTCTTCACGTTTTTCATCAACGAAGTCTAGTGATTCCAACAAGAGATCCTGATTCGTCCTAGGATCATAATGTGTCACCCGATGAGATGGAACTTCAAGCTCCATGGGTATAACGGCCTCCGTGCCATATGCCAACGCGAATGGAGTATGGCTAGTCGCGGACTTGTGGGTGGTTCTATAAGCCCATAGCACTGTTGGAAGTTCATCTACCCACTTGCCTCCAGCCTTTTCCAAATGCGTCTTCAATATGGACTTGATTATTTTGTTCACGGCTTCAACTTGTCCATTAGCCTTAGGATGAGCAACTGCGGCGAACTTTTTCTCAATGCCGTATTTTAAACAGAAATCTTTGAATTCCCTACTTTCGAACTGAGTTCCGTTGTCTGTAATGATGGTTCGCGGGAGGACGAAGCGACATATAATGTTTCGCACAACGAAATTAATGACCTTCTTGGAGGTGATTGTGGCTAAGGGCTCTGCCTCAGCCCATTTGATGAAGTAGTCGACCGCAACTATCGCATATCTTGCGCCACCTTTGGATATAGGCAAGGAACCGACTATGTCGATTCCCCAAATTGCAAATGGCCAGGGACTAACCATTTGCGTGAGTTCCGTTGGCGGAGCTCTCGGGATTTTCGCGTATCTTTGACACTTATCACATTTTGTTACATAATCTGCAGCATCCCGATTCACAGTTGGCCAATAGTATCCGTAGCGGAGGATCTTTTTGCTAATTTCTGCCCCCAGTATGGTCGCCACATTCTCCTTCGTAAACTTCCTTCAAGACCCGCTTTGTCTCATCATGGGCAATGCACTGGAGTAAGGGGACCGAGAACCCCCTCCGATACATTACTCCATCCTGCATCACATATCGCGCGGCTTTACGAATGACCTGACGTCTGTCACTTCTTCTTTCGGGCAAAGTCCCGTTTAGCAGGTATTGTTTGAATGAGGTTATCCATGATTCCTTCTCGATTCCCGTTTCCAACACAAAATCGACTTCCATCACGTCTATGCTTGGAGCATGTAAGGTTTCGACGGGAACTAATCCCATTTGTTGTGCATCACCGGTACTTGCGAATTTGGCCAGTGAGTCGGCTTCCTTGTTCTGTTCACGCAGGACATGCGAAATGTCATAATGTTCAAGGCTCGTCAATAGTTCCTGAACCAGTGCAAGGTACGAAGCAAGCCTTTATCCCCTCGCTTGGTAATCTCCTCGCACTTGGTACACCACCAATTGTGAGTCACAAAAGATTTCAACTGATTTTATCCCGAGTTCCCCAATAAGCTTTAGGCCAGCAATCAATGCTTCATATTCTGCTTCATTATTCGTAGCCGGGAAATTGAGCTTTAAAGCATAACAAATCGATCGATTTTCTGGAGTCACAAGAATTACACCAACCCCAAAATAACGGTCGTTGGACGCCCCATCGGTGTACAATTTCCATCGAATGGGGGGAATGACATTGTGACAATCTGGTTCGTCTGACAAAGTGAACTCAGCAATGAAGTCTGCTAATGCTTGCCCTTGTATAGCTCTTCGTGGCAGGTAGGTAATATCGAACTGACTCAACTCGATATTCCATTTTAACATCCTTCCAGAGGTTTCTGGTCGTTGGAGTACCTGTCACAAGGGCTGATCGGTATAAATACTGACTGAGTGTGCTTGAAAGTATGGACGCAGCTTACGTGATGCAATCACCAAGCAATAGGCCAATTTCTCAATTTTAGGATAATTTATTTCTGCCCCGTTAAACGTTTGCTAACGTAATACACCGGCTTTTGAACTCGGTCCTCCTCGCGGACCAAAGCCGCACTTATAGCATGTGGGGATACGACCAAGTATACGTACAACATTTCATGGTCTACTAGTTTTGACAGCACTGGAGGATTTTCTAAATGCCTTTCTAGAGCTCGGAACGCTTCCTAACAGTTGGATGTCCATTCGAAATTCCATTTTCCTTTCTTTATTATATCGAAGAAGGGGATACACTTGTCTGTGACTCTGGATATTAATCGACTCAGCGCAGCCACTTTTCCATTCAAGCTTTGTACCTGTTTTATAGTCTTGGGCACTTGTATGTCTCGAATAGCTTGAATCTTTTCCGGGTTAGCTTCGATCCCCCGAGCATTAACAATGAATCCTAAAAACTTCCTTGACGCAACGCCGAAGGAACAATTCAGAGGGTTGATCTTCATCCCATAGTATCTGGGTATGCCAAACATCTCTGCTAAGTCTCGAATGTGGTCGTTTGACTGCCGTGACTTCACGAGCATGCCATCCACGTAGACTTCCATTGTTCTACCAATCTGGTCTTTAAACATTCGATTCACCAGACGCTGATAAGTCGCTCACGCGTTTTTCAATCCAAAAGGCATCACTACATAGCAATATAGCCCAACGTCTATGACAAAACCAGTGTGTTCCTGGTCCGGAATGTGCATCGGGATCTGATTGTATCCCGAGTACGCATCCATAAATGACAATAACTTGTGTCCTGCAGTGGAGTCGACCAACTGATCAATTCTACGTAATGGGAAACTGTCCTTAGGACATGCTTTGTTTAAATCAGAGTAATCTACGCAAGTTCTCCACTTCCCATTTTCTTTTCTCACTAGCACGGGGTTTGACACCCATTCAGGGTAGAGGGCGTCGCGGACGAACCCATTGGCTTTGAGTTTGTCCACCTACTCTCTAAGAGCAGTGGACCTCTATGGATCCATTCCTCTCCTTTTTTGCTTAACTGGAACGTATCTCGGGTCTATGTTCAACATATGACTCGTAATAGCAGGAGAAATCCCGCACATGTCGAAATGTGTACAAGCGAAAACATCGAGATTCGCTCGGAGGAAATCACTAAGGTCCTCAATCATAGAGGGGCTGAGTTGTGATCCAATCTTCAGTACTCGTGATGGATCGTCACGGCTGACTAAAATGTCAATCGTTAGTTCAGCCGGTGCTGCTTTTTCTTCCCTGGGTTCCTCATCATCGTCTCTCGGATCTATGTCTCTATAGATCCGAGAATGTTGCCCGAGCCAGGGCTCGGGCATTACTTGTAAACTGTCAGTATTCTGAATGCGGACGGAGTTATCCGCAACCTTTCCTTTCTCTCTCCGCTGGGCCTCTTGGAGCTCAGCCACATAACATGCACGACCGGTCGCCATGAACAACACCTACTCCTTTGTCAGTCGGAAACTTTAAAGTCAAGCACCACGGGGCCAATGCTGCTCTGAATTCAGTCAGGGCCGGTCGGCCCAGAAATACATTGTATGGGGGATCTACACCCAAGACTATGAAGGGTAGGATTCACACCCTCCTACGCTCACCTTGCCCCAGTTCAACTGGCAATTCAACATAACCCACCGCATCGGTTGCCACACCATTAAAGCCATGGATACGAGCTTTAGATGGTTTTAAATCTTTCATCTCCATCTTCATTTGGTCATACGCCTTTTTGAATATGATATTAACAGAACTTCCACAATCAATCAGAATTCTTTTCACAAATTCTGGCCCGATCGTCGCAGATATGACCATTAGGTCAACGATAGGAGCCTCCACCTGGTCAGCATCTCTGCTCCTGAATACTATATCGTCTGTCATTATGCGCTACTGCTTAGCGGGGGTCCCATCCTCCACATTTGAACAACACTCAAAATCTGCATGTCTCAAGGAATTAGCATACCGCTCCATTTCTTGCCAATTCTTATCCGCAGGACGAGGTCCGCCTATTATCGTGTTTATGACCAGTCTGCCCAAGGTCCGAGCAGGCTTCTCAGGATAACGTGGAGCTAGTGCGCGATCGGGATTGGACGTTCCTTGTCCACCCTCTTGAGGATTCTTTACAAATTCCTGCAGCTTTTTCTGTATAATCAGCTTTTCTATAGCGTCATGTAGGTGCCTACACTCTTCAGTATTGTGCCCGTAAGTCTCATGGAAGCGACAGCACTTCCCAGTCTGCTTTTGTTCCTCGGTTGACTCCTTTGGGCGCGGCTTTCTATATTGAAAAGTATTACAAGTTGATAGATAAATATTCTCAAGAGATGCATTTAGTGGGGTGTACTCGTTGTAGCTTGGAATTCTCGGCTTCCATTTCCCTGCTTCTCTTTTCCTCCCTTGATTTCCTCCTCCGGACTCCTTGGATTGCCCGGGCTTGTTCTGGACATTGACCTGAACTTTCCCCGAGTTGTCTCCGGATTGCTTTACAGCGATGTTGCTTTTCACGGTCTCCTGAACAGGCCCCGGTGCCTTATCTCGCCTTGTCCACCTGGCTTCCTCCCTTCTTATGAATTGATGTGCCTTTGAGTAAAAACGCTCTAGCGTAGTTGGAGGTTTTCCAGCTAACCAATCTCCAAACTATGAGTCCGGATCCACACCTCGCATCACAGCCATAAGAATTGCGTGATCATTAGGATTGCTAACTTTAGTAGCCGCAACATGGAATCTCTGTAAATACTCCTTCAACGACTCCCCTGGAGCTTGGATTACACTTGATAGAGACATCACGTCCTTTGGACGAGTAGCATGTATTCTGAACCGTTCTATAAATTTCGTTGCCAACTCCTCGAAACTGGATACGGACCGCGGAGGAAGTCGGGTGAACCACATGGTAGCGATCCCAGATAGAGTTATTGGGAAGCATCTACACTTGGTTGCATCATTCGCTCTAGCTGAATCCATCATCCATTCATATCTCATCACATGCTGTCGGGGATCGGTCTTTCCTTCGTAGGTCGGGATAGTTGGCATGCTAAACTTCCTATGGTACTCGGCCTGTAGAACAGTGTCTGTGAATGGAGTATGACTCCTGGATACCCCCAATCATCATTTGATAAGCCTTGATTCTCTTTCATCAACTGTCTAACCATAGCTGTCAGGTCTGGGGTTTGTATGGAAGATGGAAGGTTGGAGTCTGTTCTACAGGATCGATCAGGTTGATGCCTCCTCTGCTGGCGATCTTCCAAACGTGCATCTTGAGGTTCAGCATCATTGGCGTCTTGGTGAGCCGGGCGTCCAGTTTCCACACATGCTCCAGATCCTAAGTTTCCCATTCCTGCTTGGTTGCGGTCTCCGGGATGTAAGTGATCCCTAGTTGATCGATCAGCAGCACCTGCCTGCGTAGTTTCAGTCTTGCGGCGTCTACGCCTGGGAGGTTCATCGGACGAAGTCGAGCTACTAGATGAAGAGTAAGGAGCTGGACTACCCCCAGCATTCTGATGTTGTTGTTGAGTGAGCTGAGCCATAAGGTTGGCGTTAGCTTGAATCTGTTCTCCAAGTTGTCTCCTGCTTTCCATGAGTTCTCTCATCAAGTCATTGAACTCTGTTCTGGTGACAACTACCATTTGATCTTGGGTGGTAGTTCCTGCACCCAGATTTGCTTGCTGATTTCTAGGTCCTATTTGTTGTACGCTAGCAGTCTCATAGACGTCCGCATTATGAGAGGCTGATCTGGTACGTGGTCTTCCCATTGTAGAGTTATTGATAAGAACTCTGAATAGAATCAACGAACGTCTTATGAATGACTTGGATCTCCTTCGTGGGATTTATTCAATCCAGTAGCTACAAAGCAGATCCTTGTGGCCTGAGAATTCACCCCTCTCAGTGAAAGCACCAAAGTGTTAGCACCAAAATTGGTCACTAACCCCCTTTAGAAAGATTGTGTAGAGAGATAAATGATGAAGATAAATTAAAACAGAGAGATATAGACTAAATTAACTACAGAAATCTAGAACACCAAATTTATAGTGGTTCGGCGTAACTGCCTACGTCCACTTTGAATTGTAATCTTTATTGCTTTCCCAGGTAGTTAATTACAGATACAATCCATACAATAATGACTTGAGTACAAGTTTGAACTGAAAAGAGTGAATCTTGAAAGCGGTAGAGTCTCCCCAGTGTTCTCCAAAAAGGGTCCCTTTCACTGTGCCCTTGCCCTCCTATGTATAGATGAAGATGGGTTGGATTTCCCTCTTGGGCCTAGGAGCAGGATACCTCGGCCTGTGGTGAGTGACTTCTGTACACCGAGTCACAATTGTCGAACGGCAATTGCCGAACCACAAATCCGGGCCGAACAACATTCGTATGCCAAACGAGGAGGATATGTCGAACGGTATCTGCATGCCGAACGACCTTGCTATGCTTTGTAAGGAGAAATGCCGAACGATGCTTGGATGCCGGCCGAGGCTGGAATGCCGAACGAGGCTGGAATACCGAACGAGGTTCATGCCGGTCAAGGCTCATGCCGGACGAGGCTTCTGTCGAACGAGGCTCTACGCCGAGCGAGGCTGGAATGCCGAACGAGGCTGGAATACCGAACGAGGTTCATGTCGGTCGAGGCTGGAATGCCGAACGAGGTTCATGCCAGTCGAGGCTGGAATACCGAACGAGGCTCATGCCGGTCGAGGCTCATGCCGGACGAGGCTACTACCGAACGAGGCTCTTTGCCTAGCGACCAATTGATGCCGAACGAGGCCAGATTCCGGATGAGTCTGGAATGCCGAGCGGTACTCCCAATGCCGAACGGTGCTTATGCCATGCCTCTTGCTACATGGTCAAGCCACCGGGTAACAGAATTCCTAATTTATTTTCCATTAATAAGGATTACTACATTTCTTAATTCCACATACTCGCTTCCCTAAATATAATAATAACTAACGAACGTTACACATAAATTACGCACGAATAAACGTTGTTCTTCTTTATTATCGCAATAAATACGTATAAACTACCTATTATTATCCAAATATATTCTAGCCATAAATATTTTACTAGAATATGCTTTCCATATTTAATTTGCTGGAATTGGATTCCTTGAGGAGTTTTTCCGCTATGATTTCCATAAATTGGAAGGATTGACTCCGTTTGAAATTACAAGGAATGGATAATTTCTTTTCAATTGGAATAGATAGTGTAAACTACAAAGTATAAATATGTACTTTACACATCTCTTCCCTTTTTATTTGTAGGTAGGCCTGTAAACGGATGCAATCGGATACGGATAGTGCTGTATTCGTATCCGTATCCGAAAATGAAAATCCGTATCCGAATCCATATCCGATATCCGCGAATACCCGTTGAATATTATCCGTATCCGTGAATATTTTCGGATATCCGAAAATATCCGTATCCGGCTTAGCAAATACGAATACTTTTGGATATCCGAAAATATCCGTAATCCGAACCTCAAAATGTATCCGAAAATATCCGAAAATTAATCCATATAATGCATATTTCATTTTTTTGACTGAAAAAAAGATGAAATAACCTTGTAATACATAAATTAATATATATATTTAATTTCAAACCGGACGGATATTTATCGGATACGGATACAGCCATATCCGTATCCGTATCCGAAATACATTTCAGATATCGGATATCCGCATCCGCTTTTCGGATATCGGATATTTTTCATGTTTTCGGATACGGATGCGGACGGATTTCAGATTTTCGGGCACTCATTGATAGGCCTATTTGTAGGTATTCCTCGTTAAATCAAACGTCGTCCTTTTGAATCAAAAGTGGAAAAAGTAAACAAATAAAAATCAAACGGACATTCTTCCCACAAATTTGACTATGAATAATCTACAAATTAGCACAAATTTGGGCAATAATACAGGAATACTGTTTTACACTAAAGTATAGATCTGGAATAAAAATATACATCATTCAAATTCTAAAATCTTTAGGACTGATTTCCAGATCTAGGTGTAAACATATTCAAATTTGATCTAAAATAAGAATACTTAAGAAATAGTTTTCTAAACTAATTTAAGCCTATAATTCACAAATAAAATTGATTTAGGCATAAAAATTAAACGTATGCCAACGTAATAGATTTAAAATCATAAACATTTAAAAAAATTCCCACTCACCTTTTAAAGTGACCCAAATCTCCAGATCTGAAGTAAAACCTTAAATTCATCTCCAAATCCTTTTTAATCCAAGAAATATGTATAAAAGGGTATATACATACATTAGAACTACAGATCTGAGAAGAGATTTGGGATTGAAGGGAAATATAAATATATAATTACAAATATATATGTATACAACCTCGTTATCGCGTAGTGTTGATTCACTCTTCTTCTTCTCTTATTTGATTTCTATTCTTCTCCAATTTGTATATATACAAAAATAAATATTTATTTTTTAATTTAGAAAATAGTGAAAAAGAGAAAATGGCAGAGCTTTGCTGCTACTTTAAGAAAAAAATATGAGAAGAGAAGAGAAGGTTATGCCTAAATTTGTAGACGCTAGAATCAACCACTACCGTTCGATTTAAAATATTAAATTCAGGCCGTTGCGGCCTAGGTTTATTGCAGCCACCAGGTCGCCACCGGTCGACCACCTATGGGTCATCGTTCTACCGCTGGGGGTCGACCGGCCCCAGTAATGGGTCGGCTTGTGGGCCCGAAAAGTTAATATAAAATCATTAATTTTCGTACTCAAATTATTTCCTCTCTTAATTCGTTTTTCGTTCGTTACTTCTCCGTTTGGACTCTGATCGCAAAACTCCAAATATAAAAGTTGCTCAGAATTTCACCATGAACGCAATGGTGCAATTTTCATGGTCAAATTCCATCATTTGCACTAATTCCATTTTTGGAGCCTAATTAATTAACTAACTAACTAATTAAATAACTAACGCCAAATTATGGGGTGTTACAATATTGGAATTTTGACCATTACCAAGTTCCATAAGTTCGAAGTGATATAGTTTTGACGAAGAGAATTGGTGTAAATATATGTCACAACCGGATAATGCTTAATAATATAAAATTGGATTTTACCGAAACTAAGTAAGTGATAAATTTGGCTAAAATGTCACACCACCTGCTAAGTGACGACTGAATTTACACCTGACAAGTCACACAACCGAAATAATGAATTCTCTTTAGACCAAATGATTTAATTAGTTTATAATTGTTATAAATTAATTAATATTTACGAAATATTAATTATAAAATTTTGAATATGATTTGAGGAATAAATATTATTGTATATATTTATAATAGTTATAAATATATCAATCGATATGCGATATCGATAACCAATTAAATTAGATTTAATTAATAATATTTATTTCGGCGTAAATGGCCTGTTAGCCCATGATGTTAAGATGTTATTTCGGAAGCAATAAGGATTGTAGGAGGTGACTAAAATGGCTAGAGGGGTTTAGAGATGGATAATTGAGATTTGATGAGAAATGGTATGAAGATGCGATCCATATTTCTCTCAATTTCTTATACTATAAAAGGACCCTTAACCCTAATGCAAAAAGAAATTTTTGGCTTTCATATCCCCATCATTGCTGGCTGACCTCATTAATAAGGACCTCCAATAAATTCATCTCAATTTAATTCAAAGAGTGATAGCTATTAGATAGGTAAAGGTCTACAGTTCAAGGATTAACAATATGCCGAATTGAGAAGATTTCAAAGGAGGGAGAATTCATCATTACAAGATGGGCTCTAAGGCATTAGAATTAGGTATGTATTTACTATACTATATGATTTATAATTTATGGATAACATTATATTACTCATATATATATATATCATTATTATATTGCTAGCTAGGTGAGATTCTTATATGTATCATTAATATTATCGTATATTAAATTGGTTATATGTATGCTTTAATTTATTAAAAAAACACATTATATTTATATATCTGAAGTGCCCAGTCAAATATATTTTATTTTAATTATTATCATTTTATTAATATATATATATAAATAAATATATGTTAATATACTACCTAATTTTAATTATATGACTTGTGTTTAATTATATCATCATGTCATGTGAACGGTTGAACCTATATTTTATAAAGCGTATCTACATAGATTATATTTTTTGATGGCCACAAATTAATTTTTAATATTTATTTACTATTATTTAATATTATTTAAATAAACATACTAATTAAATAAATCATATAAAATAAAATATGTTTCAAAAATTAATTTTTAATTTTTAATTTTTTTTATCATCATATAAACTCTCTGGAAAAAATTTAAAATTCAAAAATCGTTTTTTATATTTTAAAAATATCAATTTAGTAAATTTCTGGAATTAATTAATTAATTAAAATTATTATTTTGACTTAGAAAATTCTATAAAAAATTCGTAACTTTAAAATATCATGCTTGATTTTCTAAAAATTTAAAATTTGAATAATATAATGAAATATTTATTATTATTATTATTTTATTGTATTTCGAATAAGTAATATATATATATATATATTTATTTATTTATTTATTTAATGAAATAAAATATAAATATTTTTTTGTGCTGTGAAATCGATCTAGAAAGGTTTTAATAAATGTGTGTGTGTATATATATATATTTAAGTAGATAATTAATATACATATTTACATATACATATTTATGGTATTATAGATATACTTATATATATATATAAAATAATTTGTTACTTATATTCATACATATATATGTGTAAAATGATTTGATTTTTTTATATTATGAATATACATATATACTATATATAAATTTATTTATTTATTTAATATTTAATGTAGTGGTACATATATATAAATCATTAATATTTTTACATATAAGTTATATATTTATACATACATACATACGTACATACATACATACATACATACATATATATAAATATTTACATAGTTTTTAATATTTATATAAATAACAATTTTACATACATACATATATTTGGACAGTATTCAATACATAAAGGATGAACTAACATCTACGTTGCGATGTAAATCTCAACATTTATATACAGGCATATTATACCTTGTACGGATTATTATGTTACTCATGCATATACATACATATACGTATATGACACATATGTGTACTATTATATTTAACTGAATATAAATTAAATAAAATTATATCTATAAATTAAAATTTAAATGAAATAAGAGATTTTATTTAAATTACATTTAGAAATATTCTAAATAAATTAGACTTCATAGGCCCAATATGGATCTAATATGGGAATTTTTTTTCGAAATTCACACATACCTTCCGCTGTGGGCTAGCATAGTTCCAACAATGGTATCAGAGTCTAATAGCCTATGCGGTCTAAATTAGTCATATTATGACTAACTATTAAGCTCACAGCCCAAAAGTTGTCCTTAATAGGAAAGGCTCAAATTTGAATTGGGCCTTGGGCTAATTTCAAATTTGTTTTGAAATTTAAAATACATTTTTTAAATTTAATAGTTAAATTTACAAATAAGAAAAGTATTATAACTATTATAATACAGATTTTCAAAATTGTTTGAAAATTAAAAATATAAGATTTTAAATTTAAAAGTTAAATTTAAAAGAAAATATAAACATGTTATAAATGTTATAATATAATAAAATTTTCAAAATGTTTGAAAATTAATATAAATTAATTTTGAAATTTTAAAATAAATTAATAAGATTAATAACGTAAACTAATTAAATAAGTTAATTAATTAATAAATATATACATGTGTTATATATTACGATATATGTTATGCTGTTTCAAAAATGTTTAAAATAACATAAGTATACATGTATGTATAAGAAGTGAATTTTGAAATTAAAATTGTTTAATTAAATTAATTAATTAAAAGGTTAATTAATTAAATAATATACACATTTATATGATATATGTGTTATACTATAAATGTTATAATAAATATTTAATATAATGTTATATTATAATAATATAAAATTAATTAAAAATTAATTAAACAAAATTTAAGTAAATAATATTATACATAAAGACTACTATATAAGTAATATAAAATTTAAAAGTTATATAATAATAAAACTTATGTAATATGAACGTATAAATTAAAGGTGAAACATCATAGAAACCCTAAATAGACTTAGAGAATAAATACATACGTATATGTACGTTTACCGTGATTTCTGATGTGTCCGACACTTGAGTCACGAGGGTATTTCATAAGAAATACATTATTCTATAAGTCGATATTACTCGATATAATATACTAAAGATTATGAATCTTTAATATAAAGTTGTCCTCTATCATTTATATATATTAATAGAATACTTGCATACTCTTTAGTTGTTGAGCTTTCCTCAAGCTAGGGATGTTATGTGTATTACTATTAATATATTGAATAGACAAGGTAAGATAACTGCACATATTTGTTGAGCTTTCCTCGAGGTATATGCATTATACTTAGGCCATCGCGAAATGATAGGTCCGAGTGAGTAGTCCCACTTTACTTGTTGAGCTTTCCTCAAGGTAAGGGAGGGATTGGGACAACGAACCATGGGTTAGGAGTTGTATGTGATACAACCGATAAGGAGTTATCTATCGTATATGTGAGTATGATTTATTGAGCTTTTCTCAAGGTCAGAATCCCAAGGTATACGAGTCATAACACCCACTTGTGGAGTCGAAAGACTTTTATTCGCTTAGAGTTTGGTGAAACATAAAAGACTAGAGGGAGATTTATTTAGAAAATGAAATGATAACATTTAACTTTTCTAATACTGCAAGAACGTATGCTATATAATGTTATAATAATCTACATTGATAAATTTGTGTATTTAATATAATTGATAAAACATTTATCAATTAAAATATACAAATGAACTGAATTGAAAATTAACAAATAGAAATATAATATATATACTTACTAATAAATGCTTCTTGCATGTTAATGATTCATTGCCCATGCAAGTTCCTAATTTTACAACTACTAAATACATTCGTAATTTGGTCGCTTATGTATTTATTTGGTCGAGACCGTGTATTTCATTCTATGAGTTTCAAACTCTTAAAAACAATATAAGACTATGGATATTTAATCTACACACTATCGTATATAAGTGTTATATGGGGAACAGTCATAGTTCGTAATGTACAATACTTCGATAAAGTTAGTTCATCCGAAATAAGCAAATAAACCATAATGTGAGATCGAGTATTCAATTTGATTGATTACAGTAAAGATCATATTGCGTTAAATGTAACACAAGACCAAAACCACAATATAGATCTGAGAACTTGATCGTTGAAATGTCAGTTTGATCAGATTACGCAAAGTGCAACATATTTGATGTCCATAAATGTTAAGGATGATCAACTGCGCTTTTGTAAAGGGTTCTTTATGATGTTGTACTAATGATATGCTTTTAAATGGTTCGACCATTTAGAAAGGAAAATGAATGTATAAGAGTAAATGTGATTTAAAGTACAGTTGGTATGAAGAGAGTGGTAGTCATTTCCACTTCATAAAGAAACATTGAAAATGAGAATTGTAATAATAATAATTGATACCAAATATTGGAATAAGAAATACGATTTCTATTCCGAAATGTATTTTTATATAGAAAATTGTTTTCTATGAGATTTATTTCTTTGAGTTCAAGATATTTGATCAAAGAACTCACCGCTATAAACTAGTAATAGTATATGAAATAAATAATTTATATTAAGTGAATGATGGACCTCCGCATTCAGTATGCTATTATAGTAATGGAAAAAATAGTGGGAGCATTCCATAAAACACTTTTTGATTGCATCAGGTTACAAAAAATGTTTTCGTAAAACATACTAAACATTATTTATGAAATAATGACTATTTTTCGGTGTCGACTGATAAACAGACATAGTTTCAACGTGAATATTATAAATATTCATAATGAAATACAAATACAATATGGTATTTGTTTGCATAACAGAAGCAGTGCATTAGAAAATATAGAAGTATCTAAAATTATTTGCAATTATTTTGGAATTATAGACTAAGCCATAGTTTTGAGAAATAATTTTATTATACGATTATGAATCATATGATATTGGTTTATTATATCCTAAAAAATTAAGGACTATGTACCCATTTAGTGGGAGCATCATAAGAGTTGATGGACTCTTTGGATTGATACATATGGATATATGCAATCATAAGTCTATTAATACCAAAGCGGTTCCACGTACTTCATCGTATTCACCGATGAGTTATCATGGATATGGACATGTGTTTTTTGATACTCATGTATAAGTCTATGGTAAGCCCATAGAATATACAACAGAAGTAAATAATGTAACATGTGATAGAAATGATTTGATTTGATCGAATGGGTGAGTATATTGGAAAGAGTTTCGAACGTACCTAAAAATGAATAAAAATTCAATCTCAAATGTCACTCCTTCATGTGATACATAAGGATGTATCAATAAGGAGTAATCGAACTTTGATGGACAAAGTATAATTAATTATGGATGAAGTTGAGTTAATTTCGTTCTACAAGGTCATGTACTTAAGAGTAGTACGTAAGATTAATATTGTTTCATCTAAATAATAGTTTACAAAATCATACAAGATAAGGGCTTATAAGAAACCCCAACATATCCTAGGTCAATGAGTTGGCAGTTTGTGCAAGTCAAAAGTCTGCATGTAATAATTATTCGTGAGGGATCTTGTATGGATCTTTCCAAAAGGAGTTTGGGAAGGACTGTCACTGGATGACATATTTACGTTTTAAACATAACTTTTGTAAACTAAAACCAAATCAATTTTATATATATGGAAATTCATAAAATGTTTATGAATACCTATTCCATTGCACTGAACAACAATTATTGTTTCAAGAAATACCAACTTCATAGTAAATGAATTTCTTTGAGGAATTATTAGTAGTAAAATGGAATTGGATACGATCCAAAAATAAAACTGATTACATGAGGTGAAATGAATTTAACTAACCTAAATGAACACATAACATTAGAGAGTATTCTCACATATTGAAGAGAAACCATGAGTTTCTTATCAATGTTAAAAATATATAATCCTCGGTTGTTTAATTAAACCATTAAGAGTATCGACTCTATGATATGGTATGATGCGCACATCTGGAAGAATTCCAAGTACGTTATCAAAATATGATTTTATTAGTCGTAACCGACGGGATGTGATCCATCGACTGTGACTGTGTCTTTATGAGCATGACTAATACAGTTGAAATTTAATAAGCAATGTCGATAAGAATAATCTCATAAACTTCAATTGTTGAAGTTAGCGTAATAGATTAATCATTCAATGTGATCAAGTTATTTCAAATTTACTCACAAGACTATCAGTAGATAAGACTTAGTGTTTTGGTACATATGTGCTGAAATAGAAAATTATAAATAATGATTTAGAATAGACTATTTGCACATAACAACCAAAGTGTCTCGAAGTCAGTGGAAGTGATATAGAGGTTGTGAGTTTTTGGATATGATCCAAGCAATGGTATGAAAGTATCATTTTATAAGTATCAAAATTTGAATAAGGATTTTGATAGATATATCAAATGGGTTGCTTTTCAATCAAATTGCAGAGAAAGCGTGTGTTCATAAGAAATAATGTTAAAAAGTACATTGATATTTCTAAATAATAAGTAAACAACACATTGTTGATATTTAACAATGTACTTGTGTTAAAACCAGTCTCAATTGTGTTAATACTCAGCATTGAATTTGTAAATGATGTCTTTTATAGTAAGTATAAAAGATATTGGGAATGCCCCAAATCGATATGAAAGGACACCTTATTAAATTTTTTAATGTGGAACGTGTAAGATGGATTCCTTGTGCATTGGCAATAGGAATTATCATACATGTTATGTTGTCTATGATATCATGATTTGTTTATGTATTTAATACATGAAGCAAATATCAAATCCAAATTGATATCACTAAATGGTTGTTTGAGGTGTTTTCGTGAATTTATGAAATACTAGAAAATTGTTTACAAAAATAGTGAACTCCTTATGAAGAAATGTTCGGACTCAAATTTCATAAGTGATATTGAGTATAATATGTCAATAATAAATTAAGAATCTTTAAGTTAGAAATGTTCGAAATAGAAGAGATTATGGTTGATTCATTGACCTAAATAGCACCACAATAAAACAATGTATATATATAATAAATGCGCAAATTTATAACTAAGCCAAGGGTGATTCCAAATGTTGAGAATCACATAACAATGTTATATGATATAGTAAGCTAACTGGATAAAGGTAGCTTAACAGCATCAGAGAGAGTTGATTGACATAATAGATAATTGAAACATAATAGCATACCCGTTCACTAAGGGACTGACCTAATTGGTTTTGATAAAACCGATTGGAGAAGTTGGAATAAGATTCCACACAATTGACCCCAAGTGTATGTTGGAGATTGATAGAGTTAGGGGTATGCTCTAGGGGTAATTATATGATTTGTTACATATATCTAACTCGATAACCAATCTTGTTCGAAACAAAAGGTGTTTTCTTTCAATTATATGCTTGATATAATGTATTATATTAAATAATTTAACTAAAAGTATATTTAATAGAAAATTCATAAATAGTATGTTTTATAATAGTAGTTACAAAGTGTTATAACCATGAGTAATTTATCACAATGATAACAAATATATCATTTTAAATGTTCCTAGTCAAGATGCATCGAGACTGGATATCGATGTATCCATTGAGACTAGAGTACGTAACGCTCTCCAAATGTTGGGTAGTGTATTACTCATGACTGCTGGAGCATCTAGGATTTACGTACTAGGGGTTATGTAATGCTCTCCAAATGTTGGGCAGTGTATTGCTCAGGATGCTATCAACTCCATATCTAGAGATACTTATCGATTGTTGGCCAGGAGGGGTTGATGATATTTGGTTCACATTGTTCATGTTTATGTTCGAATGCTGGGCCGCTTGTGTTTACCTTATGGTATATTTTATCTAGAAATATACGATGCTCGGAAGGTGGTTTCTGATCCTTGTGCGTGGAGATTGGATTCAGCTCCCCCGAAGAGATCCCCGTGGAAAATCCATTATGCGAACGAACCTTAGCGGATTTAAATGTAACCTAATATGTTGTGGCGTGACCAATGTAAGCTCCATATCTATTTGATTTTATTATATCCCACACCCTAGACATTATTTATCATATCACTATATTAAACCTAATAAATAGTTGGTTTCTTTTGAGGGAAAACCGTTACGGGAATCCGTGCGGTCTCAAAAGTCATTGTTACATATATTTATGTATCTTGAGTTTTCTCATACCAGACTTATGTCTGATGCTTGGTGTTTTTGTTTTCCTTAAATTCCTCGCGTACTCTTTCGGGTAGGCTGAGTATCAGGTTTTACCTTGGACGCTTCAGGGTTCAGAACACAAGCTGGAGGCTTCCATTATCTATTTATTTCTATTGCAGTTGTTCCATTTTAGCTATGTGCATATATCAGCGTTGTAAGGACAGGCAGTTCTAACTGTCCAGGTTGATGATAGTACTTAGGTTTTGTAACTCTAAAAATCTTGTATTCAGAGTAACCCTTTGTACTGTTCTTCTGATATTATAAATTACCGTTCCGTTGTGAGATTCTAATATTCTGTTCTTCTTTTCGTTTTCTATTCGTTTTCTTTTATTCAACCTCAACTTTCTATCTTTTCGGCACTTGGGTGCTCAGCACATGAATACCGTGGATGTATTAGTGTCGACATTCGAGGGTCGAAAAGTCAAATTGCTACATGACCAAATGAACTTTTGTAAGGAGTTCTTTATGATATTTTAGACATGGTTTCCTTTGAATGGTTCGACCATTTAGAAAGGAAAGTGATGTACGAGAGTGGATGTAACTAAGGCAGTGTTGGGATGAAGAGAGTGAATGGTCATTCCTACTTCATAAAGAAATTTGGATACAAGAATTGTAAAATAATAGTAGATACTTAACATTGAAATGAGAAATTATTTCTATTTCATAAGTATTTTCACATGAAAAATTATTTTCAATGAGATTTATTTCTTTGAATTCAAGATATTTGATCTGAATATTCCCGACTGTAAACCAGTTGCAATAAATAAAATAAATAGCCTATATTAAGTGGTTGAATGGAGCTTTGTATTTCGTACGCTATTACAGTAATGGAGTAAATAGTAGGAGTATGCCATATAGTACTTATTGGCCACATCAAGTTACGAAAATTGTTTTCGTAAAATATACCAAACACTATTTATGAAATAATAACTGATATTCATTATTGATTGAAAAATAGACATAGTTTTATTTTAATATGAATATTATGAATATTCATTATAAAATAAAACTTTGGTAATGGTATTTGTGATGCGTTGGAAAATACAGAAGTATCTAAATTATTTGCAATTATTTTGGAATTATAGACTAAGTTATAGTTTTGAGAAATAATTTGATATATAATTATAAATCTAATGATACTAGTTAATTATATCTCAATCAATTAAGGGCAAAGCACCCATTCAATGAGAGTGTGATAAGAGTTAATGAACTCTTTGGATTAGTACATATAGATGTATGGAATCACAAGTCTATAAATACCAAAATGGTTCCACATACTTTGTTATATTCACCAATGAATTATCATCGACATGGACATGTGTATTTGATACACATGTAGTATGTCTATGATAAGCACAAAGGGTATAAAATGAAAGTAAATAAAATAACGTGCAATAGAAAATAAAATTGATTTGATTTGATCGAATGTGTGAGTATATTGGAAAGAGTTTCAAATGTACCTAAAAATGAATAAAGATTCAATCTCAAAAGTTACTCCTCCCTATGATACATAATGATGTATCGATAAGATGTAATCGAACTTTGTCGAATGAAGTACGATTAATTATGAGTGAAGTTGAGTTAACTTCTTTATATAAGGTCGTGTACTTAAGAGCAGTACACAAGGTTAAAATTAATTTCATCCAAAGAATGGTTTACAAAATCATACAATAAAATGGTTTATAAGAGATCCCAACATATCATAGAATAAGTAGTTGGCAAGTTGTGCGATTCGAAAAACTGCATGTAATAATTGTACTTTTGTGATCTTGTATGAGTCACACAAAGAATTTTGGGAATGATAGTCATTGGATAGATAATTTATGTTTTGAACAAAAGTGTAGTAAACTAGAAACTAAATCGTTTTTTATATATAAGGAAATTCATAAAATATTTATGAATACTCATTCCATTAAATCGAGGAACAATTGTTGTTTCAAGAAATACCAACTTCATAGCAAAGAAATTTCTTTGAGAAATTATTTGTAGTAAAATGGATTTGGATGAATCCAAAGATAAAATAGATTATTAGGGATGAAATGAAATTAACCAAACCTAAATGAACACATCGCATTATAGTGTTTAATAAGTATTATGGCATATTGAAGAAAAACTATGAGTTTCTTATTAATGCCAAAAATAGATAATCCTCGGTTTTTAATTAAACCATTATGATCATTGACTCTACCATATGGAATGATGCATAAATCCAAAAGGATCCCAGGTACATTATCAAAATATGATTTTGACAAATGTTCCTAAAGGATATGATCCATTAGCTTCAAACGTGTCTTCAAGAAAAAGACTAATGGCGAACAACATTGATGAGAATAACATCGTAAATTTCAATTATTGAAATTAACATAATAGATTTGTCATTCAATGTATTCAAGTTAATTCGGATTTTACTCATAAAATTATCTCTTGGTATGACTTTGCTTTGGTACATATGTGTTGAAATGGAAAATTTTAAATAATCATTGAGAATAGACTATTTGCACAAAACAACCAAAGTGTCTTGAAGTCAATGGGAGCGATATTGAGGTTGTAGGTTTTTCGGATATGATCCAAGAAATGATACGAAAGTACCATTCAATAAGCATTGGAATTGATTAAGTATTTTGACAGAAATATCGAACAGTTTAACTTTTAGTCAAAATGCAGTGGAAGCGTGTGTACATAAGAAAGAATATTAAAAGGTACATGGATATTTCTGAATTATAAGTAAACAACATATTGTTGATTGTTAACAATGTACTTATGTTAAAATCAGTAATAGTTTGATTATTTAATACTTGATATTGAATTTGTAAATTATATCTTTTATAATAATTATAAAATTTGTTGTGAATGTGTCGAACGATATGCAAAGACACTGTGACGCCCCACCTCTATACTCATGCTAGCCAAGGACACTACGGGGTAATGCCGTCGACTAGCACGAAGAATAAGGCTGTTGAGGAGCGACCATCTATGTAATTTCTTAGTGCGAGTACCGATATGTCAGATAATATAACTTACATTTCATTTCAAGAGGAAATCCGACATATCAAATACAAACTCAAAGCTACTACACAGTGGCTAAATGACCTTTGAAAACAAATATAGAAATAAACATAACACAAATCGGTCATAGATATTCATATCACAAAGGCGGAAACAGATATGAATATAACACATAAAAGTGTACATCAAAGTAGTGGTCAAACTAGATCCACTACATCACAAAAGAATAGATACAAGTGCTAGACAAAAGAATAAGTATACATCAAGGAGTCTCTATCACAAATGTATACTAACACAGACTACTATGCCAAAGTAGTAAGCCAAAAGTCAGGTGAAGGACCCTGATAAGAAGTCAAGCAGGAGCACCTGAAATATCTCGGTCTGACACGAGTATTATTTAAGAAGAAAATAATGAACGGATCAGTCTAGCTATAAATTTCAGATAAAATGAGATAGGATAAGAGATATGACAAAAATCGTATGATAACAAAAATGCCATACTGTGTCAAGTATACATCAAATAACAACAAAAATCATACAATATCTCAAATCATCTCAAAACACAAAAAAGAATCACATTCTTTAAATTATTCACCAAAACACAAATATTGATAGAGCTTATCAATTCAATCCACAAACATTGGTGAAACACAAATTCTAGAAATCATCAACTAGAAATCCAGAAATCACAAAAGGGGGAAGGCCTACCACAAACGGGTCGCTAACCCATGGTCGCTAACCATAGAGCCGGTGCCACGACGTAGTACAGCAAACGCCCGAGGGACCAGAAACTCAAATAATCCAGTACATCGACGTAGTATAGCGTTACGCTCGATGAACCGAACTCAAATAATCAGGAACAACGATGTAGTACAGCGAACGCCCGATGAACCTGAACACAAATAATACGGAACAACGACGTAGTACAACGAACGCCCGATGAACCAAACTCAAATATTACGGAACAACAAAGTAGTACAACGAACGCCCGATGAACCAAACTCAAATAATATGGAAAAACGACGTAGTACAACGAACGCCCGATGAACCAAACTCAAATAATACGGAACAATGACGTAGTACAACGAACGCCCGATGATCCAAACTCAAATAATACGAAACACCGACGTAGTACAGCGTTACGCCCGATGAACCGAACTCCATAAACCATAGGTCGCTAGCCTATGAAAATGAGACGAAGCTCCATAAATCGGGGTACAGTCCCCCACGTGGACAAAGAGACATCGCAAATCGCTAGTCTAAACCATAAAATGATCATCATAGATCAATAAAAAGTGTGAACCACACTAAGCTAGTAAATAAATGAGTTTAGCTTCATGTCCCATAACCACTGGCTTAACTTAAATATTTACAAACAAATTATAGATTTCCACTCGAAAGTTGTCACAAGAGTTCAATCGAACAAGTCCAAGAATTAACCGACGAAGTAAACGCAAGCATTTCATACCACTTGTTTTACTAAGCCATTTAATTAGATTTATCATACGAATGAGGTAAAGGTTTGTATATACTAATAGATTGGAAAAAAGTTTTAAAAGAGAGCTTTATATTTAAAATAGAGTTGAAAACATCTTTGTGAAAGAGTTTGAATATTTACTACTAGTATAGAAAACTTTGTATTTGAAAGTGACAAATCACAAAAATGATTGTAGAAACAATCAATCACCAAAGATTCACATTCGAAGACGTGAATTAAATCCAAAGAAATCGATACCAAATCCATCAAAATGGATATTCCCAAAAATCCCGAAAAAGAAGACATCAAGGTCGATAGAAGTGATAACAACTAATCGGAGCAACTAAAATCGATAAACAATGGAAATTCAATCAAGAAAAGCCTAAATAGGCAAAAATGCACAGTTTCAGACGTTTGGGGGTCAATCCAGACGTCTGGATTTAGTTTTTGGAAATTCCAGAAAAATCCTTCCAAACGTCTGAAAACCATCCAGACGTCTGAAGTTTCCAAACAGACGTCTGAAACCCCTTTCAGACGTCTGAAACATAAATTCAGACATCTGAAGCTGTTTTCTGCCATTTTTTTATTTATCTGCGTGCACATATTTTTGCTCCAGGTCCAAACCAGATGTCTGGACTTGGTCACCAGACGTCTGGTCACCTGGTTTGGGCAACAATTTGCCTAGGACAAAGTGGCCAAAACGTATCGGGAGCGATCGGACGAGCAACGACGACTAAAGATTTATGCCAAGCGACAACCCGGCCTGTTAGGCTCTTCGATACACCCCAAACATCAATGTCCAAACATTATTTTCATAAAATTGGGCCAAAGCACCAAAATTTGGAAAATTCACCAAATCAATTCAAATCAAAAGCAAATGAATATGCACAAGTGTTAGGAATTCATACCTAACAACAATGATAGCTATAAACGTAGATGTGAGTTGAAGAACTCACCTTTAAACCCAAAAACACAAGAGAGAAGCTATAGAGCAAGGCAAGAACAATCACTCTTCAATTTTAACCCAAGAAGCTTCAATCTAAGCTCAAAAGAAAAACATTTCCTAAGTTAGGGTTTAGGAAATTTTTGAAATTGAAGAGGAAATGAAATGGAGAAGATGAAGAGGATGATTACCTAAGCTTCTCTTAGATTTGGAGCTAGAACTTGAGTTTGCAAATGACTCTAGGGCTTAGGAATTTCTAATTCCTTTTCTCTTTCCCCATTTTTCTAAAGCTTGAAGTGTTAGGAAATATTATGAAGGAATGAAGAGGAGTGGAGTAGAGTTGGGTTAATATGTTGGTTTAATGGGCTGAAACCCAAACTCAAATCCTAAGTGAAAAATAGCAAAATTCACTCAACTCCAAACATATCGATGTTTATACTCAAAAAGGCCGCAAACACCATTTTGGACTCAATGGAAGTGGTCTCAAGTCCTAATTCGACTGTTTGCAAAAAGTAGATTTTCGGACTTTAATCCGACTAACGATGCTATATTTAAATAAAATATTTAAATATACAATCGTAAAATATGCGGGTTGTTATAGACTCCCCTCCTTAAAGAAATTGCGTCCTCGCAATAATTAAGAGGAAGATAAAAAGTAACAACCATAAAAGCATATCAACATAAAGGAAAATTTTGAAATAAGAAGTTCACCATAAAAGAGCATGAAAGAGTGAGTCCGGATGTGTTTGCTCGATGAATTCTCAAGATTCCCAAAAGCAATCCTTAGGATTTGAGGACCATTGAACTTTCACAAGAAGAACATCTTTATTTCGAAGGCGTTTAACCTCTGAAGTAATGATACGAATAGAATGTTGCTCATAAGTCAAATTTGGTGAAACTTCAATTTCTTCAATTACCACGGGCTCAAGAATAAAATCGGAATCCCTAAGGTATTTCCGTAGTAGAGAGACGTGGAAAACATCATAAATAGCAAAAAAAATGAGCCGGTAATAAAAAGCGATAAGCCACGGAACCAATACGTTCGGTGATGGGAAATGGACCAACATATCGAGGTGCTAATTTTCCCGATCAACTGAAACGCACAACACCCTTCATAGGTGAAACACAAATGAACACCAATAAAGTTTGGACCTAAAACCAGCTTCTCACCGGCTTTAAGCCAACACGAAGGAAATCGACATAGCCTTCCGTAGAGTGCCTCGAAAGGTGCCATACCAATACAAGATTGGAAGCTATTATTGGAAGAAAACTCAACAAGAGTATGATCTTCCCAACTTCCATAAAAATCAAGAACACATGCCTGAACGAGATCTTTAAGAGTTTAATTCACACGCTCGGTTGTCCATCGGACTGAGGATGATAAGCGGTGCTAAAATTTAGCTTCGTTCCTAAAGATTTTTGAAGACCTTTCCAAAATCCACTAGTAAAATAATGGATCACAATTGCTAACAACAGAAGTAGGAACTCCATGCAATTTAATTTGACATAGAGTTTAGCCAAAAGAGGTACGGTCCAAAAAGAAGGACGAACCTCAAGGCTACACAAAACAAGAGATGAACATGAATTGTGTTTGCACCAAAAATGGTCACAAACTCCAAGTGTAATGAAAGCACCAGCGTATGAATACGAATCAACAGTATTCACACGCAAATCACAGATCTTAAATAAGTAGCAAGCAACAATCAAGAAATAATGAACAGTGACACACAATTTATAGTGGTTCGGCTATCTCCGGCCTATGTCCACTTCAAGTTTTTTATGATTTTATTGCTCGATGCTTGAAGATTACAATTTCGTATGTTGTATTACAACTGATTTGCTGAACTAAGTCTGAATCTAAGGCAGCAATGGTGATCTGGAGTGAATCTGGCAGAATCTGGGCGCTCTTTAGCTCTAAGAGTTGTCCGACCCCTTTTCTGAATGACCTGGGGGTCTATTTATAGGTGTTGAAGGCTGATATTTCGCCTAAAATGAAGGGAGGCCAGTTCTGGTACGTCAGGGGGCCCACATGCCCGCTTTATGAAAATCCGGGCCCACTTTGGGATCGATTCGACCCTTGGTTCGAATCGATCAAGAAAGCGTCCAATCGAGCTGAAATTTGGCGTGAACATTCTTCAACATGTGCTCAAGCTTCTGTGAAAATTTCATAGCATTTGGATGTGTAGATCTCAAGTTATGATCGATTCAAGGTTGTATTTCCGGTTGACTAGCCTGGTTCGAATCGATCTAGTTCGAATCGATTCGTTCGAATCGATCCAGCGCGCGCTTCTGTGATGACGTGGAGCGCCTTCTTCGTATCGATCCGACTTTTATGCCGAGTTGACTGGGTCGACTCCGTGGTTTCAGCTGTTATAACTTGGTGAATTCGATGTAATGGATTCGAAGGTATGACTTCATCGAATCGATTGGATGAACGTTCTCTTCGAATCGATCAAGGTAGGTTTCAGTTAATCGATACGAAGGCTTCTTGCTTGAATGGACTCGAAGATGCCCGCGGGATGGAGTCGAAGCTCTTTAACTTTATGGACTCGAAGAGTTTCTCATTAACGGATTCGAAGGTGGGAATGTGAGGGTGGACTCGAACTATCGGAGTCGAACTATTGCTTGCTCAATGGAGTCGAAGCAAGGCGTATTCCGATGGGTTCGAGGCAAGGCTCGTCGTGATCGATTCGAGGCAAAGGCTTGATCGATGGATTCGAAGTAAGCTGACTTCTCATGGATTCGAGGCAACGTATGTTTGATGGATTCGACCTTATACTACCTTATCCATCTTCTTTTGGCGATATCCTGAGCATACGAACTCGGATTGACTCGAAACTTGGAACGTTGTTTCATCTGGCCTTGCTTGACATGTCTCATCAATTGCAGCCCGATCCGGACTCGGACAAAATTCATCGATATCCATGGTGAACCTGCGACGCACAATCGATGTTCATGACTAATAATCATTGATTTTCAGTTAATCTTTGGGTATCTCGGCTTTGCCAAAAGTTGGGATAACAAATTGGATTCACGATCTCGAATCCCACAACTGGATAAAGTCTCGAGATCATTCCATTCGGATATCATCATAGAAACAACCGCTTGTTGCTTACGACTAAGGGCATCGGCAACAAGATTTCCCTTTCTGGGAGTATAGAGAATATCAAGATCATAAGATGCAAGGAACTCGAGCCAATGTTGTTGACACAAATTAAGTTCCTTTTGAGAAAATAAATATTTCAAAGATTTATGATCGAAGTAGAGAACAAATTTCTCTCCTAAAAGATAATAATGCCCAATTCTAAGAGCGAAAACAATGGCCGTGAGCACCAGATCATGAATGTCATATCTAGTCTCGACAAGCTTTAATTGTCAAGAAGCATAGGTGACAACACATTCCCTTTTGCAAGAGAATGGTACCCAAACCAATATGAATAGCATTGGTATAAACAATAAAATCTTGGTTCCCTTCGGGAATCGCAAGAATAAAAGCATTGAAAAAGAGTTCCTTTAAATGATTCTCTTTCCCGAAAGGCTAAGACATTCAAAATTACCATTAACTTTATGTAATCATCTTTTTAGAAAAATTGACTTATTACAAGTCAATTTATTATGTCTAACTATCTCATCATAGCATTTAGGAGATTCCTATCGATAACGTTGATCAAGCGCATCGACAAGAATTCTTAAAGCACTCAATGGGCAAAATAACACAAAATCATCTTCTATATGATAAACATGCTTCTTATAAAATTTACAAATATTCTTTGCTCGTTTTAAGAATAAAATCCAATCATACTTATAAATATCTTATTAAAAGATTTGCAAATTTTAAATTGTTGTTTTCATCCATAATGAATAAATACAAGGATGGGCTCATCGAGATATTCATAGAATACTCGATTCATAAGATGGATGAAATAAGGTAGAAGGTTCGTCAAACCGAATGACACAACGAACCACTCATAAGAATCATAACGAGTGTGGAATGCGGTAAGTGGACTGCTACCCTCCGCAACTCGTAGCTGAAAAAAACCGGTGGCAAGGTCGAGCTGAAAAGACCTTAGCACCACACAATAGATTGCTTAGGTGATAATCCTAAGATAAGCTCAAATATACCGGAAAATTCACAAACTACATGAACGAGAGAAATAATATTCTCCTCATCATGTAGGTTTAAAGAATAAAATGATGTCACCGAATTGGAAATCGAAATCATTAAGAACATAGAAATCTGCTTAACAGATTGAGGATGTCGAAGATATATAGTCCGCTCAGGACATAGGATGTGGGCTTCATAATGATCAAGCCAATCCTTTCCCAAAAAAATCAATTTTGAAGCCTAAGTAACACATAACATGCAAATCGGCTCGAAAAGAATAATCACATAAAATAATCTCGACATCTCCACAAAGTGAAATGAGTGTTGTGGATCCATCATCCGGATTCGCAATTCTCAGTGAAGTCATCAAGCCCATAATATTTAAAGAAAAAGAATCATCAAGTTCTTTTGATATAAAATAATGAGATGAACCCGTATCAAAAAGAACTCGAATAAGGTAATCACAAAACAAATATCGTCAAGGATAAAAATGAGAAATACCTTGACCAAGAGAAGTGTCACTAGGAGCTTGCATGACATTCAACTCTCCCTCTCTCCTACTTCGGAGTATGGGACATGTAGATATAAGATGGCCCAAACTTTTGCAATAACGACAAAAAAATGGTTTCGGACACTCATTTGCATAGTGGTCCGTAGAACCACAATTGTAGCATCGTCCACGTTAGAGGTAGGAGTCTTTGCTACCGAAGTTTCTTGTTTCCCTTTCTGGTTGGGATTGGGGCCTTTGAACTTAATAGGCCTCTTCATGTTATTGTTGAAGTTCTGTTTGGCACGCACAACTTCAACATCACTTTCTCTATCGGTCTCTTCAAGTCGAAGAGCGATATCTACAAGCTGATCGAAAGAAACATCTAGTTTCAGAAGTAAAGGCTTTTTGAGGTTCTTATTCAACCCATAGACAAATCTCTAATTTTTCTTCAATGGGGTATTACTATATTCGACACCATATTTAGATAGAGATTCAAAAGATGCGACGTAATCCATCACAGAAGATTCACCTTGAACAAGGTCAATAAAGCGCCAAGCTAAAGTTACTTTTTCAGCTTTTGGCACAAACTTCAATTCGAACCTTTCCCGGAATTGCTCCCAAGTAAGATCCGCTTTAATAATTTCCGAAATCAAAAACTCATACCAATCTAATGCTCTTTCTTGGAGCATGCTATAAGCCACTTGGACTCGAAGTGAATCAATAAGATCCATGTGGGAAAAGATGCGATCGCATGATCTAAGCCAAGCTTGGATTTCTATAACGTCGGATCCCTTGAATGGCCTTCCACCCAAAGCGGTATAATCTCTGCACAAGCGTGCAAATCCAGATTTAGGATGAGTAGGCTCTAGAATGGATCCGACAAATTGAGCATTTTTCACAAGAGCTAGAAGTTGCTGAGCAGACATAAATTCTCCGTTCTGAGGAGTAGCACTGGATTGACCGACGCTGGGATGGCCTGGTCTAACCATTTCTCTTCTTTAAGAAAGAAAGAAGAAGAAAAAGGTTATTCACAAAATGAATATCAAACAAACTTGATTGATAAAACAAGGCATCATAAAAGAAAATAGGATAGAACGGTATGAAGACCCGAATTAAATCCTATGGCACGATTCCTAAGAAAGACTTAGGACAATGATCCTTGCTAGATTATTCTACATTGTTCCGAAGTTTGGCTCTGATACCAAGCTGTGACTCCCCACCACTATACTCATGCTAGCCAAGGACACTATGGAGTAATGCCGTCGACTAGCACGAAGAATAAGGCTGTTGAGGAGCGACCATCTGTGTAATTGCTTTGTGCGAGTACCGATATGTCAGATAATATAACTTACATTTTATTTCAAGAAGAAATCCAACATATCAAATACAAACTCAAAGCTACTACACAGTGGCTAAGTGACCTTCGGAAACAAATATAGAAATAAACATAACACAAATTAGTCACAGATATTCATATCATAAAGGCGGAAATAGATATGAATATAACACATAAAAGTGTACATCAAAGTAGTGGTCAAACTAGATCAACTACATCACAAAAGAATAGATACAAGTGCTAGACAAAAGAATAAGTATACATCAAGGAGTCTCTATCACAAATGTATACTAACACAGACTACTATGCCAAAGTAGTAAGCCAAAAGTCAAGTGAAGGACCCTGATAAGAAGCCAAGTAGGAGCACCTGAAATATCTCGGTCTGACCCGAGTATTATTTAAGAAGAAAATAATAAACGGATCAGTCTAGCTATAAATATCAGATAAAATGAGATAGGATAAGAGATATGACCAAAATCGTACGATAACAAAAATGCCATACTATGTCAAGTATACATCAAATAACAACAAAAATCATACAATATCTCAAATCATCTCAAAACACCAAAAATAATCACATTCTTTAAATTATTCACCAAAACACAAATATTGATAGAGCTTATCAATTCAATCCACAAAAATTGGTGAAACACAAATTCTAGAAATCATCAACTAGAAATCCAGAAATCACAAAAGGGGGAAGGCCTATCACAAACGGGAGCATGAAAACTCACCAACATGTGTATCACAAACGGGTCGCTAACCCATGGTCGCTAACCATAGAGCCGGTGCCATGACGTAGTACAGCGAACGCCCGAGGAACCAGAAACTCAAATAATCCAGAACATCAACGTAGTACAGCGTTACGCCGATGAACCGAACTCAAATAATCAGGAACAACGACGTAGTACAGCGAACACCCGATGAACCTAAACTCAAATAATACGGAACAACGACGTAGTACAATGAACGCCCGATGAACCAAACTCAAATAATACGGAACAACGACGTAGTACAACGAACGCTCGATGAACCAAACTCAAATAATACGGAAAAACGACGTAGTACAACGAACGCCCGTTGAACCAAACTCAAATAATACGGAACAACGACGTAGTACATCGTTACGCCCAATGAACCGAACTCCATAAAACCATAGGTCGCTAGCCTATGAAAATGAGACGAAGTTCCATAAATCGGGGTACAGTCCCCCACGTGGACAAAGAGACATCGCAAATCGCTAGTCTAAACCATAAAATGATCATCATCGATCAATAAAAATTGTGAACCACACTAAGCTAGTAAATAAATGAGTTTAGCTTCATGTCCCATAACCACTGGCTTAACTTAAATATTTACGAACAAATTGTAGATTTCCACTCGAAAGTTGTCACAAGAGTTCAATCGAACAAGTCCAAGAATTAACCGACGAAGTAAACGCAAGCGTTTCATACCACTTGTTTTACTAAGCCGTTTAATTAGATTTCTCATACGAATGAGGTAAAGGTTTGTATATACTAATAGATTGGAAAACGGTTTTAAAAGAGAGCTTTATATTTAAAATAGAGTTGAAAACATCTTTGTAAAAGAGTTTGAATATTTACTACTAGTATAGAAACCTTTGTATTTGAAAGTGACAAATCACAAAAATGATTGTAGAAACAATCAATCACCAAAGATTCACATTCGAAGACGTGAATTAAATCCAAAGAAATCGATACCAAATCCATCAAAATGGATATTCCCAAAAATCCCGAAAAAGAAGACATCAAGGTCGATAGAAGTGATAACAACTAATCGGAGCAACTAAAATCGATAAACAATGGAAATTCAATCAAGAAAAGCCTAAATAGGCAAAAATGCACAGTTTCAGACGTCTGGGGGTCAATCCAGACGTCTGGATTTAGTTTCTGGAAATTCTAGAAAAACCCTTCTAGACGTCTGGTTTGGAAACCCAGACGTCTGAAAACCATTCAGACGTCTGAAGTTTCCAAACAGACGTCTGAAACCCCTTTCAGACGTCTGAAACATAAATTCAGACGTTTGAAGTTGTTTTCTGCCATTTTTTATTTGTCTGCGTGCACATATTTTTGCTCCAGGTCCAAACCAGACGTCTGGACTTGGTCACCAGACGTCTGGTCACCTAGTCTGGGCAACAATTTGCCTAGGCCAAAGTGGCCAAAACGTATCGGGAGCAATCGGACGAGCAACGACGACTAAGGATTTACGCCAAGCGACAACCCGGCCTTATAGGCTCTTCGATACACCCTAAACATCAATGTCCAAACATCATTTTCATAAAATTGGACCAAAGCACCAAAATTTGGAAAATTCACCAAATCAATTCAAATCAAAAGCAAATGAATATGCACAAGTGTTAGGAATTCATACCTAACAACAATGATAGCTATAGACGAGAGAAGCTATAGAGCAAGGCAAGAACAATCACTCTTCAATTTTAACCCAAGAAGCTTCTATCTAAGCTCAAAAGAAAAACATTTCCTAAGTTAGGGTTTAGGAAATTTTTGAAATTGAAGAGGAAATGAGATGGAGAAGATGAAGAGGATGCTTACCTAAGCTTCTCTTAGATTTGGAGCTAGAACTTGAGTTTGCAAATGACTCTTGGGCTTAGGAATTTCTAATTCCTTTTCTCTTCCCCCATTTTTCTAAAGCTTGAAGTGTTAGGAAATATTATGAAGGAATGAAGAGGAGTGGAGTAGAGTTGGGTTAATATGTTAGGTTAATGGGCTGAAACCCAAACCCAAAGCCCTAAGTGAAAAATAGCAAAATTCACTCAACTCCAAACATATCGATGTTTATACTCAAAAAGGTCGCAAACACCATTTTGGACTCAATGGAAGTGGTCTCGAATCCTAATTCGACCGTTTCCAAAAAGTAGCTTTTCGGACTTTAATCCAACTAACGATGCTATATTTTAATATACAATCGTAAAATATGCAGGTTGTTACAAATACCTTATTAAAATGTTTAATATGGACATGTAAGATGAATTCCTTATGTATTAATAAAAGGAATTATGATACATGTTGTATTGTCTATAATATAGTATTTTTCTTCTGTATTTGACGCATGAAGCAAATATCAAATCCAAATTAAGATCACTAAATGATAGTATAACGAACTGGGATTTTCGATCCTCGAAAATCGCCACTGATATGTCCACAGTATTACATGCCAAACAATCAAATGCCGGAAACCCAATTGTTAGGGCAAAGAAAGAAGGAAGAAGAAAGAAGAGAGAGAAGATAAGAAGAAAACTAAACAACGCAGAATCTCACAGCGGTACGAATAATCTATAATATACAACAAATCTTTACATAAAAGCAAAACTGTAATTTACATATATATTTATATACACATAGACATCAATCTGAGTATACTAACCTATTTCAGCCCAAACAGTTATAACAACCCATCCTCACAATTGCTGGTTAATACAACAACAAATACACCGGAAAAATAACCTGTACATGAATACGTCTCTGGCCTACAGCTCATCTCCTGATGCTCCAAGCATCCAATCTAGATCTGTAATATGCTCAGTCTGACCCGAGCATTATAATAAAACAACACCTGAGTCAGTCTGGAAAACCAGCGTGAGAAAACACAACCAACTAGATTTTAAAGTTATAAAAACCTTTGAAATCAAAAGTATTTCGTATGACCACGCCGCATAAAAACACGGACGGGTTTTTACCTTACGATAACTGTTAACCTTCCTTTTGGAAAGGCAGTAGATTGGCGGATTTAACCCAACATACTTTAAAATTATCAAGGCCGATGAGTGTAGAGTGACGGTTCTGAGACCCAAAGGTAAAGTACAAATGGTTATACGAAGCCAGAGTTGGATGGAGTTGATAGATAGACAATGTAGGGCTCTAGAAATATAGAAGTTAGGTTGGAACCCAAGGGATCAGCATAGCATAGGAGGGATCGACCTGGCTTTGTAGCATATGAGGGATCAACATACCTTCATGGCATAGGAGGGGTCGACATAGTTTCATGAAGTAGGAGGGATCGACATAGCATTGTGCAGTAGCATGGATCGGCATAGCTTGGTAATATCAGAGGGATCAGCATGATTGGTTATACAAGGGATCGACATGGGTAAAGTAAAGTGTGGATCGACATGGTTGGTTCTAGAGGGATCTGTATACTTCAATAGATTAGCAAGATGAAGCGATCGGCATTTCAGATGGATCAGCATACTTCGACCCACAAAGAAGGGGTTGGCATGGTTGGTAGTGTATGGATCGGCATGGTCGAGGCAATATGTGGATCGGCATGGTCGAGGCAATATGTGGATCGGCATGGTCGAGGCAATGCGTGGATCAGCATAGTTGGTTCTAGAGGGATCGGTATACTTCAATAGCATAGCAATATGAAGGGGTTGGCATTTTAGATGGATCAGCATACTTCGACTCACAAAGAAGGGGACGGAATGGTTGGTTGCATTGGATCGTCATTGGATAGGGGTTGGCGTTCATCAATGCCCAAGTACATTCTTGCATTCAACAATCAATAACTTGAGCTCCCTTATTCCAAACGACATGAAACTTGGGGTTTAAACATATTTTAGTATATAGAAGCCACCATAGGAATTGCTGCCCAAAAATCAACCAATGAAGGGATCGGTACCGATCCCTCTTCATTGGGAATTGGGCCTACCGACCCCTATGGTGGGCCCATATGGATAAGACGGTCCTATAGCCGAAGTTTCAGAGAAATGGATGGTTGTCTTCACCTATAAATACAGCAGGCATGGGTTTAGAAAAGGGGATCTTCTTTATGCTTCTCTTTATCTTCAACTTAGGCTACTCTCTGTCAATTTTATTCTTGGATTTCGGATTGTAACTGTAAACAAACTACAGTATAATATAAAAGATTATTCTGGAGTGGACGTAGGCCAGAGTTAGCCGAACCACTATAAATCTGTGTCTCTATTTATTTTCTTTCAAATTGTTTTTAATTTTGTTCTTCATTTATTTCTCTGCACAAGATATTATCTGAGATCCATGACTGGATATTGACGCTTTCATACAACTGGGTGTTTGTAACCATTTTTGGCGCAAACAATAACCAAAACATTTTCTATAGAAAAATCCATTTGTATTATAATAATATCTAAGGGTGAAAATAATAATAATCAAGTAGCTACGATGCTTGTGAGTGTACATCACAACAATACTAGGTATATAATCAAAACCGATAAGGCATGTTTGCTAATTGTGTAGGATTCTGTAACATCCCCCAATTCGAGGCCTAAAACTAACGGCTACAGATGCTGTTGTCATCCATAGTTATTAATCTTCGATGATGAAATACGGTATTATTAGATACATTGATACACAGAAATACATGAATATGAAAAAAAATTAAACAGCAAACAAATTCCACATTCCATTTCAAAATATTTCAAGTTTGTTACATAATCCTAGCACGCAGACCAGGTTCAAATAACATATAATTAGTACAAAATATGCCAAGAGCGACATGTGAAGATGCCCCCTAGGTTGATCAGAGTATCTTATAAGACTAGGCAATAAACAGCTTTGCCTTTACAACATAACACAGTGGAAAATAAAGTAGAAAGATCTCTTATTAACTATTTTGCCTCCTGCACGTCCTCGGAAGCTTATTCATCCAAAAGAAAACCAGAAACACCTTAACCTCAAACTATCCAAATCAATTGAGTACCCGAGAGTTTAAGGGGAAAATAAAAACTTCGAGTCAGACATAAAGCCTGGTATGAATAATAATCAACCATCTCAAACCATTTAGATATCTAGTGAGACCAGGCCGCTTAGCAGAATGGGTTTTCCCATTGGTATCCTAAAAACTTTACAATACCATATACTATGCTCCTGCATCCACAATGGTTAAAACAGTTCAAAAATAATATGATGATATGCAAATAAGTGAATTAACTCTGAATTACCCATCCCCATTCATTCCGACTATCTGTCTTATTTATAGTTTCTAGGGTTACTATTAACCTATTAGTTTTTATGGGCTGACTAATAACATGTTTAAAGTTTACGGACTCCCTGCTCGGTTTCATAGTTTTCATGGGATCACTAAGAATCTATTGGTAACTCTAATATCCTTCTGCTTATCCTAGTTTTTATGGGTTGACTAGGAACATATTGACCCCTGCCGACCACTCATTATTAACATAGTTTTCATGGGATCACTATGAACCTATTGGTTACTCCAATAACTTCCTAATCATAGTTTTCATGGGTGAACTATGAACCTGTCTCCCTGACAACTTCTATAATTAGGCATCCTATATTCTGGTCTCCCTGACCTCCTGGATGCAATTCTACTCATTCAGGAGTTTAATCAATTTATATTCACTACTGGGTCAACCTAGCTGGTTCTTCTGCCCTTTATCCCCAAAATGCAGTTATGGGTCCATTATAATGTGAATATATTTATATTTGAAGAAGCAAACATAATAACATAACACTTCCACTCTTGCGGGTTTAATATCCTTGAAATCATTTTCATAATTTGGTTAATCCCTTTAACCTACTATTTTATCAAGGAAAACTTCTTCAAAATTTCATACTTAAAACATTTCAAAACTCCTTTAACTTAGCCATGGGTTTTCCTTTAAAAATGAGTTTGGGTTATTTGTTTTGGAAAACAAAGCTTTTCGAAACCTTCGAAACCTTGCTTTCGACCTCACTGGATAGCCTCCTTCGAAAGCATATAAATCTATCTTCAAAACATAAGGCCCCTACCTTTCGAACACTTTAAAACCTTTCTTTCGAAACCTTTCAAATGTATTAAAGTATTAGCATTTAACTTTAGAAGCATAGCTTCAAAACCATTGAAAGACCCTCTTTTGAAAACATTGAAAGTACCCCTTTCGAAATCTATGGAAGTATCCCTTTTGAAACCATTGAAAGACCCTCTTTCGAAACCATTGGGTTTATATTTAAAATATCATTTGGGTCAAGTGAATATAAACGAAAGTATCCCCTTCGAAATCATTCTTTATCACTTAAAAGTATTGGAGAAAACTTGATGGCGTCGGCACCACCCTTTCAAAAGCATAAGTCATTTGGGTAAAATACTTGAAGGTTGACTTTGAAACCCCTTTCGAAACCATTGCCTTCGAAACCCCTAACCCCCTTCGAATACTATAGGAAGTGGCTTACGTTTTTAAAACAAAGGATTCCTTCCAAAAGCATTGATATCTTCAATACCTTCGAAAGGCATAAAAGCGGTAGAAGGGTTCCAACTTGGCCGAAACTACCCCTTTCGAACACTTCAATTTGAAAACAAAGTAGCCCCTTCGGAAGCTACTACTTTAAAATAAGGCGGCAACTCTCTCTTTCGAAAGCTAATTAAAAGATCCTTTCGAAAGCTTCGGTTTTGACTCCTTCGAAAGCGTTTAACAAAATAAGCAAGTGCTTTTCTTTCAAAACAAAACAAAGGTATTGACCCCATCAGAAGCAATGCTTTCGACATCGTGCCTTCCGCCTTTTCTCCAATCCACTACGTACTGACAAAGTGATACAATGTGTATTGGTTTCGGCTTCATTGGTTTCGACCTGGTAGGTTTCGACATGATTGAAGGCGAAAGCTCTGGGTCGAAGGGTACTTCTAAAGGAGGCGGAACCTACTTTTTTGGGTAAAAGGCTGTTTTTACCAAATAAAGTAATTTCTTTGTAACTAACTTGCCTATGTAAACAATTGATTGGTTGCCTTAAACTTTTCAAATTATTTTACAAATAATTGCTGCACATTTTCAGATCTAAAACATGGTTAATTTTAAAAAATAAGCCCTTCCCATTTAACAACAATTAAATCATTTAGGTCCTCCTTTCAAAATAATTTAATTCCCATAATAATTCTCTTAGTAAAAATCCCCAAAAATAACAGAAATTCATTTTTTATATGTTATCTAACATATATAAATTTAGACCCAAATTCATCAAATAATATTTGAAATTAATTTCTAAACCCAGTTTTACATATTTACCTTTGAAAATTCATAGTAACATTTCCATAGCTTGGAAAATTATGAAAGTTAAAACCCAACTCCAAAATAATGTTTTACATAACATATAATTTTTACATGGCATTTGAAATCACTTATAAATGGTTTTACCCTTAAAACCATGAGAATCATATTTAAACAATTCGGTTTAAATCAAACTTGTTTTATATCCAAGCATATCATCATCCAAAACATCATAAAAATGAATTTAATCTTAAATCCGAAAACATATGATTGAAAAAAATAGAGATGTGTGTGATTATTATTCACCTAGAATATGGTAAGGAATTTGAGATTTTATTGTTGATTAATTCCTCCTAGCTTTAATCCTTAGCTTTTGATTGAATCCATCCTCTTTTCCTTCCTTTTAATGGCCGACTCCTCTTAGGATTTAATTTGTGTTTATGAAAAATGAAAATAAATGTGAGTTGAAGAATAGCCGTGAGTAATAAGGGGTGCAACTATTCCTATCACGCCATTGTTATAGTTAATTATCATAAATGCCATTTTAAGCCCATTTAATTAATTTGTTAAGCACGGCCTTTTTAGGGTTTATTCAAATATCAATCTCATTATCATTCTAATTCTTATATTATTCTATTTAATTTATCTATTTAAATCTCTTGAATAATATTATCAAAATTAGGGGTGTTACAGATTCCATGGAGGTGCCCTCAGTACTTCGAGAACGGTCCTCCTACACAAGGATCAGAGATATCCTTCCGAAGCAGCATACATCCCTAGTGATGTACCATAGGAAAAACATAGCTGGTCTTGCTAAGACCGAGTGCATCACCCCATGCATGCATAAGAAATGTAAGTAACGTCTAAGTGGAGCCAATTGCACCCTATGGGTTTGCCAACCCTACTAGCTATGCCTTCTATCTCTGGTTTTAATCACTACCGCTGATGAGGCTACATCCGGCACCATAGCTCACACGCTGCTACCAAAATAGATCACAGAATCCTACATGGATTCCGATACCCCAATGGGTCTCGGAACCACACATGAATTCCAACATCTCTATATATCACGGAACTCCTTCATACAACATATATGGTTTCGGAATGGTCACGGTTTTTGAGTCATCTCTTACGAGTACACTCTTCCTCTTCCCTGGTGCTCCAAAAACCAGTCGTTGATTTTCGGAATTCTTAATACCTGTTCTTTAGGAAATAACCAGATAATACATAAGAACGGGGATCATCCCTTAACTGTTTAAGTGGATGGATCTCCTCATCATTTGTCTTGGAAGAACAAAACGAGTTTATATGTATAGTATAGCACCACCGACGGTAATCGTACCATATAATTTCCATGTTTTTTCTAGATATTTCCAGAGTTAAAATCCTTCGATGTTAAGTAGGGAATATTTTCCGTACTACCAAAATTAAGAAGGATTACATATTTAGGCCAAGATTTGGTAGTCGGTTATTTAACTATTAAATAAACGAGCATTCAAACAAAGATTTCATTTCTCATGGAAATCACTAAGCCTCTTAGATTAATTTTCCATTAACTTAAAATCATCTTTCAAATATTTATTAAAAATATTCATTTACTTATCTCACCAGTATAAGTATATTCACAAACCATTTCTTTCAAAAATACTTGAAAATGTTTAAAAATAGATATGGAAAACACCGTTCAATATCAATCATGGATCGCAGTTCACTCAATGGTTACGTCGCTATCCCAGCGAATCCATTGTAAAAGGTAGACAATCCCTGCCCATCGAATTACGCCATGAAAATTAACCATTTCTTTCCAAAATCTCTTTATTCATAAATATCTCAAAATATGTTTATAAAGCTTCTTTATCATTTTCCAAGTTTAAATAAGAAAATACTTTTTATAAACCTCAAACTATTTATAAAACTTCCCCCTTTTTATCTCTGAAACCCATTTATAAATCTCCTTTCAGACATCATTAAAACCCAAAACTCTTTTCCCCAATTCCAATATCTCTTTCCAAACTAAAAATCATTTTAATAGATAATAATTATTTAATTCAAAACGTATTAAAAATAATGATTAATAATTTCAAAACATTATTAAATAAATGATAATAATTAAACTTTTCCATTATTATAAACAGTAATAATTAATTTTCAAACATTATTAATAAATCATTATTATTAATTTCAAGCCATATTAATTATTTAAATAATTAACTTTAAAAATATTAATATAAATAAATAACTTTGAAACAATATTGATATAAATAACTTTAAAACAATATTGATATAAATAAATAATCTTTAGCAATGTTAAATATAAATAAATGACCTTTTTTGAAAACAATGTTAAATATAATAAATAGTTTAGAAAAAGATAGGTAAATAGGTTAGATTAAAATAGAAATTAAATCTTCTAAAAAAAATATTTCAGAAAACTAATTCAGATTTAAAATCATTTCCTGTCTCAAAATCCCATTTCCAACTCAAATGGTAATTTATAGTATTTTTAGAATACTAATTTGAGGCCAATAGCTAACAACACTTAATCAATATCGATATTGATTTTCTATTACTACTGGGTTTCAGTGTTGAACATAAACAATGTCATAGCCAATAGTGTCCATAAATCAGGTTTCATATCGAATAATTCATATAGCAGGAATTTTATTGGAAATAAATCAATAGTGAGGAATCCCGTTGGATCCCTCCAACCTGTCCCCCTACATTACAACTCATATATTTATATATATCATCACATATATATAAATAAAATCAATAGTGGTGAGGAATCCAATTGGATCCTTCGAACTTGTTCCCCTGCATCAAATACAGTATATGATCATAAAAGTATAAATCAACCGCTTTGAGGCGGGATCGTATATAAAGGGTCATCCGCTCTTACACGGGAAAGTAATAGGGTCTCATCCGCTCCAGTGGCGAGAATATATCCGAACCAACTAACAAAATAGTAAATAATCCAAACATCCAATCAACATTTTTTTATTAACTATATATCATACTAGTTAACCAAAAAGGTGAGTTTAACTCACCGAGATCTCTATTGTCTCCGAGGCGTTCTGATTTGGATTAAAATCTAACAGGCGTTCAATTTTAACCCAAATTCCTACTGGCTCCAATCTCTACCAAACCAATCCCATATCGTAGTAATAGCTGATACGATCGCAACAATACTCGTCGCATTCAATTTGGACCTAAAACGAATTAGATATTTAATAACTAATATTTTATCAACATTTTATACTTTTCTAAAAGTGCTAAATAATTTTACTAATGTGTTCTATTCATTATACGAATCTAATGTCAAAATTCGTAGGTTAAACGGATTCCGTATGGGATAGTTATTCACTATTAAAGTTTAGAACATTATAATTAAATATTTAAACTTATATTTAAACTAAATGAACTAATTAGATATCACCCAAACCTTGCTTAAGCCCAACAACCCACTACCAAGCCAAACCCGGGACTGCCCTTTCCCAAATTGAAACCAAAGAAGGCCCAACTCCAAAACATGCCATGCAACACACGTCCTCTCTTCTACACTACACCATGCATGCATCCATCATGCTTCAAACCCATCCCCATGCTTCCGCCTGGCCATGCTCGCCTCCTACTCCCATTCACTTGAACCCACTCCTGTGTATCTCCATGCAAACGTTTCACTTAAGAAAGCCAAAAAAACAAAGCTTGCTCCTCTCTACTTCACTTGTAGTTCCACTAACTTTCCTTCTTGCCAGCACATTGCACTTGCTACCTTCTCCATACCTCCTACCTACTCACACACCACACAAGGCCCACACAACTACATACACACATGGAAACACACAAACACATGCATGCACACCTCACCTAGTACACAAGCAACAAATACACGAAGTACACACATGAGCAGAAAGTTAAACGGGGAGTATCTCCTCCACTGTGCCACCATCTTGAAATCAATGTGAATAAAAAATGTAGATCTCTAAGCCCTCTACAATTTTTATGTTAATGCTTTTGGCTAAAAATGAGTGTGCAGAGATTTATTTGAATTTTGAAATGAAAGCGGAAGATGGGTTGTGTGTGCTTTCATTGCAGTAAAGTAGAAAATGTGTTCATCTACCTCCGTCAATCCTCCCTCTCCTCTATCACCTACGTGTCATATATATGGGCAAAAATACTTAAAAGCTAAGCAAAATAAATAAATAAAAATATTTAATAAACTAACTTAATGCGGAAGGAAACAAAATTCAGCAAAGGACATACATGCATGCACATGTCAGGTAAAAGATGGGGGAAAAAGTATGGGAAAGAAAGGTATTTGCTGGCCGAACTCACCATCTCCCTCTCCTCAAAATTTTCAAGCATCAAATACAAATTAAATCAAATATAATTGTCAGTGGTAAAGTTAATTCGGGAGCTAGCAACTTCAAAATTAGAATTAGATTCAAGGAGACTATTTCTTTGTTCTAACATATAAAACCTTGGACTTTGGTGAAAGTTACTTTGCCGGTCTAACATTATATACCAATGTTTATATGATCATTGTCCCATATGTTGCTTAAGTAGAATTATAATGAATCGGTATATCAATGGATTGTCACATGCTGATGGTTGTATATATACGTGCATACATACACAAACACACATATTATATGTTTGCTTGCATTCTGTTCTCGGCCTAATAATTTCTTTTGAAACTAAAAATAATATTTACTGGTTTTTAGTTGTGAAATCTAATTTAATAATGTTTAACATAATATGCTGTATGTTTTAAATCCTTAAAAAAATATTTATATTAATTAGATTTCAGCAATAGAATTTTTTGTGCATATATATAAATATTAAATAAATAAATAAATATATTCAAATACAATTATTAATTTGAAATTGATTATTCAAATAGAATATATGTATATATATTTATAAATAAAAAAATTTGTATAAAATTTCATACAATATATTTTAGTTAATTTGTTTTTGAAAGTAAATTTTTATTTATTTTATTATTAGTTTTTATACACGGTTATAATTAATAAATTTTTGAATAATAAAATACATAAAACCAAAAAAACATGGGCTATGAGCTTTACAGCAAATATATGTTAATATATATTATTATTATTTATATTGACACACGCATATATAATTACAACTAATTATACATTTATATATATTTCGTATATAAATTAATTAAAAAATTTCTATTCGGTTTTTATACTATTTTTTTGTGTGTATATGTATATGTGTGTGTATATTCTCCAAATTAATTTTTAAATAATATTCAAAATAATTTTATTATTTAAATAATTTCATATATATATATATATTATAAACGCTTTAAATAAATTATTTACAATTAGTATTTCAATATATATAATTATATTTTACATAACTTTACTTATATAATGATTTGATGCAAATATATATACACATTTAGGCAATACATTTGTATACATGAGGGGCTAATATGTCCGTTGCGGTGTGAATCCCAACACCTATATACGAGCATGTCAAACCATGTATACATTATCTTGTTGCATGTACACGTACAAACATATGTATATATAATACACACATTTATATAATATAATACAAATTATATAGAATAAATTTTTACTTATAAGGTTAAATAAAATATTGATTTTATTCAAAAGAAAATTTAGAAAAGTTCTAAATGGATTTAGAAAAGTTCTAAATATCCAAAAGGTATTTTTTTAAAGTTTACCCAATTACTCCAATGCAGGTTGGTCCAGTTCCTACAGGTATTCTCAATAGTCATGAGTAAATTGTAGTTTACTGTATGTATATCGTTATGTGCACTAGTCTTGCCAATATAGTGATATCCCATTCTCAAAATACTAAATGACTAGGCACATTTAAGAACATTTGTTTATTACGATTCAATACTCATAGTTATAAACTATTTCATAACTATGATTGACTAAACACAATACCCTAGGGATTTCTATTTATTTTTCATAATTTATTCTTACCATTATTTATACGAGTGTATATGCACGCCCAGGTGGGCCTGCTCTAATAACAATGTACATGCATGGGTAACTTTATTGACATCATCCGATTATGGAAGCATAAGTTATAACACATTAATAAAAAGAGGAACGATAAGTGTAAAAAGGGAAAATAAGCAAACTTGATTAAAAATGTACAGGGATATAAAAAATAAAGGCAAGTTGCATTGTAGAATGAAAGTATATTTGAGCATGGTCATTATAGAGGTCCACAGGATCAACTTCAAAGCTGCTACAAAAATGGATTACAATTTACAACAATCTATTACTCGTATTCAAATAGAACATCACCTGCATCAATTTTCTCATTAGACTAACCAAAGAAGAGGTAAAATACCATAAATAAATTTGATTTAGATCTGAGAAAAGTGTAGAAATTGAATTAGGTAATGTGCTCATGTGTTGTCTGTGTTCGTCTGACCCACCCAATTGGATAGAGAGAATCTATATAGAACTCAACTGAAAGAATTAAACTTTTTTAGTGGACTGCAAGATAAATGAATTCAAAAACAACATCAAAATATCAGTAGCATCACCAAATAAATAGTAGTATTGAACATATTTAACAACATACACAAAACATAGTAGACTTCAAACACAGTATATGAATTACAACATAATAAGTTGCCTTTTTAAATATAAAATAAAAATAAATAGTTACAAAAGTTTGTAAAGCAAAAATTAAATATCAATCTTAATTTACATATTCTGACATTTAAATAAAATGACTACAATGAACATTCAAAACAGAAACAGATATTATGCACAAATCACTATAGGCAAGTATGTAGTTTTCTATACAACAATAACGACTTTTAATAAGTTAGGCAAACAAATTCCTCTTTGAGTATTAATCACATAATGAATGAGATGTTACAGTCTTAGGTTTCATAGCAGTTTTTATTTATTATAAACAATAAATAAGGACTCATCCAAATCCAATTATAATATTTATTAGCCAAAAGAAGGAGTTACAAAATGTCTGGGTAAACAAAATTAAGAATACAGATAACGAATCTGCAGTTGTGCTCGGTGTATTAAAGCACTAATGTTGCATTCTAAAAATGTATATTTTTTCCATAAGGTATTGCATGAATATATTTTCATTATAATAATGTATGGTTATACAAACATATGCATTATACAAAAGATTATTGCAAACATTATCAAAAACCTTTTGCACTAAGGTAATGCATGCATTACGCTATTAGTTCTCAACTTAATTTACATCATATAGTAAATCCAGTTTGTGTAATGTGTAACAATTAGCATACCATATTAGTGGGTAATTTTTTCTTCAAAAATTAATCAAAAGTTATGAATATGTCATTCAGACACTTAATTTCAAGAAATTGTTTAATGTCGTACATACAATTTACTTATTAATCAAAATAAATAAATAACATAAACCTGAATTTACTAATGCAGGATTCTCTCTTAGTTTCAACATTTTTAAGAGTTGATAGTCTAATAACTAATCTAGTAATTAATATTACTCGCAACATATATTCTATATTTTTGATGTGATAGAAACATGAATGGAATAAGTAAATGGAAAAGCGACTAAAAGAATTACTTGTGCTATATACTGCCTTAACCGCAACTTGTGCTTCGCAGAGAGGTCACCACTACAAAAACCATAGGGGGATCATGCTTACTGATGCTACTATAGAATGAACTTCATTCACCACTCCAGCCAATGCAATAGATGCCATAGACAGTATGTAGCACTCCTAATCACAAAGCTCATTACTCTTCTTCTCTACAATGAATAAAATCAGTAAAGAGCAATATGGCTTCAATGAAAAAAAACACTTTTAAGGAGGAATAAGGAAGACAAATGTACAAAAGAACAATTTTATATTGTTGACAAATTAGCCTACATCCTACATTTGTGAGCACTATAAGCATTAGCCCACAATAGAAGGGACCAAAACAATGAAAAACTGGGACTTTGTTCCACCGAGGCATTCAAAATATTAATACCATTCCCATAGCCTTGTCCTCCGATGCATAAAAACTCCATTCAAACATGAATGATAATTGTAATATGAAGGAAGACTATGAAGTGAAGAAAGCTTCCATATCAAACAATATATATAAGAACCACAATCCAAGCAGTAGTATTGAAGCAACAAAGCATTGAAACACATAAATTAAACCAAGAATGAAACAGGTGGAGAAAATAATTTCCCAATTTTGACATGGAAGATGATTCGATGGGTGGGGAAAGGGAAACTGAGATTGGATTTAAATTTATGGGTATATAGCATAGAATTACGTATGTGACAAAATTTTGAAAACGTATTCATTTTATATGCCATAGAAAGCAACTAACACATCCAATTATAGGCACTACTTGAAAACATGGTGAAATGAAAATAAAATAAAAAAATTGATAAAGTTTTCCGCTTCAACCATGTACATTTGCTAAATTCAGCATGGATTTTGGATTTTTTTAGAAATTCGACGGGCCGTTATCACAATCACACGTCTATGTATACTTGCTGCCTAAGAGCATCTAAACTGCAATTATAGTTGAATTGTTACCTTTTGAAAACTTTTGCATGCTGCACAAAAAATAGTTTATTTAATAAATCACACTTTTTTATATTTTTCAACAATAATAAAACTAACAGGATATGTGAAATTTATAGGTATATAACCCAAATAAAAGGGACACGACCGGAATATTCGCAACCACGATGTTATGATCAACACTAAAATCATCATGCCCAAAAAGATCAGCGGTCATAGAGACAGCAATAGACGTTATAACCCCAGTAGACACACCAATGACAGTAGTGCCGAGGAAAAGAAAACCCTTTGTAGGAATGAGTAGAAGATAGAACGAAGCTGCCATTGGTACCATCAATGCTCCCCTAAATGCTGGCCTTGATACCATGTATTTGCTCCTTTATATTTAAAAACATCAACATATTAATTTATTATTCATATATCTGACGTACGTAAACATTGGTACCATCAATGCCCATTATGTTGTAGTGTATGTGTTGAATAAACCAATAAGAAAATAATATTTGTCTGCCGTCGAAAATATAGGACAACTTTCTAATTTGTTAAAAGGAAAGAAAAAGAAAACTACAAAAAGAGTATAGGAAAAGAATGGAAAGACAAAATTATGAATAATAAATGTATACAATAAAATTGAATATGGGGTCAAATATAAAAGGCTGCAATTGTAAAAGTTAAGGAAGAGGAATATGGTAGAAGCTCGAATTTGTAATTCCACTAGTAATAGTTAGAATCAATATGCTCAAAGTTATATACATGCACTTCATGTCAGTCAGTTTTTTAATTAAATTGGATATATAATTTATTGAGTATTTCTGGATTGTATACAGCATACTGAATTAAAATTTATATAAGAGTATTAACACAAATACCTAAACATATAAGCACATAAATTGCATTTCAGGATAAATAGTTTATATATGCGGACAACTTGTTGATACGGGTTCTTGTTATCAGGAGGAGGCACTAACTAATAGTACCTAAAATGATTACTAAGGAAATAAAAGAGGTAATAATCAATAGTGCAGTTATACTTCCCGATTTCCCTAGCTAACTAATCCATTAAATCATGAAGATTCCTAATAAACGCGGTAAATTATCTTTAGCTATAAGGAACTACAATATTATTCCGTGTATGAATGGAAATTCCTTGTTAATGCAAAAATTTATCCTAGTCATAATGGTTAATGATTACATTGAGCATTTTCCCATAAGGAAACTTTTATAATTCAAAAATTAATGTATGATAATAAGTCCACCAATATGCTTAGGTTTTTGAAATACAGTTACTTGTTTTTTAACATCCTAAGTCTAAAAAAGGAATATAGCACATAATTTAGGTAGACTAATAACCTTCAAACTCCTCTCTTATTATCCATCTCTTTCTGTAAATTTCATAAGCTTCTATTCACCTTTACAAAGGCGAATACTACTATGAATTTCTCCCAAATTCATTTTAAATGAATCTTATTTCTTACTTGCTCTTGCTAGACCTGTTTTATGGTAAAAAGTAGAAAAGGGTTCTCAACCAATTCTGGACCAACATGTTTGGGTTCGAGATGAACAACATCATATACATACTCTTGGCTGTAGCACTAAGTCATCAAATACATGAATCAAGACATATCATCTTTCTTGGAATTTTAAAATTATTTTCAAACTATAGTCAAGAACTTTGGATGTTAGTATAACGTTATCAAAAAAACAGTATATGCTGTTTGTAAATAGTAGTAAAATTAATGAAATAGAGAGGTTATGGAATTTGGTTAATGTTAGTTTCATAACTTATCTCTGATGTCTCTCCTTCTGCCTCTGCCTCTCCACTTCTTGCAAATGGCCCTCTAACTCCCGGCCTACTATCAGCCGGTGTCTTTCTACATGCTTACTGATGCAATATATATGAACATAAACGATTAGTCTCAAAACTCAAGACCCACTTAACAAACAGTTATAAGTATACGATACTTAAGAGTTATTAATTCAGAAAATTTTACTGTACACTAACTGATCTATCTCTATTTTTTATATTTCTATTGTATAGGATTTCATCTCATAATAATATATCTTCAATGGAAATAGTTTGTTAAAGGGCTTATTAGCCTACACATGAATATAGATTTGTGACTGAAGATAAACTTTATAAAGACTGATTGTGGGTACCTCAATAATCGTGGTATCGATGATGACGATGACAACCACAACAATAGTTCACACCCATCAATGAATGTCCTAACTCCTAACTCCTAAGGCTCTGTCTAAACTATTATATAAAAAAGTTCACACCCATCAATGAATGTACTGGCCTTTAAGATAGAAGCAAAGAAGACTTACTAACATAATGTGTTTCAATTTGCATAGCAAAATTTGCAGCTTAAGTAAGCATGGGAATGCATACCAAGGTTATTCAAATACTGGACGAAGAGTTGAAAGAAATTTGCAATGAATAAATTCAGTACCTAGTATGCAAGGATTCATTTATTTCAGAGATGATGTAAGAAAATATCACATGAGTTAGCAGTACATGTCATCTCTCCAGCAAACAGTATTAGACATCTAAATTTGGTAAGGTGAAGCAAACAATAGACCAAGATATAAATTTCAGGTAAACGAAACATGGTATTTCTTATATTGCTTAAAAAGAGATAAAAAAACAACATTCCTGTGAAACATCACAATCAGTGAAAAATAATTGCAACTCAAAAGAATTATAGGCAAAAATAAAAAATAAAGATTTAGATACATATGATAGTAATTAATATCAATGCAAACACAAATAATGGAGACATGATATTATTTAGATTAAAATGCTAGAGTATTAAGTGTGGAAGGTGGAGAGGAGTAAGTTAAGAATAAGGAGATAAAAGCGGAAGGGAAAATAATAAGCAAAATAGTTAATACCCCACCCATATTGTAACTACTTCACCCCTTTGCTTCCAACTATTGCATATCAATAGATTCAAATTTAAAATTATTCCCAAAATTATAGGCAAAACCATATCTTAAAAATAGAGCAATAATTCTAGCCTTTTATATATTGAAATCCATAACAATACATTAAATTCTAAAAAAACCAAAAAGCGATAAACGGATATTATCCATTATCAAAACACTGTCATTCAAATGGCACCTCAGAGCAAATTAGACAGTGAATCAGATATATTTAATAAACAGATAAAAAGTAGGAAAATTAAAAGTTGACATTAACTGTAAGTCAACTAACTCTGATCCACCTTGAAATTAAAATATCGTAAGAGTCCAAAGTGATAAAAAGATAAATAAGAAAATACAACATGATATTATTTATGAAGTTGTGAACAAATTTGGAGACCTGAAGATGCATGCTTTTAAGAACACACTTGTCAACCATCTACTTTATGAAAATACTATAGGGCTTACATAAATGCATCTCATTCCACGATCATATAGCATACTTACAATATGTATTTTCATATTTTTAACATTTAATCCTGATTAACCATAAAACATGCAGAACGAAATCAAGCATGGTTTAATTATTCATGAAGTATTGAAAGTAGAGCGTCGATTATCGTTGTGGCAAGAGTAGTAAGATACAAATCATCATTAAAGCGCTTAACAACCTAATATATAGAATCACTTGAACAGTCAAATCCACATTAATCAAGATGAAAAATAGGCGATAATATTAACCTTATAAAGTGCAGTAGGTGGTCAAAATCAATACAAAAATAAGTATGGCAACTTAGTCAAGTGCATTAAAATGGATTTCCATAAAAATTTAGTAATTTTTGTAACATACAAATTCACATTTCTAATGGGAAAAATATCACTACATCACTTAAAGTCAAGGAGTAAAAATATGTCACCTAATGGGGGACATGAGCATTAGTGTCTTCATGGATGCTTCTACTTTGATCCATCGGCTTATATTTCATTAATTAATTTGTAAGTGAAGGATAAAATAAGAATCAAAATTAAAATATTATTATTGCCATTTAAAAGTAAGATTAAAAGTAAGACATAGTCCATAAAGGATGTAGCAAGGTAATTGATTTAATGAGAATGTGGTCTGTGCAATGACATAGGAATATCTCGTGCTACTTACAAATTATTATTTATCTTTAATTCTATAAAAGTCTAGTTATTAGTAGTTTTTAATAATTACAAATGCTATATCCTTGCATATCTTTAATTCAATAAGGAACCAATATTATACAAATCATGCCGATTATTAATTTTTTCTGCAACATGAATAAATACAATTAGCACATAGAATGTATTAACTCTATAGTTAAAGTTTGATTTAACTGGAAATTTTGTTTTACAGACTAATTCCAAAAGGAGAAAACATTCACTTTTTTAAATGTGAACTATCTTTATAGGTTTACAACTAATCTAAAAGGCTGTTATATTGACACTCGGACCAGAGAAATACCTGATGTATTTTCTCACTTCAAGTGGGCATCCAATAATCTTATAACTGCAAAATTCAAAAATTTAATTTCAATCAACCCCAGTGATTTGATAGTCTCTGTGGGTAGGCTAGTAATATCCACTGAATAGAATAAGAATAACGACCACTATAGCAGCAAAGTAAGAGTTGTTTATAGATCATACTGTCTCTGATGCGAGTATGTTGGTGGTTCAAATTTTCAAAAAATAAAAATAAAAATACGTTGAATTTAGGAGAAGTGGTGTCTCTGATGCGAGTACGTTGATTTTAGGAGAAGCGAAAAAAGAAAATACATTGAATTTGGGAGCCAAACGCTTCAACGTGATGTAGACGTGAGGTAAACGTGGTGTGGACATGGAATTTGCAGTTCAAAAATGAAGAAGAAAGGGAAACATAAGCATGTATAGAAGTATACCTGAAGAATCGGCCGATAGAAGTACGATAGTGTTGAGATGCTGGTCGACGTTGATGGTATCGGAGGTGTGGATAATGATTAGGGTTTGAATCTTATACCGATCTAGGGTTTTAATCGTCCCATAGGAAGAAAGTGAGGTTGGAAAGACTGCGAGGCGGAGAGAGGACAGAGAGGAGGATGGAGTTTGAATGTGGTAACGATTTAGGGTTTCCTGAGGTAAAATTTGATAGTAAAAAGGATATTTTGGGTAATTCAAAAAGACGTGGTTGAAATCAATTCATGGAGTTTCCATTATTAGTAGTAATGATTTATGCGTAATAGAAATAAAACCAAAGCATATATTATTTCAAACATTCTCATAAGAGATAAGTTACGTAACTATGAATAATTATCCATAGGGGATACCCTTAATTTAATTATTAATATGGTAGTTTATTAATTCATCCAAATTGATTGTGTGTAATTTACCGATGTAACATGTGGCTTGGCTTTTCTTTGTTCATTTGTTTCATATTGGCGTTATTAGCCAGTTGCTTAACAGAGGCGCTCTTGGTCAAAGTTGATAGCTTTGTCATGGCATTGTTGGGCTAGAGTTGATTTGTTGTAGCGCTTTTATCTTTCATATCCGAGCACATTTTAGTAAGTTTAGGTGGTCATACTCGTTGATTGATTCACTTGGAAAGCCTGAATCAAGCCCTGAATTCGATCATATACTTGTATATTTTGAGCTTAGGGGGTAGTATCTTATTGCGCTTCAATATTTAACTTCATATGGTCGATGTATTGAGCATGAAAGAGTGTAGGCACAAATGAGTGGACTCCTTGGAGATAGGGAGACCCATGTGTCATGCTGCAGCAATGAATGCGCGGGCATGACTGTCGTGGTCCTTCATCGAACCAGCACACGATTAGTATGTGATTGACAGCTGTTGCCACTACAAACATGAATGAAGTACGAATGATATGGTTGGTAAAATGTTAAGGTAATGAGAGAGAATCGTGCTGATGAATGAGAGACTTTTACAAGTTGGAAGCCCTTTACTGCTGAAATAAGGGGATGAGGTACCCCATTACAACGTTGACAATGTTGTTTTTACAATGGACCGACAGACCAATGCAGCTTTTGCTGAGGAATGATTGACACATGGACAATGCTTGTGCATCAGAGTACATTGAATGTAGATGTTTCCCATTCTTAGAAGGGTTGACAATGATGTGGTATGTAGGCTTAAGTCAAGATCTGTAAGTTCTTATGATCGATTGAAAATAAGGTTTTAAACAAGTTTAGGGTGAATGCAATGCAACCCAAACATGAAATCCATCGGCTAATGTGAAGCAACGAAGAGGAGGCTTTGAAAGTCTATTTAATGTGTTTTAATGCTATTGTTATGGACGATAATAATTTGGATGACAACCTAGTGTTGATGGTCTTAGTTAGAGGAATTGGTAGGGATACCGAGTTTGAGAAAAGGCTAACCATAAAGAAGCCTAGAACTCTTAATAATTTCTATCATAAGAAAAATCCTTTTTTGTGCTTGAAAGAGGTAGAAGTCGAGAGAGGTTGAACATTGCTATCAAGATAGGAGAGCCATCTAGTTCTGTTATGAAGATGGAAGGTGAGAACAAAAATAGTGGAAACAAAAACAAGAACAATAAAAATATGATATCAACAAGGCAAAAGGAGAGATAGACAAAGGAAGAGGTTTCAAGCGGCACATAATGGGAAATATACGGAGTTAACCGATTATAGAAAATATTTACCTAACCACATACAACACTGTGCGGTATTGGATGCCATCCCTACGACAAGAAATCGAGGATGAGAGAAGGTTTCACAAGTATTATCGCTTTCATGAGACACATAAGTTAAACCAAAAATTGGTTTAACACCAAAGATGTTGTACAACAGGGCATATTCGAAAAAATTCCAATGATACCCCTTAGTTTTATAATTATTCACGAAATTATTTAAAATCCAAACCATGTGTTCAAGAGTAAAATAGGCAAGTCAAAATATGCAATTGTTACCCGGTATCTTGGCCCGGCTACATAAGGTTGATCATGAAGTCCAAACTAGACCGTTGATGGGAAGGATGATCATGAGACAACATCTGCATGACCAGAGTATAATGTTTGAACAGTTATATCTAGCCTAGGGTAGATAAGGTCAATAGATAGATAATACCGGATATCCGCATGACTTGTAAAACCCAGTGGGGTCAGCATGTTAATGTTTCTAGAAGAAGGGTCGGCATGATGAGTTTGGATTGACATAATATTGATCGGTATAGAATGTGGAGATGATCGGGCCGGCATACTGGACGGGTCGGCATGGTAGGGATCGGGTCGGCATGATATATTCCCAAGTATGGGGTCAGCATGGTAGTGATCGGGTCGGCATGATATGTTCTCGAGTATTAGGTCGGCGTGATGTGTTCATGAGTATACGATCGACATAGCTTGTGAAAATGGTGAGGTCGACATAGGATATGGAAACAATGGGGTCGGTATATTAAGAAGGGTTGGCATGATGATATGGATTGGCATAGTGAGTTGGACTTAGCCTTCCCTATGGTGGGCCCAAATGGTCAAGGGGGTCCAGTTCTTGAGATGTCGGTCGGGTTGAAGCTGCCTTCATCTATAAATGCAGGGGCAGAGGGGCATTTTGGGGGACGACTTTCTCTACCGAAGCTCTGCCATTTTTATTCTTCTTCACTTTTGTACTAATGGATTCTAGTTGATCCAAACACTTTTATAATGATAATCAAGTGGAATATCAATAAAAATATGAAGTGGATGTAGGCCAAGATTGCTGAACCACTATAAAAACTCTGTGTGTTCATTTATAATTTCTGCTCCATTTTAATTTCATTCTTCATTTAATCTTTATTAGATTTTATTGAGTGTTAGTGCCCATTTTTGGCGTCAACATTTTAGTGCTTTCACTGAGAAATGAAATCACAGCTTGATTGGATCTCATCATCTACTGGTGGATTTCCATATTCGCGAAATAGATCTGGCTTTCAGACGATAAACTTCCTATTCTACTCAAATTTGAAGAAGATTTAAAGGAAGATAATAGCCATGGTTAAAGGGACTAAGTCTACTTTCCATGTTTTTGGAGGATCTAATTGTGCTAGTGTTCTTGTTTGGGGTCGTTCATGTGTTCATATCCATTTGGAAGGGATCCGATTCACTCATGTATGCAAGTTCTTGGGATTAGATGTTGAATTTTGCACTCAAGTTAGCGAAGGGCCAATCCCACTCTGAAGGCTTAGATGGACGATCCCTCTATGAAGGCCTACATGACCGACCCCTCCAGACTTGCTCAATACCGAGCCCACCATGCTTGTTCAATATCGATCGCTCCCAAAAGCTTGTATACCGATCCATTCAAAAAGATTTAATACTGATCCCTCCAAAAATCTTTAATGCCGACCCCTCTGTTAAAGTACTACATGCACTGCCGATCCCTCTATTTGTACCGATCGCTCGAAAAACCATATCTACCGATCGCTTCAAAAACCATATGTACCGATCCCTCCAGTACATATATCGATCCCTCTTCAAGGGGTATATACCGATCCCTCTCCAAGGGGTATATACCATTCCCTCTGCTAAGTGCCGATCCCTCTTCAAAACACATATACCGATCCCCCTGCGAAATAGCTATACCGATCCCTCTTTAAAACATATATACCGATCCCTCACTCAAGGATTATGGTCGATCCCTCTGAAAGACCTAAATACTGATCCCTCTCCAAAGATTTCAATACCGATCCCTCCAATCTTTATATGCCGATCCCTCTCATATGGCAAACGACCGACCCCTCACCAAGGCAATTCAGCCGATCCCTATACTACCGATCCCTATACTACCGATCCATATGTCATATTTGCCCAAAATCAAACCCTTGTTTAACCGGTCCCTATTATAAAAAGTATGGATCGGGTACGACTCCTTTTTAATAAAAAAATCTTTTTTGGGTACGACCCAAATTTTGATAAAAAGGGTCTAAACTTTTTTTTTCTACATTTGAAACTCGATTTAAACACAGTGTATTCTATCCACTTCCCTTACGTCCTATGACTGACCAGGGTATAGAGGATCAAGCAGTAGTTTCTGAATTGCAACCAAGGAACGGACAAGCATCCATTACTCAAACGATACTCCCAAAGGTTAGAGAACATAGGTGATGTGACTCTAAGCAAACCCAAGAAATTTTGGCTCAAAGCCAAACTCGGGTAAAACCAAGATTTTCTCCAAGCAAACGCCAAGATGACTCCAAGCACCGTTCTTCACTGACCCAACACTTCGAATTTAGTGACTCCAAGCAAACCAATTGCCGACTCCAAGAAAATAGCAGATTTTCTCAGGTCGACTCCAAGTAACTTACCATTGATCTGTCAATACCAGTCCATCTTGCTTTGCTGATATCTTGGGCATGCATACACCATTAACAAGCATGACAAGTAGCTGTAACTTAAAAACGAATCGGATGGACGATGTCTGAAGCACCTCCCCTAGTCAAAGCCTATTCATTAAAGCCATTTAGTATGCAATATATCCGAGGATATTTAATGTACTAATCATATCAGTTTACTCAGGGAAAATTGACCTTGGACTACATCTCATGAATTCCTATATTCCTCAAAGGTGTATCGATCATGCGGTTTATGCAATTATTGCCCGAATCCATCTCTTCATTCAATCACCGGGATCAGAAGTTTGTCGAGCAGTTTAGAATGCATGCAACTCACACCAAGGATGTGAAGTCATTATCCAATTTATTCCAGATGCTAACGAGGATATCATACTGATGGCGTTGATGAGAGGAGTCAACCCCTAGAAAGATTTTGGAAGCTAGTTGGCTAGAGAGCCTCCTACGACTTTGGATCATCTCAGTTACAAAGTGAATCAGAAACTAAGCAAGTAGGAGGTAGAGAAGACTAGGAGAAAGAACAATACGGGCCCGTTGGCTAAGTACTTAGATTCCATGAGACGACCTAGGATCTCAAAATTCGACTTATATACTCTCTTGAATGATTCAATCGATAACATCTACTTGAAGACTCACGACTCAGAGCAATACTGAAAACCAGCCTCGAGAGATTCCACCGAAGCCAAGAGAAAATCTGGGGAATGTTGTATATTCTAAGATGCACACGGTCCTAACACTGGCGATTACAAACAACTCTGAGATGTAATCGAAAAGCTGATTCGGAAAGGAAAGCTTCAATAGTATGTGCAAGCCCTGTAGAATGGAGGGCATGGAATACCAGATGCCTATCAATAAATAACTCTGATTATCAATTGGACCGTTGACGGTCGACATCCCGTTGAAAGGAGCTAGGGGCAAAGTTGAATAGCGAGTACACGATGCTACTTCACTTACCAATGAGATTTATTCCGATCTTCTTTGAATTATTTCTATTTCAATTTCATTTGAGCTATGAACTACGACCAACTTGAACTAAAAATACTTCCAAAACGATGCAGGTGACCAAGTACTCAGAGTTGGCCACCATGCAACCCCCGCAAACCGTGATCAGACCGGTGGAGTTTCATCAAGACGAGCATGGTTCGACCGCTCATCAGCAACCATGTGCCTCTAATTTGGGACCAAGGACTAGAGATGGAAAAGCTTATCATGGTCAAAACCCAATACAAAGCGGACATAACTGATCGTCCATTCATCAACCTCCATATTTGACTTGAAGACCTAAGTAAGGTTTGGAACAAATGTGGCCCGATCATCCACTTCTTGGGTCATAAAGTAAAGTTCGACAAAATACATATGCCTCTCCTGAAGCTCAGTGATGCCTGGATCTAACTAAAGTGGACGTGATTTGATCATCTACACATCAACTCCTGCCCTGAACACAAGAGGCAGTTCGAAAGCCCAACTTGAAGTAGCTGTGATGGACTGCCTACTCATCAACCACTACTCTCAACACATGGACACGACTGCACCCTGAAACTGATGGGACTTAACTGTCCACTCAATAACTCTCTACCTCTGTTTGCTAGAAAGAATATGAAGCAAGTTGTACAAGACTTGATTATCCAACCCCAGCCTGGATGTGATCCAACTATCCATCATGTACCTCCTTCCTTGACTTGATTGGAAGAGCTACAATCACCAAGCGAACGAGAATCGACCGTCCATTTGTCAAGTTTCGTCCTTGATGCTAGGGGTAGAATCCCATACCATGGATGAACATGATCCGACCGTTCATTCCACAACTCTTGCCTCGATGTGGTAAATGAGGTATCAACAATCCAGATAGAAGCATGACTGCCCATAACAAAAATTTCTAAGTCCTTGGAGTGCAGACTAGAGTACTCTAAGTCTCTAGAGCGCGGGCTAGAATATAAATGACTCAAAAAAATCTCTAAGTCCCCGGAGCGCAGACTAGAGTACTCTAAGTCCTCGTAGCGCGGGTTAGAGTATAAACGACTCAAAAAAAATCTCTAAGTCCCCGAAGCGCGGACTAGAGTACTCTAAATCCCCGAAGCACGGACTAGAGTATAAACGATTCAACAAAAATCTCTAAGTCCCCGGAGCGCGGACTAGAGTACTCTAAGTCCCCAAAACGCGGGCTAGAGTATAAATGATTCAACAAAAATCTCTTAGTCCCCGAAGCGCGGACTAGAGTACTCTAAGTCCCCGGAGCACAGATAAGAGTACTCTAAGTCCCCGAAGCGCGGACTAGAGTATAAATCTAAGTCCCCGGAGCATGGACTAGAGTACTCTAAGTCCCCAGAGCACAGACTAGAGTATAAATGATTCAACAAAAATCTCTAAGTCCCTGGAGCATGGACTAAAGTACTCTAAGTCTCCGTAGCGCGAACTAGAGTATAAACGATTCAGCAAAAATCTCTAAGTCCTTGGAGCGCGGACTAGAGTACTCTAAGTCCCCAGAGCGCGGGCTAGAGTATAAACGATTCAACAAAAATCTCTACATCCCCGAAGCGCGTACTAGAGTACTCTATGTCCCCGGAGCTTGGACTAGAGTATAAATGATTCAACAAAAATTTCTAAGTCCCCGGAGCGCGGACTAGAGTACTCTAAGTCCCCAGAATGTGAACTAGAGTATAAATGATTCAAAAAAAATCTCTAAGTCCCCGGAGCACGGATTAGAGTACTCTAAGTCTCCGGAACACGGACTAGAGTATAAATGATTCAATAAAAATCTCTAAGTCCCCGGTGCGCGAACTAGAGTACTCTAAGTCCCCAGAGCACGGACTAGAGTATAAACGATTAAACAAAAATCTCTATGTCCCCGAAGCACGGAATAGAGTACTTTAAGTCCCCTGAGCGTGGGCTAGAGTATAAACGATTCAAACAAATCTCTAAGTCCCCAAAGCGTGGACTAGAGTACTTTAAGTCCCCGGAGCGCGGGCTATATTATAAACGATTCAACAAAAATCTCTACATCCCTGGATCGTGGACTAGAGTACTCTAAGTCTCCGAAGCGTGGACTAGAGTATAAATGATTCAACAAAAATCTGTAAGTCCTCGGAGTGCGGACTAGAGTACTCTAAGTCCCCGAAGCACGAACTAGAGTATAAACGATTCAAAAAAAAATCTATAAGTCCCCGGAGCACGAACTAGAGTATAAACGATTCAATAAAAATCTTTAAGTCCCCAGAGCATGGACTAGAGTACTCTAAGTCCCCAGAGCGCGGACTAGAGTATAAACGATTCAACAAAAATCTCTAAGTCCTCGGAGCACGGACTAGACTACTCTAAGTCCTCGGAGCGCGGACTAGAGTATAAACGATTCAACAAAAATCTCTAAGTCCACGGAGCGCGGACTAGAGTATAAACGATTCAACAAAAATCTCTAAGTCCACGGAGCGCGGACTAGAGTACTCTAAGTCCTCGGAGCGCGGGCCAGAGTATAAACAATTCGGTAAAATCTCTATGTCCCTAAAGCGCGGACCAAAGTATGAACACAAATTGGGCGCGAGTCGACCTTTCGTAGAATAACTCAAAGTCCCTAGAATGCGAACTGGTGTATAAACATGGATGAATAGATAAGTGTATTTCGACCATTCTCTGTTCTGCAAACTCCGGCATAAAATCGACAGGAGGAGTATGTTATCCCGCCTTTTGGCAAGGCCGAGATACCAAGGGACTGACTAAAAATCAGGAGTCACTCGTCATGGATATCGATGAATTTTGTCCAAGTCCGGATCGAGCCACGGTTAGCAAGACATGACAAGCAGTGCCGGGGAAGCCAACGTTCCAAGTTTCAAGTCAATCCGAGTTCGTACACTCAAGATATGATCGATGAAAAATGAAGGAGATAACCCCTATTCGAATCCATCGGCATTCCCTTGTTCGTATCCATCCAGCTCGGAGTTCTCTCGAATACATCAAACCATCCTTCTTCGAATCCATCCAGCGACCTCCTGTTTGTATCGATCGGCTGAAGGCCATCAAGATCGATACGAATGAAGCTGTGCACCGAATCCATAAACAACAATGTGCTTGTATCCACCAGAGTGCCTCACTTCGAATCAGTATGCTCGAATCCATCCTGCTACAACAGCTTCGTATCGATCCATCATAGCATGTCGCGATCGATACGACGAAACTCCTGTTCGAATCCATCTGGGAATGAAGCCTTTGAATCCATCGAGTCAAAGCGGCAAAGTCTCCGGGACGACTCGATCAAATAGGCGAATAAAGCGGATCAAAGCTAAAGTTTCGCTCCACGTCATCACGAAGTCATATGCCATGATCGATTCGATCGTATCGATTCGAACGAACCAGCCCGCCGAGAAACACCAATTCGAATCGATCATATCTTGAGATCCATAAGTCCAAATGCTATGAAATTTTCACAGATGCTTGCACACATGTTGAAGAATGTCCACACCAAATTTCAGCTTGATTGGACAATTTCTTGATCGATTCGAATGGACTTCGAATCGATCCCAGAATGGGCCCAGATTTCCTAAAAGCGGGCGTGTGGGCCCCCTCACATGCTAGAAGTAGTCTCCCGAAATTTAGGCAAAATATCAGCATCCCACACCTATAAATAGAGCAACTGGTCATTCAGAAAAGGGGTCGGACAATTTTGAGAGCTAAAGAGCGCCCAGACTCTGCCAGATTTACTCCAAATCACCACTGCTGCCATAGATTCAGACTTAGCTCATAAAATCAGTTGTATTACATTATAAGAAATTGTAATCTTCAAGTATCGAGCAATAAAATCATCAAACTTCATAGTGGACGTAGGCGAAACGCCAAACCACTCTAAACTATTGTCTTCTGTGCAATTTACTTTCTGTTATTTGGAGTTTTTGTTAGATAATCCTCGGTTTTAATTTTCTTTCTTCACTTTTATCTCTTCAAAAACTTCCGAAGAGTGTTGTGCCCATTTTTGGTACAAACACTTTGGTGCTTTCACTGAGAAAACCAGCCTTTTCTCCTGCTCCTTGAATCTACTATCGATACCGGATTGCATAAATCCAAGAGGAAGATCCAGATCTCTAATCCGGAATCCTTACATTCTATTCAGATTTGCATAAAGTCTAGGAAAGGAATCCACCACTCAAAATGGTTAGCACAAGAACCGCTTCTACAGCTGCTGACCAAGAAGGTCGGGATAGACAGAATCCTACGCAACTGCCTCCATCCAACCAAGACAACACTGCTCACTCAGATCCGTCAGGACCAGTCACCAGACAAGAGTTTCAAGTGTTGCTTCAAGAACTGACTCAAAGTCGGCAACGGTTAACTGAACAGCTACGCGCTAACGCTGAATTGACCAATCAATTAAACCGCCGAAGGCGCAGGAGGACCAGGAGGGATGATGCTTCCCACTCGTCCACTGAAAGTTCTACTTCATCTGACTATCACGGCAGATCTACATGTCCCCGATTGGACGCGAGTCACACACAAGCTACCAGATATCAACCTGCCTTGACTGTAGGGCAATTGAGGGTTGGACCATCAACTAGCTTCCAGACCTGGCCCTCGTCATGAGGAGGTGCTGTTCCACAATATACCACGGACAATCGCACTGCAACCGCCGCGGTAGAAACAAGGGTTGATACCCAGAATCTGTTAGATCCGAATAATCAGCAACATGGGCGTACTCCTGAACTATACGTCCCAGAAGATGTCGAGCCAAGGAGGCGAGACATAGGCCGTCGACAGCATCCGGTCCAAACTCGCACTGTGGAACCCGACCACACCTTAGCTCAGCATGCACAGAATGTGGCTATGCCCGATATTTCAACCATGATACGTCAAATGATTCGTGAAAGCCAAGGGCTTACCAATGAAGACTGGGGAATCTCCCGTAGTCACACTTCTTTCATAGATGAAATATTATACGCTGATCCTCCTCGGCGATTCAGAATGCCAACTCTCCCAATGTACGAAGGAAACAGTGACCCCAATCAACATATTTTGAAGTATGAATGGTCAATGAGCGCTGCGAGGCCTGATGACGCAGTGAAATGCCGAAGTTTCCCCATCTCTTTGGGAGGAATCACAACAATGTGGTTTACACGGTTGCCACCTAGATCTATCTCTTCATTCGATCAACTGGCTAAGAAATTTGTCGAACAGTTCCGTATGCATGTCGCTAGACCTAAAGACGTTAACACCCTATCTAGCATCACCCAAGCTAAGGGAGAGACACTCAGACGTTATTTAGAGAGATTCCATGTAGCATGTGTGGAGATTAGTAATCCTAACGATAACTCGATTTTGATGGCATTAACCAAAGGGATCGATCCCGATTCTGAGTTTGGAAATTGGTTAGCGGAGAAACCACCCGCATCGTTGGACCGTTTCTACTCCAAAGCCACTCAATTCTTACGGCAAGAGGACGCGAAACAGTCTAGGAAGCAGGACGATGCGAGGCCCAGAAGTGAAGGAATACAAAGTAACGTAGCAGTTAAACAGTCTGGTGAGAATTCCGGAAAAGTTCAGTTAAATATACATTACAAACAAACTCAACCAAGAGGCAACAGTGGTCAGGATAAGAAAAGAGATCAGAATCGAGGCCCACAACATAGGGCTCCAATGTTCGATAATTACACGCCGTTGAATACATCATTGGAAAACGTGTATCTACAAACTTGCAACACTGTGCAATATAAGAAACCTGCTCCGAAGCAATCATCGGAGAGGCAGATTCAAACGGGGAAGTTTTGTAGATTTCACGAGAGTTATGGCCACAATACCAATGAGTGTCGACATTTGCAGGACCTCATCGAGAAGTTGATCAGGAAAAGAAAGTTAGATCGGTTTGTGCGAGCGCCGCAGCCTGGTGGTGCGGGCCCTTCAAACCAAAATCGTGTGCAAAATCAAGAAAGACAAGAGGAACCCGCTTGTACGGGCGGAAGGCTAGTTATAAATACAATAAGCGGTGGTCCTCATCCAGCAGACAGAAGCTGGAGGGAAATGGAGTCGTATGCCAGCTCTATTAGGCATGCGGACTTCGAATGCTACAGTAATTGTGAAGATGGAACTCCAGCTAAACAACAGAAAACAATGTCTGATGATATCATATTTAGAAGCCGAGACGCTGATAAGGTCGAAGCCCCAACAATCGACCCATTGGTCATATCTGCCCAGGTAGGTCCTGCTTGGATGAAGAGGATCCTGGTTGACAGTGGGAGCTCCGTAAACATCTTGCTTAAACGAGCCTATGATTTAATGAAAATGGAAGCAAAGGACTTAAAACCTTGCCAATCTCGAGTTCATGACTTCAATGGAAGTGCTACAATACCCACTGGAGTGGTGGAACTGCAAGTGGAGTTGGGAGTTGGAGAACGCCGGAGAGTCCGGATGTTGTAGTTTTTCGTTTTAGATATTGATTCACCTTACAATGCATTTTTGGGCCGACCGGCCCTTGCTGAGTTTAGGGCAGCCATTGCCCCATGGTGTTTAACTCTGAAATTCCCCACTGATCATGAAATTGGAGTCATTCAAGGAGATCAGGCAACAGGAAGAGCCTGTTATGTTGCTGAACTGCGCGAGGCGCAGAGAAAGGAGAAAGGAAAGGGCGTAGAGGAATCTCTCTGCGTCCGTTTTGCTGATGATTGACAATTAGTGCCTGGGCCCCGGCCCGGGCACCACGACCAATTCCTTAAAGATCTTGACCCTAGAGACAACGAAGATAAAGACGAATCTAAAGAGAATCAAGCTTCCCTAGCCGAACTGACTGTGGACGTCCCAATCAGTGAGGATGGTGATTTGAAGGTACTAAAAGTTGGATCTCAACTGGAAAAACAGACACAACAGGAATTGGTTGAATTTCTCCGGGCGAATCTCGATGTTTTTGCCTGGACACACTCTGATATGTGCGGGATCTCACCGGACATCGCAAGTCACTCCCTGAATATTGATCCGTGGTATGTCCCAGTCAAACAGAAAAGGCGTGGTATGGATCCATAGAGATCTGCCGCCCTTAAAGAGGAGGTTGATAAGTTACAATCAAATGGTTTCATCCGAGATGCTTTGTATCCAGAATGGGTGTCAAATCCAGTATTGGTTCGAAAACCGAACGGGAAATGGAGAACTTGCATCGACTATTCTGACTTAAACAAGGCTTGTCCAAAGGATAGTTTTCCACTTCCTTGAATTGACCAGCTCGTAGATTCAACGGCCGGACATGAGTAATTATCTTTCATGGATGCTTATTCTGGCTATAATCAAATACCTATGCATTTGCCTGATCAAGAATATACCAGTTTCGTGACCGATCTGGGACTCTACTGCTACAGAGTCATGCCTTTTGGTCTAAAAATGCCGGAGCAATGTACCAACGCTTGGTCAACCGGATGTTCGCCGACCAGATCGGGAAGACCATGGAGGTTTATGTGGATGACATGCTAGTAAAGTCTCGATTCTCCACAGATCACGTCAGAAATTTAAATTCGATGTTTTGCATCCTTCGAGAATATGGAATGAAGCTCAATCCATTAAAGTGTCATTTCGGTGTCGCATTTGGAAAGTTTCTCGGGTTCATCGTTAACGCTCGAGGGATAGAAGCAAATCCTGAAAAGATCTGGGCGATAAGGAACTTACAAACTCCAAGAACTATAAAATAAGTCCAGAGTCTCAACGGGAAGGTAGCAGCATTGAGCAGGTTCATTTCAAAATCCACCGATAAATGCTTTCCTTTCTTCGATCTGATCCGGAAAGGAAAGAGAAACTTTGAATGGACCATGGAGTGTGAAGACGCATTCCGATCACTGGTTCATCATCTTTCCACACCACCGATCTTATCAAAACCAATCAACCACGAGCAATTGTACCTTTATCTGGCAGTATCAGAGCATGCAATCAGCGCTGCTTTAGTTAGGGAAGAAGACCGAGTGCAGAAACCAGTCTACTACGTCAGTAAACGATTGACTGGAGCTGAGAGAAATTATCTGAAACTAGAGAAGTTGGCTTATTGCCTTGTCATCGCATCAAGAAAACTCCGACCCTATTTCCAGGCACATCCTATTATTATTTACACCAACCAACCGTTACGACAGATCCTTACGCGGCCTGAGACGTCTGGTAGGTTACTCAAGTGGAACATCGAACTGAGCCAGTTTGATATTACTTACTCTCCAAGACGAGCCATTCAAGGACAAGTCCTAGCCGATTTCATAGATGAATTTACCGTTCCAGAAGACTTGCCCGAAACCAGAGAATCCCCCGAATACATCTGGAAGCTGTATACTGACGGTGCATCAAACGACCGGTGTTCGGGCGCTGGTGTTGTACTTGAAAACTCTCGAAGGCCGATCTGTATGTTATGCTTTGAAGTTTGGTTTTCATGCAACCAATAATGAAGCTGAATATGAAGCCCTCTTAGCTGGACTAAAATTTGCCAGAGATTTGAGAATTATCGTTGTGGAAATTTATTGTGATTCGCAATTAGTCGTGTGTCAAATACGGGGAGAGTATCAAGCGAGAGATCGAAGGCTGGCTGCTTACTTAGCTCGAGTTCAAGAAGTACTGAATCAGTTTGATTATTATGCCATTTATTATATACCTCGAGAACGTAATCAAAAAGCCGATTCATTGGCAAAGTTGGCCAGCACAGGTGAAGCACAGCAAATGGGACTCGTCCCCGTCGAAACTTTATCCTCCCCAAGCATCGATCAAATAGAGACGAATTTTGTGTTTGAAACCGCTCCTAGTAGAGAATCGTGGATGACTCCATATCGAAATTACATTGAGAATGGGACATTGCATGAGCACAGAAATGAGAAGAGACAAATTCTACGAAAAGCTTCACGGTTCGTCATTCATAACGGAGTCATGTATAGAAGGGGTTATTCTGTTCCTCTCCTCCGGTGTATCGCGCACGATGAAATCAAACGAGTGTTACATGACGTACACGAAGGAGAGTGTGGCGATCACACCGGTGGGCAAGCTCTCGCTAAGAAAATACTCCGATATGGATACTACTGGCCGACAGTAAACCGAGATGCAGCAAACTATGCCAGAAAGTGCGATAGGTGCCAGAAACACGCCCGAATTCCAAGAGCCCCACCTACCGAGATAACTCAAATGGTCAGTCCCTGGCCATTCGCAATGTGGGACATCGATATCATCGGCGCTCTACCTCTGGCAAAAGGTGGTGCGAAGTACGCCATCATCGCCGTTGACTACTTTACAAAATGGGCTGAAGCCGAAGCTCTCGCAATGATTACGACAAAGAAAGTAATAAATTTCGTAGTTCGCAATATCATCTGTCGATTTGGACTCTCGCATACCATCATCACCGATAATGGAGCCTAATTAGAAAGTATAGAGTTCAAGAATTTCTGTCAATGGTTTCATATCCATAAAAAATTCTCGGCAGTTGCACATCCTCAGGCAAACGGTCAGGTCGAAGCTGTCAATAAAGTTATAAAATCCATCCTAAATAAACGACTGGAAAAGGCCGGGGGCAAATGGGTTGATGAACTTCCTATGGCATTATGGGCTTATCGAACGACTCACAAGACCGCAACCGGGCACACCCCGTTTTCCTTATCTTATGGCTCAAAAGCCATTATTCCAGTCGAGACAGAAGTGTTTTCCCATCGCGTGACTTATTATGATCCGAAAACAAACGCTATATTGCTTGCTGAATCTTTGGATCTACTAGATGAGAAGCGGGAAAAGGCCGATTTGAGAGCGGCCGCATATCGGAGTCGAGTCGCCCGACTATACAATGCCAAAGTTTGACCTCGAACTTTTGAACTCGGCGATCTCGTTCTCAAGAGAATCTATCCGGTTCCTTCACACATGAAACCAAATTGGGAAGGACCATACGTGATTACACAAAGACTCGGAGATGGCACATTCAAACTATCGACCGTTGACGGTCTTGATTTGCCAAGGGCCTGGAACAGCGAGAGTCTCCGTCGCTATTACACATAACAGGCTTTATTTATTTCACTATATTTTTTCCATTTAGCAATTTACTTTTGCATTTCGAAATTAGAATTTGTAATAAGGCAACTGACTTTGCCATATTTTCTTATTTCAGCAATAAAATGCCATCTCTTCGAGCCAGAGCTGTGATTCATTGAATACAATGCACAACATCACGATGCACGAAGAGCTAAATTCCATCACGCAATGGAATTTATTCAAGTAGGGAGTGGCTGTGATACGACCGGCCACTTGCTAAATGAAAACCGAGCTCGGGGGCAAGCCATCACATCAAGGCTAAAAATGGGTTGATACACGACAATCCTTCACACAACTCCATACTCCCAGAGTGCGAGACGGAGTATAAACATTAACTTAACTCTGTACTCCCAGAGTGCGAGACGGAGTATAAACATTATTCAACTCTGTACTCCCAGAGTGCGAGACGAAGTATAAACATTATTCAACTCTGTACTCCCAGAGTGCGAGACGGAGTATAAACATTAACTTAACTCCGTACTCCCAGAGTGCGAGACGGAGTATAAACACTAAACAACTCCGTACTCCCAGAGTGCGAGACGGAGTATAAGCATTAAACAACTCCGTACTCCCAGAGTGCGAGACGGAGTATAAACATTAAACAACTCAGTACTCCCAGAGTGCGAGACGGAGTATAAACATTAAACAACTCCGTACTCCCAGAGTGCGAGACGGAGTATAAACATACATCAACTCCATACTTATCCCCAAGACTGGGGGCAGAACCAAAGCAAATATTGAATTGAAGACAAAAGAGAATATGTTTTCATTTCCATTATTAACAAAAAGAATTTGATTACAAGCTAGTTCAAAAAATTCCTACTAGTGGGAGCCGAGTCCACATCTATACACGGCTATAGAAAAATCAAAAAGACAAAGCAAAACACTACCCCCGAACATGACAGCGAACTAAAGGAAGCGCTCAATCTTTCTTCTTCCTCGGTTTCTTTTTCGGGGTAGTCCCGCTAGATCCGCTACCCAACTTCTTCCTCAAACTTTTGCTCTTCTCCGGTTTGCCCTTCGATTGCGACATAATGTCAACATCCTCCTCGGAGCTTGAGGCAACAGATATTCTCTTAGAGGATGGAACTGGAGGCAAAGGAGCTGTGACAGGAAGTGGGGCAGGAGCGCTTGCAATGACCACAGTGCCGCCCGGCGATATCATCATTAGTGGGGAAGGACCAGACAGATTCATGCCTACTGTCACTGATGTCATCTCAGCACTAATCTCGGCAAGGATTTCATCCGCATGAGATACTTGGGCCGCGTTGGAAGTACTGATGGCTGGCATGAAGGAGCTAGTAGTTGGAGTAACTCCACTCATGGCGAAGGATGGGTCTACAAAGGGATCGTTAGGTTGACTAAGGAGTTCCTCAATCATCTGAGCATCAAAAGATAGCATGCTCGTTTCTCCCTCTTCGCCGACCACAGTAGATGTCATAATAGCCTCAGTGACAATAGCCCCTGGCACTTGATAAGAAACTTGAGAGGCAGGAGGTGCAGAGATAACGGCTTCGGTCACTGAAACGTGAAAAAGCGAAGATTGTTAGCTAAATGTAATGCCTCAGATTCACCACCCTAAGTGTATACAGGAGGAGTTCAAATACCTTCCTTGGCCTGTCCCAAAGCATGGGCAGGAACAGAGGTAGAGGGATCAACAGGAGACAGTTGCAGCTGATCGGGGTTATAAGCGGGGATAGACTGGGGATCGACCGCGCCAGTGGCTTCGGGCAATGTCGGAATTACAGCTCCAACACTTGCTTCATGATGCTCGATCCCCGAGCCCTCTCCGGTCTCTATCTGCCGAGCACCAAGCCTCTCTTTCTCCACAGAAATCATCACCTCGTGAAGAACCTTCCTCTCTTCCTCAGAAAGAAAGCGCGTCTCAAGCTCGAAATCATCCAATGCTTCATCCGGATGCGCTGCTTTCTTCTCCGCCACCAGCCTAGTCCAGGCGTTGTACAGAATCATAGAGTCATCCCCAAGCCAAAATAAATTTCTATGCTCCAGCACGTTGGCGTTATAGGTAACCAGGAGATCATCGAAATCAGCTTCCATCCTGGACTGTTCCGCCGTAATCTTTTCCTCAACTTCTGCCTCCACAGACTTAATCTTTGCCACCGCCGCAGTAATTTCAGCTCGAAGTAATATAGCTTGATCGCATGCATCCTGAGCGGCGGTGTTTGCGTCATCTTTCTCTTTCACCATTTCAGCAAACTTGGCCTTAAGCTCGTTCAGCTCTTTAACGGCGGTGTCCCGTTCAGCTACAACAGTGGTATAACGATGGCCCATCCCTTCTACTAAGGCACAATGTGCCTGCTGCATCCTTGCCATTTTTGCCATGGCCTCGTCATGCTTTTTAAGCGCTTGAAGTTCTGCACTTCGAGACGACTCGATCTCTGTTTGGAGAACCTGAATGATGCGGTCTTTCTTGACAATGTCAGCATCACGCTACTCAATAATCTTTGCCCGGTCGAAAGCCACTTTTGAATCTTTTACAGCTGCTTTGTACCACTCCTTATATTGAGCATAAAAGTCACGGATATAATCATGAGCGATATTCTCGGCATCCAGAGGAATCCTCTTGAGATGGGGAGGGAAGACATATGCATCCAGACAGATTTCTAGGAAGTCCGTTTTCATTTGAGCAAGCTTAATGGCTCCTTCACTTGTCAATTCAGCCGGAGCCTGTTCAACAATGGCAGCTGTCAGCGGTTCAACTCTTTGCCGCTGAGTTTCGGGCCTGGAAGATTGAGAAGGTTGTTGTTGCTGTGAAGACTCAGGAGGATCTATAGGGGCTCTAGGAGGCGGAGGAGAATGAGATCGCGATCGGTACTGATGTCCTCTATCTCTATCAGTACGATCGTGACCAGAATGGCCACACCAATAATCTCAATCTCTATCATAGCGCTCCTGGCTGGTATAGCCTCGACCATGATCCCTATCTGATTCCCTCCAACGAGACTCATAATAGGAGGAAGATCGGCGTACATTGCGGAGCCTATCCAGAGTGGATCCGCGGCCCGACATCTCACCTGCAATAAGAAGAAACTGCAGTTTAGAATCCTACAAGAGTAATGTTCAATATGCGGAAATCGTGTAGTGCTGTGGAAGTGTGTGCAAATGTGTAAACCCCCTGACCAACTGGAAGTGTTGACCGCACTCAAAGGAAAGGGCTCGCTCATATTTAAAACATCTTGAAATTCTTCCAACCCGGGATTGTGATGAATAGATATATAATCCGGGATGGGAATATCATCAAGCCCTTTGAAAATATCTCTCGATTGAGAAGGGGCGGCCTCGGAAATCATAACTCCGGAAGTGGGAGGAGACACATCTACAGACTTCCACCCCTTAGATTTAAGTTTTTTGGAAACGACGGTCTTGCTTTTCCGTCTCTCTCCCAAGTCTTCAAAATTTCCCGAAAGATCGGCCATCGGCTCTACGTCCGTGTGAGTCCTTTCTTCGTCGCTCACTTCAGTTATCACAACTCCGAGCGTTTTCTTCGATCTCTTCTTCTTTTTATTCTTTTTCTTCTTCTTTGGAATGGGCCTTAGCATCCCTTCGGTGACTATGCTCTGATTCATTTCAATCAAGCCAAGAGCTCTTAAGTTATAATCAGTCAACACCAAGTCGATGTGTCTCACATCGCTCGGGATCTCTTGAAGGCTCCGAACCATGCCCTTGTAATATCCGCCGTCGGGTCTGGAGATAATGGCTGTAAAAAAAACAAGATGTCAATACCAATGCCAACAAGCCATTAGTCAAGGAAATCATCGACAGGTTACGACACTTACGTCTAGACAACCATCGCCTAGCAAAACCTGGAGGACACCGGACATAAAACCATTCATTCTTGAAGTAACTAAGTCTGGTCCAGGCTCCGGTAATAACTTGACAGTTTCTCACTGCCACCAAAAACGTAAAAGATGGGCTATCACCTCTGCTCTTGAAGTTAAATAGATATCTGATTTCCGCCGGCCTTGGAGGACGGAAGAGGTGCTCCATAAATACAATAAACGCACTGTTCAGTAGCGCGTGCCCATTGGGGTGTAATTGAGAAGGAGCGATTCCAAGAAATGATAACATCTCCCTAATGTATTGATTGAATGGAGGGAGTGTTCCGGCCGCACATGCATGGCGATAGAAGGCGGTATACCCTTCCGGCGGATAGTGAGGTCTGTCACTAGGTCCGGCAATAACGCATCATCCAAAGAAATGTTATGTCTCATGCATATCATGCCCAATAAGTTTTCGAAAATGTTGGACTGGACAGAGTCTATAGGGTCCTCAATAAATATGGCTTCTTGCAACTCGTCAGGAGCTGGATCTATTACCTCCGCTGGGATGTCTGGAATTACAAGGACCGGAGGAGGAGAACTCTGAATCTCCTGATGCTGAGAGCTCGAAGATTCCATCACTGACTAACTCACCAGAAAGTAACGTTAAGCAAATGAAAAAAAAACCCCGTTCATTTCCCCGTGTAAAGTGTGTGTTGTGAAGTGCAGTGCAGCCAATACTTAGCAAATTCAACAAAACCGAAGACAAGATGAAAACTTTGGAAATTATGAAGTTGGTTAAAGTGACCGTCATCGCTGACCGTCTCAAATTATGTTGTCCAGAATTCATGATGATTGGTCTGTGTTTTATTTGTCAAAGTACAGTTCCATCGACAAGCTTCGAAGGACAGTCAAGTATGCAATATAAAAGTTCAGTCAAAATGTGCAGAAATGAAGCTCGTCGGAATCATGCTATCAATCGTGAAAAAGTTCATATTCATAAGCCTTTATTCGTATCCATCAAAGTCGGGGTTTTAACTTCGAATCGACCAAAGAAGCATTGTCCTCGAATCGATCTCGGGCGAATCGATACGGTTCGCATCGATCACAATGGAATTTCGAATCGATCAAGAACCTTGGGTTTTGTATCCATCATCAGTCTGGGCTAACAATGGTTTCGAATCGATCTTAGAAATAGAACTTTGCATTGTTAAAGACACTCAGGCTGCGTATCGATCGACGGAGCAGAAGTTTCGTATCGATCACAAGAGGCAGCTCCACGATCAATCTCAACGAATCGATACGACATCTCGCCTTTTGTAATCGACCCGACCACCAATCCTCCACTTCGTGCTTCCAGATCGATGTGAACGCCATGACAAAACTCCATCTCCCCAAATCGATTTCGACTCCAATCAAGATCGACACGAACAGAGATGGTAAAGGGTTTCACATTTTGGATCTCCAAGTACTTAGCCGAATTGCCTACCTAAGTATGAAGATGGATTAGAAAGGCTGGGATGCTAGTTCGGATCGAAGGAGAAAGAAGTTCGCCTCTGTTCTTGAAGGACTGAAATCGTTTCGAAGATGCAAGAAGACGAAGGCAAGAGTAAAAAGTGAAAAGTAAATAGCGTCTCAGTATTTATAGGAATTTTATGGCGATTCGTATCCCAGTAGACGAAACCGGTGGTAGCCGGTGGAACCAGTGAATAATTCGAAGCATGCGATTCGAATCCATAAACTAGAGAACCATAATCGATTCGAATGGAGGCAGATGCCTGCTTTAGGCCGCGTTTCAAATCCATCTCTTCGACTCCACCAAATCGATACGAAGGACAATATTAGATAGATCCAGAGATCGTTCGACTGCATCGATTCGAATTGCCCTATTTGAATCCATCAACCTGGGCATTTGATCAAGATGAAACCAATGCCCACGCCCACCAGTTTGAGGCCACCTTTCGTATCCATCGATTCGAACCCGTCCAGTATGCGCTAAGTTCATCGACATGAAATACAAAATAAAGGTAGCCTTGAAAACACTCGACTCTATCGATCCGTGATCATCGGTTCGAATCCATCAAAACTTGACCCACGACGGCAAAAACTCATCGATACGAATCGGGATTTCATATCCATCAACGATTTTCGTGTATCAAAGCAAAGCACGCTGGTTGAACATTTGTTTAAAAGAAGATTACAACAAAACGGCTAAAAGACGACTGTCAAGCAACCACTTGGACGGAAATGTTCAGCATAAAAGATTGCAGCTTTTCAAAGCACGCCAAGTTTACATAAGACGTACTTTGGGGGCAAATGTTATCCTGCCTTTTGGCAAGGCCGAGATACCAAGGGACTGACTAAAAATCAGGAGTCACTCGTCATGGATATCGATGAATTTTGTCCGAGTCCGAATCGATCCACGGTTAGCAAGACATGACAAGCAGAGCCAGGGAAGCCAACGTTCCAAGTTTCAAGTCAATCCGAGTTCGTACACTCAAGATATGATCGATGCAAAATAAAGGAGATAACCCCTATTCAAATCTATCGGCATTCCCTTGTTCGTATCCATCCAGCTCGGAGTTCTCTCGAATCCATCGAACCATCCTTCTTCGAATCCATCCAGCGACCTCCTGTTTGTATCGATCGGCTGAAGGCCATCAAGATCGATACGAATGAAGCTGTGCACCGAATCCATAAACAACAATGTGCTCGTATCCACCAGAGTGCCTCACTTCGAATCAGTATGCTCGAATCCATCCTACTACAACAGCTTCGTATCGATCCACCATAGCATGTCACGATTGATACGACGAAACTCCTGTTCGAATCCATCTGGGAATAAAGCCTTCGAATCCATCGAGTCAAAGCAGCGAAGTCTCCGGGATGACTCGATCAAATATGCGAATAAAGCGGATCAAAGCTAAAGTTTCGCTCCACGTCATCACGAAGTCATATGCCATGATCGATTCGAAGTGATCGATTCGATCGTATCGATTCGAACGAACCAGCCCGCCGAGAAACACCAATTCGAATCGATCATATCTTGAGATCCATAAGTCCAAATGCTATGAAATTTTCACAGAATCTTGCACACATGTTGAAGAATGTCCACACCAAATTTCAGCTTGATTGGAAAATTTCTTGATCGATTCGAATGGACTTCGAATCGATCCCAGAGTGGGCCCAGATTTCCTGAAAGCGGGCGTGTGGGCCCCCTCACGTGCCAGAAGTAGTCTCCCGAAATTTAGGCGAAATATCAGCATCCCACACCTATAAATAGAGCCCCTGGTCATTCAAAAAAGGGGTCGGACAATTTTGAGAGCTAAAGAGCGCCTAGACTCTGCCAGATTTACTCCAAATCACCACTGCTGCCTTAGATTCAGACTTAGCTCATAAAATCAGTTGTATTACATTATAAGAAATTGTAATCTTCAAGTATCGAGCAATAAAATCATCAAACTTCATAGTGGACGTAGGCGAAACGCCGAACCACTCTAAACTGTTGTCTTCTGTGCAATTTACTTTCTGTTATTTGGAGTTTTTGTTAGATAATCCTCGGTTTTAATTTTCTTTCTTCACTTTTATCTCTTCAAAAACTTCCGAAGAGTGTTGTGCCCATTTTTGGTACAAACAGAGTATAAACTCGCTGAGTATGGAATTCGACCATCCGACTTATGGCCTCGCCAAATCAATGCTGGGGTAGGACTACAAATCACTAAAAGTTGAATACGACAGCCCATTATAGCTCGGGCTTGATGTTCTTTACAACTTAAGGCAACGACTATAAGGAGGCCTCAATAAAAAACCAATCGAAACGACATCCGAAGTTGCAGGTGACTGACTATATCATACCATCAGATCAAGGGTCAATATCGATCCGCACCAAACACAAACGAATGTGACACGGATGTTCCTCGAAAAACTATGATCACCAGAGTGCAGATAGGAGAATAAACCACGAAGACTTGATTATTATTTCTCCAACACCCTCCTTCGATCTGTCAGGAGGAGTATGAAACTGGATGAGCATGACCCGACTGCACTTGAGCCAGCTTTACCCCTAGATCTGATTACATATTATGAATTAAAGTGGACGTGGTTGACCGTCCAACACCCAACTCATGCCCGAAATCTGATAAAGCATCAAAGTATTCCCCCTGGAAGGAAAAACTAGAATACAATCCAGGATACGCGAGACTCAGCCTTCCATCAACCAACCCGATCCCGCGATTCAACGGCAAAGAGTGTAAAGTTAAAGTGGACATGGTTTGCCTTCCTACTTATCGATGTATGCCCCAGACTTGGGGGCACGAGCGAGAAACAAGATGAATATGAACCGACCATTTAACGATCAACTCTATGTCTTTGGAGCTTAGGTAGGAGTATAAACATATCTAGGGTGAGACTCGACTGTCCATGCAGTACATTTATCAACTCGAGACTGGGAGCAGAAGTATGATCATCCAAAGACTGACTGCGATAGCTCAATATTGCAACTTATATATAGTGTTTACAACTACTCGAGGCTACGACCAAAAGGATGCCTAGAGATAGAATCATCGACTCGATGCCCAAGCTCATGGGCAATTGACTATCATTCCAACCTAAACGACGAGCAAAAGTTCGCCAGTACAGTAAATGGAAAGCACGTTACTCGAATACACAAGCAGATTCAAACTCAAAGTAAGAGCCAGCTATGCAGCTGCACGCAACTCGAGGCTGACCCCTACTCGACATCTTCTTCAATGTGCTTCTAAGCTTGATCTTTAGCTATTTGCAGATAATCGCTCAAAGCATTTAGAGCCCTTCACTACCAGACTTAATAACTCATGACAAGACTCAAGGATTCGATCGGAGTAACCATCATCATTGACCATCCCAACCGTATTTCACGTTGATTATTATGCGAAATAGTTACATTTGAACTCAAAGAATCCAAGGCTGCACCTGCGGAGCTGACAATCGACATTACAGTCAGTCATGGCGACCCATCATGGGTACTGAAGATCGAATCACAACTCAGTGCAATGATGATGAAGGAATTAGCTGGATTTCTCTGAATGAATCTTAATGTGTTCGCTTGGACCCATTCTGACATGCATGTGATTTCACCGACTATCGCGAGTCGTGCATTGAATATCGACCCGAGGCATGTCCCAATAAAACAAAAGCAACGCAGCATGGATCAAGAAAGATTCACTGCACTTAAATAGGAGGTGGATAAACTCAAAAACAACAAGCTTTCCTATGACACCTTTTTCCCAAAATGGTTATCAAATCCAATTATTATGAGAAATGCTAATGGAAAGTAGCGGTCATGCGTCGACTACTCGGACTTGAACAAGGCATATCCAAAAGACATCTTTCCACTTTCGAGGATCGACCAGCTGGTAGACTCTACCCTTGGATATGAACTACTTTCATTTATGGATGTGGACTCCGGGTACAACCAGATCTTGGTGCACGTCCTCGACCAGGAGCATACCAACTTCATTACCGATCTAAGGCTATATCGTTATGTTGTGATGCCATTTGAACTAAATAATGCTAAAGCTACTTACTAGAGACTAGTCAACCGGATGTTCAAAGATCAGATCGAGCGATCGACGGAAGTATATGTGGATGATACGCTTGTGAAGTCATGACGATCAAGTGACCACATCTATGACTTAGCGAAGATGTTCAGTTTTATCCGAAGATATGGAATGAAACTCAGTCCCTTGAAATGCTCTTTCGGCGTTGTGTTAGGGAAGTTCCTGGGTTTAATGTTCAACTCTCGCAGAATTGAAGCCAACCCTAAGAAGATTCAAGCAATTCGAAATATCTAGGTACCGAAGATAATCAAGCAGGTATAGAGTCTAAATGGGAGGTCATCGCCCTAAGCCGATTCATCTCTAGGGCCACCAACAAGTGTACTATCTTCTTCGACCTAACCGGGAGATGGAAAAGGAATTTCGAATGGACACAGGATTGTAAAGACATATTCCAAGCTTTGGTGAACCACTTAAAGAGACCTCCCATCTTGTCAGGGCCGATGGATCATACAAAATTTATACATCAATTTAGCCATGTTGGTACACGCCACAAGTGCTGCAATGCTATGCAAAGAGAACCGGATCCAAAGACCGGTATATTATGTAACCAAGCGATTGATAGGTACTAAGAGAAGACTACCCGAAGCTACAAAAACTAGCATAATGCCTATTGATTTCATCATGAAAGCTCCACTCTTACTTTCAGGCTCACCCTATTAACGTCTATGCCTACGAGCCATTATGACAGGTCATACAACAACCTGAGACGTTCGGAAGACTACTCAAGTGGAATATCGAACTAAGCCAATTCAATATCACTTATTTCCCTCAAAGAGCTATCGAAGGATGAAATTAGTAGACCTCATATCTGAATTCACCGCATTATACGACTCTTCGAAGACCAGTGAAGAGCCAACCAACAGATGGAAAATGTACACGTATGGAGCATCCAATGATCAGTGTTCTAGCGTAGGAGTTGTGTTAATGACTTCTGAGGAACAATCGATCTGCTACACCTTGAAACTCGACTTCCCTGCAACAATCAACGAAGCTAAGTATGAAGCCTTGATCGCCAGCCTCAAACTTGCTAGAGAACTTGGAGTGGAAACTTTACATATCTTTAGTGATTCCTAATATGTAATATGCAAAGTCAGGGAAGTTAATCTTGCTAGAGGGCATCGTCTTGCTCCTTATCCCGGCCGGGTCCAAGAGCTACTAGTCGACTTCGAGTATTACATCATTACACACATCCTTAGCGAATAAAATGAAGAAGTCAAGTCACTGGCCAAGCTGACCAGTTCTGGGGATGCGCAACGAATATACTTTGTTTTGGTTGAAGTACTTAATATTCCAAGCATTGACAGATGGAGATCGACTAGATCTTTGAGACGAAGCCAGAAAAGGGGTCATGGGTGACTCTACAATGGGGAATTCTTCCTGAACGGAGGAATGGAAAATGATAGATCCTCCTCAAAGCTTCACACTGAATCATCCAAGAAGAAGTCATGTATAGAAATGACTTTATCCATTCCCCTACTTCGGTGTGTCACCCATGATGATATCAAACGAGTCTTGAGAGAAGTCCATGAAGAAGAATGCAGCGATTACACCAGGGGGCAAACCAAGACGAAGAAAATAATCAACTTCATTGTTTGGAATGTCATCTATCATTATGACCTTCCACGAACCATTATAACTGGTATTGAAGCCCAATTTGACAGCGCTAAATTTGAAAACTTCTACCGTCGGCATCATATTGAAAAGAGATTTGCGGTATTTTCTCGCCCTCAAGCAAATGGATGAGTTGAAGCTGCGAACAAAATTATAAAGTCCGTTCTAAAGAAACATTTGGATAAGGCTAGATGCAAGTGGACCGATGAACTCTCATCAACATTATGGGCATACAGAACCACCCACAAGTCCATGACTGGCTATACTCCATTCACCCTTGCCTATGGCTTCGAGGCCGTCATCCCTGTAGAACTTGAAGTCCCCTCTCATCGAGTGACCTTTTACAACCCCTATTTCATTATGAAATAATATATACACAAGGAATTGCAATCGAGTTGCAATAAAACTAGAAGGAATTGGTGATGACTCATGAGCGTATAAAACGCATCCAGGAGCTAATGACAAGAATGTGTACCTGAACAAGCACGTGTATATTCAAAAAATTCGACTTCTTGAAATCGACAAAAATTGAATTTTCACTTGGGAGTTATTAAAGAAAAGACTGGATCAGATAGCCAAAGCTTACTAGTCCCTTAGAACCGGACACAGATAGTCATTGATGGAATACAACCCTGAATTTATACTATTGGGAATCGACCAAGCGTTATGACGATCAAAGAGGGATACAACACTTTGAGAGGACAAAATGGAAGGATAATGACTTTTCATGAAACTGGATGGATTTTTTTCTGGCGACTAACTTGCTTTGATTCAAAGCACGTCATGTATGCAATAAGACATACTTTGGGGGGGCAAGTGTTACTCAGTATCTTGGCCCGACTACATAAGGTTGATTATGAAGCCCAAACTCGACTGTTGATGGGAAGGATGATCATGAGACAACATCCACATGACCAGAGTATAATGTTTGAATAGTTATGTCTGGCCTAGGGTAGATAAGGTCGACAGATAGATAATACCGGATATCGAAGTCTTAGAATTTGGTTTGGTTGAAATAGGGATCGGAGTGGATGTTAGGCAAATTGAGTGAAACCCAAAGGGGTCGGCATGACTTGTAAAACCCAATGGGGTCAGCATGTTAATGTTTCTAGAAGAGGGGTCGGCATGATGAGTTTGGATTGACATAATGTGGATCGTTATAAAATATGGAGATGATCAGGTCGGCATACTGGACGGGTCAGTTTGGTAGGGATCGGGTCGGCATGATATGTTCCCAAGTGTGGGGTTGGCATTGTATGTATCGGGTCGACATGATATATTCTCGAATATCGGGTCGGCGTGATGTGTTCATGAGTATACGATCGGCATAGCCTTTGAAAATGGTGAGGTCGGCATAGAATATGGAAACGATGGGGTCGGTATATTAAGAAGGGTCGGCATGATGATATGGATCGACATAGTGAGTTGGGCTTAGCCTTCCCTATGGTGGGCCCAAATGGTCAAAGGGGTCCAGTTCTTGAGATGTCGGTCGGGTTGGAAGCTGCCTTCATCTATAAATACAGGGGCAGGGGGCCATTTTGGGGGACGACTTTCTCTGCCGAAGCTCTGCCATTTTTATTCTGGATTCAGCTGATCCAAACACTTTTATAATGATAATCAAGTGGAATATCAATAAGAATATGAAGCGGATGTAGGCTAAGATTGCCGAACCACTATAAAAATTCTATGTGTTCATTTATAATTTCTGCTCCATTTTAATTTCATTCTTTATTTAATCTTTATTAGATTCTATTGGGTGTTGATGCCCATTTTTGGCATCAACATCAATAAATCTTGATTTATTGTCAATGAGTATAATAGAAAATATGCACAAGTCATATTTTTGTTCAATTATAATGCATGTTACAAAATAAGTCAAATATGCAAATTTCTAATTGTTTAAGTCCTTGTATGAAATTTTCCATGTCATCATCTTCTTTATTGGTCATTTGCTGTTAAAATAGCTCGCAAGCTCCTTGGAGAACTTAGAAAAGTTCTAGTCCAAAAAGCAATTTATGCTAAGAGAGGAAAGAAGTTAGGGTCGGGGTGCATCTCTAGTTATAGCGGTTGGAAGGAGGTAAGATTTACTTCCATTGATTGATGTGAGTTGGCATAGATTAATGACTTGGCAAGATGGTTGGCCTTGATGGTGCCACTTATCATGATCTCCTTGAGCTTGTACACATCATATGGAATATTATCTTAGTAGTGGTCTCAACAAGGAGTATATGGTGGAATATGAATGTCTTTAAGGCTTAATTAAGGAAAATACACTAAACCCTCTTGATTTTGTTCTCTTTGTATTAATGATTTTTGCTCCTTTCTCCTTGCATGACTTTTGACATCCATATGTAAATTAATGATTTTCGACATCCTTTTGAATGTCGGTGATTCACTGCATCTCTGTTATTTATTGAAATTTGATGTTTTTACTAATCTAGTGCCATGCGACATCCATCATTGACGACATGTAACATTGATGAGATGTGGCATTGATGCAACCGTTCGATATCCTTATTGTCCTAATCATATGAGGCATCCTATAATGCTTGATATTATTCAACATCCTTAACTTCGACATTCCTTCTTGTAATGAAGTTCGATATCATTTCTTTGAGGTTGTTTATAAGTTCGGCATTGCTTGTTAAGGTTTGATATTGACCATTTGCAATTGTTTTATGTTCATAGGTGCGATAACCTATATCGCCTTTAGGTTTGACATGCCTTCTGCCTTTGGTCACGACATCCTTTTAGTTTCAACATCGTTTGATATCGGCCTACTTAAGTAGTTTAACAATCTTCTTTTGTCTTCATGCTCTACAACATCATGTTATAAAGGCTTGATATCGTTTGACTTGAAGGAATTCGATCTCTTTTGAGTCGTTGGAACTCAATATGACTTGAAATTATATATCGCGTGCTTCAGTAGAGATTCAACATTTCTAGGAACTTGGCATCATCTTCGATATCTTCTTGAAAGCTGATATCTTTGCTGGGTTCTCAATATCACTTCTATTGCTTCCATATCATTTTATTTATTCTATTAGAAAATATGTTGATAACATTTGCCACACTTTCCTTGTATAGGAGAAGCTTTTTACACTTTAGTGTAAAACCAAGAGCTTTCTCACTTTTCCACTTCTCTACAAGATTTTCCTCTTCAATCTTGTTTTCCTGAAAAACACAAAGTAAATAATGATTTTCATTACTAACTTTAAATTTTATTTGTAGGCAATCCCTCTTGGATCTGGTAAAGTCATGAATTAGCCTATCCACTTTCTCCTATAAAAGATGCTTTCATACTTTAATGTAAAGTCAAATTTGATTAAGAAGACCGAAAATCTGTTCAATAGGAAGGCCATAAATTCAGTCTGGCAATAGTATCATAGCTCTATTTGAATAGGAGACCGGAATTTCTCTGGTAATGATAATCTAAGTAGAAGACCAGAAATCCATTCAATAATAATCTGAATAGAAGACCAGAAATCCATTCTGGCAATAATCTGAATAGAAGACCAGAAAACCATTTTGGCGATAGTGATTTGAATATAAGACCAGAAAAACTATATGGTAATAATATCACTTGAATAGAAGACCAAAAAATTATATGGTAATAATAATCTGAATAGAAGACCCGAAATCCATTCCGGCAATAATAATCTAAATATAAGACCAGAAAAATTATCTAGTAATAATATTACTTGAATAGAAGACCATAAAATTATCTGGTAATAATAATCTGAATAGAAGGCCAGAAAAACCATATGGTCCTTGAAGATTGCTTTATCTTTGCTTTGAAGAACAATAGCTCATATTTGATATATCTTCCTCTAGAAGATTGCTTGATTTTTGCTTTTGAGCACAATAGCTCATTTTGACCGATCTTCCTCCTGAAATTTGCTTTATCTTTTCTTTGGAGCACAATGGCTCATTTTTGTTTGATCTTCCTCCAAAAGATTTGCTTTATCTTTGCTTTAGAGGACAATGGATCATTTTTGATTGATCTTCCTCTAGAAGATTTCCTTTATCTTTGCTTTGGAGCACAATGGCTCATTTTTTATTAATCTTCCTCTAGAAGAGTTTCTTTAATCCATTCTTTAGGATTTCTTTCACCCATTACTACCATATTTAGGAAGTGATTTAGGCTTTGATTGATTTCTTTGTTACCATCTTTAGGAAATGATCTCAACTTGGATCGAACCCCTTATCACTCTCTTAGGTGATGATTTTGGTCTTTTGTCCGGTGCGTTCGGTTAACTATCTTGAGCTGACCCAAAGTTTTACCCGACCTCCCTCTAGGAGGTGCTCCAGATAGGCTTTATAGGTGGGACTGAAGGCTGGTTCGATGCTCTGGCTAAGCCATATTAGGCCGAACCAAAGGCTAACTCCGTCCCCCCTCTAGGAGGCACTTCGGCCAGGCCACGTAGGCGGGACCGAAGCCTTACAGTGTTTTGGCCATGACATCTTAGGCGGGACCAAAGGCTTACTCAGACCTCTCTCTAGGAGGTGCTTTGACCAAGCCTTTGTCGAGATCAAAGGCTTTATTTCACCCCTTATTAACTTGTAGGTAATGATTTTGCCTTTCCTTTATAATTCTTTCTTTTTATTTAATCGAATTCGTAGACATACTTGTCTCAATTTCTCTATTCATCCTTCATAGGAAAATAAGTTCTTAGATGTTTGGCATTTCAAGCTCTCGTTATTACCATCACCTTTTAATATGATTATTCTAGATTTGACTAAAGTGTGACTTTTGGAATTCCAATTTTTCTTTTTGTAATGATCTTTTCTAAATTTTATAATACTTAGCTATCCTTTGCTGATAGTTAGCCGCTCGCTTGGCCGCTTCATTTCTTTGTTCATTGATCGAATCTAAGGATTTTTATCTCTTAATCCTTAGATGGGATGCTACCCTAACTTCGATTGAAAGCATTGTTTCTTGCGATTTGATCCGCCCAAAGTGCGAGTAGCACCTCTTCCACCCAATTTTCTTTTTTTCTATCAAAAAGTATGCAGTAAAGGCTGTAACCTAAGTTCTTATCCTTCTTTATCCTCTTTTCTTGTTATTTGCTTGTCTTTCTTCAAGTATTCATCATTTGGTGTCATTCGCTTATTTTTATATTATCCAGTTATTCTCAGTATGAATGATCCCTTCTTTGGTTTTCACCATTTACCATTTTTTATATAGAGATAAGGTATATATGTGATTCCTTGACAAACTCACAATTTCAGGGATAATTTTATTCATGATCTATTCATGTTCAAATATACTTCTTGATTCCATTGATAATTTATTGATCAGCTTTTGACAATCAATATTCTTGAACTCATATATGGTAGGTGTTGATTCTTTTGAAAATCCATAATAGGTTTTGTTGCCTTGCCATCATTTGATATTTCAGAAATATGAATTTCGTTGTCCTATTCTCGGATGATCCTTGCAAATTTTAGTCCAAATATTGTAATTTGGTGTGAAGCTTGAAAGTTACTATATTGGATGATGATTCGACTCTAGAGTTGTAGGTTTACTTAAATTTCCTCTCCTTTTTAGTTGGAAGTTGTTCTCTTTCACTATTTACTTTGTTTTGAAGTATTGATCATTTTGCTAGTGACTCCTTATCTTTTACTTTGTTCCTTATAGCTAGGATGATTCATATAAAAGTCTTTTCTAGACTCCTTTCACGGTTCCACTTATTCCTTTTGGTCTTGTAATTATGAGTTCAAGGTCATTTTTGATATAAGAATATAAATCTATCGTTCCAACTTTCCCCGTGTTCCTTGAACTTAGGTTGGCGAGTATTCATTTAGTTTCCATTACCGCTTTATCCAAACGGTGGCGATCACACGCTCTCTCTTGAATCTTTCCTCACTTGAAATAATAGTAGCTTCTCTAAACATTCGCATGCTGAAATTAGGAAGTGATTCATTAATGGCTCTGGATTTTTCCTTTCTCAATAAGCATTGGTTTGACTAATTTGTCCCTTTTGGCGGCTCTGATCATGACTCTTGATGAATGCTTTTCTGTTTTTGAATTTTTTGAAAGCTGCTTAGAGTATCCTAATGTCCCGAATAAGAGATTCTATTTCGGTTGCTTGAAGTCCAAATTTGGGTCGAAATATACTTTGGTAGAAAAGCCACTTCCCAGTGTTGCTATTAAGAAGAGTTTTTGAGCAATTCTCATAATAGAAATGCAAATCTCAAAAAAGAGACTGAGTGGTCATGATTAATGAACCAATAGTCCTTTAATCGATAATAGACTTTTCTAATTAGAGTTTTAGTGGTGCTAATAAGCCTTAGTAGTTCCTAAAACTTTCTCCTTCTTCGAAAATTGGTTTGCAACGATGGATCAGTAATGACCCAGAAGTCCATTAAGAGATCCATTATTATAATATAAATCCAGGCCTTGAGATAGAGAATCATTTTATTTATGATATTTGAACCATCCTCTTTCATAGGAAACAATATATTTGCTTAATAGAAGACTAAGAAATCCATCTGATATAGAAAAATATCTGGTAATAAAAAGTCCCAAATATCATTTGATAATAAGAAGGCCAGAATATCATATAATGATAAAAATCCTAAAATAAGAAGTCTGGAAAACAATCTGGTAACGGAGATTCCCATTACACTTTAATAAGAAAATTCAAAGTTTCACGGATGTCTACTCATAGTAGATTAGTCTTTGTTTCATTCTGTAAAGAAACATAAATTCTATGTTAATACATGGTGAATTTCAAGTGTAAACAAATCGGGTCAAAAATTCTGGTAAGTAGAGTTGATCTACGATAGGAAATCGCCATAAAATTTCATGGTTTGGCTGAAATCTAAATTTTGAAGTTGCAAAAGCTATTTATCTTCTCGGATTTACCTTTCTAGAGCTATCATGTTATCTTACGAAATAAGTATTATTTTGGATAATTAATATATTAAAGATAGCCTTCGAATTGCAACAGCGGGTGCAAAATAAAATCAAGTGTTAACTAGAGGTGATCTAACAATTTAGGATATGATAGTCTGATAATGATAAAGTAAGAAGGCTAATAAAATCTATATATTCAGACACAATGAAAAAGAAGGTCTATATTTGAAACAAATATCATTGCCTAATGGATGTTATAACACCTGCAAACTTTCTAATATCCACTACGCATTTCATTGCTGCCATCGTTCCTAAGAATCCTGAATGTTTCTTTATATTTCCTTTGAAATCAATATTGGATAAATAATTACTTTTACAAATGAAATTTTATTTTTACGATGCGAAAAGCTGTTAGGATTCAAACATTTATGTAATCATGTGTCTCTAAAATATCTAAAACCAAATGTAGTAGAAAATTAAATATCTGATTCTTCAAAAAAAATTGTACGAAAGTGACAGAAAGAGAAATAAGTATATAACTAGAATAAATATTCGTGCACTAAAATGTCCCACGTCGCTGAAAGAAGCCTTCTAGCTTAAACCACTACATTTTTAAAGTGCTGATGTTCGACAACTCAGTGCCTACCACCCCATTCTAATAACTACATCTAACTTTGCTTGTCCATATTGACAGCGCTAGGCATGTGCTCATGTACTACAAAGTACAATTTTTGTATGTGACCTATAAGTATGCTCAAGGATTCCATGTCGTACTCTATATATTTTTATTTTATGCTACTGTTCCTCATAGTCCATATGCATACTTGAAAATATTACCTTCGAAATCTCCTGATCTAATACAAATCCAGTACTTGATATGATTTAAGTTCGAGAACCTGATGATAAACAAATCTTTATATTTCGAAGCCTTATATTTATATATAACACTATATATTTGAAGTTATATACGAAACTCATATGCCCAAAACTTGATATATTTGGAACTTTGATGTATACGAAATTGTTCATACAAGAAACCATATATATATATATATATATATGAAACTTTATATAATTTTGAAACTGACACATATATCTGCGAAACTTTTGTTTACGAAATGATGTATATATGCAAAGCCATATTCGAAACTTCATATTGTTGAAACCTGACATATATATTCAAAACTCTTTTACTTTTGAAATCACGTATATACAAAAACTATGCATTTACGAAACTGTGAATATTCAAAATCAATATATACAAAAAAAATATTTACAAAACTGATACTTTTCGAAACCTTTACCTTTTGATACCATGTATATTCGAAACCAATACACACACACATATTCGAAATCACATATGTATAAATCCATATATATCTGAAACTTAATGATATATATTTTCAAAATCTGATAGTATAATATAAGACCATATATATATACGAAGCCTTACATACTTTCAAAGCTTATATTTCCAAGAGCCTGATATATTCAAAATAGTAGATACATTCAAAACCATGAAACTATATATATTTGAAACCAAAAACCAAAGAGGTTTTTAGGCTCAAGGAAAAAGTTGAAGAAAAATTTAGTTTTAGGGACAAGAAGTTTTCTTTTTAGGCTGAAGGACACTTTCTAGTGTAAATCACAGAATGATAGTTGTACCTATCATTTTCTGTTTACACTAGAAAGTGTCCTTCGGACTAAAAAGCAAACTTGTTGTCCTTGAGACTAAATTTTTTTGCAACTTCTTCCTTGTGCCTATTTTCCTAAAAACGAAATATGTTAGAAGGTTATATTTTCAAAAACTCATATGTATGAAACTTTATATACATTTGAAATCTTTATACATGCAAAACCATACATATTTGAAATTGATATTTTTGAAACCCATATATGTACAACATTTTGATACATACAAAACCACTGATTTTGCCAACATCTCTTGATGCCTACGACATCACCTGATGTAGACCCAAAATCTCTTATGCTTATGACATCCAGATGTGGCTGATATCCCTGGCATTTACAACATCGTCAAATGTTTGCGACATCACTTGATGTTTAGGATATCACCTGATGGCTAAAAAGAAAGGAGAGACGACATTCCAAACATATCATTTAAATCAAGGGATATCGTATACAAAGAGATATCGAATAGTTGTGCATAAAGCAATGTCGTAAATAGAGAGGCATGATATTGTAAGTGAGTGAATATAAAGAGGGAGGGAGAGAGCAGAGAAAGGGGAGAAGAAATGCAAAAGAGATTATGTAAGAAGATGGCATGAAAAATGAGGGAAGAGATAGGAAGATGGAGGAACAATAGATGACATAATTTTGTATATTAATAAAGTAATGTATTAAACTAAAAGTGACTGTAAGATTGTCTGACCTACAGGGTAGGAAGGTTGTCGAAAGCTAGTTGTCGAATGGCAGGAATGAGTGAAATACGAAATAAAATAAAAGTAATCATGTGATGGTGCAAGTGAATGGATGTTGTATATCTAAGAAGCATGTCTGATATCGGATGGTTGATAAGCAGGTTGGATATGGATTAGAACTGATATCATAAATCAAGAGATATCGAAGGCATGATACCATAAATGAGTTAATAGTTACGAGATAGATATCAAATGACTTGCCCAATAGTTCTTATTAATCACATGCAAACATTAAATATTAATAGTGGTAAGTTTTCAAATTTGAAACTCAATAAGGATCGGAAAAAAATTCTCCGAAATATATAAAATTTAAACGTTAGGATATTTTGATCATTTTTCAAACATGTGGATGTTCGAGCCCTCCTTTTAGCACCAAAATGCCAAACCAAAAATTGGTTCAACACCCAAGATGTTGTACAAGGGGGCATATTTGAAGAAATTCCAATGGTACCCTGGTTTTATGATTATTCACAAAATTATTTAAAATCCAAACCATGCGTTCAATAGTAAAATAGGCAAGTCAAAATATGAAATAAGTCTTGATTAATTGTCAATGGGTAAAATAGGAAATATGCACAAGTCAAATTTTTTTTGTTCAATTATAAGGCATGTTATAAAACAAGCTAAACATGCAAATTTCTAATTGTTCAAGTCCTTGTATGCAATTTTCCATGTCATCGTCTTCTTCGTTGGTCATTTTCTATTAAAATGGCTCTCTAGCTCCTTGGAGAACTTAGAAAAGTTCTAATTCAAAAAGTGATTTATGCTAAGAGAAGGAAAGAAGTTAGGGGCCTCTTTCCATGAGGAGGTGCATCTCTATTTATAGCGATTGGAAGGAGGTAAGGCTTGCTTCCATTGGTTGATGTGAGTTGGAATGGATTAATGGTTAGAAAGATGGTTGACCTTGATGGTGCCACTTATCCTGATCTTCTTGAGCTTGAACACATCATATGGATCACTATCTTGGTGGTGACCTTAACAAGGAGTATGTGGTGGAATATGAAACACTAAACCCTCTTGATTTTGCTCTCCTTGTATTAATGATTTTTCCTTCTTTCATCTTGCATGGTTTACATCCTTATGTAAATTAACAGTTTTCGACATCCTTTTGAATATTGATGATTCACGACATCTATGTTATTTATTGAAATTCGATATTTTTACTAATCTGGTGAGATGCGACATCCATCATTGACGACATGCGGCATCGATGAGATGCGACATTAATGCAACAGTTTAATATCCTTATTGTCTTGATCATATACGGCATCCTATAATGCTTGATATTATTCAACATCCTTAACTTCGACATTCTTTCTTGCAATGAAGTTAAATATCATTTCTTTGAGGCTGTTTATAAGTTCGACATTGCTTGTTAAGGTTTGATATCGACCGTTTGCAATTGTTTTATGTTCAAAGGTGCGATAACCTATATCACCTTTGGGTTCGGCATGCCTTCTTCCTTTGGTCATGACATCCGTTTAGTTTCGACATCCTTTGATATCGACCTTCTTAAGTAGTTTAGCAATCTTCCTTTGTCTTCATGCTTTATAACATCTTGTTATAGAGGCTCGATATTGTTTGACTTGAAGGAATTTGATATCTTCTGAGTCGTTGGAACTCAATATGACTTGAAATTATATATCGTGTGCTTCGATAGAGATTCAACATTTCTAGAAACTCGGTATCATTTTCGATATCTTCTTGAAAGCCGATATCTTTGTTGGGAACTCAATATCACTTCTTTTGCTTCCATATCCTTTTTCTATTCCTTTAGAAAATATGTGGATAATAGATACAATACTAGTGATTGTCATTGCTTGAAAGATATCATTAAGGAATAGATATAAAAGAAATAATTATTACAATATGTGAAGAATTACCAGGGTGTGGATTGAGGAGTGACCAACCATGAGGTAACCACCTCGGGGTGATGGAGAAGGGATAGGCATGGCATGTACGCCCTCGCTCGTGAATGATTTGGTGATAAATATTATATTTGGGGATCTGCATCTTGCGGAGAAAAGCTGGAATAGCATAGAAAAGCATGCGAGTTCTTTAAAGCATGCACCATTAGTAGCTTGTTATGTGGTTGAGGTAGTTCACCATCTAAACACACTGGTAGGTTGGATGACGAATTTTTTTTCGGAGATAAGGATGCCCATGGATTTGAGAGCATAAAATTTAACCTGATGGTCATAACGGTAAGGATTGAGCGAACCTACTGCTAATTGATACTAGAAGCTCGGTTTACATTTTATTCAAACATGCTTTTGATGAAATGAAGTTAAATAAAAAATTGTTGCAGTGTACTTCTCGATTGTAGAGATTTAGTGGGAAGACAACATCTCAGATGGGGTGCATAGTTTTGACTATTTAAAAAGGTGAGTGTAACATCCTCTATCTGGAGGCCCAAAGCTAAGCGTTACAGATGCTACAGTCATCCATAGTATTAACTTCCGATGATCAAATATGATAATGTTAATGGTATTCATAATATCAGCATCACATGAATATGAAACAAAATCATAGATTTCAAAAACAGCTTTTCAAATTACATTTTCAAAACATGTTCCATATTCAAATTACATAATCTCATCGCTTTCCCAAGTTCAGATCAAATATAATTATTACATAGCCAAGAGCGACATATGAAGATGCCCCCTTGGTTGATCAGAGTTACTATATAGTCATAACTGACTTAATACAAACACAACGGAAATACATCAAATAAAAACTGCAACTCATATATAGCTATCCATCAGCCTCCTGCTCGTCTCCAGAAGCTTTATTTGCCAACGTACTAAAAACCTGAAAATCCTTTAACCCTCAGCCTACTCAAATCAATTTTGAGCACCCGAGAGTTTAAAGGGAAAAACATAAACTTCGAGTCAGACATAAAGCCTGGTGTGAATACTACTATACATAGCGATTATTTGATATTAAGTGAGACCACGTTGCTTAGCGGAATGGGTTTCCCCTCACTAATATCCTTTTAAAACATATCTTTTGCAAATCATAATCCTACAACCAAAACTGGTTAAAACCGTAAAGCATTATGATGTAAACATACATATCAAGTAATAAATGGACTATCTGTTCAAACACTATAGTTTTGTTTGGCTAACTACTAACCTTAGGCCTACTAGACAATATAAACAAATAATCTAACATCTGTTAGATCCACCTCTTCTGGATGGTCTGTCACTAACTTATTTCTCCAGGTCAACTGATCCTAATGGTTTTGCAGGCTCACCAATAACCTACCTTTGTACAAATATATTCCTTTCTGTGTGTAACATCATTTTAGTCTTACCTGTGACAAAGCCCTACACACTGGAATTTTAGACTAAATTAGCAAGGGGCTAATAGTTAATGTATAGGGCGTGACCCTATACCTGTCCCATCTGGTATTCAAATATCTAAGTCATTTTACTTAGGGCAATCTTCCCAAATTTTTCCTTGAAAACCTTTTCTTATCAAATTGATTTAAAACCTTTAAATCAAAATTAAACAAGGAAAATATATATACTCTATGCTTTACTCAAAATCACCTTGCCATGTTATATATATTTTACTCAAATCTTTATTGATGAAAACATTTAAATCTTTCAAAGTACCCCTTTCGAATCCATTGAAAGTACCCCTTTCTTTCACTTAGGCCGAAAGGCCAAAACATTCCTTTTGAAACCATTCATATCAATCTTTCGAAACTATTGAAAAACCTTTACTTCAAAAGCTATAAAACCTTAGCCATCCTATCATTAAAACACTTAAACATTGCCTTTCAAAAACATTAGAAAAACTTTTACTTTCATACCTTTCGAAACCATTGGGGAACCACCCCTTCGAAACCATTGGTTTAAACCTTTCAAAATCATTGGGGAACCACCCCTTCGAAACCTTTCCTTTAAAACCTTTCGAAAGCAATAAAACATCAAACCTTTCGAAAGAATTTGGGTTCAAGTAACATATGGAACAACCTTTCGAATCCGTTTAAGACTATCTCCTTCGAAACCTTTAGGTTCTACCTTCAACAGAGCAAAAGGGTCGTTGAAACATTTAAGTCGAAAGCACTCTTTCAAAAGCTATTTCCTAAGTAAAGAAGTGATGGTGTCGAAACCAACCTTCCAAAAGCATTGGAGAAGCGGCTAAGTTTAAAAACAAGTAACCCTTCGAAACCATGTGTTTCGAAAGGTAAAAAGCGGCAGCAAAGGGTATCGACCCAGCCGAAAGCATATACTTAAAACAAAGGCCCAACCTCTTATAAACCATTCTTTTAAACCATTGACCCAATCGGAAGCCAACCAAGTCGAAAGCTATATAGTCAAAAGCAAAGCTGGGGCATTTTCATTTAAAAGCAAAGTAGCGCTTCGACCCCTTCGGAACCCCTGGTTTCGACCCAATACCTTACGCCTATGTCCAATTCGCTAATCCTAGCTTTTCTTCTCTTGTTCTTGCTAATGGTGGCCGGCCTTAGCTTGTATTTTTTGTTTGTGAAAATAGAGTGAACATGTAGAAGTGATTTCCAAAGGGTTTAGGGTATAAGGTTATGGATCATTCCTATTTTACCCCTGCTCTATTTCATTTTATTTCATATTAGCTCATTTGTTAACATGGCATGGCTAACCCTTATTAATCACAAATCTCAATCCATTAATCAACTTACATTATGTTATTTAGTTTAACTAATTAAATATCCTAAATAATGTTGCTATAAATATGGGGTATTACAGAATCCTCTCCTTAAAAAATTTCAGTCTCGAAATTATGATAAGGTACACATATAAACGATCAAAGGTAAAACATACCATTAAACAAATCAGAATCAGCGTCTCTAATCCTGCTCTCAGTCTCCCAAGTACAGTCTCTATCATCATCATTCCACGGACCTTCACTAATCTGACTGTCTTGTTTCTAAGCCTCTTCTCATCTCTCGCGACTATACGGATAGGCTTCCTAACTATAGTCATGTCTGGTTCCACTACTAATTCCTCTAACACAGTCGATGCTATAGTAGTGTTTGGACTCTAACACACTTCCTCAGATGAGAAACAAGGAAAACAATGTGGGCTTCTGCCAAACTATTTGGTAACTCGACTCTGTACGCGAGTTTCCCGATCCTCTCTAAAATAGGAAACAGTCCTATGAATCTCGAAGCTGATTTCCTGTCTTCCCGAACCTGATAACACCTTTCATCGGTGACACTTTGACGAAAAAATGATCTCCAACCGAGAAATCCAAGTCTTTCTGTCTTCTATCTGCATAACTCTTCTGCCTAGACTGAGCTTCCTTCATTCTTGCTCGAATTAACTCAATCTTCTCTACGGCTTCCCTAACCAAATCTGGACCAAGAACTAATCTATCTCCGGTCTTTAAACAACAAACTCGAGATTTGCATGGTCTTCCATACAAAGCTTCAAGCGATGCCATCCCTATACTAGTCTGATAACTGTTGTTATATGAAAACTCGACTAAGTGTAGATGGTCTTTCCATGATTCTCCAAAGTCCAATGCACAAGCTCTTAACAAATCTTCCAAGACTTTGTTAACTCCTTCCGTTTTCTCAGTTTTCTGCGGATAGTAAGCGGTACTCATCTTGAGCTTGCTTCCCAAAGTCTCCTGTAGACTCTTCCAGAACTCGCTAGTGAATAAGGAATCTCTATCACTTACGATGCTACTAGGAATTCCATGAAGTACCACATTCTTCCTAAATAACTTAGCCAAAATAGGCGCTGTCCTAGTTGACTTAACGGGAATGAAATGGGCACTCTTGGTCAATCTGTCTACTGTGACCCATATACTTTCATTTCCTCTATTAGATCTCGGCAACCCGTCTATAAAATCCATAGGAATAGAATCCCGCTTCCATACTAGAATATCCAATGATTGAAGTAACCACTTGGCTTCTGATGTTCGGCTTTCACCTGCTGACAGTTCAAACACTGTTTCACCCATAAGTCTACATCTCTCTTCATACCTTCCCAGCAGAAACTTCTCTTCATATCCTGATACATCTTTGTTCCTCCTGGATGAATAGTGAACTTTGAACCATGGCATTCCTCCAGAACTTCTTTCATAATGCTTCCCACATTCGTAACACATAATCTTCCCATCTTTCTCAATCACCCACTCTGGTCAAGACTGAAATCCTTCAAGCCATCACTCTCTGTTCCATCCTTTAACTTTCTGATCCTTTCAACCAACACTAAATCCTCTTCTTATTTAGAAGCAATCCTTTCGATGATTACCAGTCGAACTTCTAAACATGATAACACAACACTCTCCCTACTATATCCGGCTTCTGATCTCCACTGCACTCTACAAGTTGACAACGCTTCCAAATCCTTCCACTCAGATTCATAGCCAATACGACATTTTGATGCTTTCTGCTAAGCGCATCTACAACCTTGTTGCCTTTCCCCGGTGTGTACTCAATTCCAAAATCATAGGCAGCTAAAAACTCTGACCACCTCTGCTGTCTCATATTTAGCTCCATCTAGGAGAACAAATACTTCAATGACTTATGATCCATATATAACTCGAATCTCTCTCCTAATAGGTAATTTCTCCACACCTACAAAGCAAAAATCACTGCTGCTAATTCCAAGTCATGAGTCGGATATCTAACTTCATGAGGTCTAAGTTGTCTAGAAGCGTAGGCAATCACTACCACTTTGCATCAACATAGCTCCTAATCCTACTCTGCATGCATCTGTATAAACTACCAAATCCTAATTCCCTTCCAGAACAACCAAGACAGGTGCATGAATCAATAAGTATTTCAAGCTCTGGAATGCTTCCTCACACTTATCGGTCCAAACAAACTTCACATCCTTTGGCGTTAGCATAGTCATCGATGCTGCTATCCGTGAAAAATCCTTAATAAACCTCTGATAATAACTTGCTAATCCCAGAAAAATTCTCATCTTAGTCACCATTTCTGGTCTCTTCCAACTATTCATTGCATCGATCTTAGATGGATCTACTGACAACCCTTTCTCTGAAACTACATGACCAAGAAACTTCACTTCCTTCTTCCAGAAATGACACTTTGAAAACTTCGCCTTCAGCTTATGTTCTCTCAAAGTCTCCAGTGCTACTCTAAGATGAACTTCATGCTCTCTCTCATCCTTAGAGTTTATCAAGATATCATCTATGAACACTAACATGAATCTATCCAAGTGCTCCCTGAAAATCTAGTTCATCAGATCCACAAAGAATGCCGACGTACTAGGCAGTCTGAACAGCATAACTGACCATTCAAACGATCCATATCTGGTCCTAAACGCCGTCAAAGGAATACTATCTTCCGCTACTCTAAGCTTATGAAAACCTGTTGCTAAATCCAACTAAGAAAATACCTTGGCTCCGCTCAACTGGTCGAACAAGTTGTCAATTCTAGGAAATGGATATCGATTCTTTATCGTCTTCTCATTCAACTTACGATAATCGATACATAAACTTAACGATCTGTCCAGCTTCTTCAGAAAAACTACAACTGCTCTCCAAGGCGAACTACTTGGTCTAATAAAATTCTTGCCTTCTAAGTCCATCAACTGCACCTTCAACTCTCTCATCTCAGTAGGTGTCATCCTACCTTGCGGCCTACTCATTGGTTCTGCTCCAGGCACTAAATCTATCTGAAACTCAATGGCTCGTTTTGGTGGAAATCCTATTACCGGCTCAAAGACACCCAACAAAGCATTCACTTCACAACTAGGGCTTTTTACGGTATATACAATCCAATTACTACAGTCAGGGTGTCTGAGCGATATCTTCCTACATGGAAAAACTTCCTTGCATCGTACTTACTTAACCAATCCATTCCCAAAATAATTCTGAACCCTACAAAGTCAAACACAGGCAAACTGCAAACAAAGGTGTAACCTAGTTGGGCTAACTCTAAGTGGTCACACTTCATCCCAAGTGTCGCATATCCTCCTATCGGATTTGCAACTCTTAAGGAAGTAACTAAGTATGAGGGTTCTAGGTTAAGCTTATCTACCAAACATCGAGATATAAAAGAATGTGATGCACTAGTATCAAATAGAACACTAACAGACATATCATGAATCTGAAGCGTACATCCCAACACTGCTTTTCCTTTATCTTCTGCCGTTGGCCTCGAGGTAGTTGGTTCCAATGCAAATACTTTTCCCCTCCCCTCCTTTGCTGGTTCCTTGCATTGGTTCTTATAGTGGCCAATCTGATCGCAGTTGAAGCACCTGATGTTCTTCTTCCCGGTCACTTCCTTAGCCTTCCTAACACGACACTCATTAGCAAAATGTCCCTTCTTATCGCACTTGAAACAAACAACCTCGGACTTTCCCTTCTTTACGGCTCCACCTTTCTGAGCACCCTTCTTATGAAAGAATTTCCTTTTCTGACTCTGCCCCACCTGGACATCTTCGCCTTATTCTTTTAATAGAAAAGCCAACATCTCCTCATGTCTCAAAGCCATCTCCACAACCACATCACACGGATCTTTGATATGCGTCAACATAACTCTAGCAAGATCAGGCTTCAGACCTCTTATGAACTTCTCATTCCTTTTAATCACAATATCTACTGTAGCATAACTATAACTAGCCAGCTCCTCAAACCTTTTAGCATACTCAAGAACGGTCATATCCTTCTGCTTCAGCTCAACAAACTTTCTGAGCAAGGTAGACTTAGTTATTTTTGACATGAACCTCTCCTCGAACCTCCTTCTAAACTTAGCCGATGTCATCATCTCTTCGTTCACTCCATTTGTCACACTATTCCACCAGAATAAAGATGCTCCCTAAAGCTATCTCGATGCAAGCCTCCTCTTCTGCACATCATTGAGCCCCAAGTCTGCAAAGATCCTCTCATAATGCAGCAACCAGTTCTCCACCTCTATAGTGTCTTCAGTTCCAATAAATGGCTTTCCTCCAAGCCTAACATAGTCTCTACTCAGAATGCATAGTTGTTGACCACCGGAGCTTCCTGAAATCCTCCTCCAACTAATCCGGCAGTAACACCCGCTTGCATCATATTCACGAAAAACTAATACATAGCTCCCATATCCATTTGTGGGAGTCCAGCACCCACATTCTCTACTTGTGCCTGACCTGGGTTTCTCCTAGTACTTGGTCTGGCATTTCCATTTGTTATGGTGCTTCCCCCTCCAATATTAACCCTTCTAGCAACGATATCTGCATTCGAGCCTCGTAAGATACAGAAGAATATCCTAATAAAGACGGGAGACTAGAGATATAGGATATACTTATATATAGAAAATACAAGTAAGTTACTATAGTGTTATCTCATTCCCCGATCTTTTCTCTAATTCCTAAGGATTATGTTTTCAAAAAAATCATTTTTAGTTAAAGTTTTTCATAAACTATGCTTTGATACCAAGTTGTAACATCCCCTATCTGGAGGCCCGTAGCTAAGCGCTACAGATGCTCTAGTCATCCATAGTATTCCGGTGGCCAAATACAATAATGTTAATGGTATTCATAATATCAACATCACATGAATATGAAACAAAATCACATATTTCAAAAATAGCTTTTCAAATTACATTTTCAAAACATGTTCCATATTCAAATTACATAATCCCATCGCTTTCCCAAGTTCAGATCAAATATAATTATTACATAGCCAAGAGCGACATATGAAGATGCCCCCTTGGTTGATCAGAGTTACTATATAGTCATAACTGACTTAATACAAACACAACGGAAATACATCAAATAAAACCTACAACTCCTATATAGCTATCTGTTAACCTTCTGCTCGTCTCCGGAAGCTTTATTCGCCAACCTACTAAAAACCTAAAAATCCTTTAACCCTCAGCCCACTCAAATCAATTTTGAGCACCCGAGAGTTTAAGGGGAAAAACATAAACTTCAAGTCAGACATAAAGCCTGGTGTGAATAATACTATACATCTCGGTTACTTGATATTAAGTTAGACCACGCCACTTAGCGGAATAGGTTTCCCCTCACTAATATCCTTTTAAAACATATCTTTTGCAAATCATAATCCTGCAACCAAAACTAGTTAAAACTGTAAAGCATTATCATTAAACATACATATCAGGTAATAAATGGACTATCTGTCCAAACACTATAATTTTGTTTGTCTAACTACTAACCTTTGGCTGAATTGGGCGTACTGGACACTATAGATCCACCTCTTTTGGACGGTCTGTCCTTAACTTACTTTCTTTAAGTCAACTTATCCTAATGGTTTTACGGGCTCACCAATAACATACATTTGTACAAATATATTCATTTCTATGTGTAACATAATTTTAGTCTTACTGTGACAAAGCCTTACATATTGGAATTTTGGACTAAATTAGCTAGGGGCTAATAGCTAATGTGTAGGGCGCGATCCTTTACCAGTCCCATCTGGTATTCAAATATCTGAGTCATTTTAGGGTAATCTTCCCAAAAATTTCCTTGAAAACCTTTTCTTATCAAATTGATTAAAAACCTTTAAATCAAACTTAAACGAGGAAAATATATATACTCTATGCTTTACTCAAAATCACCTTGTCATGTTATATATACTTTACTCAAATCTTTGTTGATGAAAACATTTAAACCTTTCAAAGTACTCCTTTCGAATCCATTGAAAGTACCCCTTTCGAAACCAAGTAAACCCCTTTCTTTCACCTAGGTCGAAAGGCCAAAACATTCCTTTCGAAACCATTCATATAAACCTTTTGAAACTATTGAAAAACGTTTCCTTCGAAAGCTATAAAACCTTAGACATCCTATCATTAAAACACTTAAACATTGTCTTTCGAAAACATTAGAAAACCTTTCGAAACCGTTGGAGAACCACCCCTTCGAAACCATTGGTTTAAACCCTTCGAAATCATTGGGGAACAACCCCTTCGAAAACTTTCCTTTAAAACCTTTCGAAAGCATTAAAACATCAAACCTTTGAAAGCATTTGGGTTCAAGTAAAACATGTGGAACAACCTTTCGAAACCGTTTAAAACTATCTTCTTCGAAACCTTTGGGTTCAACCTTCAACAGAGCAAAAGGGCCATTAAAACATTTAAGTCGAAAGCACTCTTTCAAAAGCTATTTCCTAAGTAAAGAAGTGATGGTGTCGAAACCAACATTCCAAAAGCATTGGAGAAGCGGCTAAGTTTAAAAACAAGTAACCCTTTCGAAACCATGTGTTTCGAAAGGTAAAAAGCGACAACAAAGGGTATCGACCCAGTCGAAAGCATATACCTAAAACAAAGGCACAACCTCTTATAAACCATTCTTTTAAACCATTGACCCTCGGAAGCCAACCAAGTCGAAAGCCAAGCAGGCGCATTTTCACCAAGGCTTCGATGCCATGCACATTGGTTTCGATGGTGATGGTGGCAGAACTACTAAGTCGAAAGCCACCTAAGATGGAAGCAGGGTACCGAAAGTGGCAAAACATGCAAATTGAATGAAACTGATTTTTAGCGTTTTAAAGTAATCTTTTCAACTAACCTACCTTGTTTGTCAAAATATTATTGGTTGCTAATTTTCTTTTCTAAAAGCACTGCAAAAATTTCAGAAATAAACCATTTACTTTATTTATAAAATATCCCTTCTCCTTTTATAAATATATAAAATATTTAAGTCCCATACATTAAATAATTTTATATATTCATCAAAACACTTAGGAAAATTTTACAAAAATTCCAGAAAATCGCATTTTAATATGTTTTGTAACATATATAAATTTCAGACCCAAATTATATATAACTTAACTGTAAATTATTTTTAACCGAAATAATCATTTTCTTCACTAGAAAATTAATATAAAATCCAGATTAGTTCAGAATAATATGAAAATTGGACCCATATCTAAAATATCATTTCTGATCTATTTCTAAAATCTCAAGGCATTTGGATGTCATTAAATAGGGTTTTCACATCAAAACATATCATAAAACCTATATGAATAAGCATAAATCATCAACAAGCATATATAAACATTTAATCCTTCAAAAACACAGCTAAACTTTGCAAATAAATTCGAATTATCCTTAAAACCAAAAACAATTAAGAAAACAGGAGATGTAATTTTTATTCACCTTAGCTTTGTGATTGAGTGTTGAGATATGATCTTTGATTTTGTTGCTTAAGCTTTCCTCTTGAAATCCTAGCTTTTCTTCTCTTTTTCTTGCTAATGGTGGCTGACCTTAGCTTGTATTTTTTTGCTTGTGAAAATAGAATGAACACGTAGAAGCGATTTCCTAAGGGTTTTGGGTATAAGGTTATGGCTCATTCTATTTTTACCCCTGCTCTATTTCATTTTATTTCATATTAGCTCATTTGTTAACATAGCATGGCTACCCCTTATTAATCACAAATCTCAATCCATTAATCAACTTACATTATTTTATTTTATTTAACTAATTAAATATCCTAAATAATGTTGCTAAAAATATGGGGTGTTACAGTGAGAGACCCCATAGGGTCCGGTTAACATTCTATTCAAACATTCTTTTGACAAAATGAAGTTAAATAAAAAGGATTTATTGTAGTGTACTTCTCGATTATAGAGATTTAGTGGGAAGACAACATCTCAGATGGGATGCATAAATTCAACTATTTAGAAAGATGAGAGACTCCTTAGGGTCGTGTAGGTGGAAAGGTTTGTGGTAACAGATGAATATTCTGCTTACAACGCAATTTTTAGCTGACCAACCCTGCTGGTTTTAGAATTATCTGAGCTTCGTGGTGCTTAATTATGATGTTGCCAATAGACTGTGAGTTGAAGCAGCGAAACTCAATGAGCATGCTAGTAGATAATGTTATGCGAGTAAGCTCAAAGAAGCTCAATGCAGGGAGAAAGGAAAAAACATTTCTGAAGTAGATCTCAAGATGCATAGCAACTACAGTCTGGGCTTCGGCTCAAGTATGATGTGGTAAATCCTAGGATAGAGCTGGAAGGGGTGAGGATTGGGTCGATTCAAGCTAATGGAGACCACATAAATAAATAAGGACAATCCTTCAAAGGTAGTTAAAATTGGGTCGAAGCTTGACCAACTGATGAAGAGAGAGCTTGTTGGGTTTTTGAGAGCAAACCTTGAAATTTTTACATGGTCTTGTTTTGTTTTATGCGTGATCACACTTGAAATTGCATGCCTTGCACTAAATATCTTAGTAAGGAGAAAGAGGTAGCATGGATCCCAAGTGATTTGCTACGTTGAAGGAGGAAGTGGATAAGTTTATGGCTAATAACTTCGTCTGAGAAGCACACTATCTGTATTGGATAACTCATCCAATGTTGGTTAGGAAGCCCAACAGAAAGTGGTAGACATGTATCAGACTATTCAGACTTGAATGATGCATTACCCAAGGATTGCTTTCCTCTTCCGTGGATATACTAACTTGTAGATGATCATATTCTATGCACGTTCCCGACCAGTAAAAAAATCTATTTTAATACTAACTTAGAACCTTATTTTTGAAAGGTAATGTCGTTCAATTTGAAGAATAGTGGAGCTACTTACCAGCAGTCAATTAACAAGGTGTTTGTAGAATATACCGATGAACGGTGGAAGTGTGTGTGGATGATATGCTTGTGAAATTGAAGAAATCAATGGACCATGTTACATATTTAACACAGATGTTTGACATATTCTAGACGTATAAAATACAACTAAATCCTTAAAAGTAGTCATTCAGAGTATCATTCAGATTTTTTTGGGATTTATCGTGAACTCCAAGGGTATCGAAGCCAATTCAGAGCAAATTGAAGCCTTGAAATAAGTATCAGCTCCAAAGATGAGGAGGGAAATACAAAGCTTGAATGACAAGGTAATTGCATTGAGTAGGTTCATCTCAAAAATGACCAAAAAGTGTGTACCATTCTTTGATTCCATCAAGAAGAAAGAGGAAGTTCTAGTTGACAAACGAATGAGAAATTATTGTTCACTAATTATTGGAACATCTCTAGAAATAACTATATTATCGAAGTTCTAGAAGGAGAGGAATTGTGTATATATCTTACCACATAGAACCATGTGCACCATTGGTGCATGAGGAGGAAAGGGACCAAAGGCCGTTATACACAACAAGCGATTCATAAGGTTAGAAAATTGATATCCTAAATTGGATAAGTTAGCTTACCGATAGCTCCAGGAAAGTTATGATCATATTTCCATACTCATTCGACAAAAGTGTCGACAGATTAACCCCAAAGCAAGTTTTGCATCGCCCTAAAACATCAGGATGACTATTGAAGTGGAGTATTGTAATGAGTTAGTATAAGATTACTTATCATCCTTAGAAGGCTATTAAATGATAGACATTGGTGGACTTCATCACTTAATTTACGATCTAGGATAATGAGATGGAAGAAGAAATGACATAACCACCAAAGTGGTGATTATATATAGATTAAGTATCCAGTGACCACAATTCTATTGTAGGAGTAGTCTTTATAACTCCAAAAGATCAACAGATTTGTTGTGCTATGGAGCAGATCCCATGCAACCAACAATGAAGTAGAGTATGAAACATTTATAGTCTGCTATGGAATTGGGAGTTTATTCACTATAGATATTCAGTGACTCATAGTTTGTGGTATACTATACACTCTGTCTTTGAATATCAAAACATTTTGAAATATAATTAGTGTTATAAATATGATTTTATATCCTTGTTAAACACACTTAATTAATGAATAATGATAAGAAACTTGTTTTCGAAAATTGTTTACAAAAATATATTCTTCGAAGAAAAATCGATAATGTGACCGAAAATCGGTTTATCGATAAATAGCTTTTCGATCGATATAAGTTGTTCGAACTATTGTGCACTTGTTTACTGATCAAATGAACACATTAGCAACTAAATAACACACTCTCATCTTCATAAAGCTTGGAAGGTTCTAAAATGTTCTAATGGATAAGAGATATTTTCATGAGAGTGGTATAATGGTAATTAGCATAAAGGAGAAGTGACTTAAAGGATAAGTGAGAGGAGGTAAGGCTTCCATCGCATGAAGGGGGTGAAGGAAAGATTAAAGAGCTTCATTCATTACCTATATAATGAGGGTCACACCCTTAGTTATCATTCACAAATTCACAAAGATTAGAGTTATAAAATCCATATCTTCTTCTTCCTCTTCATAATTACCTAAAGCAAAATATTTTCAAATCAAATCCAAATCAACTCAAATTTTGAGTGAAGCCTTACTACTACACTACAACACCTTATACCTAGTTGGAAGTTGAAAAAGAAAAGCAACATTCACCCCCAAGTAAAGGCCGTGAGCAATAAGAGTTGGAAGGAGGCAAAAGGCATGGCAAAAGCAAGGAAGCGAGGAAGGAAAGGTGTTGCAAAGGTGGGGTTGGACTTGGTTAGCATGGGCTTGGTTGTTTTTTGGGTTAAAGGTGAGCTAACTCACCACTTTGATTGAAAATATAACTCATATTTGCTTGTGTTTGGTTTGTTAAAGTTGTTTGAATTGACTTGGACATATGTTAAAAACATTGATTTTGATTCTTGCTTTGAAAGCAAGTGGCATATGTATGGACTTGAACAGACTTCAACTAACTTGAATGGACTTGTATGACATATATAAAGGTCTTGGAGCAAAGCAAAAATGTTGTAGTTGAACATAGATTTGAATATAACTGGGATTTGAAAGTGCATTTATAGCGATAGTCTCTATAGATGCAGTTGTGAATTGCCTAGTTTTTGGCAATTTCTATGGAATTTTGTGGAGAGATCCTTAGGGATTTCTCAATATATTTATAATGTTTTATATTTATGTTTATTTCTATTGAAAGCTTAGATATTAAAAGTTAAGTAACATCTTGAAAAGTGGCCAAAACTTCACTTGTGCAAAACTGCCCCGTTTAACCTTAATTTTTGGAATTTAAAGGTTTGAAAAGATATTTAAATTTAGGTATTTTTTTCATTCTTTCTACAAGTGTTTACTAACTCATATTAGAATATTTCAAAATTGGTATGAGATATTTATGAATTTTTTAGTTGTGAATTTTTAAAGAAGAGGATTTTATAATAAAAACTTGTTTTTCCAAGCTTTAAGGAAATTATAAAGTTGTTATTTTCAAGTAATATTTTGGACAAATGTTTTAAATCTATTATAAGTATTATAAAGTATTATAAAGCATTTTCAATTATGTATAGTTTTTAGAAAATACATTGACTATTTTATATCTTATGAATAAAATAACTTTTGACTTGTTTATTTAAATATCAAGTTTTACAAATAAATTACTATACATATATACCATTTTAAAAAGGGTTTTAAAAGTATAAACAAAAGGTTTAGAAAGGGGTTAGTAATAGCTTAATGGCCAAATGGTTAACTGTTTAACTACTTGTTTGAAAAGTAATTAATGCTTAACACTAAAAGCCGACGAATTAAGGCTTATATATTTATGAGAGTTAAGGTTGATGTTTGAGTAGGGATGGAGCAATAGATCTCTAACCTACTGGCTTCCTTCTTGGCCGAGGAATAGTAAGTCAGAAAAATGTTGGAAACATGTTAATCATGTTGATTTCTTACTTGTTTATGGAGATCATTAAGTAGACTTGTCTATTTGTGAGATTCAAGAATGAAGTGTTAAGGCAAGGCTTTGATGCAACTATTGCTCTAACTTATCTGGCTTCACTCTTGGATGAGGAATAGCTAAGTTGTAATGTCGAAAACGAGTTAAGCATATGAATATTGATTTGTATAAGAAATTGTTTTGACTCGATAATCGATCAGTCGACTATCGAACTTGACCAAATATTGACTTAAGAAGTTATCGAAAGGCTTTGCAATTTCATACCAAGAACCCCCGGGGAGGAATATTGGTAGAAAACATCTCTAGCTTTCACTTACTTCTAAGAAAATCGAAATTGAGTTAACTGGGAAATCATCGATTGGTTTCGGAGAGTCCGGTAAGCGGAAAGAGTATTTATATGGGATGACTCAAAACCCATAATCACTACAAAACCATATATGCGATCTATGTTCTGGAAGTGGTTGTGAAGTGAAATCTTACAGAGTTAAACTATCTATCCTAAGGTTAAGTCCAAAGGAGAGGTCAATGTGAACATTTTGAACGATACTATTATGTGGGACCGTCTATCTTAAGGAGTATTCCAAGGGAGAGGACAACATTGGCATTCGTCCGAGGACTTATGCGAGGAACCTATGTGGAGGTTCGAGATTAGTTCGAGATGCTCGAATCCATGTAGTGATTCGTGATCTGTTCGAGACGATGGAATCCATTTGGGGATTAATGTTCATTTTGAGCGATGAAGACTTGTGTGAGAGATGCCGAACATAGCTTCAACATTTGGAAAATGACAAAAAATAGAGAAACGGCATGGCCAAGGGGTTTAGCTGACCTCAAGGGTATATCAACTCCATATATAGAGATGCTTATCGATTGTTTCTAGCGGGAGTGATATGACTTGGATCACACATCGAGGGTGGTCCAATTATGTTTACCTTAGAGTATATCCCATCTAGATATATACGATGCTTGAAAGGTAGTTTCTAATCCTTGTCATGGAGATCTGCTTTAGTTTACTGGAGGCGTCTCCATGGAAAATAATCCATATGCGAACGCACCTTAGCGGTGTTGATTGTATACCTATTATTGTTGTAGTGTTCACACAATAGCTACTTGATATGATTTATGTGCTACACACTAGTCATATTCTATCATATCACTATATGTTAAACTTAATGAATGGTTGGTTTCATTGGATGGGAAAAACGTTATGGTAATCCGTACGGTCTCAAAAAGGTGTTATTATATGTCACTCTTATTTCTTGAGTTTCTCACGCTGGTTTACCTAACTTATCCGGGTGTTATTGTCTTATAATGCTCTGGTCAGCCCTGTGTATGTTTCCTGATTTATATTTGGATGCTTGGAGCTTATGGAGAAGAGCTGGATGATTATCTTCCATACTATTCTTATTTCCACTGCCTTTTTTTTGACATATCAACATATGTGAGGACATGTTGTTATAACTGTCCAGGCTGATGATATTACTTAGGTTTTAGAACTTTGATATTTCTATGTTCAGAGTAACCCTTTGTTCTATTCTTTTGGTATTATATGTTACCCTTCCTTTGTGAGATTCTAATATTGTGTTCTTCTTTTCTTGTTCTATTCCTTTTCTTTTCTTTTGCCTTAACTTTCTATCTTTCCAGCACTTGGATGCTCGGCACATGAATATCGTGGATGTATTTAGTGTCAGCATTCGAGGGTTGAAAAGTCTGGTCGTTATATATACCATATGAAGAAGAATTTTCAAGCTATGTGATATGTGTTAGAGTTCTCTAAGATACTGAGAGCCTCATCCAACGAGCTTATATAAATAGTTAGTCCTTGATCGTTTGTGGTTTGGGAAATCAATATCATTAGGGTGCTACTGATGGCATATGGAGGAAACAAGGATGAAATTGTTGCGATGAACTTCTTCACTAAATGGGTTGAGAGGGAACCACTCACCACTATCATCTTAGCCAATGCAATCAATTTTGAAGTAAAGAACATTTTATGTATGGTTGGAGTACTAAAAAAGGTTATTATGGATAATGGAATTCGATTCGAGAATACAAAATTTATAGATTTTTATACTCGGTACTGAACTCAAAAGAGCTATTTCATAGTAGCACACCCGTAAGGAAAATAGACGGGTGGACGTAGTGAACGATATCAAGTTTAACCATTAGGGAAGGTTGGAATAAGCAAAAGGAAATTGGGCCGATGAGTTACCACTGATGTTGTGGGCTTATCAGACTTTACAAAAGACAATAACTGTATATACGTCATTTGCATTGGCTTATGGAACTAGGTTGTTGATTTCAGTTAAGACCGAAGTTCTTTCTCGCTGACGCATGCATTATGATTATAAGGTTGTTGGGCCGATTTTTTGGAAAACAAAGGAAGAAGAAGCCCAAGGCAAGAAAATGGAGAAAGAGACAGAGCTACCCAGACCAAATGTTTGGCTCGGCAAAAAATGCCGAAAAAATCATTTGGACCGACATGCCGGACCAGATATTTGGTCCGGTACCCTATAGTATACCAGACCAAGTATCTGGACAGACATCCTTAGAAGTACCGGACCAAATGTTTGGTCCGGAATTCTCTGGTATGCCGGACCAAATGTTTGGTCCGACACGACCAACCATTTCACCCAACCAAACATTTGGTTCGGTGCAACAGGCAAGCCGAACTAGATGTTTGGACCGACAAAGAAGGATCCAAAGAAGATGTAGATTGCCGAACCAGAGGAAGATGAAGATTGCCGAACCAAAGGAAGATGAAGATTGCCAAACCAACAAAGGATGGAGATTGCCGATCCAAGCTTACCGAGTCACCAGTCCCAGAGGCAAATACCGAACCAGACCCAAGTAGCTATAACCTCTCCTTTACACCTCACAATCTCACTCTATAAATACCGGAGCTTCTCAACAACAATATGGATGGATGTTCAGAAAGAGAGGGAGAAACTCTGTTGAGATCTATCACCCTAGTTATACTAATTTCTCTAATCATTCCAAGCAACCTTGTACTTGTAACCAAATCTAAGAAGAGATAATAAGATGGAAAGTGGATGTAGGCACATTCTGGCTGAACCACTATAAAAACCCTATGTCACTTGTTCTTTCCTTATCTGCTTTTCTGAATCTCGAATTTGCTAATTACGTCGGTATCCGCTAAGGATCATTTCATTATAACTTGAAATGTCTACAGAGTTGCGAAATAAACACAATCCAACAAGGCTAAATTAAAAATCAGATTAACAAGTGTTTGCCCAATTTTTGAGCAAACAAAGGTGAACATGGTGTTATTGCTTGCACCCTTGCCTTGGTGAAGAAAAAACAAGAAGAGGCTAATCTAAGGGTTACTGCTTATCATCAATGAGTGGCATGACTTCGACACCAAGGTTCAAAACCAAAATTTCAAGATAGACAACAATGTTTTGAAATGGGTTTTTACAAATTCGGGGAACCTCATCCAAGATAGGAAGGGTCTTGCGTGGTAAAGCAAAAGCTTAAAGATGATATTTTAAGCTTACCATGGTAGATGGGTACCCATCCCATGAGCATGGAATAAGGGTATATTCGCCGCTACTTCACTTGATTTATCTTTTTTAGACATTCGATCATATTGTTTTTAGAATTGAATTTTATGTAAAAAGATGGCTTTGACCAGGGAGTTTGTTCAAATTAACACAAAAAATTTGTTATTTTTTAGTTGAAATATATTATATATATATATATATTTAGGGTGAGGTGACATATTTAAAATTAAGTAATTACTTGGATGGTGTTGCCTATTCCGTAAAAGTTGAAAATGAAGTTCGACACTGTAGATTTTCTTCAACTCAACTTTATTTTGCAACTATAAAGCTTTTGGAAATTTTAATGGAGAAGACAATATCATTTTTTTGAATTCAATGAATAATTGAGGTCCTTTAAGTCTTATTTATAGTGGTGACATCACAAAGGAAATGTATATATTTCCCAACATCTCTCAATCAAATGAAACAAAATGTATTCATATTAGTTAATAAATAGTGGTCGCATGTTTTCAAATAAATAAGTATTTATATTTAAATTTTTGGCCTAATATAGATCAAATAAATATACCATTTACCATTTATTAATCCATATTCAATCAATAAATATATATGGCCTCATTTATTAAAATCAAATAATTTTTTAGTTATTACATAATATATATCATATATATATTATTTTCATTTATTAATTATTATTACCCCTTAAAAATACAATAATTATATATAGCATTTTTATATAATTAAATAAATTAATTTGTAATTAAAAAAATACTTTGTATATCAAATACTTAAATTTATTTATAAAATAATTATATAACTTCATCTTCATTTTAAATTATCATTAAATCATTTTGGTACACCGTTATACCTCTCTATTGCGTGACTCATAGGCACAAATTGATCCATAGTTAATAGTTAAGCTATTTAAATATCTAAGCATGTGTGGACTTTGATAAAGCACAGCGTAGCGCTCAAAGATATCGCTTATCGATTATCCCGATGAAGCCCTACTTAATCGTTTTAAAGGTTCACCCTTAAGTAATGATATGTTGTGCAGGTCTTATCTCTTTGCAAAACACCATGTTACTTAGACATCTAGGATTAGGTCTTCGGTCAAAACCCTAATAATTTCCATACTTGATTGCGAAATCGAACTCCAAAAAATATTACGTACTTAGTTGGTAATACATAGTTGTACTATAGGTCTTAGGTGGTATATATAACATACTGCAAGTCAACATATATCTAGTAGTTTAAATCACACGATGCATGATTCAAACCTATGACCTCACGAACTGAAGCCTCACCGCCTAACCACTGAGACAATGGTGCTAAAAAGGTTGGCATAGTTGGTTAATGGTCCGGACCGTGAGACTAAATGTCATAAGTTTCAAACCTGAATCTGGCAACCTTGTAATAAGAACCTAGAGTATATGTTTGAGAGGCATATACTTCTCTAGAGTTTACGAGTGAAACATGGTTCTCTAGGTAAGTCAAAAAAAAAGTTGAACTCCGAAGTCACGTAGTTCAATTGATAACAATGATTGACTAATCAATTTTACTCCAACCAATGATTTATGACTTCAAGTCAAAATCCAGTTATGGTGACACCAACCTTCTATATCGAAGGATATGAATTATTTCTTGACTAGAGATTCACTTCTTATACTTCAACACATACCCAAAAATGGTCGTAACTCGAGTCGACTGAAACATCCTTAGTCAAAGTAAGATATTCATGTAAAAGATCCACGGTACTCTCAAGTCAAAACATTATTGCACATCATCACATAAGATCTTCTATCTTGACATAGATATAGTTATCCTATAGAAGACTTCTTGGTGAGTCGTTATGTAGTTAATTCTGCAACAACTATGAGTACGTAACATCTTGGTGTTCCCAGTGGTCATTGTTAAATCATTGTTCAACATTTGGAGAGCATTATATACACTAGTCTCGCATGTGTATCGATATTCCTTTCTTGAAACACATTAACTAGAAACATTTAATATAAGTATTTTTTTATTTAATCGATTCAATACTCATGATTAGAAATGCTTTCTTAATTAGAATTGATTTAAATACCTATTCCTAGGAAGTTTATATTGTATGTATTCCATATGATCATCAACACTAAACTTTATATTTATAAATATATGTACATACAATAGACATAAAAACTAGTAAACCTACTTTCATTTCGAACAAAATTCATTTATATGAATTAAATGTACAATTATATAATCGAAAATTACATAATTGCTTCTAGATAATACCCTTTACACTATCAATCTACCACTTGCACTTGGGGGAAATTGTGGTGTCTCCAACCATAGCATACAATTAGTCTTTCTACAGTAAACCGAGAAAGTACTTTAGTGAGTGAATCTGCAATGTTATCCTTAGTATATATTAATTCGATGTCCATTTCTCCGTAATTGATACACAACTTTATCATGTGGTATTAACGCGAATGTTTCTCAACTTCTATGAACCCGTAAGTTCCTTTTGCAATTTAATTACATCATTGAAATCACATTAGGTAATTATCAAATCATCCATAGTTGGAACTTTATCTATCTCAATAATAAATTTGTGTAAATATTTTTTTTTCTTCATGGCATTATTCAAGGTGATGTACTCACCCTTCACGGTTGAATATAATACAACTTCTAATTTGGAACCTTTCCAAAATATGGCTCTCCGACTGAAGTTGATTTTGTATTATGAAATTGACTTAATTTTATCAATTTCACTATGATAGCACGAGTCCAAATACTCCTTCATAAGGGTTTTTATGTCTAGTTTTCGTAAATACTTGAGATTACTTTTACTAGCTATTTTGTGATTTTATTTGGATTTCTCACACAAACACAGATACACACACACACAAACACACACATACACTTATTGCACCAAGTGCACAAGCAATATGAGTTATTTGTTCAACATAGCATATATGATGGATCCTATTGCGATGCATAGGGAATCCTATTTATATGCTCCTACTCTCCTTATTTAAGATGTGGAGTCCTTTCTGTAAAGGATAATTTCAAATCACATAGGAACATTTGCTTACTTGGAATTTCATAATAAACATTTTACTATGGTGTTCTACACATATATAAGGATAATCAAACACCTTACTCAATCTATCTTTATAGATCAATATACTTAGTATATATGTAATGGCTCATGAAAATCATGCATCGACAAACTTTGTACGTCTTTACTAGTGGTAAGTCGTTTATATACATATTCATTAAATATCATAATACCTTATCTCTTTATTTCTTATACGCACATGCTCCCTTTGTATTTTGACTTTGAATAGACAATTTGATTACCTCATTAAAAATACTCGTTCCAACTCCTAGATGCTAATTTAAGATTGTGAGAAGATCCTAGAGACTACAAGCTTTATTACTACTCCCACTAAGCCCGAGAACCTTTGGATGTGATGTTCAAACAGTCTCTTCTAAATCATAATTTGGATAAAATCGTTTTATCATCCATATGCGATGTTTCATAGTCATATTATGCAGCAACTGCAAGTAGAATTCGAATGGGCCTAAGCATAACGACCAGTGAAAAAGTTTTCATAGTCGGCATTTTGAATTGACCAAAATCATTTTCCCATCACCCTTGCTATGTAAGTTTATAGTTTTCCATCTACTTTAATATTCTAAATGAAGATCCTCTTATAGTTAAATCATCCCTTCAAATACATTTCCAAAGTCCAAATTTTTTGGCAAAGCCAGCGGGGTTAACTGGTCCCCTACCAGATTTATTGCAAACAATAAAAAAGAACTACAGGGATGAACAGAAAAGAGAAAAACAAGAAGAAAAAAACAATGAAAAAAAACAACAATATCAAGCCCAACCACTAACTAAAGCTTGTGGGAAGATACAATCACTGTTCTTCAATTGTCTATAAGTTCGAGCCTTGACTTCATTCCAGAGCACATCATCATTCCTTCTTACATTTTCAAAAACTATGGTATTTCTCTCACTCCATATAACTATCATGTAAACTTTTAAGCTCACAGCCAACACTCTGCCTTGGTCAGATTTCCACCTAGTTGCTTTGTATATTATACTCCATATAATGGTAGATGTAGTTCTAGATATATTAATGCCTGTTAAACTACAAATCTTATCCAACAAGTGAAACAAGGCAGGACAATCAAAAAATAAGTGCTCAGTTGTTTCTTCATGCAGCTCACAGAACAAACACTGAGTAGAACATGGTAACCCATACTTATGAACTAAGCTCCTGGTAAGCAAAGCACTGTTTAACACTTTCCACATCATTAAATTATCCTTAGGCACAGATTCCTTTGACCATATTACTTCATACCATTTTGAAGCAGGCAGGGGATCAGTAGTAGTAAGATATTTGTAAACTTCTTTGACTGAATGAGCCTTCTTGTGCCATAACACTGCTTCATTTGGAACATCACTGAAGGTTTTTAGCTGTATATCACACCAAATTTGCTTAATGACTTGATTGCTGCAGTAAGGTAACTGGATTTTGCTATCAAATAAGTAGTCAGAAACAACAGCTTCGTAATGGATTCTAGTTTGATTAATCTGAGAGTAAGTACACATTTTAGACAAGATTTGGCCATTACTTACCCATGGATCATGCCAAAAACTTACATCTGCTCTTGCATTGACAGGGTATAGAATCATTGGGAGGAAGACTTCCATATACTTCAGTAAGCTTCTCCAATTCCAACTACAGTGCTGTGGGGTAACCAAATTCCAGAAATGTCTGTTCTTGATGTTGTAATGCCACATCCAGTCAACCCATAAACTACTTCTTTTATTAATGAGGGCATCAAACTGTTTACTAATTGCTGCAATGTTCCACTTCATGACATCAAAAACTCCTAGCCCACCCATTCTCAAAGGAGCCTCAAATTTTGTAAATGAACATGGCACTAATTTTCTGTTGTGAATACTACCTGTCCAAAAGAATCTGTTCATAGCAGACCTAACAAGATGCAATAATTTAACTGGGAGGATGAGAGAACGAGCCCAGTAAACAATAGAAGAAAAGACAACAGATTTAATGAGCACAAGCCTACCACTTTGAGTCAAGTTCCTACTATCCCAAGCTGACATAACTGATGTTATTTTATGGTAAAGAGGTAAACAGTCAGCATTGGTTATTTTTTAGAAATCAATGGAAGGCCAAGGTATTTCATATCATTTGCCATGCAAGAGAAACCAGACTGTTGATGAAGATAATCAGCAAGACTTTGACTAACTCCAGCAACCAGCATAAATGATTTGTCTTGATTTATTATTAGGCCTGTCATTCTGTTGAATACCTGCAGAGCATCCTTAATACCAATCAATGAAGGCAACTCAGGTTTAGTGAACAACATAATATCATCAGCAAACATGATAGATGTAATATGAAGATGAGAGCACTTTGGGTGATACCTAATGATCTTATTGTTGTAACTATTTCTGAGAATAACGGTTAACACTTCCATAACCATAAAAAATATGTATGAAGATAACGGGTCCCCCTGACGAATACCTTTACTACCCCTAAAACAGCCAATAGGTCTTCCATTAATAACCACTGAGTATGATGGAGTAGATATACAGACATATATCCAGGATACAAATGCTTTTGGAAATCCCATAACAGCCATTATCCTGACAATAGATTCCCAATGTATTGAATCATATGCCTTAGAAATATCTAATTTAAGTGCAGCTGCAGGTGGGACATTGCTTCTGCCATAACCTTTGAGGAGTTCCTGAGCTAGAAGAACATTATCAATAATGTCTCTATTAGGTAAAAAAGCAGACTGGTTGTTTGAAATAACAGTTGGGAGCACAGTAACCAACCTAGTTGCTAGAATTTTTGAGATACACTTGTAGACAACATTACAGCAAGAAATGGGCCTATAAGAAGTAACACTTGAAGCAGGAGATACTTTGGGGATAAGAGCAATATTGGTGCTATTGATTTCTCCAAGAAGCTTGCATTTGTTAAAAAAATTGTGTATAGCTTGACAAAATTCCTTACCAAGGATATTCCATGTGGAGATGAAAAAAACAACATTTAACCCATCAGGGCCTCCAGATGATTGCTTGTTCATGGAGAATAGGATATTCTTGATTTCCTCATCAGTGACAGGGTTTAAAAGAGATGAAGCTTCCTGGGTTGAAATGCAAGGGAGAGCAATATTTGATATTAAGTCCAGATCAGGAAGAAAGCCATCAGGATTTCCAAATTGATTAGAGAAATATTGAATAAAAGCTTGATCAACTGTGTCAGGAGTAGTATACATGGTTCCTCTTTGATCAGTTATACTATAAATATTTTCTCTTGCTTGTTTTACTTTAATAGAATCATGATAAAACTTTGTATTTTTGTCACCTTCATCAATCCATCTTTTATGCAATTGTTGCCTCTTCATGTTTGCTTCCATGCTAAGCGCTTTATTAACCTCCATAAATAATTTCCTTTCTTCATCTGCTGCTTGAATATCAAGGGGATGTTCCATCATATATTCTTGCTTTATCTTCAATTGTTGTTTTAAGGTAGAAGACAGTAGGCCACCATTGCCAAAGGTTGATGATGCCCACTGCTTGATTGCTTGCTTGATACACTTTAGTTTCCTGCAAAACTTAAACATTGGATTACCAAAACATGAAAATTCAGAATTAACGTGGGAAACTAAAGCCAGAAAGTGGTCCTGTTTAACCCAGGCATTAAAAAATTTAAAACTTCTCTTTTCCCTTCTTAAATGGTTCCCAAGAGTCAATATGAGGGGGGAGTGGTCAGATAGAATCGGTTGAGGAAGGAAGACAGAGAGAGTTAGCCATTGAATAAGAGATTGAAAATTGCAAAAAGCATGGTCAATAGTAGTAAAAATTCGAACACCACTTCTACTTCTATTATTCCAAGAGTACTTGGCTCCTGATTTATTCACTAAAATTAACTCAGAGTCAGAAACAGCTAGATTAAGGGGATCAAGATCTCTGGGAGAAAGTGGAGCACCGCCAAATTTGTCATTAATACTATAACAGGTGTTGAAATCTCCCAAGACAAGCCAAGGGTGAGAAGATTGTCTTAAGGGTGGTAAAGCTTTGAGAAAGGCATTCCTTGAGTTGACAGAGTTGTCAGCATAAACAAAGGTTAAGAAGAATGAAGTACGAGTTTGGGGATGATGCACATGAAAATGAATGTATTGAGTAGTAGACAGAATGGGAGAAAGAGTTAGAACAGAGGGGTCAAAGATGACAAGAATTCTACCATAGGCTGCATTATTAAGGTTATGATGTATTTTCCAATTTGGGTTAATGTAGGATGCTGCTTTTTGGGACAATGTGAGGTTAAGCTTTGTTTCTAGCAGACCAATAAGACAGATATTATACTGCGCAATATAACTCTTAACTTGATCAAGTTTCAAATTGCTATGTTCTCCTCTAATGTTCCATGTTGCTATTTTTGTATACATAAATGACTATTGAGATTGGGAGGTGTTGTTCCTTCTCTGGGCAGACAGAGATCTGGTTTCAATCTTCCTTCTTGGCAAGCTGGATGGGGATGGAGGATGAGAGGTAGGATGGGAGATGGAAGGATCAAATGGGACAGTTTGAAGTTGATTGGGTTTGGAATTTGGCCATCCAGGAAGCTGAAAGGAAAAATTATAATGGGGCAGGTCAGGAGGTTTAGTGTGTTCAGCATGCATGGTGGAAATTAATTGAGAGATTTGGGTTTCAAAAGAGTTGCACCATGATATTTCAAAATCAGTTGCAATAGTACCAGTGGGCGCATTTACTTCTGCTGTTTCATTTCCATACTCCTTGTTACTCCTACCTGGGTTAGCTTCATTAATTATTGTTTCCTGCACACCAAGGTTTAAAGACTGCACCAGAGAATCAGATTTAGTTTGATCTTCAGTTGTTGTAGAATTCTTGGTTGTCTCTATGCTTTGCTCTCTACAAATTAACTCATCTGGAATTTCACCTTCTTCTAGATATTGCATGTCCAAATTACCTTGTTCATTATCATCAGTTTGGAGAATGGTGTACATGTTACAAGTGCTTATAGTACCAACCTGATTATCACTTTGAGGTATATTCTCTTTGCCATTACCCTTGTAGTTTACAGCAGTTCTATCATGTAGAGTTTTTTCATTTACACTTAGTGTCCTCATGTCTGTTTGTTCCTTTTCTTCACAGTTATTCATTTTTTTTCCTTTATACTTGTTGACTTTCTGCCATATCTGTTTCACTTTGCTCTGCTTAACAGTCTGTAACCCCTTTTTTATAATATTCCTACCAACCTCATCATTTCTCTGCTGCTCATTGTTAACAATTTGTTCTACAATATTTTCATTTTCCACCTTTTTGCAGTTACTCAAAAGATGTCCAAATTCCTTGCACAATGTACAAATATCTGGCTTCCACAAGTATACAACATTTACAATCTGTTCTGTACCATCTAATAATTTACCAAAAAATTTATTAGGCAATTCTTGATTTGGATTCACTTCAACTAAACATTTCGCAAATGAGATACGTTCAAATTTTTCAGTTGATGTATCCAAACAAAGAAGCTTTCCAATTCTTGAAGCTAACCAGTTAATTCCCACTAGAGACCATGCATACAAAGGTATGTTAGAAAGTTTTATCCAAACTGGAACAGATTTAATACTACTACAACTGTTGCCTATGTTTTCATCCCATGGTTTCACTATAAATAACTTGTTCCTCATCACCACAGGGTCTGCTTCAGAAATTCTGGTCCTATCTTCATCATTTGAGAATTTGAACAAAAACAAGAAGCCATCAGACTTAACCGATATGGAACCACTTAATTTCCATACCTTTTTGAGGTAGTAAAGCACTGTAGCATATGGCAATGGTGTGTCAAGAAAAAAACCAACAAGATATTCCTTCCACATAGCGTTTCCTGCCTGGACAACTTCAACAGGTGGAACTATTGCATCACCATTGTATTCAAGCTGAATTTCGCGAGGGAGGTATTTTCCAACGTTATTGGGTTTGGCTTTAAAAAGAGAGTTCCATGAACACTGTGGGATTGAAGAAGGCAGAGGCAGCAAAGATGGAGAAGGAAGGATGGGTTCAGGAGCATGAGGAAGCAAAGTTGGAGAAGGTAGGATGGGTGCAGGAGGTAGAGGGTTGGAAGGATCTGACAAGGGAAAAGATGCAGCTGGAGGTACAAGAATGGGAGAAGAAGGACACGGCTGAGAAGAATTGGAGGGATGGGACGGGTCAGCGGGAAGAAAAATGGAAGAAGGCGGGGACCCCATTTTAGAAAAAGGAAAAAATATATACTCTCCATAGCTTGTTGGTAGTTGAGAGGATTGTGATACAATCCTCTTTCTCACCATTGATAAGAAAATTGTATTTTATTTTCGATGTGCAAGATTTCTATTAAAACTTCTACTATGGTTAGTCTCTTAGGGGATAGTTGAGTTGATATCATCTGCTTGATTACTTTTAATGTTAGATATTTGGATCTTATCCAAGTGTGTCATACAGCCACTAATTTCTCGAAAGAAATTTCTTCTTTTAAGAAGGCAGATTTGTCTTAGAACAACTACCCTTGTTCCTTAGAAAAATAAGAAAGGGATCCAAGTATAACCTCTAATCTTACACAAAACAACTTAACTTCGAGTTTGTTAGGATATAAGTTCTTTAATGTAAGATAGGCAATATATCTTAAGCAATTTAAGATATCTTTCCAGTCCATATTTAATGTGTAGTGCAAGTGTATATTAGATAATACTACATTATAATTATGCTCTATAACCATTAATGCGTCACACCTAAAATTTCCAAGAATGGATGAGGTATGAAACTATCGAATGTTAGTAGTATGAAGCTATCACACTTTGAAAGCTATTGAAGTATGAAGCTATCGCACTTTGAAAGCTATTGAAGTATGAAGCTATTGCACTTTGAAAGCTACTGCACTTTTAAAGTTATCACACTTTGAGGGTTAAAGGCTATCGAATATTATGAATAAGCTACCATATATTGGGAAGTAGAGCTATCGCAAGTTGACAAACAATGAGCTATCGCATGTTGATAATACTGAGATATCACAAGTTGACAAGCAATGGGCTATCACAAGTTGATAATAATGAGTTATCGCAAGTTGATACAAACGAGTTATCAAAAGTTAAAGCAATTGGGCCATTATAAGTTGACAGTGTCAAAGCCATTGTAGGTTGACAATGTGAAAGACATTATAAGTTAATAATATATGGAAGCTATCGCAAGTTGGTATGTAACACCCCACGTTAAATTACAATTATATATGCAAATAATTTAATTAAGTTATATACGTTTGAAATTTTAAAACAAACAAATGTTTGTAAATGGGGCAACTAATTAATATTATTTGGAATACATATATATTTGTGTAACAAATATATTAGAGAGATAAATTATATAAAATCAATTAATAAGGAAGATAAATTGAAGGTGTTTGTTTAAAACGGAAATTAATTTTCAATTAATTAGTAGAAGTGATTAATTGACAGGAACTGACAAGAAAGGGAACATATATTGTAGCAACTAATTGATATGATTAGAAACATATATGTTAGTGCAAGAGAATAAAATGGAGGAAAAGTAATTTATGCAAGTAATCAATTGTCAATTAATAAACATGGAGACTTATGGTAACATATATAATTAAGATTGTGATTCAAAATTCAATTGTAGAATATATGTATGCAATAATTATAGGAATAAAATAAATTAATATGCATATATGTGACGAATTAATATGGTGTTGATTGGCATATTAATTTGGTAAGAAATCACAGTGCAGGCATGGATTAATTGGATAGTAAATTAATTCTAGGTATATATGAAATCTATTAATTGGGTGATTAATAGGGGAATCTTATTTAAAAGAAATGTCACATTTAAAAATATATGTTTCCATTGATTGCGAGAGAGAAGGGGAAAGTGATTAATGAAAAGATTATTGGAGAATCAATTTGAAATAAAAACAAATGCAGGAGAAAACATATTAATTTAATGTCCATAGACTGAGTGTATGCTTTAGATTTTAGGATTTTATATCTAATAGTTAGCACTGATTTGAACCACTATAAATATAGGTGCAGACCCTCATTTTTATTCTTATTTTTTTCTCTTGCCTACAGAAGCTCTACCATTTTTCTATCTCTTCTACACTTTATTAATAACAAAATTTTAGATCTAATTCACACGAATTTAGATCTAAATAGAAAGAGAATAGAATTAATTAGGGAATTAGGAATTGGTTCAAATCAGAAGTCTATGTCAAAGGTAAAACTCTAGATCTGAGTTTTATTTGCTATTTCTAATCCAAATCTCTTCCTTTTCTCTTTCAAATATTATAGATCTGTAAATATATTGTTTGTAATTCCAAATAGGGATTACAAGGGAGGTGAATATAAATGTTAGGGATAGATCTGATTTAAAAACAGGGAGATTTGGAAAGCTAGCAATGTGAGTGGATTTAATTATATCTTTTACATTTTTGATATATTATCGTTAAATTCTCATTAAATAATTTTATTCAGTATTTCAGTAATTAATTCCATTAATTAGTTATGCTGAACTGTAAGAAATTTACAGTTATTTACATCTAATTTGAAGTTATAATTTAGCCTAAATGCTAGTTTCTTTTTATTCTCTTTGTATGCGAATAATATAGTTAAAAAGAAAATTCGCGATTATGGATTAAAATGGGAAAATAATAGATTAGATGTAAAATAAGAAAAGTTGGAATAAAGCTAAAAAATGGAATTCTGCAATAAATTACACTAAAACGGGAATAATAAATTAATCTAATAACTTGATTTGGAAGTAAGTAATAGATTAATTGGTTGGTTTAGAAAATATGGTACATTTCTATAATTTAATATTTAAAAGATAACGATAAATGTAACTACAAGAATAAAAGAAAGAAAAGGGGAACTGGTGTAAAATAGAGAAACCACTGTATTTTACACTATTCCAAAATAATAAAAGAAATACCTTGCAGTTATGAATTACTGTTTATAGTATTATTTAGTACTAAAAATGGAAATGGATTTTTAGTTTAGTTTTCATACCCAACCAAATAAAATAGAATTACTTCCTAAAATAGAAGAAAATAAAGTAAAGTATAAAAGGAACCAAGTAAATTATTAGAAAAGAATTTGAAGCTGTAAACGATAATGAACCTAGATCTGCATTTACTACGCAGACTATACAATAAGACAGTTATTATGATAAGTGAATTATATAATATAAGAGAATTAAAGAGAATTCTATATCATAATAAAAGAAGACAGCCTAGAACAGAAGAGAGACACTTGTAATCATATATAGATTCACTACACCATAACAGCCATTTCGCAACACTTATTTTTTTCAATTGCCAACACTTATTTGCGTTGTAAATTAATCACAGCAATAAGCGTTGCTAAGCAAGAAAAGTGTGATCGAATATACAGATTTATAATTTTTAAATTGCCAACGCTTATTAGAGTTGGAAATTTTGGTTAAATTGGAATTAGCTAATATTGGTTGGGGCAAAAAAGTAATTGAGTATTGTTTTCTGTCGTTGCCCTAATTCCCGATGCTCTACGCTTTTTTTCTTTACTGCTATGAAGAAATATTCATCGTTCGCCTTTCGCTCTAGAAATTCAGGCGATTCGCTCTGGCAATTTCAGGCAATACGCTCTACGAATAAAGTTCAGGCGATTTGTGTTGTAGATCTGGCATTGAAGTTTAGGCGATCCGCTCTAGCAAACTAAGGATCGTCTCTGATTCGGCGAGGGTTATAACTTTAGGCAATTCTCGATTTCAGGTATTGGATTTCAGGTATCTTGATTTTAGGTTGTTCTCTTTTCATTTGCATTTATTGGGTTTATTAAAGCATTCAAACCTGTTGTTGCTAAACTTCAAAGACATTGTAGGAAAATGTAGCTAATTACAGTCAACCTTACATGCTTGTTTCGTAATGATTCTCAATCCTTAAGCAAAAGATGAAGAACAAAGTATTTGATTGTTCATACATATAATAATCTAGATATACCACTTTATTAATTTATCAAGATACTAAAATATTTAGCAAATTGTTTGCATATGTTTGCTACTAGTATCGGCTGTGGAGTTTGATTATTGTTTTCTCTTTGACTCTACTTGTTTTGTTCGTTATAAATTTTCTGTTATAATTCTTGTTATCATTGTTTTACCGCTGAATTGTTCTCATAACGTATCTTTTCAGACTATTTTATGAACTTGGATTTGTTTTTTGGATCAAAGTCATGTCCTTGTCACTGAGTTCAAAAGGGTTGATGCATATTTGATTTGAGTTGTTTGAATATATTAAATTTTGTTTTCATAGATTTTTTTTTAAAATTTTATGACTTTATTGTGGATGAATGATTAATAGTGTACCATGGTACTTGTATATTTTCAATCAACCGTTCAAGTTTAAGAATCTACACTTGTATAATAAAACTTTAAAAAATTACAAAACTAGAAAGGAAATATTGTTTTATAAATTATTTAATCTTTCTATATTTTGAAAGATAATAATGTATGCATAGTACTAAAATTATAAAATTTTGTTTTGAAAATTAAAAGCTAATAATAACAAATTAACTACGAATAGTTTTTGGTGAGGAAATTAGTTTGCAGTTGCATGATTACCTGTTCTTATTTGCTGCTCGATTCAGTATCAAAATCAGTTGTTTTTTGTTATTATGTTTTGTTTACTCAATAATTTTCACATAAAAATTTTCTTATGTATTTTCTAATTACAAATTCGAAACATTTAATAATATAACGATTATTCAATGTATATGTGAATTAAGAAACCATATGCTAATTTTATGCCTTATGTAAGCTAACATATCCTTGTTATTACTGTTAGAATATTATATACCATTTTTCATGACCATTCAACCCATGCTCCACGTTTTCAAAGGACAAGTGGTTTATTATTTGTAAAATAAAGTTTTTGAATGTTAGAATGTTCTTTTTTGTAGTCTCATAATTTGCAGTGATTATGTTCTTGATCAAACAGGCCGAAATTATTTGGAAAGTACATGCTAATTTTCCCTCTAGCACCACTGCTAACTCAATATCCGTTCATATGTGTCTACCCAGCAATACAACACGGTAGTTCTTTTTCTTTCTTTAGTGCCATTTTCTACAATTCTTTTTGTATGCAATTCAACTGTCATGTTCTACACTTATGTTTTGTATTCCTTTTGCATATGCTCAGACAACAAGTCTCCTGGTGATCCGCAATATACGGAAGTATTTGTTAATAAATTGTTAATACTTTTTTTTTGAGTTCATATCACATACACATCTAAATGTCTAATACACATTGTCATGTTTGATCGCTAGCCCTTGCATCATTTTGATATTTTCTTGAAGCTGTTATATAAATGAGTATTTTGATGGTATATAATTAAAGTGTACCTTTTTCCTCACAGAATCAAATGAAGAAGAAGCACAGGATGTATTATTTAAGCATGTATAATACTGTGTTACACCCCCAAAGGGAAGTCCAGTGGGTAAGGCTTCTATAGTTACATGTTGGTGCTTTATTTCTTTCCCATTTTTGTTATGTACAACCTTTCCACATTGACATGCTTTCCACTATAAGATTTCTTAATCATTTTACATGAGAACTTGCCATAAGATTTTTTTACAATTATAACTGAGGAGAATAAAGGCAAGTTTTTTCAACTTACAAAATAACATTAAATTGTAAGAATTTCGATATTATATTCAGAGTAGCTAGCTTAATTGTTGCGGGATTAGATGATTGATATTGTTCATCTGGATTATCATAATCTAAACTATAAGTAAACTAATTTTCTAACAAGCACACATGCATTTATCTATGATGTATTATTTACCGGAAACTTCTGAAAAAGGAATTATGAACTTGTATGCATATTCTTGTGTGAAAATTTAGATTTTTTTTTGTATAATATATTGTCCATTTTATTTTTTCCATGGTTGCTTTTCAGTACATAATTTTATAAGATTACATTTTTACGTGTTTGAGGAATATAATTGAGGATGAGACAGTATTTTCACTCCCCTTTTTTTTACAGAAGCCGTTTATTGCTTCTTGCTCATGTCTATGAGCATGTTGATGTTGGGATATGAATGTTCACAACACATTGTGGTGACTGTTTATAATAATTAGGTAACTATTTATCATAATTAGATATAGAGGGCGAAACAAATATGAAGCATATTGCCACAAATTGAATTAGGTAACTGAGTTTATTTTGTTTGTTCACAGTTCAGGTAAATATTTAGTATTCAACAAATTTTCATTTCACTGTTCAGGCATTTGCATTTTTAAGCATCCCATTTCATATTTAAAAAAAAACAGTTTTCATTTCACAGTTTTCAAGTATTGTACAAACCCTTTGTTTTTCCAACTTTCACAGTTTAATAAACAGAACTTTTGATTTTGCAGTTCATTTGCAACTGCATTTGCACACTTTTTCACTTCTGTTACATACAACTCCACCAGAAATCTTTTCATATACACTTTCCCCTTCAAACCAAAAACTCCTGAACCCAAATTACTACACCACCACACTCCTCCCTAAACTTATTCAACAGCATCTGTCACTGGTTATCTATTAGTGCTCCCTAAAACTCCCATCCGATCACAGCATCTCCCTAAACTACATTGAGACTGCATTTCCTTTTGCATTTGGATTTCATTGTAGTCTCTTTCATTTGCAGTTCAACGGCTCAGTTTCGACACTGAGTCGAAACGGCTCAATTTCGAAACTGAGTCAAAACGGCTCAGTTTCGAACTGAGCCCGGGCTCAGTTTCGAAACTGAGCCAAAAACTGAGCCGGGCGCAGTTTCGAGCTGAGCCCGGGCGCAGTTTCGAAACTGAGCCGGGGCGCAGTTTGAGCCCAGTTACATTATTAATTATCAACTTAATTTAATGTTCAATTTAATTTTTATAAAGGAACTGCAAATTCAATTTAACGTGATATTAAATGCAGGCACTTCTAGAGGAAGCGGAAAAAAAGAGGAAGTTGGAGGATAGTTCTAAGGGTGGAGTCAAAGATCTTGAAGATGACCCAATTGCGGAAGTTTTTGGTTCCGACAGGAAGAAAAATTATTGTCGAGCAATTACTTTGTAGAATGTACAAGTTATGTGATTTTTCAGATGGAGGTTTCGTTATATGGCCGGAGTTTCGTATTCGGTATTTGTAGAATTTCACTATGAAATTTACGTTGTCTTTTGTATTCCAATTTGACATTATTATGAAGTAGTTGATTAGGTATTGAATTAACCAACTTAATTATGTATTGTACTTGTTATGAAGTAGTTGACATTGTTATGAAGTAGTTGGCTATGAAATTTATGTTGGTATTTGATCATGAATATTGTAAATTTTGGGTTCCTATTGAATGTAGTATAATAATGCATATCATGTTAGTTATTAATTGTTTATTAATGTTAAAATAATTGACTATATTGAGAATGAAAATATTTCAGCGTTATAAGCGTTGGCAATTAAAATTTACCAACGCTTATAAGCGTCAGCATAGAATATTAAACAATGTTGGATGGTTAATTTGCCAACGTTTATAAGCGTTGCTAAATAATATACACCAACGTTTATAAGCGTTGGCGAATACAACCTTCCAACGCTTATAAGCGTTGGGAAACTAAACTCGCCAACGCTTATAAGCGTTGGCAATAAATTGCGAAGCCCCTACAACGACGCTAATAAGCATTGCTGAAACTGTTTGCGACAGTTATACTCGTTGGGAATCACCTGTTTTGGTGTAGTGATTATAAAAGAAAATAAAAGTGACAATTACAAGTAAAATTATAACATAGGTTATAATTAAAGTAGAAAGAACGGAAAGGCTTATTTAAGATTTAAATTAAGTTAATTAGCAAATAGAACAGAGATAATAGAAGATGGTTATTTAATAAACTTAAGACTTAAATTGAGTTAAATAAGAAAGGTAATAGAAGTGGCAGTACCAACAGCATTCCCTATTAGATCAATGGTGGTCTCACAATAGCTAGAAGTGAGACGAGGACAAGAATATGCTAATTAGGTTAAATAAGTAGCCAAGAGAATAAGAAAAGTAAACTAAATGAAAATTAAAATATTAGACTTACGGTCTAATAAAAGTGTGAGATGCGTTTGGAGTAGCCCAAAGGATGAAGAGCCTAACGAAGCAGTTCATCACAGATTTCAGCAAAGGAGAAGCACGTCCAACTTAGTTATGTTGGGCTAGATGGAAGTACGAGACTTCAACGGGACGTGAGGATACTCTAGGATGGCCCTCTGGGTAGGCCTAGCGAAGCTGCATCCCCGGAGGTAGGTCTGTAGGTGTTCCATCAAGAGAGTATGCCTTGACTGCTTTTTGCATGGTAGGACCATTGTAGGCAGTCAGAAGGAGTTGGTATTCGGAGTAGGATATTCATATATTCCAGTACATGCAAGTAAGTTTAGTGGGCAGGACCCAAAAGGATAGTCAGATGTGGATATCGGCCAGCATCAAAACCAAGAGCGAGTTTGGGAAAGACTAGAGTAAAACCAAAAGTCCAATGATTCTTTCACTATCGAGACATTGGATGAGGGGTATCGCCAATTGGATGTTAGATTGTTTGCAGTAGGGCATGGCCACTTAACTCTTTAGAGGTCTTTCGATTAGTTGAGGGGTGGCTGTGTGGGGCCATAGTCTCGATGAGAAAAGAGACAGACCAACTAGAATATCTGTATTGTAGGCCCAACGAAGATGTCCTTTACAGATATAGAAAATCCCCGACCGAGTTCCGTACAAGAGAGACCTTGTTGGCGGGATTCAGAGAGTAGATAGAACGATTACGTATAGTCCTCAATGTACGCATAGGGTGGTACGCTGCGGATGTCTGAGCATTAGTATAGACTAGTGCGGACGTAGTTTTACGTTTTCATAGTAGACGACGGAACATCTGTATTGTAGGCCTCATGAAGCTGTCCTTTACAGATGTAGTCACAGAACGCTATAGGAGCAAGACGATGGAGTCCTTTGCGAGGAGGATACGGAAGGTACTATGGGTAGTACCTAGGACCAATATGGTCATTAGGCATATAGCTACACACACACACACACATATATATATATATATATATATATGTTATTAGGTTTTAATCTGCTAAGGAGTAGATGGGTACGATTCACGCACAAAGGTGAGAGTATGATAAACCTAGTGAACCTAATATAACAGTAAATGGAATTAAAACGGTATATGTAGAATTAAGCTTAAAAGTGTATAATTTATCCATTCACCAGAACTTTAGTTCTGACCTCCTCCTCATAACATCCTACAGGTTAGGTAGATGGCAGAGACTTCCCAGCTTTAAGATACTTGTTTAGAAATTGTTATTATATTGGTGAGTATTTACTTACTATTATATTTTAGTAAATTCCGCTGTGAGATATTTAATTGAGCTCTGATATATTTGTCTTTGCCTATTTGCAGGATACCAAATTCCCAACTCGGGTTTCAGTGGGCTTGGGTTTTAGCATTTTTGCGAAAAATCCGAACCCACTGGAATTCGGGTTGTTACATGGTATGAACAAGGCTATTGCAAGGTGATATCATAGAGCTATCGCATATAGAGAACAAAGAAGCTATCGCATGTTGAGAATAATGAAGCTATCGTATGTTGAGAAGTTAAGCTATCACATGATGAAAAATGAAGCCATCATCAATATTAAAGAGCTAACAAAGATATAGAAAGAAACGCCATTAAATTGGAGAAAAATACTAAGGAAATAGAGAAGTCAAGGATGCTACAATAAGATGTACTTATTGGAGTACATTGTGGTTCAACATCAAACAAATCAATTCGAAGATCGGTAAAAAAAAGAAAATATGAGTGACATTCAACACCAAAGAATAACAACAAATCATGTGAAGAGGCGGAGCATTAATATAAAGAAAATTCTATATTGTGAAGATTTAAAGCACTCCTATAAAACCATGCCACCTTTGTTGATACCATAGCCAAGATAATGATCTGCGTGAACTACTATAATCCTGAGATTATGACATATGACACCATCAAGACCATCCATCTTAGTAAATCACCAATCTACGTCAACTTCAATCAACTAATGCAAGCAAGCCATGCCACTCTCCGACTACTATATATTGAGGCCTACCCCCACATAAGAAGTGGCTCCTCTCACCTTCTCTTTTTGCACATAATTTTTTTTTGGGACTTAACATTTTATGAGCTTGAGAATTTCTTTAATGGTTGACGAAGAAGAAGATGACTCAAACTTTTGAAGATAAGAAACTTTAGAAATAAGAAATTGCATATTGACTCCATTCTTGACATTTTGGACTATAACAAAGGAGATGACTTATACCTTTTACACATTGACCATTGGACAATGAATATTGCATATGCACTCGAATTTCATATCAATCACATGTGAAAGAAAGATAATTTGTACCTTGGACATTATGGACATTTATTATTTTGATTATGGGCATATTGGGAATTTTATTTGAATTATATATCTCTAAAAGTGTTTTGTTTATTGGACTGAAATTTTGTTTAATAGGTGCATATCTCCTAAGGAAAGAGGCAAATCAACTTCACCCATCTCGAATTGAACCATGCCCAACAAAGTTCTATTTCTCTCTTCTGAAAAACACAGTTGTATTACGGAGCATGGGGGCGAGTGACTTGCGAGAGAATTGCAGCCTCTTTTAGGTACTTTTGGAGTCATACCAAGATACTCACCCCTTCGATCTGATCAAAGTATTTTATTCTTTTGCATGTTTGATTTTTCTACTTTCATATACTATTTTCAAGTTTCTCATAGATGATTGATTTGTATTTCATAAGTTACGCATATATCTATATCTTGAAGAAATGTCATAAAATTTGATGAAGTAAATGGATCCACTTTTGGTAGTCGTAGACTTCGGACCACATAGATGTATATGTGTTAGTCCAAAGAGTTAACAACTCTTCATCGCTCCCACTAAATGAGTGCTTATCCATCTTCCTTTTGAGACACAATTTACAAGTATCATATGATCCATAGTCAAATAAAGAGAGATAACTTTCCTTTCTCTAATTGTATAATCATTTCTTAATGATCTTGTCTTGTCTATGGAATCAAAAGTAACTATCGTTTATTTAGATGCTTTTTTATTTTCAGTGGCTAACACATCATCATTATTAAGAACGAAAATGTCATTGTTTAAGTGTACCAAAATAGTTTTATTCCAAAATGAATATTTGTAATATTTTTATTAAAATAAAATTATATCCATATTTTTTCAAATATGAAATGGATATAATTTCATAATTAATTTTGGTATATAATGAGAATACTTCAAAATTTAGATGTCTTCACTAGCAAGAATTTTATGCTACTCTCTCACTCCTTCAAGTATAACAATAGCATCATTTGCAATGTAAAGTTCCAATAAACCTCTTGTTTCGGGCTCTTCTACTTCACTTCTATAAAATTTAAGGAAGTGTTTTCTAGATCTCGTACCTAAAACTCGATGAGTAGAACTCATTAAAACTGAAAAAAAAATCATTTTGAAGATGAACTAAATTCCTTTTTCTCTTTAAGAGTTTTTACATATTTCATAAAATTTTATTTCCTCTGTCCCTTCTTCGAGCAATAATGATAGTCATTACTCTTCTTTTCCCATCAGTGCCTTTGTTACTACAACTCTTAAACTTTTGCTTCCTCTTCTTAGAGGTTAAAACGTTTGAAGAAGATAAGCAATAGATCAGACTTCTTTCTTAAAATTTTACAAAAGTGTCTTTGATCGTCCTTAACATTATAAGGGTATCGTTAATATTGTGATTTAGTGAGTTCATTAATATGAATGGATTGAACAAAATCATTAGTGATCATAGAACGAGTTCTATCTATAGTTTTTCATCTAGATTCATACTCAAATAGCGAGCTTCATAATGTAATTAATAATATTGAGCATTTGATCTTACATTATGATTTCTTATCCATGTTCAAATGAAACAATCTATTCGAACTTTCATATGTTGCGGAATGAAACATTTCAAAATACAACTATTTTAAAGTAATAGAATATGGAATGAATATCCATATTCTTATGTCGTCTCATAGTAATCAATACGTAATTTTTAGCAATTGGTAGTCGAGTGGCCAAGACTCGAAAGTTTTAACCTTATTAGTTGTAGTCGTTTCATTCGGCTATTGCATGGGCACAAAAGCGAAAATATGCTAGAGTTTAGTTTGACGAATATTATTTTACATTTCAATATCAATCTTTTATGGGTCAGTTCATTTAGTATGTTATATTTCAAGAAATGATTTCTCACAAATTTATAAAGTAGATTAGGTAATATTTGCATATGTTCGTATATTTATTAGAATGATTTAATGTATTTTTCTAATAAAGTTTCCACTAAAATTTCCATAAATCCCCAAACACTAAGGAAGAAGCGAGAATTCTTTAAATCCGACTAGTGGTGTTAGGATCCACTTATCATGTTTTCCATGACCTTGAGTGTGCTCAACAAATAAGGTGTTAAGTGGTGATAATGCATTACTGATTATATCATACAAATTTTTTAACATACAGTCTTTGCTCCCAATCATATCTGTGATCTTGACCGTGCTCAAAAAATCATGAAGTACACTAGATACTCACGATCTACCATTTCATGATGTGTGAGTATAATATATGGCACATAAATGAGCGTAACAGAGCCATATAGTATGTCTTACCTATCTAAACGACACATAGATCCTCTCTAAAACATATAAACGACTTGAGGGTGCTCAACGACCATCCATATGTCCTTGACATGGCTACGCATGTAAATGATAGAGAAACTTTTTTTTATTATAAATTTTTAATTTGTAAAAATGATTTGAGTGTTATAGTTACAAGGGATGATGTGTGTGTAGTATTCAATGTCATGTCATTCTAGAATATAATATACATTTCCCACATATTTTATTGGGTTTATTATTATGTGAATTTTATTTTAATTTAAGTATTAAAATTATTTATTTGTAAAGTCAAGCTGTAATATTTATGACTTTTATTTTCATTTCAAACAATTTTGAAATCTTTTCTATAACAATTATAGTTACATTACATATAAAGTTAAAACAATTTTGAATTTATTTTTGTTCTAATTTAGATACTTCTAAAATTTTATTTTAATTCAACAATTTGATTTTGCAACTATAACATTTGTAATTTCATTTTAAATTTAAAACAGTTATAAAGTTGCATTTATAGTGTTTATAAATTTCTTATAGTTTCAAATTTAAAACAATTTTAAATTTTTGTTTATAACATTTATAAATTTTACTTTAAATTTAGAAAAAAAATTCAAATTTATTTATACTCAACTCAAATACGCATTTGAATAAACCTAGGGCATACTCCAGACCACCTCGATGTGCCCAGTAAGGTCCAGGAGTAAGGAGGTTTTCCATTCATAAGAACGTTCCTTAATTGGAGTACTCTTCTCCTTAGATTAACACTCTTTCCTAGACACAAATCTTAATGGAATTTTCTTAAGGGCCGCCCTACGTGTTGGTCAATTATTCAGAATAACACATGAAAGCTATGATATCCTTAGTGGATCAATATCATCGCGTAGCGGAATCAAATGGGTGATTTTGGAAAAAAAATTCTTTATTAATTTTTCAAATGGATCATTTCATGTTATTATGAAAAACAATTATTATATTAAATCATATTTAACATAATATCTGTTAATCCAAAAAATGGATCAATACCGTGGATTGATTGTGAAAGCATCAACCATGTTCTTACAGAGCAATAATATAGAAAATAAATGTAAAAAGAGCTGAAATAGTAAAAAGACAAGAAGATTTTTATAGTGGTTCGGCTGTTAATGAAGCCTACGTCCACTTTATAACTTTCTATTAACCGACTGCTATTACAAGTTGAATCAGAATACAATATGATTGAATCTTCTAAGTTAGATCAAGTCACAAGTGCAAGAGTTCACTGGAGAATCACTGCGAACCCCTGGATGACTATTGTATGGCAGGAGAAGAGTGAAGGATAATCTCTGCAGAGTTCCAATAGCCAGTCCAAAAGATCATGTTCATGTTGCAAGTAGGACTGTATTTATAAGGGTTGGAGGGCTATTGGGTTAGGCCGCTTTGCCAAAAGCCTACACTTGATGATACGAAGAAGCTCAGAAAGTTTGAAGGCGACCTGAGCTAAACTAGTGGATCGCTAGCGATCCATAGGTGATGGATTGCTAATGATCTAATTACTTAGAGTATTTTTCCTCGCTCCTCTTCCAAAAGCCTACAGTTTACGGTACAAAGACGCTCCAAAAAGCTCACATCGAACCAATCTAACCTGATGGATCGCTAGCGATCCATCAGGTTAAAGTATTTTTGGATCATTTCACTTGGATCGCGCTCTTGCCTTATGTGGATGCTCTCTATGTAATTTCATAACGAGTTGCCTTGCTTTGATGGTGAATCATATATAGGTTGCATTGAACTATGATTGGAGTCAGTCGAATGCTCACTTTTCAAACTAGCTTGCTTGGAATGTCATGAAACTTGGCAGACATCCCTAGAAAAGATATTGGTTCATGATGCAAGAAGTTTGGAGGATCCATGGGCAACACTTATGGATCGCTAGTGATTCGTAGGTGATGGATCGCTAGCGATCCATCCCCTTAGCCTATTTTTGCATCTTTTCTCTTGGGTCTCTCTTAGCTTCATCTTTTGGTTCTTTTGGTTGATTCTTGAGTTGTTTTGACTTGACATGGATGTTCTAGTCCCATTGAATTCTATTGGATTAAAAACATGGTTAAAATTTCCCCCCAGAGTATGCCTTCGTTGGAAACAAGGTGTGATATGGAAGTAACTGCTTTTGAGTTCCCATTTCGTGAAGTTTATTTGATCATGTCGTGTCTATCATGCGAATTTAGCTTTGGCTATTCAACCGTCTGTTGAGTTTTCAATATAAACAGTCGATGCTTGTCATATGCAAAAGAGTTATTATGCGAATAATATCTGTAGGACCTCATCCCGCGCAAAAGAGTTGGGGAGAGATGGAGCGATATGCGAGCTCGTTGAAACATGCCTTGAAAGATTCATTCTTGGCGATCGAAGACGCAACTCCTGCCAAGCAGAGAAACCCTGAATGATGATATTGTATTTTGGAACTAAGATACTGAAGGAATGGAAGCTCCAACCCTCGAACCCATAGTCGTGTCGGTAGGAATCGACCAACCATGGTCCGACGAGTATTGGTAGATAGTGGTGCTCTGTTAATATCTTGTTCAGACACACGTTTGATCAGATGAAGATCGGTATGAAAGACGTATCTGCTTGTCGAACAAAGATCCAAGGATTCACTGGTGAACCTAAGCAACTTGTTGGAACAATTGATTTTCCCGTAGAACTTGAGGAAGGTGACCGAAGAGTCGTCCTCATCCAAACCTTTGTAATCGTAGATGAAATATCCACCTAAAATGCTTTCTTAGGTCAGCCTGCCTTAGCAGATTTTAGGATTGCCTAGTGGTGCCTAACCATGAAATTTCCAACCAAGAATGGAGTTGGAGTGACCAAAAGAGACCAAAGTTTTGTTAGAGAATGCTACATCGCATAGCTACATGAGTCTAGAAGAAAAGAGAAAAAGGAGAATGTGGGGAAAACTCTCCACATTCGTGAACCTTCCACATAGCAATTACAGAGCCGCCCCTGACTTGGGGACCATAGTCGATTCGACAAGGCTTTGGAACCTAAAAAGAAGAGTTTAGGGGAGGATCAGGTAGCACCAGCAGAACTGATGGTGCTTGTCCCAGTCGATATGGATGACCCAACTCGGGTCCTGAAAATTGGGTCGCACCTTGAAAACAAGATGCGACAGGAACTAATCAAATTTCTTCGTGCCAACCTGGACATATTCGCGTGGACGGATTCCGACATGTGCGGGGTATCGTTGGAGATAGCATGCCATGCACTCAACATCGATCCTAATTATACAATAGTAAGGCAGAAAAGGCGTAACCTAGGACCTGAACGGTCCAAAGAATTAAGAGAAAAAGTGAATAAGCTGATGGCAAACGGTTTTATCCGCGAGGCAACCTATCCCAAATGGGTGTCCAACCCAGTCTTGGTCAAGAATTCCAATGGAAAATGGAAAAATTGTATCAACTATTCTAACCTAAACAAAGCTTGCCCAAAGGACAGCTATCCACTGTCGAGGATCGACCGGCTTGTGGACGGAATAGCTAGACATGAATTGCTCTCATTCATGGACGCCTACTGAGGATACAACCAGATCACTATGCATGAACCTGACTAGGAAAACACCAGCTTCATCACAGATATGGGATTATACTGCTACAAAGTGATGCCATTTGGCTTAAAGAATGCTTTGGCAACTTACTAGTGACTGGTGAACGCCATGTTCAAACATCAAATCAAGAAGACAATGGAAGTCTACGTAGATGATGTGCTAGTTAAATCGTGCGTAGCCGCAAATCACTTGTACTCCCCAAGTATAAGATGAAACTCAATCCACTTAAATGTCACTTTAGGATAGCCCTAGGGAAGTTCTTAGGATTCATTATAAGTACCAGAGGCATCGAAGCTAATCCTAAACAAATACCGCTTTATGGTAAGTTGAGGCCCCAAGGAACAAGAATGATTTACAAAGCTTGAATGGAAAAGTTGCAGCACTAAGCCGGTTCATCTCAAAAGCAACTGACAAATGTATTTCATTCTTTGACGCACTAAAGAAGGGAAAGAAGAATTTCGAATGGAATCAGGCTTTCCAGACTGCCTTCGAAGGACTACTATGACATATGGAGACTCCGCCAATCATATCCAAGCCGATAGATGGGGAAGACTTGTTTATCTACTTAACAGTCTCGCCCCATGCATTAAGTGTCGTCCTCGTACAAGAAGAAGATAAGTTCCAGCGATTTGTATATTATATCAGTAAATGATTTACTGGAGCCGAGAAGAACTATCCGAAATTGGAAAATCTAGCATATTGCCTCTTGATCGCATCCAAAAATTTACAACCATACATTCAGGCACACCTGATCAAAGTACTAACAGATCAACCCTTGATGCAAGTGTTGTACCAGCCCGAGACCTCTGGATGGCTTATCAAATGGAACATCGAATTGAGTCAATATGAAATTACTTACCATCCTCGAAGGGCGATCAACGGGCAGGCGCTGGCAGACTTCATTGTTGAGTTTACAATACTAGATAACTAAGAAGAAATTACTCCAAAAGTGGAATCACGTTGGAAGTTGTTCGTCGATGGACATCTAACAACTTCTGCTCGGGGGCAGATGTAGTGCTCGAAACTCCCGAAGGACGATCTATTTTCTATGCCTTACACTTGGAATTCCTTGCAACAAATAATGAAGTAGAATATGAAGCATTAATAGTCGGGTTGAAAGTTGTAAAGGAACTCGGGATAAAATCCGTACACACCTATAGCGACTCTCAACTAGTCGTCTGCCAGGTGAAAGGCGAATATCAAGCTCGGGGAGAGAACCTCATCCCATATCTATCTAAAGTGCAGGAACTCCTGAATGACATCGAACATTACACCATAACTCATATCCTGAGGGAACAAAACATGAAGTTGGATTATCTAGCCAAACTTGCCAGTTCCGAAGAAAATCAGTCATTGGGGCTAGTCCCAGTTAAAACTCTAACCGCTCCAAGCATGAGCGAGATGGATAGCGACTGGATTTTCGAAACAATCGAAGAACCAGAAATGTGGATGATGCCAATCAAAGACAACTTGCTCAGAGGAACACTCCCCGTAGACAAGAATCAACGGAAAAAGCTCCTTCGAAAGGCACCACGGTTTGTAGTACATGATGGGATGCTCTACCAAAGGGGATTCTCTACCCCTTTACTCAGGTGTGTGACCAACGACGAAGCCTGAAGAATCCTCAGGGAAGTTCATGAAGGCGACTACGAAGATCACACTTGGGGGGGAGGGGGGGCAAACCCTTGCAAAGAAAGTTCATCGATATGGGTATTTTTGGCCAACAGTAAACCGCGATGCAGCATATTATGCCCGATGGTGCGACCAATGCCAAAGATTCGGCAATATCAAAAGAACTCCTTCGATAGAGCTGACACAGATGGTCAGTCTGTGGCCATTCATGATCGTGGGAATCGATCTGATTGGTGTATTACCAATGGCCAAAGGAGGAGCCAAATATGCTATCGTTGTTGTTGATTATTTCACCAAATGGGACGAAGCGGAACCGCTGGCCACTATTACCACAAAGGATGTTATTAATTTTGTCACTAAAAAAATTATTTGCAGGTTTAGAGCGCCATAAAAAATCATCACAGATAACGAGACTCATTTCAAAAGCGCCGAGTTCAAAGACTTTTGCAAACGCTTACGAATCGAGAAAAGCTTTTCCGATGTTGCACATTCACAGGCAAACGGGAAAATGGAAGTAGTGAACAAGATCATTAAGTCCACCATAAAAAAGCGGCTAACTAATGCTAAAGGAAATTGGGTTTATGAACTTCCACTTGCACTTTGGGCTTACAGGACAACGCACAAATCTATAACCGAGCACTCCCCGTTTTCCCTGGCATATGGTTCTGAAGCAATGATCCCAGTCGACCTAGAAGTCCCCACTCACCAAAGGCAAAACTTCAATCAAAGGAAAAAGGAGCAGCTCCTACTCGAGTCGCTCGATATGGTCGATGATAAGAGGAAAGAAACTAAGTTAAGGACTGCTGCTCACCAGAAAAGGGTTGCATGATATTTTAATTCCAATGTCTGGAACCGTACTTTCAAAATGGAAGACCTTGTCCTCAAATAGGTATACCCTGTACCAGGAACATTCAGACCAAACTGGGAAGGGCCCTATGTGATCGGCCAGAAGCTAGGGGATGGCACATTCAAGCTAACAACTATTGATGGAATCCAAATTCCCCAATCCTGGAACAAAGAATCACTGCGTTGTTACTTTATCTAAGACTAGCTTATGTATTTCCTATTTCCCGTAAGTAAGCCATCCTGGAATACCCAAGGCATTGTAAATAGGCAGAACTTGCCCAACTTTTATTAATAAAATTGCTTTGCTTTCTGAACCAATAAAACTGTGTTCTCAAGAGTAACATGCTGAGTCGACAAGGTCAAATTGACTCAAAACCATCTAATTGCTGCTTGAGATAGTGGAACCATGCTCAAGTATGCCCCATCCACCCGCTGAGTCGATGGAAGCAAATTGACTCAAACAGTTGGATCGACGGAACTCGATCCCTGCCTTCTAAGAACTGGTGTTGCTCCGGCAACAAAGGAAAGGCTCAAATCAAAGCCGTGCATTTCGTAAGCCGTGCATTGCTTCTTGAGTTGTGGACTCACACCCAAACAAATATAATTACTTAAGTCACGCATCTCGTAAGCCGCACATAGCTTCCTGGCTTGCAAAATTGCGACCATATAAGTCGCGATCCCACTATGCACATTTAGTCAGCCGCACACTACTACTTGGGTCAGCAAAGTTGCATCCAAAAACGCAGAACTCTCATATTGCAAAAAATCGCATACCGCCCTCGGAGCTAAGAAAATAGCACTCTAAGGGGCAATACGTATGCGCGATAGCCTGAATGTCAACATCGCGACAAAATCACTTAACATGTAACCAAGTAATCGGTGTTTCTCTGGCATCACCGACCACTTAAGTACATAAATTACTCGCCATGAGGTCGCTAAAAGGTTTCACAAATATCACAAGCCAGAAATTCCCTAAGATAGGAGTTGCAATATAAACCTAACCGGGGGCATCCAAAAGGCAAATGAGGGCACCGGTCTCGTATCAAGTGTTCGAAGTGAACAGTTCCATGAACTGGGGGCACGCACACACTAACACTCAACCAAAGTAGCAAATACTTCACAGTTCTGTTACTTTGAACAAAGAATGTTGGCAGTAATTATGGGACTAAACAAAACTAAAAAATGCATACATAATGTGTGAAATCATGGAAATAAATAAGCTAAGTACATGATAAATAAGAAAGAACACATAAGTGGCATAAAAACAAGCTAAGTACGTGATGAATGACAAATAACACAGAAGAGATAGTAGGAGAAACAATACTCTTTTCATTTCCTATAACATTTTCTGTACAAAATCAAAATGTGGGGGCTGTACCCACACAATATCGGCCAACAAAAAAGTACAAATGCTACAACAATAAAGGTAATAAGTGTGGACTCTGCACTTGTACAAAATACGTGTCAAATAAATCAGAATATTACAAAATCCGGCTCCACTCTTACTCTAGCTCGTCAATGCTTCTTGCCACCACTTCCTTTCCCACCTTTGGTCGGAAGTTTCTTCTTCTCCTCGGCTTCCCTACGGGGAGTCGAATCACTGCCGGAGATATCAATTATAGGCTCCATGCCCATGTTACCTTCTTGTTCTTTGGCCCCCCTGAAGACTCCCCTTTGGTCTTGCGCTTGCGGGAGCTCCTCAAATATTTTCGTTCCTTGATTTTTTCCTTTTTAACTTCCACCATTTGCTGTTCAGTTCAATTTGGCTGGCTAGCTTGGTCTGTCTACTCTTGAGTATCAGTTGCTGCTAAATCGCCCTTTAAAGATACAGAAGAGTCGTCCAGGCCATTTAATGCAGCAACCTTCTCGAATTTCGGTCCTGGTTGTGATCCAGACATGGGAATGGTGATCGAAGCAGCTACAGAAACAAGCATCAAAGCAGTCGAAATAGTAGCAGGCCCTGGGACCGAAGAAATTGGCAGTTCGATAAGCAAAGAAGACAGACCTATAAGATCAAAAAAGAAAGAATTCAATTCATCTTCTTCTTGCGGTGCAAGCTAAAAATTCTCAAACTTTGGAGAAACAAGAAGGTTGCCTGCATTAGAAGTATGATCGAGAATTTCAACCTCGTACTCCCCACCGTCTCCTTTAGATGGCTGCTCAATCTTTGGTGAAGTTCCAGGACCACCCAACGCTTCAGAGACGGATGCTGAAGGGGTGGACAACAAAGCAGCACTGACTTAACCTAGAATAATTCCTGACTGATCACAAGGACGCTTTGATGATTCGTCAGGCCCCGAACTGAAAGGCTCTGATAGCACTTTAGTAGTTGTAGTTGCAGTAGCATCGACGGCCTCTCGCTCCCTCTCAATCTGAATAATCTCTCAGCCCTCTACCAAAGCCCTCTTCAACTCTTCGTTGAGATAAGCGTCCTCTAACTCTTGCTTGGTGTATACATCCACGTCTTCTCGAAAATGGCTAGAACTTTTTCCCAAACCATAGCAAGAGTACGCGGGAATTTGAGGCCCAGATAGCTGAGGCTGCCCTGATGCAGCAGGGAGTTGACATAGAAATTAAAGATGGTGTCATCCATTTTCTCCATCTTCCTTTCGAGGGTATCCTGCAGCTCCAAGTAGTCTGCCATCACAGCGACCTTCTCAACTTTAACTTTGGTCTTTTCAACGTTGAGCTGCAAGAATCTTTCCTAAAAAGAAGCAATCATTCGAGCCTGGTCAGAAATGGTCTTGTTATGGGATTCCACCATTCCCGCATAATCAACAATTTCCTTTTTATGAACTTCGACGGCTTTGTCATGACCAGAAATAGTTCTCTTCTAGCTTCAATGATCTTGTCTCAAGTTTCACGCTCCTTTTTCAGCTCAACCTCATCAGCATGGGCCTTCTTAATTTCATCTCTGTTAGCACCAAAATTGGTCACTAACCTCGTTGAGAAAGATTGTGTAGAGATATAAGTGATGAAGATAAATTTAAACAAGGAAGAATATGCTAATTTGAATGCAGAAAGTAAGAACACCGGATTTATAGTGGTTCAGCGTAATTGCCTACGTCCACTTTGAGGTTAAACATTATTGCTTTACTTGATGAATGATTACAGATACAATCCGTAGATCAAATACTTGAATATAATTGATAAGTAAAGAGGGTGAGTCTTGAAAGCGGCTGAGTCTCCCCAGTGTTCCCGAAAAAAGGTCCATCTCACTGTGCCCCTGCCTCTCTATTTATAGACGAAGGTGGGTTGGACTTCTCTGGTGGGCCTGGTAGTTGAATAACTCGGTCCAAATAGTGAAAGTCCTATGCGCCGAACCAGATAGGCCGAACGTCGGAATACCGAGCCTCCCCCTTTATGCCGAACGAGGTGAGGCCGGACACTCTAGATGCCGAACACTCGTTTGTACCGAATGGCCTTTGATGACGAGCTGCAGGTGATTGCCGAACGAGACACGTACTGGACGAGGTGTGGTGTTGAGTGAGGGATGCAGGTTGAATGAGGCTGGAATGCTGAACAGTCCAGGAATGCCGATCGCACCTTGTAGGCCGAACGTTTATGGATGCCGAGCGTTCTCTATATGCCGAACGCCCTTTAGATGCCGAACGCTCATTCTTTAACCGAACGATGGGGATGCCGAGTACTAAGTTGCCTGGTCAATCCCTAGGAAACACTTGCCCCCCAAAGTGTATCACGTGACCGAACGTGATACGCTTTGAATTACGTATCCTCCATGCTCCGCTTCGAACCTTGGTTAAATCTTCTTGGAGATGCTTTCTTGAGAATATCATTGGTGGAGGTGTGTGCCGAACGTGGTATAAATGTTGAACGATGCATTCGAAGCCGAACGCTCCTCATGTGCCGAACGACTTTGTGTGTCGATGCCGAACGTTGCGGCTTTGACCGGTTCCACCGGGTATAGCCTTTTCGACTTCTTCTTCTTCCCTATAAAGGTCGGCACCTTCTTCCTTCTTCTCTTTTCACATTTTCAACACCGCTGCCTTGTACTTGCTGACATTTCCAGTTAACATCCTTCAACGATTCATCAACCCTTTCCACGTCTTCGACCTACCAACTAGGTATCGATTCTTCCGTCTAAATCCTTCCCATAGTTCACAACGGTCTTTACGCTCAAGTTCCTTAATCGATAGGGTGAATCGAGCCTCGATTAAGGTACTCTAAGAGTTTTTAGAGTTACACGATGAGGGTGGAAGGAAGAGTGAGTAGAGATGAGCTTTCTAGGAAGCTGTTGGGAGATGTGTTATGGTTTGGCATAAACTTTTTGTGCCGAACGAGATTGGAGGAAGAATGAATATAGGAGAAGTAGGAGATGGTTAGGGGCGTCGAATGGTAAGGTCCGGCATGACTTGTCGAACGGTCGGTTCTCGTTGTTCGGGCATGGATGGTGGAAGAGAGGAAAAATTGAAGGCAGTGGTGAGTGTTGAGTGTCGTTTCGGCCGAACAGAATCTTGGTCGAACGATGCTTTGCCGATCGCTAACCAGTTTGAACGATAGTCAGGCCGGACGAGAATTGGCCGAACAAGTTTTAGGCCGAACGGTAGCTTGGCCGAACGATCATAAACGCCGAACCATACCAAAGCCGAACGATAGTAAATGTCGAAACATCCTTAGGCCGACCAACGTAAATGCCGAACCAAATACTTAGTTCGTTCAAACATAAATGCCGAACAATCAAGGTTGAACAATCATAAATGTCGAACCACACTTAGGCCGAACAACACAAATGCCGAACAATCAAAGCCGAACAATCATAAATGTCGAACCACAGTTAGGCCGAACAACTCAAATGCCGAACAATCAATTGCCTTGCCTTATCACCAAAGACGAGGACTCTAGCATACTAGCATATCAAACTTACCCAGACTATTAACTCCCTAGCTTCAGTAGACATAAACCCGAACTTAGATTGACTAATCGCCATAAGGCAGGCTTTTGGAGACGGTCAGCGATGACGGTCTTCGAAGGCGATGATTTGAAATTCAACCTTATATCTGTAACCTTGTGACTTTCAAATTTTCAACGCTTATTCACGATTGATTTCACTAGTTCGCACACCACGTGGGGGGGGGGGGAATATTCGTGTTGTTAATTCTAACGTTGAACATTTTTCAAGTATTGTTCTCACAGGTGCTTTGCCAGCTTCACTATTTATTAGAGATGTCTAAAAAATCTAGCTCCGCCACTATATCTGATAGGCCCGGGCCGTCTTCAAGGCAAAAAGTCACGGACACTTCAAATCCGTCGATTTCCCCTGCTCATAACTTAGGTCCTGATGCCCTGGAGGCATCGATTCTCTTGGACAATCTGATCGACTCATACGCTTCGAAGATTAATGAAGTCGCGCTTCAGCGAATATGCTCCATCCATGGAATCCCTTTTGCCGATGTGTTGGTCCCGTCGAGACATAATCGTCCACATCTGCCCCCAGTCGGATATACTGCTTATAATAAGTTTATGTGCTGAATGGGCAACGTGCCTCCATTCAATCTATTTCTTCGAGATGTGTTGCAATACATAGACATCGCCCCGTCACAGCTGCATCCAAACGGTCACGCGTTCATATACGGGACCTACCTACTTTTCATGGCCGTCTTCTCTAGGCCTCCAACTTCCGGCGACATCAGATATATTTATATGATCAAGAAGCGGAAAGATAGCCCCTCCTTTATGTTCCTCGATCCGTACCACAAATGCCAGATTTTGACCGAAGCATGTAGCAAATTTGCCCTGTACAAACAGGAATGGTTCTATGTGTGTTGCCCTCCTGGTTTCGCGAGGAGATGGGTTGAAGGCAGTAAGTCTTTTCCCTCGGTCGACATTCACGCTCTATCGGAGTTATGCTTTTTCTATCTTCTTGTTTCATCTTTTCAGGTATCAACCCACGTCCTGATGGCCGAGGATATTCTGACGTTGATGCCATTAGAGCTCTTCTTGCCGAGGAATGGGACATCCGAACCCTCCTCTCAAATGAGTCATTATCGAGATTCGGACTGTTAGCAGGAAGATGCCGGATTAGTCTTCCTGAGGGTGTCTCCATTCCCATGTCCGCATTCGGTAAAGGAAAGAAACTAGCTGAATCGTCATCATGCCATACCCTTGACGTACAGGAAGGGGAGAAAATCAAAGAGAGCGAATTTCCTGAAACACAAGGCGAGAATGTGGGTCCTACTCAGGACTCGCTGGTCGAAGTACATGATATTGAAACGTCGTCTTCCCCTTCGAAGGGGAAAAAGAAATTGACGTATAAGATATGGAAGGAGAAAGTCGGCGGAACTTCCAAAGTTACCCTCATCCCGCCAGAGAAAGAGGCTTCTTCACAGTACATGGAAATTTCTTTAAAGGGTCTGTCGAACCTTACCATTCCCGACGATCTACTCAATTATGGTTTCAACAACCCGGAAGCCCTTAAGTTTCATTCGCCCGCTAGAGGCGACGTGGGAGTTCAACCCCCAGTTCAGGGAGATAACACTCCAATCAGTAAAGATAAAGGAACTGGTCCGTCGGGGGGAACACTAGGACACACACGCACACACGCACTTCACCATACACTTCAAGTTTTTCCATTACCCCGATTTTTTCCTAACTCGTCGTTATTTTTATTCTATGCATGTGACATGGGGCGCTCCCACGGGTTCGATCGCCTCCACGGTTCTTCTGTATTTCACCATCCGGGACGGGATTCAGGCTCCAGTAGGCGTAGGGACAAAGACGATTATGAAGATCGAGACAACCGTCCTCGTGATTCGTCTTATCGAAAGAAAACATATTCCCAGTCTTCATATTCTCGTGATCCCCCTCCTCAAACTGAGCCAGATAGAGAAAAACTTTCGTGGAAGGGGTCTCAACCCGATGTCTCCCGAGAAAAACATTCCAGTTCGTCGAGCGCACGACAATCTCGGGAATATCGGAAAAGAACAGAACTTTCAAAGCCTCCTCCCCCTGTTACTGCGGCTGACCCAACGATAGCAGAGAAGATGGTCGATCTTAAGGCTAAATTCCCAAAAATCTGCTTTGACGGCCTGAAATTTCTCCCAACTATTCACCACATCCCAGGGCACGTCAAATAGAGTGCTCTCGCCTGCAACAACGACGTCTATGTTCAACATGACGCGTTTGCACATTTGGTCGAAAAAGTCTCTGAAGTATCTGTTGAGCGCAAATAGGAGATTGACCGTTTGAAGCTGGAAGCTATCTTCGACAAGGACATCATCAATAGTCAAGATGAAGAGCTTGCTTTGTATAAGTCGAAACTTGAAGCCATGGAGCAGAGCGCAAAAGACACTGCCGAGGCCGTCACTCGTCTAGAGGCGACCCATAAAAAGGAACTTGATGAAGCAGTCCAGTGCAGTGGAGCCCTTGCCTTAGAAAAAGATTCTATCCAGAAAGAAAGGGACGCGCTCGCCCTGCAAGTCAGAGAGTTGAAAGAGCTATTCTCTAAGGAGAAAGAGGAGAAAATAGCCGCTCAAGAAGAGTCGCAACGATACTGCGACGAAATTGTTGCTACACGGCTCTTAAAAACAAAGCTCGATGATGAACTTGCTAGGGTTGAGATAATGAAAGACGAAGCCCGTGAGGAGGGCAAGAGAAAACTTCTAAGGAGATTGACTCTCGCCTCGAAGCAGCTGCAGAGGCCGGTAGAGAAGAGGTCAAGTGCATGTTTGACCCGCTAATTGCCGAATACAGCGCCCGCGTCCTTATGCACCGCGACTTGACATTTCTAGGCGAGGGCTATCTTGAATCTCTAGCTGAGGCCTGGGAAACTTTAATAAAGATCAGAAAGATCGAGTCGGGCACTGAGGAAATCGATGAGGAGGCTCTGGTGAAAGAATTTCTCAGAGGGAACGAGCCAGCGGACTTATCTGCAGCTTTAGCTCTTTATAGTAAAGGCTCTCCCCTATCAAAAGAGAAAGGCGACGAAGCTGGTCCATCTGGGGCTAAGGCTGTAACTCCTCCTTCTACTGCTCCTCCTTCTGCTCAATCGGCCAGTCGGCCTACACTTGACCCATTTGGGCAGCATGCCGGCTATGATCCAGAAGATCCCAGGCTTGGCGTTCATGTGCTATCCCCTATTCTAGAGGGTGAAACACCACGCTCAACTGATAGCCAGCCAGAACCCGGTATAAAATTCTTCTTTTAGAAGTTAAAAGATCTATCACTTTCTGGTGGCGGTTATTTGTCCTAATGTTCGTTCTTTATGTTTTTATGCAGGCCACTCTGATCTTGAACCAACTCCGAGGAGCGACGACGCCAAGGAGGAGGCAGGGAAAACTAGCGACGTCGCTCATGCGGGAGTAACTCCCGGCCCTGACGCTCAAGTGACCTCTAGATGATGATAAGTTTGACACTTCATCTCCCGTTGAAGGGAGTGATGAAATCGAGATCACTGGCGCCTCAGAACATACTTCGAAGATGAGCATGAAGGAGCGACTCGCAGAAGAGGAGAAAAAGAAGGTCGAGATCAAGGTCGAGCCTCAAATACTGGAACTTACCGATCCATGGAATAGACCTCTGAAAATCATTCTCCCTAGCAAATCCAAACCGCTGGATGTTCCTTCTCCCACTCCTGACTCAGTTTCTTTGGCAAGCAAAAAATCCAAGAAGAAGCGTGAGGGAGAGGAGTCATCTGAGAAAACAAAGGAAGACAAGAAGAAAAAGCCGAAGAAATAGCCACTATTCTCGTTCAACGAGATTTTGCTTAGGTCTTGTAACTGCTTTTATTTTTTTCGTTTCCGTAGTCTGTGTAGATAGATTTTTGACTCCAAGTTTTGGAGGAATAATTGTGTAACCCCATTTTGGACTATTAAATAAAGTTTAGTTTCTTTGTCACTTGAACGATTCTTTTGCTCTTTCAGCTTTCTGAATAACTGTGGTCGAAACTCAAGTTCTTATGAGTTGCATAATTTCCCAATCCATTCTTACATTGTTCGAACATTCTTTGGAGTGGCTTATTTCTTGTTTCACATTCTTGGGTACTTAGAATTTTTTCTAAATCTGCGCTCCAGGGCTTTAGAGTAATTCAATCCGCATTCAAGGGATTCGGAGATTCAAATCGCTTACACTCTAGTCCACACTCCGGGGACTTAGAGTACTCCGGTCCACGCTCAGGGGACTCGGAGATTGAAGTCGTTTATACTTTAGTCCGCATTTCGGGGACTTAGAGTACTCCGGTCCGCACTCAGGGGACTCGGACATTGAAGTCGTTTATACTCTAGTCCACGCTCCGGGGACTTAGAGTCCTCCGGTCCGCACTCAGGGGACTCAGAGATTGAAGTCGTTTATACTCTAGTCCGCGCTCCGGGGACTTAGAGTACTCCGGTCCGCACTCAGGGGACTCGGAGATTGAAGTCGTTTATACTCTAGTCCGCGCTCCGGGGACTTAGAGTACTCCGGTCCGCACTCAAGGGACTCGGAGATTGAAGTCGTTTATACTCTAGTCCGCGCTTCGGGGACTTAGAGTACTCCGGTCCGCACTCAGGGGACTCGGAGATTGAAGTCGTTTATACTCTAGTCCGCGCTCCGGGGACTTAGAGTACTCCGGTCCACACTCGGGGGACTCGGAGATTGAAGTCGTTTATACTCTAGTCCGCGCTCCGGGGACTTAGAGTACTCCGGTCCGCACTCAGGGGACTCGGAGATTGAAGTCGTTTATACTCTAGTCCACGCTCCGGGGACTTAGAGTACTCCGGTCCGCACTCAGGGGACTCGGAGATTGAAGTCGTTTATACTCTAGTCCGCGCTCCGGGGACTTAGAGTACTCCGGTCCTCACTAAGTGGACTCGGAGATTGAAGTCGTTTATACTCTAGTCCACGCTCCGGGGACTTAGAGTACTCCGGTCCGCACTCAGGGGACTCGGAGATTGAAGTCGTTTATACTCTAGTCCGCGCTCCGGGGACTTAGATTACTACGGTCCGCACTCAAGGGACTCGGAGATTGAAGTCGTTTATACTCTAGTCCGCGCTCCGGGGACTTAGAGTACTCCGGTCCGCACTCAGGGGACTCGGAGATTGAAGTCATTTATACTTTAGTCCGTGCTCCAGGGACTTAGAGTACTCCGGTCCGCACTCAGGGGACTCGGAGATTGAAGTCGGTTATACGAGTTCGTACATCATACAGAATAATATAACTCCAGCAATTCATCACCCGACTATGAGATATAGATACATTAGTAATTCATGAGAAAGATGGCTTCAAGCCTTTATTAATGATAACCAACTAAATTTCCTGATTACACGGTCAAAAAGAAACTAAGTGATAACGGAACAAAAACATACAGGAAATAAATGTGCCTAAAACAAGAAAGAAACATGCTACATGTAATAATGTCGCAAATGTTCACTGTTCCACGCTCGGGGGAGTGTCATGCCATCAACGGTCGCTAGCTTGAATGTTCCCTCTCCAAGCTTCCGTTCAACGACGTATGGACCTTCCCAGTTGGGATTCATACGCGATGGTACTGGGAAAACTCGTTTCAAAATGAGATCACCCACATCAAAGATCCTTGGGCGGACTTTGTTGTCGTAATATCGCTTGACTCAGTGCCTATGTGCTGCCGCCCTTAGTTCAGCCTCTTCCCGTTTTTCGTCGATGCAGTCCATTGATTCCAACAAGAGATCCTGATTCATCCTGGGATAATAATATGTCACTCGATGCGATGGAAATTCAAGTTCCACGGGTATAATGGATTCCGAGCCGTATGCCAAGGCGAATGGAGTGTGGCCAATCGCGGACTTGTGGGTAGTTCTATAAGCCCATAATGCTGTTGGGAGTTCATCTACCCACTTGCCTCCGGCTTTTTCCAAACGCTTCTTCAGTATGGACTCGATTATTTTGTTTACGGCCTCGACTTGTCCGTTAGCTTTCGGATGCGCAAAGGCGGCGAACTTCTTCTCAACGCCATACTTTAAACAGAAATCTTTGAATTATCTGCTTTCAAACTGCATCCCGTTGTCCGTAATGATGGTTCGAGGGAGACCAAAGCGGCATATAATGTTTCGTACAACGAAATTAATGACCTTCTTAGAGGTGATTGTGGCTAAAGGTTCTGCCTATGCCCATTTTGTGAAATAGTCGACTGCAACTATCGCGTATTTTGCACCACCTTTGGATATAGGCAAAGAGCCGATTATGTCAATTCCCCAGATTGCGAATGGCCAGGGACTAACCATTTGTGTGAGTTCTGTTGGTGGAGCTCTTGGGATTTTCGCATATCTTTGACACTTGTCACATTTTCTTGCGTAGTCTACAGCGTCCCGATTTATTGTTGGCCAATAGTATCCGTAACGGAGGATCTTTTTCGCTAGCGTTTGCCCCCTAGTATGGTCGCCACATTCTCCCTCATGAACCTCCTTCAAGACTCGCTTTGTCTCATCATGGGCAATGCACCGTAATATGGGGACCGAGAACCCCTTCTGATACATCACTCCATCCTGCATCACATATCGTGCAGTTTTTCGAATGACCTGTCGTCTTTCGCTCCTTTTTTCCGGTAAAGTCCCGATCATCAGGTATAGTTTGAATGGGGTCATCCATGATTCTCTCTCGATTCCTGTTTCCAACACAAAATCAACTTTCATCGCGTCTATGCTTGGAGCATGCAAGGTATCAACGGGGACCAATCCCATTTGTTGTGCATCGCCAGTGCTTGTGAATTTAGCCAATGAGTCGGCTTCTTTGTTCTGTTCACGCGGGACATGCGAAATGTTATAGTGTTCGAGGTTCGATAGTAGTTCCTGAATCATAACAAGGTACGGAGCAAGCTTCTGTCCCCTTGCTTGGTAGTCTCCTCGCACTTGGTACACCACCGGCTATGAGTCACAAAAGATTTCAACTGATTTAACCCCAAGTTCTCCAACGAGTTTTAAGCCAGCAACCAGTGCTTCATATTCTGCTTCATTATTCGTAGCCGGGAAATTGAGCTCCAAGGCGTAACAAATCGATCAATTTTATGGAGTTATGAGAACTACACCAGCTCCGGAGCAACGGTCGTTTGATGCCCCATCGGTGTACAATTTCCACCGAATGGGGGGATTGACACTGTGATTATCTGGTTCGTCAAATATAGTAAACTCAGCGATGAAATCTGCTAATGCTTGCCCTTGTATGGCTCTTCGTGGCAGGTAGGTAATATCGAACTGACTCAACTCGATATTCCATTTTAACATCCTTCCAGAAGTTTCTGGTCGTTGGAGTACCTACCGTAGGGGCTGATCGGTATAGATAGTGACTGAGTGTGCTTGAAAGTATAGGCGCAGCTTACGTGATGCAATCACCAAGCAATAGGCCAATTTCTCAATTTTAGGGTAATTTCTTTCTGCCCCCGTTAAACGTTTACTAACGTAATACACCGGCTTTTGGACTCGGTCCTCCTCGTGGACCAAAGCCGCACTTATAGCATGTGGGGATACGACCAAGTATACGTACAACATCTCGTGGTCCACTAGCTTTGACAGCACTGGAGGGCTCTCCAAATGCCTCACCAGATCTCGGAACGTTTCCTCACAGTTGGAGGTCCATTCGAAATTTCTCTTCCCTTTCTTTATTGTATCGAAGAAGGGAATGCACTTGTCCGTGGCTCTGGATATAAATCGACTCAGTGCAACCACTTTTCCATTCAAGCTTTGCACCTGCTTTATAGTTCTGGGCACTTGCACATCTCGAATAGCTTGAATCTTTTCTGGGTTCGCTTCAATTCCCCTAGCATTAACAATGAATCCCAAAAACTTCCCCGACGCAACGTCGAAGGAACACTTCAGAGGGTTGATCTTCATCCCATAATATCCGAGTATATCGAACATCTCCGCTAAGTCTTGAATGTGGTCGTTTGACCGTCGTGACTTCACGAGCATGTCATCCACATAGACTTCCATCGTTCTACCAAGCTGGTCTTTGAACATTCGATTCACCAGACGCTGATAAGTCGCTCTTGCATTTTTCAATCTGAAAGGCATTACTACATAGCAATATAGCCCAACGTTTGTGACGAAACTGGTGTGTTCTTAGTCCGGAATATGCATTGGGATTTGATTGTATCCCGAGTATGCATCCATGAATGATAACAACTCGTGTCCTGCAGTGGAGTCGACCAACTAATCAATCCTAGGCAATGGGAAACTGCCCTTGGGGCATGCTTTGTTCAAATCGGAATAGTCTACGTAAGTTCTCCATTTCCCGTTCGCCTTTTTCACCAGCACGGGGTTCGATACCCATTCAGGGTAGAGGGCATCGCGGACGAACCCATCGGCTTTGAGTTTGTCCACCTCCTCTCTGAGAGCAGCGGACCTCTCCGGGTCCATTCCTCTCCTCTTTTGTTTAACCGGGACGTACTTCGAGTCTATGTTCAACATATGACTCGTAATAGCAGGAGAAATCCTGCACATATCGGAATGCGTCCAGGCGAAAACATCAAGATTCGCTCGGAGGAAATCACTAAGGTCTTCAGTCATTGCGGGGCCGAGTTGTGATCCGATTTTCAGTACTCGCGATGGATCGTCTCGGTTGACTGAAATGTCAACTGTTAATTCAGTCGGCGCTGCCTTTTCTTCCCTGGGTTCTCATCGTCGTCTCTCGGATCTATGTCTCTGAAGATCCGAGAATTATGCCCGAGCCAGGGCTCGGGCATTACTTGTCAATTATCAGTATTATGGAAGCGAACGGGATTGTCCGCAACCTTTCCTTTCTCCCTCCGATGGGCCTCTCGGAGCTCAGCCACATAACAGGCACGACCAGTCGCCTGGTCACCATGAACAACACCTACTCCTTTGTCAGTCGGGAACTTCAAAGTTAAGCACCACGGGGCTAATGCTGCCCTAAACTCAGCCAGGGCCGGTCGGCCCAAGAACACATTGTACGGAGAATCCACATCCAAAACTACGAAGGGTAAGATTCGCACCCTCCAATGATCGCCTTGTCCCAGTTCAATTGGTAACTCAACATACCCCACTGCATCGGTTGCTGCGCCATTAAAGCCATGTATACGAGCTTTAGACGGTTTCAAATCCTTCGTTTCCATTTTCATCTGGTCATAAGCCTTCTTGAAGATGATGTTGACAGAACTTCCACAATCAATCAAAATTCTTTTCACATAAGCCGGTCTGATTGTCGCAGATATGACCATCGGGTCGATGGTAGGAGCCTCTACTTGGTCAGCATCTCTGCTCCTGAATACTATATCGTCTGTCATCACGCGCAGCTGTTTAGCAGGAGTCCCATCCTCTACGTTGGAACAACACTCGAAATCTGCGTGCTTCAGGGAACTAGCATACCGCTCCATCTCTTGCCAGTTCTTATCCGTAGGGTGTGGCCCGCCGATGATCGTGTTTATGACCAGTCTGCCCACAGTCCGGGCAGGCTCCTCAGGATGACGCGGGGTTGGTGCACGACCTAGGTTGGATGTGCCCTGTCCTCCTTCCTGTGGACTCTTCACAAACTCCTGTAACTATTTCTGCCTGATCAACTTCTCTATAGCGTCGTGTAGGTGTCTGCACTCTTCCGTATTATGCCCATGAGTCTCATGGAAGCGGTAGTATTTCCCAGTCCGCTTCTGTTCTTCGGTTGACTCCTTTGGACGCGGTTTTTTGTACTGAAAGGTATTGCAGGTTGATAGGTAAATGTTCTCAAGAGACGCATTCAGTAGGGTATACTCGTTGTAGGTCGGAATTCTCGGCTTCCACTTCCCCGCTTCTCTCTTCTTCCCTTGATTTCTTCCTCCAGATTCCTTAGGTTGCCCGGGTTTGTTCTGGACATTGACTTGAACTTTTCCCGAGTTGTCTCCGGACTGCTTCACAGCAATGTTGCTTTTCACGGACTCCTGGACAGCCCTCGGTGCCTTATCTCGCCTTACCCACCTAGCTTCCTCTCTTCATATGAACTGATGTGCCTTTGAGTAGAAACGCTCTAGCGTAGTCGGAGGTTTTCCTGCCAGCCAGTCTCCAAACTCTGAATCCGGATCCACGCCTCGCATCACAGCCATAAGAATTGCATGGTCATTAGGATTACTGACTTCAGTAGCCGCACCATGAAACCTTTGTAAATACTCCTTCAATGACTCCCCAGGAGCTTGGATCACACTTGATAGAGACATCACGTCCTTTGGACGAGTAGTGTGTATCCTGAACTGTTCTATAAACTTCTTTGCCAACTCCTCGAAACTGGATACGAACCGCGGAGGAAGTCGGGTGAACCACATGGTAGCGATCCTAGATAGGGTTATTGGAAAGCAGATGCACTTGGTTGCATCATTTGCTCTAGCTGAATCCATCATCCATTCGTACCTCATGACATGCTGTCTGGGATCAGTCTTTCCTTCATAAGCCGGGATAGTGGGCATACTAAACTTTCTGGGGTACGCTGCCTGTAGAATAATGTCTGTGAACGGAGTATGACTTCTTGACACTCCCCAATCGTCGTTTGATAAGCCTTGATTCTCTTTCATTAATTGTCTAATCATGGCTATCAGGTCTGGTGTTTGTATGGAAGGTGGAAGGTTGGAGTCTGTTCTACGCGATTGGTCACTAACCTCATTGAGAAAGATTGTGTAGAGATATAAGTGATGAAGATAAATTTAAACAAGGAAGAATATGCTAATTTGAATGCAGAAAGTAAGAACATTAGATTTATAGTGGTTCAGCGTAATTGCCTATGTCCACTTTGAGGTTAAACTTTATTGCTTTACTTGATGATTGATTACAGATACAATCCGTAGATCAAATACTTGAATACAATTGATAAGTAAAGAGGGTGAGTCTTGAAAGCGGCAGAGTCTCCCAGTGTTCCTGAAAAAAGGTCCATCTCACTGTGCCCCTGCCTCTCTATTTATAGACGAAGGTGGGTTGGACTTCTCTGGTGGGCCTGGTAGCTGAATAACTCGGTCCAAATAGTGAAAGTCCTATGCGCCAAACCAGATAGGCCGAACGTCGGAATGCTGAGCCTCTCCCTTTATGCCGAACGAGGTGAGGCCGGACACTCTAGATGCCGAACACTCTTTTGTACCGAATGGCCTTTGATGACGAGCTGCAGGTGATTGCCGAACGAGACACATACCGGACGAGGTGTGGTGTTGAGTGAGGGATGCAGGTCGAATGAGGCTGGAATGCCGAACAGTCCAGGAATGCCGATCGCACCTTGTAAGCCGAACGTTTATGGATGCCGAGCGTTCTGTATATGCCGAATGCCCTTTAGATGCCGAACGATGTGCTCGTGCCGGACGATCTTAACAAGCCGAACGCTCATTCTTTAACCGAACGATGGGGATGCCGAGTACTAAGTTGCCTGGTCAATCCCCAGGAAACAATCTCTTAATATGATCTCAATTTTTGTGTAGGCCTCTTTCGATTCCTTCAGCAAACTAGCGTTGCTCTTACTCTCTCGAATGGCAATATTCCTCTCCTTTGTCACTTGATCAATTTTGGCATTACGCTCCATCAACATCCTTTCGTAATCATCCTTTTCCAACTCAAAGGAAAGGATTTCTTGGTAGTTGTTACGGTTTGTATCCGCCAGTTGCTTACATAATTTCTCCCATCCTTTAGCTTGATCCAGATCGCTCTGAATCGCCTAAAGATGGGGCATATAAGAATCCTTACGGATCAGACGTAGGTCAGGATCAAATTTAACTCCCTTTAAAAACCATCCGAGGAGCGTGGCTTCAAGCTTAGGGGGACCAGAGGGGAGAATTTAAGCTGGCCTCCTGCAGGGGTGTAAAGAACCAGAAGCAGGCACTACGTGAGTTAACGAAGTCTTGTTGATGGAGAGACTTGAACAGTAGAGTCGGAACTTCAATTCCAACAGAGATTGGAGTCGGGGCAAATGCTTGGTGCTTGGAAGGATGAGAACCACGATCTACCTTCAATTTCTTGGATGGCTCTTCCCGATCGTCAGGAGTTTTCCTCTTCTCATAACCACTCCTATAAACTCTGCTTCGGTCCCTATCATCCTGACGACGAACTTCGGCTTCCCAATTTTTCTTCCTTCTCCATTCTTCTTCGGTTCCTCAGGGCAGATGGCGGCTTGAAGTCCGTCTCAACCCGCATTTTGCTTTTGTTAATTGTTCAAGGTCCTCAAAAAGTCCATGACCTCCCATAGTACCCGATAAAAAAAGTAGAACTTTAGCGACAGAAAATGAACTCAAATAATGCATATGTAAGTGTGCGTGACCCTAGAGAAGTGTGTAATGTGTCTTAGGCGACCTAAAAGACTTCACAAACCAGATTGAGAAGCAACTACAGTGGAAGTCAGGCTAACTCTAGACGCAGCATGTCTAGGGTGAGAAGACAATCCCTTGAACTCAAAATCGTCTCCTATGAGTTCACCAATGTCCATGTAAACATTTCTCAAGTCCCTAAACATCTATTTCCTTAGGTGGAGAACCGTGAGGTCATTCGGCGGTTGGAAAAGCATCTTTAGCAATAATCTCCTAGAAAGGCAAGTTCGAGAAAATGAGACTCATTCTCGTGGTTTCGTCACATGATTCAGAATTTCCATTATTGGAACTTGCATCAAATTCCTCATCGGTGGAGGTGAAATCATAGCTACTCCTGCTCTCAATTTCACCTTCCTCCTTTTCTGTGAACACCACGACCATGCCTTCTTGCTGTTTGAACTCCTCTTCCCCCTACTCCGGGGCCGAGGGAATCCTAATCGGGCTACTGGTCTCGGTCGTAATGCCTTTCCTTCATGAGTTTCCTTAGTTGATCCACTAGATGGACCCTCTCCTCCTGATGGGCCGCCCTCTTCAGAATCGTGTGATAAAGAATTGGAGCGTGTTTGAATCCTGGAATGGGTAGGGGATGGAACTTCAACGGTGACTGTAGATCTCCTGGGATGCAGCAACCCATACCGAAGCAAATTCTCATCTGTTAGCAAAGACTTGATCGATCTCTCTCTAGCACCTATGGCCTTCAGAGTATAGAAGATAGGATCAAGTGATGGATCTTTGTTTGGCCTTGGAATAACTGCAAGGGGTATTCAGTCTATTGAAATCTCACACCATCATATTAAATCTCAACAAGTAAAAGAGAAGACTTACCCCCTGTCGTCCAAAGACGATTAAATCCCTCAGGACACCTAAAGAAAAAATATTGGGTCTTGAACTGGGACAAGTTACTTTAAAGCTGCAACATGATTTTACAGTTTCTTTGAGCCTTAATAATCACAAGAGACAAACATTCACCTCTCTTTTTGAAAGAGAGGAAATATCTTGACTCATCAAAGCTTGGGAAATGATTGAATGTCTGCTAAACAAAACCCGAAGACAAGTCAAAATCGTGCATCCATTGGGGTGAATCTGAAATGGAGAAATTCCCAAATTCAGAAGAGTCTCTCTCAAGAAATGATTAAAGGGGTTCACTGCTCCATTCAAGCACATGTACCGATCGCAGGCGGTGTACACCAAAGGTGGCATGTTTGCAAACTCGTTTTTCAATGGAAGGCGTAGGTCATCATCTAGAATGCCATGCTGTAAACAAATGTTGTGTAGAACTTTAGCAGAAATTACGATGGAAGCTCTTTCCAAAGGGTTGAGTAAAATTTTAATGTTTGGAGGAGTTTGATATACAACCGGACCAACTGGAACAAATTAACCATATTCATTTGGTGGTGCCGAAGAAGTAGGCGCTGTTGGAACTGTTTGTGAAGGCATAAATGATGTCAATTCAACTTCCAAGAGTGTCCGACTTCTTCCGCTGGATTTACGTTGGGATGGCGGGTGCCTCGTTCTATATAATAGAACTTGTATCTAACGCGGTCAGGTAATTCTATTTATAACTAGAAGTCCCCCAATGCTAAACACATGAATTCCTAAAAAATATTGATTTATTCCAACTTATCGGATTCCAAGCATTGATTGGGGCAAGTGCAACGTGTTATATATATGGGATGGGTTCGGTGTCCTGAACACTAGGAATGCTCTATCTTATGTAGACTGTTCACTCACAAGAAAGAAAGAAAGAAGCTTTTCGTATCATTCATTAAAGTTATTACTCCTACACTTACCCATTACCGATCAACGATCGATAACAGATCCGTCGTTCGAAATGACACGGAAAGCTCTTCCTATACCAGGTACACCAACTGTGCAATGATAGGACCAATCCAAAGTGAGTAACTATAGAACAATGGGTCCGAATCGAGTAGAGAATTCTCAACATAAGTCGATTTTTGTTCTCTGAAAAGTGATAACAGCATGAGCTACATACAAGATGCTACCATAAGCAATTATCACCTCCTCAAAAAACCAAAATCAATCTGCAGAACGTCATGCCAAGATCGACGGTGTAACTCGGTGCAAGTTAATTCTCACTCTATGGATGAAGATAGCAAAACATGTCAAGCACCGAGGCAAAACCCTGGCTTCATACCGTGATGAATTCAAGACTCGATTTACTATCTTCTTCTATAAAGTCACAATTGGCTCAAATTTTCCACTACATCCGTCACCAACATAATTTCATCACACATCGCTAATACTATGCCAAAATCTACATCACCAACCTTAAGTCAGAAGGCAAATGTGGTCAATTTCAATTCGTTGGCGATCCAAGTTAAGCAAGATCGATCGCGATTCAGGCAGGTGATGTTTAAGGCGCTAGGGATTGGCTCGAGGTGATGTGAAGTTAAACGAGGTCGGTGGTGGAGAGCTTCCGTGGTGAACATTGACGACGACGGTGGCGTGAGCAAGCTTAAGATTTGGTCGCGTTTATCTCGGGTCATAGAAAGTTTAGCTTGGTTCGCAAGGAAAGTGTGAAATGATGAAGGATCGGCTCGAACAAAGTTAAAAAGGAAATTGAATGGAAAAAATTTGCTAAGTCCTTGGATCGCTAGCGATCCATCGAGTTGCAATCGATTTTCTCCGAACTCGCCAAGTATGATCTAAGTGTTGTTTGCAAGCATTTGCAAAGTTGTGTGGTTGAAATTGATTTATTATTACGAGCAACGACGGTTCACATTGAAAACTCAATAGACGGTTGAATTGCCAAAACTAAATTCACATGATAGCCTCAACACGATCAATTAAACTTCACGAAATGGGAACTCAAAAGCAAATGTTAACCGGGTTTTTAACCCATAGAACTCAACGGGAGCTAGAACATCCACGTCAAGTCAAAAAAACTCAAGAATCAACCAAAAGGACCAAAAGATGAAGCTAAGAGAGACCCAGGAGAAAAGATGCAAAAATAGGCTAAGGGGATGGGTCGCTAGCGATCCATCACCTATGGATCGCTACCGATCCATAAGGATTGCCCATGAATCCTCCAAACTTCTTGCACCATGAACCAATATCTTTTCTAGGGATGTATGCCAAGTTTCATGACATTCCAAGCAAGCTAGTTCGAGAAGTGAGCATTCATCTTATTCCAGTGATAATTCAATGCAACCTGAATATGAATCACCATCAAAACAAGGCAACTCATTATGAAATTACATGGAGAGCATCTACATAAGGCAAGGAGCGCGATCCAAGTGAAACGATCCAAAAATACTTTAACTACATGGATCACTAGCGATCCATGCCCTATGGGTCACTAGTGATCCATGAGTTAGATCGGTTCGCTGTGAGTTTTTTGGAGTGTCTTTGTATCGTCGAGTGCAGGCTTCTGGAAGAGGAGGGAGCAAAAATACTCAAAGTAATTGGATCATTAGTGATCCATCAGTTTAGCTCAGGTCATCTTCAAACTTTCTGAGCTTCTTCATATCATCAAGTGTAGGCTTCTAGCAAAGCGTCCTAGCCCAATATCTCTCCAACCCCTATAAATACAGCCCCACTTGCAACATAAACATGATCTTTTGGACTGGCTGTTGGAACTCTACAGAGATTATTCTTCACTCTTCTCCTCCCACACAATAGTCATCCAGAGGTTCACTGTGATTCTCCAGTGAACTCTTGCACTTGTGACTTGATCTAACATAGAAGATTCAATCATATTGTAATCTGATTCAGCTTGTAACAATAGTCAGTTAATAGAAAGTTATAGAGTGGATGTAGGCTTCATTAACAGCCGAACCACTATAAAAATTTCTTGTCTTTTTACTATTTCGGCTCCTTTTACATTTATTTTCTATATTATTATTTTGTAAGAACATGACTAGTGCCTTCACACTCAATCCAGGGTATTGATCCGTTTTTTGGGTTAACAATATCCAAATTTATTCAATTTGAAAACAATTTGTTAATTTTTCTAGTCATTTGAATGTGAGTGTCTGTATAAACTCAACAATTATAATATTTGATATATATATATATATATATATGTATATGTATGTATGTATGTGTGAGTGTATGGGCAAGGATTGGCTACACCTTAATTTTACTACACCTCAAATCCCTTCGATTTGAGCAACATGTTTCGAATCAAATAATATACATTCTCTCTCCCGAAGTGACAAGAGAGAGAAAGTACATTATTTAATTCAGTAAATATGGTTGAAATCAAGGGGAATTTGAGGTTTAGCAAAAGTGAGCTGTAGCCAATCGTAGCCCCCCCCCCCCCACACACACACACACATATATATATATATATATATGTGTGTGTGTGTGTGTGTATTCACATTATAGGGATTTATAACTATATACACGTACATATTAATATCTGATACTATATGCATCTATATTTGGTATTTAATATAAATGCATATTACAAGGAAATATATCATACATATAATGTAAATTATTATTTTTCAGTTTAATTAATATTATTTATATGATTATACTTTACTCATATATTTGTACATTTATATTATTTAATTTAATATGATCAATACACATGCACATACATAAATACATATATACACATATTTTAAATAAGGTAATATATATTACATATAAGATATACTGAGATCAAAATCTAGTTAATAAATTATGTAATATATATTTTGACTATATTATTTTCCATTTAAACCATATTTGACTAATTACAAATCGACTATTATAGTAGATTTTATTAATAGGAAACCATTTAATTTAAATTTTAAGCAGTAATATTATTTAAGTATGTATCTGTGTTTTAAACATATTTATATGCATATATAAATCAGGTGTCATATATTTATATACATAATTTTTATGTTTTAAATATTTCCCTCTATATATAAATCAACTGTCAAAATATATTAATATATATATATATCTATGTTTTAAATGTATACATATTTATATAATTGTATTCACATAAGTTAAAATATATGTATATATATTATTTTAGTTCTTAAAATATTATATATTTTAATATAATTTATGCAAAAATATATATACCATTATATATATATATATATTGAATAAGGGATTTTCAAAAAAAATATTGAATAAGGTTCTAGCTTCTTTATTAGCATAAACGAAAGCAAAATATATACAAGGAGTCCAAAATTCACACCACCTAATTTTGTGATATATACAAGTTTCAGCCTAATAAAACCCAATCCAATACACTATCCATCAGCCTATGTTACATTCCTTAAAGTAAACAGCAACATCACTTGTAAGCTCACTTCATTTATTACATCTCGAACTTTCCTTTTCTACCTCGAAACCTCCACTAATGGCGGTTTAGATCTTCGATGCTAAAAATTTCCAACTTCAACTTTAGGCTATTAGATCGACTTTCTACATCTACTCCCTCTATCTTCCACCTCACCATCCACCGATTTGCACCATAATTCGACCGACATCATTTTTGCCTCCTCCCAATTACTCACTTAACTGTCCAAAAATTGTCTAAACTTCAAATAGTCATATCTCCTAAAAAGTAAGTCCAAAAAGCGATTATGACCACTCTACGAAAAGAGAAACCATTATTTCTTCCTAATCCAAGTGGTCTCGACTACAAGTTCGACACCTATCAAAAGTTATTGGACTTTAGGGTCAAAATCGACTTATAAAATATCTAAGAGTCAAAACTGTCATTGCCTAACATCTCCCAAAGTTATAGTCATATGACCTAATATGAATTTAAAAATAATATTTTACGATCCTCCAATGCAAAAAATACGGGTCGTTGCAAGACGGTTATATAATCATTTTTAACTCCATGTTACTTAACTTCTAAAAATCATGACATATATAACACGTTTCCTCATGTATTATACTCTATTATACCCTAAGAGTATACATACAAAACACTCTGTTAAATTTACTAAATTTAAATCACTTTTAAATTGTAAACTTTTATTAAAAACTTCTCTTTTAAATGCATGGTTTTTAAACTCGTTAATCTTGTTAAATATATCATTACCTTCATTTACTTAACTAAAGGTCCATATTCAAGTATATTATATTACCATATATATTAACGTATAGTTAAGGACACTTTAACAGGCTTAACAACAAGGGTACAAGTGAACAACTCACTTTTTAAATGTCATTTTATTTTAAACAAGGTAAGATGTCATGTGAATATATAAATTCACTTCAATTCAACTATATTATAATATAATGTGTACATATCATAGACACGTATAAAAAGTAGTATATGGTGTGGTATATGAGTAAACTCACTTGTTATCAAAGCTAGCTCTTTAAGATCACTCTTTTCTTCTTCTTGCGCCAAAGTTCAAACCAAACTACTTCGTGCTTATTTACCCACATCCATTCTTTTTCTCTCTTCACTTTATAACTTGTTTTCTCCTTTAAAAACACACTCTAGTGCTTTGAAATGAAATGTATGTAATATATATATATATATATATGTGTGTGTGTGTGTGTGTGTGTGTGTGAGAGAGAGAGAGAGAGAGAGAGGGAGAGAGTTTCGGTTGATTTGGAGATGTTAGTGTTTGATTTTAATTTTGGTATTAAGAAGTTTTTGAAGAGATAAGAAATGTGGGCTAGTCTGATTTAGGGAATTTGTGGTGCATGTGTATATATAAAATGGTAAAAAAACTAAGGTTAAGAGATTTGTTATCCCTTTTCCCCCTTGTCCCCATATTGTCTTGTCCCCTTGCCCTTTCTCTTCATCCTTTACCATCACCGATGTCTTCTTTCTTGTCTTCACCAAAATATCACATCCACATCGCTAACCACTTTTATATTCATTTTAAACAAATGAACATGTTAATGTTGCACACTAATCAAATATGTGTATTCATTAACCATTAACAACTTTTACCATACTTAACTTGATTATCAATATCATTTGGTCACATTATCCACTATAATCTTGTTTATTTATTGTTGCCTAAATAATTAGCACAACACCCTAATTCAATCGAACATGAATTAAACAAATGTTGAAATCTAATAAATTATAGGAGGAAAGAACAAGACACAAGATTTTATAGTGATTCGGAAAAATATCTAGCCTTTGTCCACTTAATTGTTTTTATTGATGAATTCTCTCCGGATTACGCATTTTACAATCTGCCTCCAGTTACGATAGTTAGATCTCAGTCTTGCTCAAAGTCTGTTGAGGTAGAAGAAGAAGAGTTTGATCCTCTTTCTAGTTGATGAAGCCTTGCTATTTATAGATGGATTCCAGCATGAAAATAACCGTATCAGGATTGAAAGGGAAAATATCTTCAGATTTGAAGTTCTAGCATGAAGAACAAGTCAATATGCACGATTCCCAAGATAATCAAATCAATCGATACCGGCCAAAAACAATCGGTACCAACCGGTTTTGATGATCCCAAAACTCTAGCTTTCTTCATGGTTGAGGTCTTTATTCCTAAGGCACACAAATCAAGGCAACCAAAATCGATCTGTATCGACCATAACCTATTGGTACCGACTAATTGTACTTGGCCCAATCTTAGCCAAATTTGCAGGATTCCTTCTTGTTGTCAACCTTAGGGTTTCCAAGCTTCTCAATCCACTCCTTTATCATTATATGGTCTAGTTTCTCTAGTCTAAGTCTGCTATGAGACTATAAAATTTGCTAGAAACACTTGTGTTGGAACCTGCCTTCTTTGATTTTAATGCGACAACTATATATTTCAACCTATATACTATGATGTCAAATATTCTTGCAGGAATCTACAAAGAGAAGCTATTATCATATCATCAACAAAGATCAGGTTCTCAAATTTTATTATTTCTAAGTTAAATATTCTTGTACAATCTCTGATATGATGATAAAACACACACACACACAAATATACTTTTGAAAATCATGTTTTAAAATAATAAATATCTTTAATTATTTAAAGATATAAAAAGGTATTTTCAAAATTATATAATATCTTAAGTTCAGAAGTGCTAAAACAAAGGAAGGAACAAAACAGTACAGGTTTAGAAGTCTGTAGTTTTATCTAGCCGTCTGACATCAATGTCAGACGTCTAAAGACAAAATAACAAACGTATGAACCCTCAGTATAAAGTACTTCTATTTCTATATGAAATAGACGTCTGTCAATTTAATAACAGACGTCTGTCATCATAGACAGACGTCTGAATTAAATGACAGACATCTGAAATGACTGATTTTTGTTTCTTCTATTTTTTGTATTTTTAACCTTAGTCAGACATCTGTCACTTTTCTCTCAAACATCTGAACTTGACGAACTGAAGCATCTCTTCATGAAATATGAAATTCTGAAGAGTTGTCTTCTTCATCAAGAGTTGCACTTCTTCTAATGGTTACAACTATTAAATTAAAACTATTCAATACTATAAATAGAGATGAAAATCCACTATTTCAATAACTAATTCTTTCTATCTATTCTGATCTTATATTGTTATAATATCAAGTGATTTTCAACTCTCTACTTCCTATCTTTGCACATTCAAATCATCATATCAAGAAGATTATAGGAAGGGTGTACTACATTGACTATATACGTGTTACTCAAGAACACACAAGTCAAGAAACAATTTATTAATTGTATTTGAAGTCCTATTCGGTTGCTTAGGCAGAAAAGTCCTGTTCGGTTGCTCAGGCGGTGTAATACCTGTTCCTTCGGGTTAAGTGAGGATTATTCGAGGAATTCCAGAAGGAGTCTGGGACTGGACGTAGAACAGGAAGTTTGAACCAGTATAAAAATCCCTGGTGTCATTTTTATTACTGCTATTTACTATTTTTTATAATTCCGCATTTGCTAGACTAGTCTTACTATATATTATCGATCCATATACACTTTCATTTGGTATCAGAGCAAGGTCATCACATAACTATAACACAGTTATCTTATTTTTTTAGTAATATGGACAATAACACTAACAACAGTTTTACTGAGGGACAAGCCACTACACGACCACCATTGTTTAACGGATTAAATTATAGTTATTGGTCAACTAGAATGAGAATTTTTATGCAAGCTAGTGGATTTGAAACCTGGAATATCATTCAAACTGAATATACTATTCCTACTACAGAGTATGCTGCTTGGTCTAATACACAAAAACTAGATGCTACTGCAAACGCAAAAGCAATGAACATGTTATTTTGCGCTTTAGATAAAAATGAATTCAATCGAGTCAGTATTTGTAAAACTGGATATGAAATTTGGAATACACTTAAGGTTACACACGAAGGAACGAATAAAGTAAAACAAAGCAAGATTTCTATGCTTAAAAACCAATTTCAAAATTTTAGAATGAAACAAGGAGAAATATTAGTGAAATGTACTCTAGATTCCAGGATATCTATCATTCACTATTAGCTTTAGAAGTTACTTTTACTGAACCTGATATTGTTTCAAAAATCCTTAACTCTTTAACTGATGAATGGGAACGAAAAGTCTTAGCTATCGAGGAAGCTAATGATATTTCAACCATAAAAACAGAAGAATTAATAGGTAATCTAATGTCCTATGAAGTAAACTTACAGGCAAGACGAGCACAAGCACAGGACAAGAAAACTATTGCTTTTCAAGCAGAAAAAGAAGACTCTGAATCAGAAGACGATATGGCATTTATAGCTAAGAATTTCAAAAAGTTTTTGAAATTCAAAAAGGGTAATAAATTTGGAAATAACAAGGGTTTTAATAAGCCATCAAGCTCATCTCTTGAATGCTACAAATGTCACAAGAAGGGCCACAGAAAGAAAGATTGTCCTGATCAGAAGAAAGAAAATAATCTCAAAAAGGACAAATATAAAAAGAAGCAAGCCTTCTCAGTTACATGGGATGATACAGAATCTTCTTCGTCGGACAGTGATAATGACAGTGATTCAGAACAAGCCAACGTTTGTTTTATGGCAACAAATGATGATGTAAGTGATCTAACTTTTGACGATTTAATAGAAATAAACTCTGAATTATTAGATAAACTTAGAATCCTAAAGAGTAAATATAAAGATGCTTTAGGAAAATTAAATAGATTTGAAATAGAAACTGACATGTTAAAAGATGAAAAGAAATATTAGAGGAAGAGTTAGTAAAATCTCAAGAATCTTATGTTAATATAACATCTCAATTCACTGATTTAAGTAGTGAAATGGAAAGACAAAAATATGAGAATATTAAATTAGCAAAAGATAATTATGATTTAAACTCTAAAATTGAAACACTTGATATAGAAGTATCACATCTTAAAACAAATCTGGAAAATATTTCTAAAAATGTTTCTAAATTTAACAGTGGAAGAGAGTGTCTCTCTAAAATAATTGAGAATTCTCAAACCTGTTCAAATAAAAAGGGGTTAGGATATAAAAAACCAATACAAAAGCATTCTAAAAATAATGGTTCTTTATATACTAATTTTAAGAAAAAGGAATCTATATCTGCTCAAAAATCTTCTTCAAAAATTGGTCATTCAAAATCAATTATGATTTGGGTTCCAAAGACTAATAATAATTTGATTAGGAATAACTACATTAAATCATTCATTAATTCTGTACATAAGAATGAAAATTTTATTTTTAAAGGGAACTCTAAACCCAACTGGGTTTGGCTTCCTAAGATTTAACCCTTAGGACCCTAACAGAGGAAGTGGGTACCAATAGAATTTCAATATTTTTTGCAGGTACCGATTAAGAAAAGAGGAAAATGGATTCTAGACAGTGGTTGCTCAAAACACATGACAAGCGACAAAAATATGTTAACTAACATTATCTACTCAGATGGAGGATCTGTCACTTTTGGAGATAATTCCAAAGGTTACATCATCGGCAAAGGTGATGTGAGCAATGACGGTACATCTAATTTACCTCTTATTACAAATGTTTTATTAGTTAAAAATTTAAAACACAACTTACTAAGTATTGGTCAATTATGTGATAAAGGTTTTAACATAGTATTTTCTGAAAATAAATGCAACATTTTTTATCATAACAAAAATCTTATTTTCGAAGGAGTTAGAGATCGTAATATTTATATTCTGGATATGAAAATAAATCATAATACAAATATGTGCTTATTAGTCAAAGAAAATGATCCATGGCTATGGCATAAAAGATTTTGTCATATAAATTTCAAAGCTATTAATAAATTATCCAAAAACAATTTAGTAAAAGGTTTACCTAAAATGAATTTTCAGGTAAATAGCATTTGTGATGCTTGTCAACTAGGAAAGTTAACTAAATCTTCTTTTAAATCTAAGAAAATCATCTCAACTTTACAACCTCTTGAGTTGTTACATCTAGACTTATTTGGACCAACTCAAACTCAATCTATTAATCACAATAGATATGTTTTTGTAATAGTTGATGACTTCTCTAGATATACATGGACCTTATTTATGAAAAACAAAAGTGATACATTTGAAAATTTCAAAATCTTTGCTAAACGTATTCAAAATATTAAAAATCTAAAAATTAAAAACATTAGAAGTGATCATGGAGGTGAATTTGAAAATGAAATGTTTGAGAAATTTTGTAATAAGAAAGGAATATTTCATAACTTTTCATTTCCAAGAACGCCTCAACAAAATGGAGTTGTTGAACGTAAAAATAGAACACTTCAAGAATGTGCTAGGACTTTATTGAATGGAACCACTCTTCCAAAACAATTTTGGGCAGAAGCCGTTGCTACTGCTTGTTATGTCCTAAATCGTGTCTCTATTCGATCTTTAACTAAACACACTCCATATGAACTTTTCAACGGTAGAAAACTTAATATTTCTTACTTTATAGTTTTTGGTTCGAAATGTTTTGCTTTAAATACGAAAGATCAACTAGGAAAATTTGATCCAAAATCAGATGAATGTATATTCATCGGATATTCAGAATGTATCAAAGCATATAGAATCTATAATAAAAGAACTAAAATAATTGAAGAAACACTTTTGTAAAATTGAGACGAGAACTTGGAATCATCTCATTCAAAAATTTATGAAGTTTACTTCAACTCATTTCTGTTTTTATTTAAAGGTTAATATAAACTTGGGTTTTATCCTCACATTTTTCTTCTGGTTAAAATTAAATTATTCTACATTTAATCTTAACTATTCATTGTTTAGCCTTCAGTTTTATATATAAATTCTTTCATTCAGAAGAAAACTTTCATTCAGCTTATTTCAAATAAAAAGGTGAAAGAAGAAAATCAATTATGTTATTTAATTTTGCATTATTCATATATACCATGGCCGGTTCATCTTCAGATGAGCCTTCCTATTCATCTGGATATTCTTCAATTGACTTTGAAACACCTAGTTCTGGGTCTTCCGAACTTCCAACTCCAACTCTAGCCTATATTTCGATATGTCCACCACAAAGTCATCATATGGGATATACGCCAGAAAATAAACGCACGCGAAGAAATTTATTTCCATCTCCAACTACTAAAGAAAAGATAGATGACTTACATCACTATCAGAGGGAAACACTTAATCTTCAGCGTGAAATGTATTTTGAGCAAAAGAGTCATGGTAGAAGACTTAGTTTCCTTGAACGTTGTGCTGCAAAAATATGTGGTTCATCTCCGATCAACACAAATGCACATATTCATTCACCTCAACGTCCTCATGTTTCTCTAAATTCGTGGGATCGTCAGCCTCAATGGTCTCCCATTAAACCGTTTGATGAACACAATCAACTCGAATTATCCAAAGGGAAGTCTCCGAAGTCTCCAAAAACTTCGAAGACTCCTAAGTAAATAATATATATATATATATGACATGATTGTATGTTCATTTGGTTACTCATTTTTGCTTTGTATTATTTTCAAAATAAATAAATATATGAATATTTTCTTTTATCATTAAACAGAGTAAAAACACTAAACAGCAGACATACAGACGTCTAGACATTTACACAGACGTCTGTAAAACACCTACTTTATATTTATTTCAGACACACAGACGTCTGGAGCATTATCACAGACGTCTAATTTCAGTGTAAAAAGTTTCAAATTCTCTGTTCCTGGATTAGCCTTCTGAATTTTTTGTCACAGACGTCTGTCTTTGAATATAGACATCTAAACAGTAAAATTCAACCGTCTGATTTTAGTTCCAAAAATTAGAAATTCTCTGTTATCAAATTAGCCGTTTGTGTAAAAATAACAGACGTCTATTCTCAAAAATAGACGTCTAACATAAAATATTCAGACGTCTGATCTCAGTTCAAAATGTTTTTAGTTCTCTGTTTCTTTTTAAAAGCATCTGAGCCGTCTGTCACTAATTTTTAGACGTCTGTCCTTCATTTTAGCCGTCTATTCTAAACATTTAGATGTCTAAACTCCTCTTAATTGTTCATTGATTCTCTTATCTACAGGACTTCAGACGTCTGTATTTTTTTAGACGTCTGAAACCCTATTAGACAGAAAACCCTATAATTCAAACCAACGACCTCCTTTCTTCAACACGACTATTCATTCAATCTTCTCTCAAAATCGAAATTCAAAACCCTAGCCTTCTTCAAAAACAATGGCGCCCAAATCAAAAACCAAGAAACAAAAAGGGGATTCTTTTCAAAAAGCTCCTCATATTCTCCCTACAGAAGATCAAATTGCGCTTGGCTCTACCATGAACCCCGAAGTATGGCTCGTTACAAACATCTATCTTCTCTGCCTTCATTTCACGGTATTTTCCATGACCTTGATCATTTTCCTGCTTACAAAATTAAGTTCTTTACTGATAGATCTCAGATCAATGGTCTTATTGATTTCAAAGACAATCAAGTGAACATATGTAGACTTAGTGTCCTATTATTTCTTGCAAATGTCAACAATCCCAAAATTAGGCTTCATAGAGATAAAGGAACGCTTTGGACAAGCGTATTTGGAAATATTCTACAAATAACTCCGGCTGACATTGGACGAATTTTAAAATGTAGCACGGATGGGGTCGATTTAGATGATTTTAAGTTAGAAGGTGAGGATCTTAAACACATAGAATATCATCTTTTTGAACCAGGACAGTCCACAGATAGATCAAATCATCTTCGTCCCCAACCTTGATTGTTGCCTAGAATGCTAATAAAAACAATATTTCCCCGGCAAGGAAGCCACGAGATCATTTATGATGATGAAGATAAGGCGCTTCAAGCAATATTATCAAATTTACAAATCAATTGGGCACAATATTTTTACGATGCATTTCGTACTTATCACGACTCGAAGAAGCGATCAATTGACTATGCCCCTTACATTACTCGTATACTAACTAACTTGTCTATTGAAAGTCCGGCAATTGAGTTTGAAAAGATTAAGGTATCCAATATTCGCTTTTTTAGTTTGATGGGATTACCGGAATCTCCTACGACGTATCCAACATATCCTGATTATAAAGCGGAACAACTAGCTTTAGAAAAAGAAAAAGGAAAAACTAAAGTAGGCAGTTCCGGACACGATGGAGATGAAGGAGATACTGAAAATAAAGGGGATGATAGAGATGAAGGGGAAGATGAAGAAGGAGAAGACGAAGCTATCGAGCAAACTTTTATCCAAAGTTCAATCCCGGAAAATTACGAGATTGAACAAATTTCTAGAACTTCACGCACGTATACAAAAAATGAAAAGCTCAAGTCCGACATCACCATCTCTAAAAATCAAAAGAAACTCTCTCAACAAATTGCACAAGGCTTTTCTTCCATCAATTCTAGATTCGATCATCTAGATGCCAAAGTCGAAGAGAATGCACGAGAGATGAAGAATGTCAAAACAATTCTTCGTCGATTGTGGAAAAATTCTCATGGATCTTCTCCTCCTCCCTCTCCAACTTGGGGAGACTGCTGAAAGAAGATGATTTCTTTTGGTTTGTCCTTTGGTCCAAAAACTTCAGGTTCATAAAATTCTGTAATTTTTTTGTGGCTTTTTAAAACTTATGTGTTGTTGTTTGTATAATTTACTATGTCTCTCTGAAACATTTGGTTCACTGTGTTTTGGTTAAACTAATGCTCTGTCCTGAAAAATTGATTTGTTTTTATCATCTTGGTACACAGTTGGTTGATCAACTATGTATTGTCTACATTTCTTATCTATTTTGTGATATTCATGTTCTAACATTTTTTTTACACTCCTGTTACATTCAGTTTTAATACATATATTTTTCTTATTCACAGTTTTGTCACCCTTTAGTACAAACTTTTAATGTGTATTACTACCTCTTTATATCTCACACCCCCTACAAATCTTTTTGTTAATGATAAACGGGGAGAAATAATAACATTTCTGCTATATAAACTGGTCATATTGACAGGGGGAGCAAAATGTATGGTTATACTAACCGTTGAATTATATAGTTGTCATCATCAAAAAGGGGGAGAATGTTGGAACCTGCCTTCTTTGATTTTAATGCGACAACTATATATTTCAACCTATATACTATGATGTCAAATATTCTTGCAGGAATCTATAAAGAGAAGCTATTATCATATCATCAACAAAGATCAAGTTCTCAAATTTTATTATTTCTAAGTTAAATATTCTTGTACAATCTCTAATATGATGATAAAATACACACACACAAATATACTTTTGAAAATCATGTTTTAAAATAATAAATATCTTTAATTATTTAAAGATATAAAAAGGTATTTTCAAAATTATATAATATCTCAAGTTCAGAAGTGCTAAAACAAAGGAAGGAACAAAACAATACAGGTTTAGACGTCTGTAGTTTTATCTAGCCGTCTGACATCAATGTCAGACGTCTAAAGATAAAATAACAGACGTCTGAACCCTCAGTATAAAGTACTTCTATTTCTATATGAAATAGACGTCTGTCAATTTAATAGCAGACGTCTGTCATCATAGACAGACGTTTGAATTAAATGACAGACGTTTGAATTAAATGACAGACGTCTGAAATGACTGATTTTTGTTTCTTCTATTTTTTGTATTTTTAACCTTAGTCAGACATCTGTCACTTTTCTCTCAGACATCTGAACTTGACAAACTGAAGCATCTCTTCATGAAATATCAAATTCTGAAGAGTTGTCTTCTTCATCAAGAGTTGCACTTCTTCTAATGGTTGCAACTATTAAATTAAAACTATTCAATAGTATAAATAGAGATGAAAATCCACTATTTCAATAACCAATTCTTTCTATCTATTCTGATCTTATATTGTTATAATATCAAGTGATTTTCAACTCTCTACTTCCTATCTTTGCACATTCAAATCATCATATCAAGAAGATTATAGGAAGGGTGTACTACATTGACTATATATGTGTTACTCAAGAACACACAAGTCAAGAAACAATTTATTAATTGTATTTGAAGTCTTATTCGATTGCTTAGGCAGAAAAGTCCTGTTCGGTTGCTCTGGCGGTGTAATACATGTTCCTCCGGATTAAGTGAGGATTATTCGAGGAATTCTAGAAGGAGTCTGGGACTGGACGTAGAACGGGAAGTTCGAACCAGTATAAAAATCCCTGGTGTCATTTTTATTACTGCTATTTACTATTTTTTATAATTCCGCATTTGCTAGACTAGTCTTACTATATATTATCGATCCATATACACTTTCAACTTGCCCTCCAAAGTATGCTTTTTTGAATACAAAATGTGCTTTTCTCAAGAATATGTATCGAAACTGGCAAATAGTCATCAGTTGTGCTCTTTGGCTATATACTAGACCAATCGTGGCAAATCATCTAATTCTTTCGGATTTACTTGCAAATCAAAGGTCGTTCTAGGCCCGTCAATGCTAAGGACTCAAATCCTTCCCTAGATATCAATCATAAATCATTATCATCCTGCGTTCTCTAGTGATCAAACTATCATAAATACATCACATATCATGCTATCATGTAGCATAAATCAAGGTAAAGTATTGTCCCTAATTGGAGAATCACTTGTAAATCGTCAAGTATCTCCAAGCATTCCACTGTACGAAAGTCCATCTGGATCGAGGCAATAATATTCACCAATCATTCTGTAATCAAAATTAAATCTTTGGGAATCAAAAGGTGTTCATACCTAGGGGTTAAGTTTTATTCTCTTTGGATTAGCTAGGTGTAAATCAGTATTGATCCCATCCACTCGCTCTTCGATGAGAGGACTCAATGTTCAAGGCAAGTCCATCTGCTCACTCTCAAGTAAGGGTACTTGTTATCCTATATGGATCCATCCACTGACTCTCTGGCGAACAAACCTATATTTCCAAGTTCGTCACCCCATCTCTTCGGTTAAGTGGAACCATAATTTATCAAGTTATATATCAAATACAAGGGATAACCAGGCTCAAATAACATCCTATAGCAATGTTAACGTCAATGATTATATTCAATTAATTTCATAGCTAAATATCAATCAATTATTCATTCATAGAGTTCAAATCAAAATGCATCAATCAGTAATTTAAAAAAAAATCCCAATCAAGGATTACTCTCGGGGTTTAACCTGGAGCATGCCTATAAGACTGATCGAGGTCACATACATGTGTAAGTAACCCACTAGCAATCCTTTATAGTTTATTCAAAGCAGAAAAAATGCAGAAAATAAACCTAATTCAAATACATTCCGATCATGGGATTACCATGCGTGACCTAGATCCTCGGCCACAACCGGGCACTGTAATAACTCGCACCTCCAGAAATATCAATTCAAGCCCAAAAGTGGCTTCTGAATCATCATTATTCCAAGGAGTACGAATCGTTAGGTTTTAAATGTTTTTCATGATATAGAGACAATTATAACTTTACACAATTCTACACTTTCAGATCTCACAGCGGAAGGAAGTAAAATATAAATACAGAATATAATCCAATTAACCCAATCTCAAAATAAATGTGGTCGATATGATAAACGACAGGTAATGTCTCTAAATTCCAATACAATATAAGTGTGATAAAGGTAAAGTCTCCCAATATACTATAATAATAGTCTGACTAAAGATACAATATGGTACATAGAGAAGGGTTGCAAATCTCCAACGTCATGTCGCCATCTCCATGCACCTTGACCAAATCATCTCACTTGCTACCTTGTCCTCCTATAATAGGTAATAAGGGGGAGAAATTGTAGGGATCATACAAAGTCTTGTGAATGAATTATATCACTGGTGGTATGGTGTAAACAAGTGATTGAAGTTCAGTTATTTCATACACCTAGGATGTTCCTTAGTTATATATATATATATCTTTATATATATATATATAATAAGGAGCCTAGTTGTTTTACATTATAAGTTGACTATTCTAGATGTCCAATTATAGTTATAAAATTTTTACTCATAGGAAAAGCATATTAAAATAGAGTAATTCCTAGAGGCATCTCTAGTGTATAGTCCCAATGGTAGACCATCTAACTATACATCAACCAACATCTTTAGTAGTAGTTGCTTGGGTTACTCCTATCTAAATACACACCTAAAGCTTGGCCCATTCATGAAATCACTGTTCAATAGTTCTTTCCATCTATACAATGGTGCTCCTAACCGAATATACATCCAATGCCCACCAAGTTCATTGAATCATAGTCCGATGGTTTTTGCCATCTTGCATTGATGTACTAAGTGGAGTATGCATTTAATTCCTAGCCCATTCATTGGATCATTGTCCAATTGTTCTTGCCATCTTGCATTGGTGCATCTCATCGCTCTGCTTCCTAAGTTCTATATCATTACATAAGTAGCAATCAAGAGCTGATCCTCCCTTCATCTAGGATCCACTAATCATTTTCTAACGAACGTCTTTGTCCACTCTTTCCAGCTTTCACCAATCTGTGGCTTGGACCGGCTATGAATGACAAGAACTTCTAATTGTGGTATAATTGCTCACTATGTTGACTGTCACGTTCCAACTTCATAAAGCAAGAACCTAGGACTTTACCCAAAGGCGGTTTTCCAGCTTGTTGCCCGACCTCATTCAGTTGCATGCACTCTCGAGTAACTAAGAAGAGGAAACAAGTTTCCCTGATCCTTCCTACTTGGCATGTTCCAAATCCAGGTTTAACCTGGGCCTACTATAGTAATTCAGACATCTGAAAATACAATTTAGACGTCTAGTTGCCTTATGCAAATGCCCAAAAAAACATTCTCGGGCATTTAGACGTCTGACTGCATTATCTGACATCTAACTTAATATTTTAATGCTAAAAATGTATTTAGACGTCTGAAATATGTCGAATTTCAACTTAAAACTCTTGTGTTATGATTTTATGAAATCTAGACATCTGAAAACAATTTTTGACGTTTGAATGAATTTTTAGACATCTAGTCTGTTTTTCATATTTTATAACTTGTTTGTTTTAGTTATTTTTATTCATCTTTTCATGATTTCGCATACATGTTTAAGGACCTGTTTTCAACCAGATTTCTACGTATATTTTGTACCCAACTTCAAATGATTTATTCTAACATTTGTCAATGGATTTCAAGTCAACTATATATATTCAAGGGATTTTATACGTATGCTCAAATCACTATAACGTATATTTTAATGTAAATTAAATCAGATCTAAATAAATTCCAATGGATATGTTTGTTCATTTCTTTTTATTCAAAAATCATTTCAGATTAATCACATAAATCAGATCTAAAAGATTAAGGGTATTCTCCATAAAAATATTCTTTATTTATCAATCCAAACATGGTATACAATTTAGATCTATAAGATTAGAGACAGTTTTACTTTCATTTATCAATTCAAAAACTGGACCTGTCATTTCCTAGGGTTTTATAAATTATTTTAATTCATAATTTTAGAACAACAGGTAGGTTCAAGAAATGAAATCATATTTATGTTACTAAGAATGTATATAATTGAAAATCAATTACTTATTCCCAACATACTCATTTCGTAGATAGGAACCACTCACCTTTTTAGCTTTCCCTCTTCTCTTTTCTGTAGATCCTCCTCTAGCTTTGGTTTTTGATTCTTCTTTCTCTAACCCCTTTTCTATTTTAATTGATTTGCCTTTTATTTTGTTTTGAAATTTAGAATTTCTCTTAGAGACTAGAGTTTCTATATGAGAAGAGTGGAGGCTTATGCCTTTATTTATAGTTGAGAATCAGGGTTTCTAGTCCAATTTTTGAAATCAATAATTACGAAATATCACTAGCTATGTTTTTCACTATTTTCGCTCCATTTTATCTAGTTTAGAAAGTATATATGGTTTTTGACTGCAAACGACATTCCGAACGTAATGGAATAGGTCCTGAGATCTAATTCCAACTTTTGTAAAAATTTATTATTTTGTCCTTTTATGTGAATTACATTCTTGGCCTTATTCTTATTTTAATTTAATATTAAAATTTCTAGGGTGTTATAGGGATATTCTCCACAGTTGGTGGTCACTCATGCTACACCATCGTGATTTGTGCTACTGTTATCTAATTCCTCACGTACTGTTGAAATTGTTTACTCGTAACTTGTTCCTCCATTAAATCTCACATGTGTGTGTACTTGTTTGTTTCATGTCCATCCAGATCAAGGAAAGGACAATACTTCCTAGATTTTCTCTTCCACTATGTGGGCTCTCTCTTAGGAGGTTTCCTGTAGGGGATCTGCCTCTAGTATTAAGGTAAAACCTCTTTGGGATTTTAGTCAAATCAGTGCAAGAGGCAAACTTCAGTTCCCTCTTTGGACATTTTAAAGCTCCAAAATTATTATCGGGCTTCCTTTTTTCCTTTATCCTTTTCGGGTCCTGCCTTGGATGGTCCTCCATCCTCCACAACATTAGCTTCTCCATTTTCGATTTCTGCATCTTAAAAACGCAAATATCTTTCAGTTTGGTAGTAGAAATTTGCTAAATCCATTGACAAATCCCTTTCTAAAGCCTTTTTAAACTTCGTTTTATTAGCTACTCTGGCAACCACTGCCATTAGAACTATCAATGGGTCTAGTTTCTAAATTGCAGCGGCTACTACGTTAAATCCAGTCAAATAACTATACAAGGTTACATTTTCCATCTGCTTCTAATTCAAAAGCGTCATCGTATTTCTTAGTCAAACTATATAAACTCTAAACTGTCTTATAAAATTTTCCACTAGTTCGGTTCACGTGCTGATAGACCCATTATCCAGTTGGCCAAACCACTTAGTAGTCAAATCAGTCAAACTAATGGGAATCATCGTCATATCACTTCCTCGAAGCTCCCAACACTTCCATGTGTTGGATGTATCTCATCAAATGAACCGTATGATTAGTTCTTCCATTATATGCTCTAATGCATGTAACTTAAAGTCAGGTGGATTTCTAGCATATTCAATGGTTGAGGTGAAGGGGTTCTGATTCACATCTTCCAAATTTCAATCTAGAGCACCTTGGAGCACCCGTCTTATCAGTTCAGCTATTCTATTTTCTTGACTCGGTTGAAATCTCTAAGATTCTATAGGCCATTGATCCAAGGCTTCCAGACGCCCCATGTTCCTACAGGGACCCTCGAGTTCTAGCCCATTCAATTGCAAGTTTGCATTTTGATCTTGATTTTCAAGCTCGAAGCCATCCCTCGAGCGCGCTCTATCATGCTCAAGATCCACAATGACCCTGCCCCTTGTTCATGTTGGTTGGTACCAACCGATATGGATCGGTCGGTATCGAATAGTTAGGGTTCTTGAGGGTTGAGACCATCTTGTCCTATTTCATTTCCTTATGTATTTGCACTGTTTTTGGCTTTCTCCAATATTCATTTCCATCTACTTTGGCTACACTTTGCTGCTCCATCCATTGAAAGAATCCAATCATAATCTATTCTTGTTGAGCTAACAATCTTGCTCGCATGTTGGTCATCATTCCCTCCATCTCCTCTCTAGTCACATAGATTAAAGGTGTATGATACCTCCTAACTTCCCTTGCTTCAGTTGACTTCCTTCGGCTAATTCTTTACTTGTAGATAGCCTTATTATCTTTAACAAATCAGATCTTAAGTTCTTCTCAATGAAAGCACCAAAAACATTGCCCAAAAATTTGGAACAACACCCAATTCAATTAACTTCCTATTTGTGAAATAGAGAGGAAAGGTGAGTTATATAACTCTTCCTCCATTAGTTGATACTTCAAAAAGGTTTCCTGGAATGAAAAAAAATGATTCATGAAGGTTTAATTACTGAATCATTTCCCAATGGTATGCTCCCCAAATCCATTTATATTTTATATAATGAAGATCCAATTCTAGGTTATATTTCGAGGAAGATACGACGCAGTTTGATACAAACACTGCCGGGGGATAGAATAAAATAAAAATAAGGCAATATTATTCATTCAACCAGGGGACGTATAATTTATAGACTTCAGAACAAAGATTCGAACGATTAGATAGATTCTTTTTTAAAAAATCCCTTTCATCAAAGATACAATTTGAAGCAAAAAAAAACAAGAGTCTTTTTTTCTTCTAAGGAATAGATTAAAAATTAAAGTAAGGAGTAAGAAATATGAAAATAAGGGTTTTTGTTCGTAAAATTTGTGAAAAATGTCGACTAATTCGTAGGCGCGGACGAATTATAGTGATTTGTTCCAATCCGAGACATAAACAGAGACAAGGATAATCTTTCTAAAGTTTCTCAAAGAGTGGTTATGGTTATGTAAAAATAAAAGATTTGTTTTAACATAAAATGGATATCTCCATATCTTTTTATATATTTCTGATTCATATTTATGAGATGATAAAATATGGCAAAACCTATACAAAGAATTGGTTCGTGTAGGAATGGGCGTATTAATTTACATAAGAATGGACGTAGAATACCAAAAGGAGTTACTCATGTTCAAGCCAGTTTCAACAATACCATTGTAACTGTTATAGATGTACTAGGTCGAGTTGTTTCTTGGGCCTCCGTCGGTACTTCTGGATTCAAAGGCATAAGAAGGGGAAAACCCTATGCTGCGCAAGCAACCACTTTAGATGCTATTTGTACTGTAGTAGATCAAGGTATGCAACGAGTAGAAGTTATGATAAAAGGTCCTGGTCGAACATGAATTAAACAAATGTAAAGTCTAAGATATCAAAGAAAGAAAGAAAGAACAAAACACAAGATTTTATAGTGGTTCAATAAAATCTTCGGCCTATGTCCACATTATTATTTTTGTTGATGAATTCTCTCTGAATTGCACAATTTACAATCAATCTCTAATTAAGATAGTTAGGTCTTAGTTTTGCTCAAAGTCTCTTGAGGTAGAAGAAGAAGAGTTTAGTCCAATTTCTAGTTAATGAAAGCTTGCTATTTATAGACAGTTCCATCATGAAAATTTCCACACAAGATTTGAATGGATGAATATCTTCAGATCAGAAGTTCCAACATGAATAACAAGTTAACACATACAATAACAAAGACAATCAAATTGATCGATATCGACCAAACAAGTCAGTACTAACTGGTTTTGATAATCCTAAAACTCTAGCTTTCTTCATAATTGAGATCTCTGAGTCCTAAGGCATATAAATCGATCAATACTACCCAAAATAGATCGGTATAGACCGATTATACTTGGCTCAATCTTGTCCAAATTTGCAGAATTCCTTCGTGTTGTCAATATTGGCGATTTTCAAGTCAATCAATCCACTCCTTCATCACCTTATAGTCAAGCTTTCTGATCTGAGTTTGTTCAGAGACTTTGGAAATTTTTCCAAAACACTTATCTGTAAAAATATTCCACAATTTATTTTTTAACATTAATATCTTTCAAGTATGTAAGTATGAGTGATACAGAACTTGGGTTATTACATCCTTCTCCCCCTGAAGAAATTGTGCCCCATAATTTCAGTCGCATGTAAGAATGTATACATACTACTTAAGAGATCAATAAGAACCAAAATGCACACACACACACACACATATATATATATATATATATAAAGAGTTAGGTGTGTACCCTAGAGGCAATTATGTAATTTATTATGTAATCCTAATTCAGTAAACAATCTTGTTCGAAATAAAATATGTTTTGGTTTTGTTTTCTATTATATGTGTTTGTTATATTGTGATATAAGTAATGAATAATTAACATTAAACTTATATAAGTATATAATCCTTCAGAGTTGTGTTCATTTAGTTGCATTTATGAATAAGATTGTAATCATGATTATTGAGTCAATATTAATAATACACCAACTCCTTAAATGCTCCTAGTCGAGAAGTGTCGAGAGAAGGATATCCGTACATATGTTGGGACTAATGTACATAGCACTCTCCATACAATGGATGATGATTTACGCATGACTGTTGGGGGCACCAAAAGGTTACATACTTATGCTTGTTTGGAACAATCATAGAATGACACAACAAGAGTCTTTTATAGCTTATATAAATTAGTGAATAGAAGATCTCGGGGTAATGACTTAAAATAGTCTTCTGATTTGAGGGTACCGTCGAACTTAAGTATGTAGACTGTACTTTGATTATAGGAAACCACATGGCATAACAACTGTGTTATGGTCATAGTTAGGTACATGTTGAAACACTTGAACTGGCACACTACTCAAGAAAGGATTTGTCTCCTTTTTTATAGAAGGTCGGTATCATCGTAATTGGCAAGTCAAATTAAATTCACAGTCTTTGGCTATAGCAAAATGGTCAATTGATAAATTGAACAAATTAAACCAAGGATTTTGAAATTGTCCTATGCAACTAATAACGATATTAACAAAGTTTCTGACATTAGACCAAACTCTAGATATCAAAGTGATATAACGATGACAAAACGAAAACGTGTGCAAACTTATCGTTACCAGGTGAGCTTTTACTGGAGCAGAAACACAGTTTCACCCAAATGATCTGTAAGCATCGAACATTACCCTATATTGTACTTCAGTAAAGTCCTTGCATGCTCTAATATTTAAATTGTTTAAATATTTACTATAGATTGGGTTCATACCAGAGAGTCAACATAACCATGTTGTTGATTATTTCCAGATTCAACTAATGGTAAAAATAACTTTTAATTATTATAAATTAATAAAAATGTTATATTATTATTTTATAGATGTTTTAGTTATTTAATTAGAGCTAAAAATCAGACAGAACAGTGTATTAAAGTTATGGAATGGTTTGTTCGATAAATGAGCTGGAATTAATCAATTAATCAGAGATTCAACTAGGGGTCAGTGCATGTTGACCAAGCATGGAAACTTGCTTAGAGGCCAACCATATTAAGTGTTCTAAGGTGTTTCAAATATTTTAGACCAATTCTTGTGGATTTAGAGCAAAGAAGGAGAAACAGGTAGTGGTTCAAAGTTATAAATAGGATAGCCGTCCCATACCATTTTCTACACTTTTTCATTGACTCTCCCCCTAGGCTGGCCATACCTACACCACCATTCGTGAAACCAACAATTAGCTTTGCAAACTGAAGAAAACAAGGTGATGGCAGAGCATCATGAGGAAGTATTCAACAAACAATGAGCTAGATTCTCTTTTGGAATCTATCGATGAAGGTATATCTTAAACTTGTTTAGTTAAGTGACATGTATATAAATATTCTTGTTAAATCATCATGTTACCCAATTTATTATTTGGCCATAATAATGGTAAAATATATTATATATATATTAAATAATATAAAATGTTTTACCAATTATTTAATATAAATATATAATTAAAATACATACATACATACATATGTATGTATGTGTTAACCCGCCTTTCAACTAGGCAGTATGCGGGCGGATTGAACTAAACGGATTTCATAGTTATCAAGGCAGGAATCCTGAAGAGATGACTGTTAGGCTCAGGAACCAAATATAAACAAGCAATGGTTGAATGGATTCAGGCGAATAACATCCTGGAATATTCTAAGTATGGATTGACACTTCCCCTAAGCAGGGGATCAGAATGGATCACTATGGCTATAGAGGACTTAGATCGGCAGTTCAACTCATCAGAAATCGGTCAATACCTCCAAAAAACACCTAGGCAACTTCGTAGAAAAACTTTAGAAACCCAAAGCTAGCATCGAGATGGATCACCCTTAGGGTTCGCCAACCCCAATTTACCAAGATTGGGGATCTGTACCAATCCCCTATAGGGGTTGGTACCGATCCTAAAAGATTAGCTATTTAGGGTCGGGATTTTTTAGGGGATCAGGTCTTGGTCTCGAGGTTTTGCATACGAATTATCAACTAGATATTTGTGCATCTTTCCCTATAAATACAAAAGGCATGGCACACTCTTGGGATCTTCTTTCCGGCTCTGGTTTCTTACTCCATTATTCTCTTAGCTTTCATATCAACTGTAATTGTAATCCTACGGTATAATAAAAGATTATTTGGAGTGGACGTAGGCTAGAGTTTGCCAAACCACTATAATTCTTGTGCATTCGTTTTTTACCGTTTTAATTTGCTTTCTTCACTTTCTATTCTCTTCCACTTCCTATTGGGTGTTTGTGCCATTTTTGGTTCAAACAGTATGTATATATACATATGTATGTATGTATATATAAATTTCTAGTAGAAAAAATTTTCTTATACGTACATACATAAATATAACTTTTTGGTAGCAAAAAAATTATTATACATACATATACATATATATACATTTGAAACCGTGAATGTATTATTCAAATGAAAAAACATATATTTTTACTAGCTATACTTTTGGATTGAAAAAAACTATATTTTTATTTTCATACTTACTAGTTAACATATACTATATATCAATATATCCATACATATATATTTAAAAAAGGAAATCATGTAATTTTTAATTTGACTTACAGTAAAAATAGTTAATTTAATTTTTTTTTACTTAGTCAAAAAATTTAAATTTGAATTTATTTTTAGTTTTTCAAAACAACCAAAATTATTAAAACAAATGGGATATTTTTATATCTTGGAGGCTGCAACATTTAATTTTTATTAGTATTTTGATCAAGTCAAAAATATCTAGTTCGAAATTTGAATTTGAATTTAATAGCCGAATACTTAAAATGAATACACACACACACGCACGCATACGTGTGTGTGTGTATATATATTTCACTAAAAAATTATTATAAATAAAATTATTGTAATTATTTTATATATATGCGCACATATTTCAAAATACATACATACATACATACATATATATATATATATTGTTATGTAATCAATTAAATAGTATATTTTGTAAAATAACTTTTAATAGCTGAGAAAATTTATCATTATTTTTTTTCTCACTCATGTTTAATTTTGTTATACACATACATGCATGCACGCACTTTTAATAGTCGAAATATATATATTATATTTCACACTTCGTCGCCCTATTGACCGTAGTACAAATCAGTCAATTTTGTCTGTGAAACCTTAGTTAGGATATATGTATGTATGTATATTGTTTTGACGTCCATATTTAAATTTATTTAGTTATTTAAACAATAATAACAAATAAATATTTTAATCAATAAATTTAAATTAAACATCATCTTTTAGTAACCAAAATACTAAATTTGATTTAGTATTAACAAATATTTATTTACACAAACACGAAGTAAAGATCATGAGCAAATTAGTAAAAGAATTTATTTTTGAAATTCAACCTTCTGACCCCGTTGCTAGTGCTTTTGATCCAATAATGGTATAAGAGTCCTCATTGTGCTTCTGTAAATAAACTAAGCCACGCTAAGGGCAATGCCTTAAGAAGAAGTCAAAGTGAATGGGTGTCTAAGAAAGGTTATTTAAACTAAGGAGAAGGTTACTCAAATTAAGGACCACTATATGTGGAATACCTCTGCAATAACCTGCACCTTAATGGGGCCCAAATTTCGACTAAATCGAAACGCAAGTCCATTATGGCATGGATCATTGGTTTTGGTAACCTGCAATAAACACGAGTATATCATATTGCGATCAACATAAACTCATAGCGGAGTCAAAAAATATAATAGAACATAAATATTGACTGAGGCTATTACCTTGGAATCAATAGTATTCCTTAGATATCTAATTGTCTTGTCAGTGACGGGCATGAATAAGAAGATATCTCCATTCACCGTTCCCATCTTACTCTAATAACCTGTCCCTTTAATCTATCATATGGGTTGTAATGAGGAGGGGGTCAGAACAATGTTCTGGTGATTGGAAAATTACACACTTTACCCATAACACTAATTTATGTCGATTGATTTCCATTAGGTGTTATGTCTATTATTCATGGCTAATTCGTTAAATCATATGTGCGTGTACGATATGCCTAACCTCCTCCAAGGTATAACTATATATATGCCTATATACATATATACCTAAATGTATACTACCCAAAACCACAGCCACTTAATACTTCTTAAATTGGAAGGAGGCATACCCAATGAACCATTTTATACCTCAACCCTAAAGTGGCCCTCCGCAATGTAAACGCTAGTCAATCGGTCCTAACTACAGAGACCGATGACCCCTATATATGGCTTTATAATTTAATTTTCGTATTGCTAATGCATTTCATACTCATCTAAGGGTTAACTAGCGCACCTCCTACAGACAAACAACTAACTAACTAACTTTGAGGTCTGTGTGTATCCCATATGCATTCTACACAAGTTGGAAGCGAAATATGTCAGGGGATAACCCAAGTCTTTACTACCGACCGCTCGGGACCGATGGTGGTCATAGCCTATATGCTAGCCATACTGATAAATACCGGTCCAACAACTAAACTGGCATAGCCCGCCGACCTTCCACAGTTGAAATCTCATTTAGACTAACCTAATGTAAGTCAAGAAAAATGCCCCTTTTAGTTACTTAATACCTCTTATTATAAATAAAGCAGACCCCATTTCTTTAAAAGTATTAGGCCATTTAATACTTCAAACCCAAGGCGAACAATTGGTATATTTTCCCCTACCTATACGGAAACACATATCCCTTCTCTACGGGTCCAACGGTTGGAGATGCCCCACATCAATAGTAAGAACTACTGATAGCCTCTAGGTGAAGGGCAGACTTCTATTGTGTAACTCTACTAACCTCGCATCCCAACCCATTAAACCAAACCAATTATCCTAGGCCTAAATATTGGACTAGGCTCATTAATTCACTATTATCCTAAATGTATAATTAAGGCTTTATAATTTCCTACTATGAAAATTTAGTATTTAATTCCTATCTTATCTGTTTATTCCCTATATTCCATAAATGTCAATTGTCTGTAATAAATGGCCATTATTATTCTATTTGGACAATCTATAATAACATTTTTTATTCATTCTAATTTCATATATTATGCCTATTTTATTTCCCCATAAATGCCATATTAAATCCTTTAATTAGTCCCACTAAACACATTTATGTCCCCATTTAATTTTTGTAACTCCCTATTAATTGCACATTTATTGCCCTATTAATTTTGGGGTTACTATCTCTTTTCCATTTACACCTCCTATTTTATTATGCTATTTAAAGCTAGACGTCCTAATTATAACTAATGCGAATATCGATGTACATTACGCTTTATATATTTATATAATTAATCGGTGGGCGCAGTTTACACACACAGATATATTATATATATATATATACATACATATACATATATATATATATATTCCTAACACATTAATTCCTACGCTTAGGAATTTCAGAATATTAATTTCCACATATAAATTTATTACAGTTATCCATCTCAAAAAGGATCACAGTTATAATTTTCCATAAATTACCAAAAAATAAGACTTTCGCTTCGTTTGAAATTACAAGGAATTATCTCTTTTTTCTTTTACTAAAATAGATAGTGCAAACTATGGAAAAGAAGATCCATACATTACACATCTCTTATTTTGTTATATTTCTTATTATTTCAAATGATGCACTTTTATACATTTTTGGAATTAGATAATTTATTGAGATTACACGGAAATATATACAATTGTACCTCGCTCCCAATAAATTAAAACATAGAAATTCACATTTCAAATCAAATTAAAGCAGTCTAAACTAGTACTAACATTTTAACTCAACTACAAATCTAGAATAACCTTTACTACTTTATCAATATTCAATTCTAACAAATATAGGGACTGATTTCTAAATTTCCAGATTATGATGTAAATAACATTCTTATTCCAATTACTTATTTTACAGAATATATAGGCAATATTCCTATATGGTCATTTTAAGCGTACTACTCATCAAGTCTTATGTAGGCATAATGATTAAATAAAATTCAACAACATAAATTTCAACGTTATAAATAAATTATATAATTTCCCACTCACCTTTCAAGCTTTTCAAATCTCTCAAATCCAAATTCATCCTTTTACTTGACTCATTTGTCTTTCCAATCCAAAAATATGCATAACAAGATATATACATACCACTAGAATTAAATAGCTAAGCAGAGATTTGGGGTTAAGGGGAATATAAAATTATAATTATAGAAATTACCTTTTTCCGCAGTATTGATTCGCTCCTTCTCTTATTCACTTTTATTTTCTGTCCTTCTCCGATTTATATATATATATAGATAATATTATATTTTATAATTTTTAGAAATAATACAGAAGAGAAAATGGCAGAGCTTCGCTGCTTTGATCGGAAAATACGAGAAGAGAAGTGAGAGGTTAGACATGTATTTATAGGTGTTCGAATTAATCACATTTATTAGACTAAAATAATTAAATATGGGCGTTTGGCCAAGGTTCAACCCTAACCGTCACACCCTCGACCATTCGACCGCCCCCTATAAGCGGTCTACCGCTAGCGGTCGACCGGGCAAAGTAAGTGGGTTGGCCCATTGGGGTCCCACATTCATTATTATTTATTTTCTATTTTTGTTTTTTAATTATTTTCATTTTGGAAACTTTAAACGTTGATAACTTCTTCTTTTGAGCTTCGATTGCAAAATTCCAGATATGAAAATTGCTTAGAGAATCGTCATGAACACAATGGTGCAAGTTTCATGGCCAAATTCCAATGTTTGCTCAAATTCCATTTTGGAGTCTTATTAATTATTTATTAATTACCGTTAATTTTATGGTGTGTTACATTCTCCCCCTTAAAAGAATTTCTTCCCCAAAATACCTCAAGGGTTGAATCATGTAACATCGCATACAACCATTTAAACTATCCGACCAATTAATGTACAACCAATTTTGTAGCCAAACATGTACAAGTGCACGGTGAGGATAATATAGAAGACATACATGCTGATTGATTATAAATCGGCGCTTGCTATATGAATGCATTCTTTTTAAAAAAATTGAAAATATGATGCAAACAACCTATATATACTAGCAATTCTATATGTATGCAAATTTTAGAAAATCAAACATCCTTTTCACACAATAGTTTCCACACTCCTATGAGTAGGAGTATGGTTCAACCAATTTCGCATCTCATCCCTACCATCTAAAACCTAGCACACAATTTCTAACATCCAAAAATTTTGAAAATTCATTTTTCCTACATCTATACTCCTATGCCGAAAAAGGAATTTAGATGGGGAATTTTACATTTCCACCCTTCTTTTCGGTGCCTATTTCATTGTACTTTGGAACCTTCTCTTTTGCCCCCAAATTTTTATCTAACTTTTTCAACGTACAATTCGCATAACGAGATTTATTTTTGGACGTTAAAACAGAGTTATCCTAAACGAAAGTTTCGTTTCACTATCAGCAGGGTATGGAAATAGAAATTCCAAAGCTAAAACAGTATTTTCCCTTTTAGTATCTATGTTAGTATACTATCACCCTTGTTCGGATAGTAAATTCATATTCACTAACACGTCGACCCTCCCTACGCTAAATGTGTGGCACTAGAAAATTGAAAATTTTCATTTTTCGTCCAAAATTCTTTCCCCCTTCTAATCAAAATTGCAAAATAGTTTGAAAAATCGAATTCCGAAAAGTATTTAAACACCATTTTTTTTCAAAAGCACTTGAGAAATTTTTTCCAAAAGCATTTGAACCCAACTTCTCAAAAGCATTTAAACAAAAAATTTCATTAGCATTCGAACATAATTTTTCAAAACATTTGCCGCTACATTCTTATAAACAATCAAGCCACACCTTAACGTAATTGGGATTCAGTTACTGAGTTAATGCGTATGATTGCCCAAGCATTGTTCAGTTAGTTAATGCATATGATTGCCCAAGCATTGTGCAGTTAATCCTAGATTTGGGAATCTTTTCTTTTACTCTAAAACAACAAACAAGCATATTTATAAGTTTAGCATTTAAGGTATAGGAATAATGACCCATGATTTTGCAATAACCCTTCCCTATCCTCCACTTGCTAAAATTTATTTTCCCAAAATTCCAAAGTTTTAGTGCCTGAGCAATCTTCATTTCTAGTTGCTAACCTAATTTCCTAGTTAACTTCCAGGTTTAACTACATTTTATTACTAGTTAAGTATCCTTATGATATCTCCTTATTTACACTTTTTCCTAATATATATATATATATAGTCTAAGCTCATCAACATAGTAATAAAATAGGAATATATCTCATATCATATCGTATGCTTTTCCAATAATCGAAGGGAGACAACTAGCGATTACAACCCAAAAGCCTAAAAGAAAATGATTGCTAGAAGCTACCCTTAAACATCAACTGGTGTTAACGATGTCTTGGCCATATCACTCTTTACTTAATTTAGATGGACGTTTCTAGTATGTCATTCGACTATGACCTGCATGTCCTAACTCCCCTTTTTGGCTCCCAATAAATTAGGTCCATCCATTACTTCAATTATTACACCCGGTTATGGGATAAATTGTGCATTCCCACACTGAGGTGGGTAAGAAATATAAGCTATGCATATTTAGAATAACTCATCGAAAAATTGGCTTGGGGGAATAACTTCTACAACCTATCTTGTCTTCTTTAACCTTGAGTCACCCAACATCCATTATGTCTGTTTGTCATCTCTCATTACTCTCTTCTCCCATCATAATACTATCTTCTTTCAATCAAAATCTCTTGATAGTATTCTCAAAATTTAGTATCTACCTTCTTCCCTTGATCTTTCATGCGAGTATATCTTTAGGACTCATTAAAGTATACTTTGATATCATTTTCCAATCCTTTGTGGATTCTTCTTATGGCCTTCACACATGTCTAATCCAACATTCCTAATTTCATACCAATATTCCTTATATTCAATGTGGATTCCTTGTTGCTAACCTACGAGCGTTCATAGCTATTTTACTCATAACCTTAAACTTTACCCCGTCTTACCTAGGCAGCCGTCCCTATCTACTCCTTTCAAAAATTGGTTTGGTATTTCACCACTCTTTAAAAAAATAAAACCTCACAGTTATGAAGTACTTAATCGAAAACTTTTATCTTTGAAAATATAAACTTAGAAACCCTTTTTATGAAATTCAAAAATTGCTTGGCTTCCAAAAGGGAGCCATGAAAATTTTCCTTTTCAAAAACTTTCTACAACAAAGATATACTTCTTCAAAAGTAGGATTTTTAACATAAAGATTTCTCATGTTTGCATCCAAAAGGATAACTTCCATCCTATTATTTTCCTACTATTCATGCTATTTCCGCTTTCAACTTTGGCAAAGATTTTCATGGTATATGAGGGGGGACATCTAAAAGATATGTACAATTGCAACATCTATCTAAGTGCTTATCTAAAATATATGTGCAATTCCTACTCATATATATAGAACTTATCCTTTCATCCTACCCTATTCCTATTACTTTCTCATATATTATTCCTAATTAGATTACTAACCCTATTATAATCCTTTATGCTATTTCTATCTAAATTTTCCAATATTGACTCATTGTAGCGCGTTGGCCTCCTACTTTAGCCATTGGTTTTTCTTCATTGGCATGAATATATATATATACACATATATATATATATACATATATATATATATGCACACACACACATATATATATATATATATTTCAGCTATTATTCTCCGCATTTCTTTATACGGGAGTGTTCCTCCTACCATCACTATCGGGCATTTCCTTATACGGGAATGTTCCTCCTACCATCACTAATTCATGCTTATCCTAAACGTATAATTAAGGCTTTATAATTTTCTACTATGAAAACTATACTACCTTCTAGTATTTAATTCCTATCTTATCCGCTTATTCCCTATATTCCATAAATGTCAATTATCCGTAATAAACGGTCATTATTATTCTATTTAGACAATCTCTAATAAAATTTATTTATTCATTCTAATTTAACCAATTATGCCTATTTCATTTCCCTATAAATGCCATATTAAACCCTTTAACCAGTCCCAATAAACATTCATGTCGCCATTTAGTTCTTGTAACTCCTTGTTGACTGCATATTTTTTCCCTATAAATTTTGGAGTTACTATCTCTTTTCCATCTACACCTCCTAATTTATTACGCTATTTAAAACTAGACGTCCTAATTATAACTAATGAGAATATCGATCTATATTACACTTTATATATTTATATTTTTAATCGGTAGGCGTAGTTATATGTGTATGTGTGTGTGTATTCCTAACACATTAATTTCCACACTTAGAAATTTCAGAATATTAATTTCCACATTTTAATTTATTAGAGTTATCCATCCCAAAAATGATTACCATTATAATTTTCCATAAATTACCAAAAAATTAGACTTTTGCTTCGTTTGAAATTGCAAGGAATTACCTTTTTTCTTTTATTGAAATAGACAATGCAAACTACGGAGAAGAATATCCATACTTTACACATCTCTTTTTTTGTTATATTCCTTATTATTTCAAAGGACATACTTTTTATACATATGTGAAATTAGATAATTTATAGAGATTACATGAAAATTGATACAATTAAATTGTACCCATCTCCTAATAAATTAAAACATAGGAATTCACATTCTAAGTAAAATTAGGGCAATCTAAATTAATACTAATATTTTACAACCAACCTAAAAATATGGAATAAACTTTACAACTTTACCAACATTCAACTTTAAATAATTTAGGGACTGATTTCGAAATTTCTGGATTAGGGTGTAAATTACATTCCTATTCCAATTACCCATTTTATAGAATATGTAAGCAATATTCTTATATGTTCATTTTAAGCCTACAACTCAACGGGTATTAAATAGGCATAATAATTAAACAAAATTCAATGATATAAATGTGACAACCTGCACCTTAATGGGCCTGAGTTTTTTCTAAATCGAAAACCCAAGTCCACCAAAGTACGGATTGTTGGTTTTGGTATCCTACAATAAATAAATGCATATCAGAGCACTATCGATATAAACCAATAGCGGAATAGTAAAGTATAATAAAACACATAGTTACGAAACAAAGTTGACACTTCAGGGATCAAGTGTCCTTATCAGTGTCGAGCATGCATAAAGAAACATGTCCTTCCACTGTTCCCGCCTTGCACCAATACATGTCCCTCTAAAATCATTCTGCAAGTTGTAACGAGGAGGGGTTAGAACAATGTTTTGGTAACTGGTAAATTACATGATTTATACATAACATTAGTGTAACGACCCGATATTTTCAACCATTCGCATCCATTATAAGTGTATAGGTAGACACTCATGCCGGAGTTGAATTGCTCAAAATACCACGTTGTAATTTAAAATTTGGCAAATCTCAGAATATATAGTAAATAAATATAATCACAGATCACATACACAGAGTAAAATAATGCAGCGGAAGTAAAAGAGATAGTAGTTCATGAAGCTACTATATAAATATATCAGAGTACATAAGATACAATAGAAGAAATAGAGTACAACAGAAGTATCAATAAGATAACCAAGTACAAGCTGAACAGAGCAACATAACTGAAGTAGATAGAACAAGACTAGCAGATAATCTCCAGCGATTCAAATCTCCAGAAGGTGGAAATCCAAATCTGTGAATAACTCAGGCTGACCCGAGCGTAAAGCAAAACACAAAACACTCGAGTCAGGACAATATATACTTATATAATATAAACCAACTCAAGTGAACTGTAATAAGGTACAAGTAACTTAAAGAATGCTTGGGATCGCCCATTCTTTAAGGATCCGTTAAACTATCTACTATGTAGTAATATTCGCTATTATAATAATGTCTAATCAGTAAAGTATAATCATATAGAAAATAGCGTTAAGGGGATGGAGAACCTTAACGCGGTCGGATCTTAAAATTATAATCGTAGTAAAGCTCGATATGGTAGGTGACACGGCACAACTAGGCAATGCCAGGGTAGATATACCAATTACGCATCCGGACTAGTGGTGACGCATAGCAGCCACTACCGCCCACCTCGAACAACACTCCCAATCAAGGGTGGCCACCAAATCAATCACAAGTAATAGAATGGTATCGAAGAAGTGTGTCCGATAAGAGGTGCTACCTCCTTGGTCCGTCAATCGCTCCTGTTTTAGCCACCTTATGCCAACTCACGGGAGTTGGGTCCACGTAACATACCTTAAGAACGTCGCCACCATCCTACTTCATTCTGGAATCTCCACCGCGTACACGGTTGTCAAAGTGGTTTTCGGTATCGACAGAGAGTATGTCCATATCCGATCCCGGTCTCTTTGCCAACCAATCGTTATTATAACCCGTGGTTATAACTTTTAAAAACAATACTTTACTTCAAAATAAGATATCATTTCAAAATCATGTCTTTATCAAAATAAAGATTTATCATTTCCAAATCATTTCAATATTCTAAAATATCGTATCCTTTCAAACTTCTTTTCAAATCATTTTAATACATCAAAATATTATATCTTTTCAAACTTTATTTCAAATCATTTTTATATATCAAAATATCATACCCTTGATAGTTATACTTCGAAACCAAAATCATTTTATTTCAAAACTATGTTCATTTCAAAACAACATCATTTCCATTTCAAACATATATTCACCTTTCAAATAGTCTATACTTTCAAAGTTATAACTCTTTTGAAACAAAACATTTGAAATCATTATACTTTGAAAATCACAGCATTTCGAGATCATATATTTAAAATCATCTTTTAATTCTATACATTTACAAACTTATTAAATTCAAACCATCAAATTTCAATTCAATTACAGTTTACCAACAAACCGTTTCAAATCTTATCAATTCCCAATATAGATTAAATCCACAAAATACAATATTCAATCTTTAGTATATTTCAAAACTTTAAATCTCCCACATTTCATAAATCCAATATCATTTAAATAAACTCAATTAATATATACTTCAAATATTCATTTATCAAATAAATTAAATAAGTCAGAAATCAAGTATCATTTCAAACTCATTTCACAATATCAAAATATTATTCAAAACACCATTCATTTTTATTCATTTAAATACTATTTAAATCCATTCATTTTATTAAATTTAAATACCATTTTAAACTCACATTAGAAATCAAATTCTTCCACTTAAATATCTCTTCATTATCTTTAGAAATTTAACATTTAATTTCCCAAAATTATATCATTTTCCAGAGATTATTTTTCATTAAAATTAATTTAAAACAACAAAATATAGTTTCCGTAGCACTTATAAAATGCTACGTAAAGTTATAGTTTAAAACAGTTAATTAACAAAAGACAGCGTTAAATGCTGTAATAGATTTCTTTTAAGTTTCAATTAACTTACATGTTAAGTTTAACCACTATAGCACTTACAAAGTGCTATAATAGCCTTTATTTCAAATTAACCTTTTAGTTCATTTAAAACACTACAACATTTACAAAATGATGTAATATCCTTTACATTACATTTCAAAATGCTGTTAAATCATATTCAGAGTTTTATTTACAATTCCACAAATAATTAACTTTTAATATAAATCATTTTAACTTATAAAATCATATATTTCACATTTAACACAATCATTTAAATACCTTTATTTCTATGATTTTATAAAGTCAAATTTCCATACAAAAATAAAATTTAATAACAATTAAATTTTCATTTCTTTAATTAAATTATTAACTTAACAACTAAGTTTAAATTTCCAAAAATATAGCTTATTTCCATTTATTTTACTTAATTAAAATTTCACTTTTAAACAAATTTCACAAAATTCAATTTAAGTTATATTTCCAAATTCAGCTTAAATGTTCATTTATTCCATATTTTAATTTATACAAAATCATTAACACCTTTAAAACATTATTATTACTTAATAAAAATCATTAAATTCATCTTTAAATCAAATTTGTCATATTTTCTTACTTTACAAAATTTCCATTTATAAACAAAATCATAAATTCCAAAATTAACTTATATTTCAAATTCTACTTCACCATTTACTTAATTCACTTATTTAATTTGTAGAAAATCACAAATACTTTATAGAAATCATTTTAATGAAATTTAAATTAAAATACCATAATATTTACATTAAAAAAAGTATTTTAAAAATTTCAGAAAAATATATAAACCACGGGTCTGTATATAATTTTCTAGCCTAGGTCAAGTGATACGGATATGTATCATTTCAATCCGCAGTTTACAAAGAAAAACCGGGTTTTATCATTTCAAACCCGCAATCCCAAGTAATATAAATAAATAAATAAAAACCGTTCAGGCCTATCATTTCAGCCCATAACGATTTTTCCTTATTCTAAAGTCCGTTCGGGTATGTATCATTTCAACCCATAGTGATTCTAATCTACAGGGAACTTGTAGTGTGATAAACAGATATAAATAAACAGAATAGCATGAGATAACAGTAATAGATGATATAACATATGTAATAACAGGGGTAAACATTATATGATCATAATATAACAGTTACAACAGGATGACATAATTTTACAGATTCAAATGGTGTCAGTTTACTAGTTATATAAGTACACATTGTCTGGTGAGAATTACTCACTTGTTCAAGCTGGAGATGACAACCACAAACGCACAACAAAGATTTCCAGAGGCACGAGAGCACGATAATTATTTGAGTGTGGGAGAGCCGAAGCTAATTGCCTTGTCACATTCAAACCAAACAATTACAAACAACATAAGATTTCAACCCAAAAATTCAATAAACAATGCTAGAAATGGATGCATAAACAAAGTCAAAGTGTTTGCACTTGCTTCCTACCACCTATGCTTCAGCTCCAGATCTGAAATGGCATGGCTAAAGGCATGGTTTGGATCAGGTATGGTCTGGAAAAGGTGCGGCTACAAGGTGATGAAGGTGAGTGGAAGTTACAAGGTGTTGAAGGCAATGGAATACCAAAGGGTTTCAAGGCAAAGTGTGGCTTTTGTTGCACCATAGGGTTCGGCCCCTTGCTGATGTGGCTTGGCCATGGTATGTGGTGGTCAGGTGGTGGCTGGAGTGTGGGCCAGAGGTGGTGGAAGGTCAGGTCAGAGGTGGTGGTGGTGGAGGTAGTGGTGGCAAAAGGTGGTAGAAGGAGGAGATGACAATTCTAGGTCATAAGTGATAGTTTGTGATGGTTTTTGGTGGATTTTGTGTAGATCTTGGACTTGGATTGGTTAGGCCTGAGGAGGAGGGTTGCTAGGATGGGTGATGGTCAGAGGAAGGGGGTCGTGGTGGTCGGCCAAAGCCTGAAGGAGGAGGAACCAAACTATGAAGGTAGAGAGCATATGCAGTTTCAATAGAAAAAACATAGAAAACAAGGAAGAAAGAAGGAATTTTTACCCAAAATTTTGAAGCCATGGCCGTGATTTTTTTGGAGGAGAAAGAGAAGTGTTTGCGTGAAAAAAATGAAAAGAAGTCCGCTGAAAAGAATAGGATATGCATGGCCAAAAACATTGAAGAGAGGAGTTGAGAAAGTGAAAGGTCGGGAGGTGAAAAGCCATAGGAATTTCAATAGTTTAAAACTTTTCATATTTCCTCTAATTTCTTTTTAAGTTTTATATAACTGAAATATATATATAAACTCAGATAAAATACGAAAATTTAGTAAATAAACAAAAATAAATTAATTAATTATTAATTATATAAAATTTAATTAAGTAAAACAGCAAAAATTGCAACTAGTCTTGAAAATATGAAAAATAAATGCAATGAACTTTGGAAAAAGTTTATGGACTTGTAAAAAATTTATAAACAAAGATAATAACATAAAATAAAAATGCATTCACAAAATGAATAAATAAATTTTAATTAAATATAATTTAATTGAAGAAAATAGCAGAAAAATAGAAACTAGCCTTTAAAAATAGAAAATAAATTCAATACGCTTTGGAAAAATTATAAAATCACTTTAAATTATTTAAAAGACAAAATTATACATAAAATAAAATACTAACACATATTAGAACAAAATATGAAAAATAAAATATAATTTAAAATAGACAATATTGCTAAATACATCAGTTTACACACAATATTGAAATATACCTAACTTTCACAATTTAACTCCGTTTCCAACGAAACGAAAAGATGTATCCATGGAATTAAATCTATTTTCATAATAAAAGATAAAATTTAAGAATTTGAAATATTTAAATTTAAAGTTCAAAAGTCAAAGTTTGACCAGTTTCAATAGAAATTCACTTTTCAGTGAAATATCCAATTTATACTAGTTTGAACTATAAATCACTTAATAGTGAACATTTATATTTAAAATGAAATGTTTGAAATAGAACAAGTTTAAAATAATTTAAAATAAAATAAAGTCAAAATTTAAAATATAGGCCAAAATCTAGGGTTGTTACACTCTCCCCCACTCAAAACTTTTCGTCCCCGAAAAGGAATGAAGTACGGGAAAACACAGGAAAGATAAAATTGAAATGAGATTAAGACAAGATGACAAAAGATTTAAATTATACCTGATAACTGTGGTTATAGGTAAGTTTAACAAGGTGGAGATGGTCTTCCCAAGATTCTCTAGAATCATGAACACAAGTACGAAAAGATCCTCTAGAATCTGATTCACTCTTTCCGCTTGACCGACAGTCTGTGGGTGGAAAGCAGTGCTCAGATTTAAAATGAGTACCAAAGATTATAAAGATTATAGAAAGATTTCTAAGCAAAAAGATTATAGATAGATGCCTATACCAGTCTGTAGCAAGATAAGGAAAAATAAGGACAACTAACAAACAGTTTGAAAAACAAAATTAGGTAATAAGTTTGAAAAACAAAATAAGATAATAGGTTTGAAATTTCCATGGTTTCAGCTTAACTGATAATTAATTTTACACAAGTTAAATAAATCTTAACTATCTCTAATTTCATTATCTTATCATCAAATTTTCTTAAACAAACAATCTCTAAAATCATGATTTGATTAAAATTAAGTGTATAACATTCAATAAATTTAATTCTTCTTTATTCCTAATTATAATTAAATTTATCCCTCTCAAATATTTTATCACATATGTTAAATATGCTTACACTTATTATAACTGTTTTAATTTATTCCTAATTCCCTTAACATCATTTGTATTGTAAATTATTCAATTAACCTTTTAGTCTATTTACCTGTGTTAATCTTTTTATAACTAAAATTTAAGTGTATAATATTTATTATAACCACTCAAATTTTATTTATAAAAATCTTTTTATATTGTATATTATCCAATTACATTGTTAACTTCTAAAATTTAAGGTAAGTTATATTGGAATGCAATTGAGAATTATACAAATAAAACTTTCTAAAATTAATATACACTATAAACATCCTAATTCAATCATTTCAAGCTTGAATCATCTATTCAAAAATTTTGATTTTCTTTTTATACTTGAAGTTATTATTTAAGATAGAATTTAAGAATAAAATCTCTGATTCCTTTCAAACCATTTAGAGATACATAAACGTATGTACATAATTTGTCAAATCAAATTTAAATCATATATCTATATATTTTATAAATCAATCATATTTTAGAAATTTATATCAATCAAGTTTCCCAAAACAAAGCTGTAGCAAGACTACAGAATGGTTTCTTCACTTCGAAACTCGAAAATGAACGTCGATGATGCTGCAGTCATCACCGAAATTATTTTCCAGCGACAAAGAGAAGAGCACTTAATTTTTAAACTTTAAAATCCTTTAGAGACAAAAAAAAAATTATTCAAAAATACTTTAAATAATATCCTTTTAAAAATTTTAAACACAAGGTTTGAAATCCATCGGAAATTAAACTCTTTAAATTTCTTGTTTTAAATTCATTTCAGTTCCCAAATAAATTTATAAACAACTATTTATAAATTCTTTTGTAGAACAATAAATGATAAATCAAGTATTATCATTTTAAATAATCAATTTAAACAAATTTATTAAGTTCCATAAATTTACTTATATATTAAAATTTATTTAATTAACCAAATTTTAAAATAATATTGTATCGGTTTGTTCTGTCAAAGTGTTTTAGAAATCCTATCGATAGCGTTGATCAGACGAATCGATCGGAAACCCAAATCGACATCAACAACTCAAACAACACAATATATAATAAAATATAGATTTAAAAGTACAATTCAAAATGTTTTGAAGGTAGGTTGGAAACAAAAGACAAGATGATTAAATAACAAAGTAGGGAGATGGGTAAGCTTAGATAACCGCGGACAACCTTAACCGGGTTAACCGTGAGTTAATGAATAAGATCAAATGTGGATGTTTCTGGGGTAAATCTACATCCGATCTCAAGAGATAGAGTTTGGAATAACAAAAGATATTAGCATCTAAACCAAGGATAGATATAAATCTCTGGTGAATCGATGCAAATTTGTAAAGGAGTTTCCCCCCTTTTACAAGTCATTAGAATATTGGCGAGACCACCAATTCACTATAAAGCTCATTCGAAGCGGAGTTATGGGATACTCCAGAATCAAAAGAAGATGAATAGTGAGGGACAAGAATGAATTTTGGAACCGCAGGGAACGTTCCAAAAATTAAAAGGAAATTCGAATCAAGAGGAAAAGATTCAAACTCGAACGAAAGTGATTCTGTAAATAAATCTACTCTATATGCTGAGTTTTGCCTCAAAGCCAAAGCTCTGATACCAACTGTAACGACCCGATATTTTCAACCATTCGCATCCATTATAAGTGTATAGGTAGACACTCATGCCGGAGTTGAATTGCTCAAAATACCGCGTTGTAATTTAAAATTTGGCAAATCTTAGAATATATAGTAAATAAATATAATCACAGATCACATACACAGAGTAAAATAATGCAGCGGAAGTAAAAGAGATAGTAGTTCATGAAGCTACTATATAAATATATCAGAGTACATAAGATACAATAGAAGAAATAGAGTACAACAGAAGTATCAATAAGATAACCAAGTACAAGCTGAACAGAGCAACATAACTGAAGTAGATAGAACAAGACTAGCAGATAATCTCCAGCGATTCAAATCTCCAGAAGGTGGAAATCCAAATCTGTGAATAACTCAGGCTGACCCGAGCGTAAAGCAAAACACAAAACACTCGAGTCAGGACAATATATACTTATATAATATAAACCAACTCAAGTGAACTGTAATAAGGTACAAGTAACTTAAAGAATGCTTGGGATCGCCCATTCTTTAAGGATCCGTTAAACTATCTACTATGTAGTAATATTCGCTATTTTAATAATGTCTAATCAGTAAAGTATAATCATATAGAAAATAGCGTTAAGGGGATGGAGAACCTTAACGCGGTCGGATCTTAAAATTATAATCGTAGTAAAGCTCGATATGGTAGGTGACACGGCACAACTAGGCAATGCCAGGGTAGATATACCAATTACGCATCCGGACTAGTGGTGACGCATAGCAGCCACTACCGCCCACCTCGAACAACACTCCCAATCAAGGGTGGCCACCAAATCAATCACAAGTAATAGAATGGTATCGAAGAAGTGTGTCCGATAAGAGGTGCTACCTCCTTGGTCCGTCAATCGCTCCTGTTTTAGCCACCTTATGCCAACTCACGGGAGTTGGGTCCACGTAACATACCTTAAGAACGTCGCCACCATCCTACTTCATTCTGGAATCTCCACCGCGTACACGGTTGTCAAAGTGGTTTTCGGTATCGACAGAGAGTATGTCCATATCCGATCCCGGTCTCTTTGCCAACCAATCGTTATTATAACCCGTGGTTATAACTTTTAAAAACAATACTTTACTTCAAAATAAGATATCATTTCAAAATCATGTCTTTATCAAAATAAAGATTTATCATTTCCAAATCATTTCAATATTCTAAAATATCGTATCCTTTCAAACTTCTTTTCAAATCATTTTAATACATCAAAATATTATATCTTTTCAAACTTTATTTCAAATCATTTTTATATATCAAAATATCATACCCTTGATAGTTATACTTCGAAACCAAAATCATTTTATTTCAAAACTATGTTCATTTCAAAACAACATCATTTCCATTTCAAACATATATTCACCTTTCAAATAGTCTATACTTTCAAAGTTATAACTCTTTTGAAACAAAACATTTGAAATCATTATACTTTGAAAATCACAGCATTTCGAGATCATATATTTAAAATCATCTTTTAATTCTATACATTTACAAACTTATTAAATTCAAACCATCAAATTTCAATTCAATTACAGTTTACCAACAAACCGTTTCAAATCTTATCAATTCCCAATATAGATTAAATCCACAAAATACAATATTCAATCTTTAGTATATTTCAAAACTTTAAATCTCCCACATTTCATAAATCCAATATCATTTAAATAAACTCAATTAATATATACTTCAAATATTCATTTATCAAATAAATTAAATAAGTCAGAAATCAAGTATCATTTCAAACTCATTTCACAATATCAAAATATTATTCAAAACACCATTCATTTTTATTCATTTAAATACCATTTAAATCCATTCATTTTATTAAATTTAAATACCATTTTAAACTCACATTAGAAATTAAATTCTTCCACTTAAATATCTCTTCATTATCTTTAGAAATTTAACATTTAATTTCCCAAAATTATATCATTTTCCAGAGATTATTTTTCATTAAAATTAATTTAAAACAACAAAATATAGTTTCCGTAGCACTTATAAAATGCTACGTAAAGTTATAGTTTAAAACAGTTAATTAACAAAAGACAGCGTTAAATGCTGTAATAGATTTCTTTTAAGTTTCAATTAACTTACATGTTAAGTTTAACCACTATAGCACTTACAAAGTGCTATAATAGCCTTTATTTCAAATTAACCTTTTAGTTCATTTAAAACACTACAACATTTACAAAATGCTGTAATATCCTTTACATTACATTTCAAAATGCTGTTAAATCATATTCAGAGTTTTATTTACAATTCCACAAATAATTAACTTTTAATATAAATCATTTTAACTTATAAAATCATATATTTCACATTTAACACAATCATTTAAATACCTTTATTTCTATGATTTTATAAAGTCAAATTTCCATACAAAAATAAAATTTAATAACAATTAAATTTTCATTTCTTTAATTAAATTATTAACTTAACAACTAAGTTTAAATTTCCAAAAATATAGCTTATTTCCATTTATTTTACTTAATTAAAATTTCACTTTTAAACAAATTTCACAAAATTCAATTTAAGTTATATTTCCAAATTCAGCTTAAATGTTCATTTATTCCATATTTTAATTTATACAAAATCATTAACACCTTTAAAACATTATTATTACTTAATAAAAATCATTAAATTCATCTTTAAATCAAATTTGTCATATTTTCTTACTTTACAAAATTTCCATTTATAAACAAAATCATAAATTCCAAAATTAACTTATATTTCAAATTCTACTTCACCATTTACTTAATTCACTTATTTAATTTGTAGAAAATCACAAATACTTTATAGAAATCATTTTAATGAAATTTAAATCAAAATACCATAATATTTACATTAAAAAAAGTATTTTAAAAATTTCAGAAAAATATATAAACCACGGGTCTGTATATAATTTTCTAGCCTAGGTCAAGTGATACGGATATGTATCATTTCAATCCGCAGTTTACAAAGAAAAACCGGGTTTTATCATTTCAAACCCGCAATCCCAAGTAATATAAATAAATAAATAAAAACCGTTCAGGCCTATCATTTTAGCCCATAACGATTTTTCCTTATTCTAAAGTCCGTTCGGGTATGTATCATTTCAACCCATAGTGATTCTAATCTACAGGGAACTTGCAGTGTGATAAACATATATAAATAAACAGAATAGCATGAGATAACAGTAATAGATGATATAACATATGTAATAACAGGGGTAAACATTATATGATCATAATATAACAGTTACAACAGGATGACATAATTTTACAGATTCAAATGGTGTCAGTTTACTAGTTATATAAGTACACATTGTCTGGTGAGAATTACTCACTTGTTCAAGCTGGAGATGACAACCACAAACGCACAACAAAGATTTCCAGAGGCACGAGAGCACGATAATTATTTGAGTGTGGGAGAGCCGAAGCTAATTGCCTTGTCACATTCAAACCAAACAATAAACAACATAAGATTTCAACCCAAAAATTCAATAAACAATGCTAGAAATGGATGCATAAACAAAGTCAAAGTGTTTGCACTTGCTTCCTACCACCTATGCTTCAGCTCCAGATCTGAAATGGCATGGCTAAAGGCATGGTTTGGATCAGGTATGGTCTGGAAAAGGTGCGGCTACAAGGTGATGAAGGTGAGTGGAAGTTACAAGGTGTTGAAGGCAATGGAATACCAAAGGGTTTCAAGGCAAAGTGTGGCTTTTGTTGCACCATAGGGTTCGGCCCCTTGCTGATGTGGCTTGGCCATGGTATGTGGTGGTCAGGTGGTGGCTGGAGTGTGGGCCAGAGGTGGTGGAAGGTCAGGTCAGAGGTGGTGGTGGTGGAGGTATTGGTGGCAAAAGGTGGTAGAAGGAGGAGATGACAATTCTAGGTCATAAGTGATAGTTTGTGATGGTTTTTGGTGGATTTTGTGTAGATCTTGGACTTGGATTGGTTAGGCCTGAGGAGGAGGGTTGCTAGGATGGGTGATGGTCAGAGGAAGGGGGTCGTGGTGGTCGGCCAAAGCCTGGAGGAGGAGGAACCAAACTATGAAGGTAGAGAGCATATGCAGTTTCAATAGAAAAAACATAGAAAACAAGGAAGAAAGAAGGAATTTTTACCCAAAATTTTGAAGCCATGGCCGTGATTTTTTTGGAGGAGAAAGAGAAGTGTTTGCGTGAAAAAAATGAAAAGAAGTCCGCTGAAAAGAATAGGGTATGCATGGCCAAAAACATTGAAGAGAGGAGTTGAGAAAGTGAAAGGTCGGGAGGTGAAAAGCCATAGGAATTTCAATAGTTTAAAACTTTTCATATTTCCTCTAATTTCTTTTTAAGTTTTATATAACTGAAATATATATATAAACTCAGATAAAATACGAAAATTTAGTAAATAAACAAAAATAAATTAATTAATTATTAATTATATAAAATTTAATTAAGTAAAACAGCAAAAATTGCAACTAGTCTTGAAAATATGAAAAATAAATGCAATGAACTTTGGAAAAAGTTTATGGACTTGTAAAAAATTTATAAACAAAGATAATAACATAAAATAAAAATGCATTCACAAAATGAATAAATAAATTTTAATTAAATATAATTTAATTGAAGAAAATAGCAGAAAAATAGAAACTAGCCTTTAAAAATAGAAAATAAATTCAATACGCTTTGGAAAAATTATAAAATCACTTTAAATTATTTAAAAGACAAAATTATACATAAAATAAAATACTAACACATATTAGAACAAAATATGACAAATAAAATATAATTTAAAATAGACAATATTGCTAAATACATCAGTTTACACACAATATTGAAATATACCTAACTTTCACAATTTAACTCCGTTTCCAACGAAACGAAAAGATGTATCCATGGAATTAAATCTATTTTCATAATAAAAGATAAAATTTAAGAATTTGAAATATTTAAATTTAAAGTTCAAAAGTCAAAGTTTGACCAGTTTCAATAGAAATTCACTTTTCAGTGAAATATCCAATTTATACTAGTTTGAACTATAAATCACTTAATAGTGAACATTTATATTTAAAATGAAATGTTTGAAATAGAACAAGTTTAAAATAATTTAAAATAAAATAAAGTCAAAATTTAAAATATAGGCCAAAATCTAGGGTTGTTACAATTAGTTTATGCTGATTGCCATCCATTACATGTTATGTCTCTTATTTTATTTTTACTTAGTGTTCTCGACTCCTCGTACGCGTACGATTCGCTCCATCTACCCTAGGTAGATAATAATTACGTATGTGTGTGTCTATATGTGTGTATATGTATATAAGTACCACGGTCCCCCTTTGGACCAGGATATTATCCCCATTAGTATATGTAACTCAGCACCGCATCAGGATCCACCATCAATGCAGTATCACGTCCTTGTCGTAGTGCATACCAAGGAACTCCCATAGTGCCTAATAACGGCCTCACAATAATTAGCCGTATTCTATCCGTTTTGAAAGACTTCCATAAAGGGTTATCTAGCCTTGCCCCTAAAAAACAATCTAGCAAACAAATGTGGCGGTGCATGACCTAAACGTGACCTACACTAGTAGGAGGCGTAGCCGTTTATGCATAACCCTTGTCTTTCCGCCAACCACTCTAGACTGATGATGTTCTCAACCAATGTGCGGCTCCTACTCCCTAAAATGGTACCAAACACACACACACAAAAACTGATATAACACCGAACATTACTCGCTGTCCCATTTAGATTGTCTGATGCAATCAAGGTAGTACCCGCTTGTAACATAAGACCCCCTATAAGGTTGAAACATACTTATAACGACCCATATTTTTATGATTAGATATTTAAATAATTTATTTAAATATTGAATTGCTAATTAATCGACGGTCCCAAAAATATGATTTTTTGCATATGGTCAAATCAGGACTCAAGACCACTTCCGTTGAGTTCATATAATATAAGGATCGCTATATTCGAAGATTGGACGATCCGATGTCGAAACGGTCTTGAAAAGCATGAAATTATCATCCCGGAGCGTAGTCTCGGATATCGATAAAATTTAAGCCATCGGGACTGGATAAATGAGGTGATGTAGGCAAACGAGTTTCATGGCGATCGGATGCACCGTTTGATCGTGCGAGCTCGAAACACATGACCGTTTTATTTGAGAATTTAAACAAATTGAATATTTTGTTAATATAATTAAACCCAAACTCTCCTCTCTGATTGGATCATTACTATTTCATTGCCTGAAGGTTAAGAACATGGTCGTTGCTTCTAATCCACTTCAAAAATAAAAATCTCCTGATCCACTCCACGAAAAAATACAAAACCACCTTCATTAAGTTCGTATTGTAGAGAGCTACGTGTACATTAGAAATGGAAGACCTAGGTTTGAGATTGGCGAAGATTGAAGCGATGAAATGTGAAACGGACACCGCCAACATTTTTCTCTTCACGAAAGACACCTTCCCACAAAATCTCATCGAGTCCGATCAAGATACGCAAAAGGCAACCCGTCCATTTGTCATGAGGTACTCATCAGGTCGCAACTTCAAACCAGTGGCCGAGCTTCACAACTTTGGTTCTATGGCTAAGAGCTTGCGTAGAGAGACACGATGGCAAAGACGGCTCGCGATTTCATCAAGAAACGAAGGAGATAGGGAGGAGAGAAGGTATGGAGCAAAGTGGATTTTGGGTGTGCACATTTCCTATACATATCGTATTAGGTAAACAAAAGGTCTTTTTCTGGATCCATCTCACATCAATAACTCGACCGACGAAACAGGTGTAACATTTCATTCTCGCAATCTCAAAACATAGCTCTATATCAGCTTAGATTAAGGGGATAGTTAAGTTTTTAAGTTAATTAATTATTTAATCCATTATCTTATAAAATGCATATCTTTTGCATACATGGTCCATTTTGGATGTTGTTTCTTATGTTGCACTCATGATGGAGAGCTCTACGACCTAATGATGGTTTGGTCAGATTTGGTTGAGGTGAGCAATATTTTATCTCACCGTACTATGATTGTTAGTATAGTATTAAAACGACGTTTTGAAATGATTTCTAACTTTAAAATATGATTTTCTAAAGTATTTAAACCTATATTTTATTTTATAAAAGAATATAAAAGTGTTTTAAATGGTTTTAAATTAAATATCACATTTTTCTCCTATTGATGCACTATTTTGATGATATTGATAGATTTTGACTTCAGGGAAGATGTCGGACGTTTTCATTTGGTTTGTATTTAACCATTTTTGGTTAAGTATACGACCAAAGTGTTCGTTATCGGTTAATCTGGAGTGGTCGATATCTACCACTATCGATGATGGCCGATTCGGCCAATTTTGTCATGGACGATGGAGAGGCTTCGAAGAGCATGATGTGATTGTTTGTTCATTCGTTCGACGTTCGATTTTGATGGTATGGCTCTTCGACGAGTGGTTTTAGTGATGAAGAGAAGATGTAACGCTTTGATGCAAGGACTCCATGATTCGACGATGATGATTCTATGATGGGAAGTGATGGATTCAACGATGGATAGCTATACTTCGGGATGCCGAGTGGGCGATGAAGAGTCGGATTGATGGAACTATCGGAGGAAGGTTATGGGATGCATGATGACACTCTATGACTTATGATGATTGTCTAGAGTAGTTCCCAACCGCAAAGACTTCAAACATGTGTTATAAGGATAGTTCCAAGATGAGCTCTACTACAGATGACATGTGCAAAGAGATCATTGATATTGTAGGTTTCGAGATGTACTCATAAAGCTGGGTATATGAGGACGTTGGGTATATGGGGAGCCTCAGGTCACATGATGACCCGATTCGTGTACCATGGGCTGTCTATGAGGGTGCAGTCTAGTTTCTGGCATATTGAGTGACATGGATCCGAGTACTGAGAAACTGGAACGTTGAGTAGTCCATGGCTCTTTGGGGGTGGTCATATGAGTATCATATGTCCAACGTACCGAGTGAGTGAATATGAGGATGGATGATGGATGCCATGTTTGTTTGACTATTTTTATCACCTTAGGATGTCACATAATGTAGATATTACTGATGCCGGTATCTAGACACCCTTAGTACTTTGATGTATAGTACACCCATGATGATTATCATAAAGCATCATATATCATGTGTTATGTGCTAACTCTATGGATGCAGGGACATGTCAGGTATGATTCTCCGTACCCTCTATTTTATATACTATACTGACTTTTATAGTGTTTTGAGATTATTTATCGCTCACAGCAAACTTGTAACGACCCAGTATTTTCAACCATTCGCATCCATTATAAGTGTATAGGTAAACACTCATGCCGGAGTTGAATTGCTCAAAATACTGCGTTGTAAATAAAATTTGGCAAAACTCAACATATACAGTAAATAAAATAATTACAGATCACAGACACAGAGTAATATAACAATAATGCAGCGGAAACAAAAGGATAGTAGTTCATGAAGCTACTATAAGTATATAACCGAGTTAAACAAGATACAACAGAGGTCTCGAATACAATAGATGTCTCAATACAATAATCAAATACCAGATCTGAATACATCACTGGAATCAATAGAATAACTGAAAGCAGGATCGATAGATTGCTGGATCTCCAAGCGAAGCTCCAACTCCAAAGGTGAGTCTCAAATGCTGTATCACTCAGTCTGACCCGAGCGTAAAGCAAAACACAAAAACACTCGAGTCAGGATTAACATTCTTATATTCAATAAATTCAACTCAAGTGAAATATCAACTGGAATACAAGTAACTTAAAGGATGTTTGGGATAACCATCCTCTAAGGGTCCGTTAAACTATTTACTATGTAGTAATATTCGCTATTATAATAGTGTCTAAATAAGTAAAGTATAATCATATCGGAAAATAGCGTTAAGGGGATGGAGAACCTTAACGCGGTCGGATCTTAAAATCATAATCGTAGTAAAGGCTCGGTATGGTAGGTGACACGGCACAACTAGGCAATGCCAGGGTAGATATACCAATTACGCACACGGACTGATGGATACGCATAGCAGCCACTACCGTTCCACCTCGAACAACATTCCCAAATCGGAGGATGGCCATCTAGTCAAATCACAAGTAAGAGTATAATATCGAAGAAATGCGTCCGAGAAGAGGTGCTACCTCACTGGTCCGAGATCGCTCCTGTTTTAGCCACCTTATTGCCAACTCACGGGAGTTGGGTCCACGTAACATACCTTAAGAACGTCGCCACCATCCTACTTCATTCTGGAATCTCCACCGCGTACACGGTTGTCAAAGTGGTTTTCGGTATCGACAGAGAGTTTGTCCATATCCGATCCCGGTCTCTTTGCCAACCAATCGTTATTATAACACCGTGGTCGTCTCAAAATAGTTATACTTCAAACCAAAATCATTATCATTTCAAAACCCAAATTTAATACGATATCATTTCACTTCAAATATATCCATTTTCAAAATCATATTACTTTCCAAAGTTATAATGCTTTCAAAATCATAGTCTGGAAATCATAGTATTTTGGAAATCATAACACTTTTCTTTTAAACTGTTTAGATATTAAAATTTCGTTATAAAATAAATTAATTTCCTCAAATTTCACAAATCGATTCAAATTAACTCGAATTCCAAAAATTTAATTTAATCAAATCTCAAATCATTAGTTTCAACTCGATTCAGCTTCTAAATAAACCATTTCAATTTCGATTTCAAATACATATCTGAACCATAAATAAGTCATTTCAATTTTTATATATTTCAAAGCTTTAAATATTCAACATTTCAAAACTAAATTCGATAAAATTTATATACATATCGGATTCCCTTTACAATTATTTAGTTTTGAAATATTAACTTAATCATTTCCATAATAATTGAATACAATTTAAATTTACAATTTAAATAGACCAAATATCTCATTTAAATATTTATACGTTGAAATATCCATTTAAGTCACCTTTTCAAATTTCAAGTTGTAAATCACTTCTTTAAATTTCAAATTCAATACATTTTATATCAAACTTATTTAAGTATAATTCTTAAATAAATATAATTCCAATCAATTTCAAATCATTATAAATTCTATATTTGAAATTATAGATATTAAATAAATACTTAAACATATTATTTATCAACTTTATTAAATCAACTTTAATAAATCTTTAAAATCAATATTTATCAAAACCATATATTTCTTTTCAAAACCAAAGAAATCATTTTCAAAACATTTATATATAGACCAACGGTGCCTGTATATAATTTTCTATCCTATGGTCAAGTGATACAGATATTTATCATTTCAATCCGCAATTTAAACATATTCGGGTATATATCTTTTCAACCCGAAATCCCAAATTCAATTCAATTGAAAATCGCTTGGGTTTATCATTTCAACCCATAACGATTTTCTCCTATTCTACAGATCGTTCGGGTATGTATCATTTCAACCCATAGTGATTCTATACTAACAGGGAACTTGCAGAGTGATAACAGATATGATAATAATATAACAACAGTAACAGGCATATAACATCAGCATAAATAACAGATAATGGTGTCAGATGTCACAGGTGAACAGATACAGATAATGACATATATAACGATGTACATAACTAACATCAGCATATTTCAATTGACGTTTCAATTGAAATTAAACTTAATAAATATAAGAATAATAATCGTGAGTGATTGCTCACCTTTCGAGGCTAGAGAAACAGACGATGAAATTGAGTTACGAATCCAAGTACGAATTTCAAAGCAAAGCGAGATTGACACGAATTCGACGGTCAAGACGTCAATGGCTTGGAACGACTTGCTGACACATGATTTGAGTTGGGGGGATCCATTTGCGGAAGATGATCCTTTACTGTGACAAATGTTTCTCTTGTCTTTCTGATATAGACCATCTTCAAAGAGGGAGGAATAATAAGATGGATCATAGATGGCACCACCTAAAATGTCAGCAGAATTGGAATTCTGTCTGTCTATATCATGAGTAGCAGGATTTATAAAACTACTTCTTACGTCATAGTCCGCTTCCCGGTAGGCAGAATTATCAGATGTAGGCCCTAATCTATACATTTGAATCCACAGAAATGAAGACAAGAATCTCATGGAAAACCCAATGATATGCATAATTAAAGCAAGTCTGAGTGAGAACACAAAAAATGTGCCATAAGTTTCAGATGCAAAGTTCCATATAGAATGTGAGAACAACACAAGCCAGCTAATATCAAGCAAAATCGCACAAAATAGAAGGACAGCATACGTTCTTCCAAGGCTTTGGCTGCTACTCTCGATGGCAACAAGAGCAAATAAAGCAATAACAAGATTTATAAGCAACACACCGTTGAATAATGCACCCAAAGATCCAATCAAAGAACTACCGATTTGGATGTAAATGAGGAGGACAGCGACACCTTGGATTCTGTCGTAATCACGAAGCCATGATCGAATTCACGATCCAAAGGTTGAGTAGCAACAGCGCATTATAGACGCAATCCAGATTAATTGAAAGGTTAGCTGAGTTTGATAATGGTTTCCGAGTGAGAAACTTTGGTACTTCTCTTTGGAGGGGAGAGTTTGAAATAGCAATGGAATTTTTGCTTTGCGAAGGCGAAAGAAGAGATTTGTTCTGTCCGAGGGTTTTATAAAAATGCAGGCTAGTAAAAATAATAAATAGATAACCAGAGAACCGTTCAAATGAATACAACGTATACCAATTCATACGTTTTGATTTTTTCAAAAAAAATAGTATGGGCTGGAAATGGTCACCCTGGAATTAAGCTGGAAGATTAAAGCAATTTATTATATTACTTGGCCTGCACGTTCAAACTTAAAAAGGCAAACGAAAGCTAACGGTCACAATTCAGGGTACCGGTACGACGCACTGTTTTATTGTTTCTGTCGCGTACCGGACCTCAAAATACAGAGTTGAATATACCGTAGAGGTCAGCGCAACGAGGCGATCAAAACGGTACACAGATATTAGTGGTACGGTCATCCGATCAAAAGTCGATAACCGATACCAGAAATGCTGCTATTTTAACAGAAATAAGATAAACGGAGCAACAGAAGTCCAAATTTGGAAAAACGACAAACTGACATCTTGCTCAGAAGATGGTTTAGAATTTTTCTATGTAAAAATATTTAGGTTCCGGAAACATTTTATTATCACCTATTTTTAACTGATTAAATTGAAGTAAATTTACGCGCGAAATAAATTTTCATATTTTTGGACGAAAATTTACCAGTTGCTATCTTTAATTAGACGCATTCCAAATATCAAAATTTTATTTAAAAATTTTATTGTTTAATATTTCACAAAAATTCAAATAAATTAAATAAATAAAACCACTGAAATTTACGGGTCGTTACACTCTCCCCCACTCAAAACTTTTCGTCCCCGAAAAGGAAGGAGGTAGGAGAATAGAACAACCAGAAAGAAATTAGATTGAAATACAAATAAAACAATTAAATTAATCGTATGAATTTCAAATTAAACTAATTAATATTTAACAATTTGATTTAATCCACTGAGTTCACTTAAGTTAAATCAATTCAACTATTTCTGAATTCATTACCTTATGTCTAGTCATCCTCAATTAACAATTTCTAAGTCATCAAATTTGTATAATCGTTTATTTTCCTCATATTTTGTTCGACAAATTAAATTCTTTTATTCCAAATTATAAATAAATTTATTCCACTTAATATGTCCTATCACATATATTTTAAACCATATAAATTAATTTAAACCATATAAATTTCAGTTTAAATCAATTTATATTCAATAATTGATTTTAAATTCAAGGTATTTCCATACTTTAATCAAATTTCAATTTATTAATTCCTTCAAAACAAATTTATTTGTCTCATCTTATTATCCACTTAACTTATACTTCTATTTATCTCTTTTAACATCTTTATAATAAAATTAGGTGTATAACCTTTACTATAACACTCAAATCTTTCCTTATAAAGTCATTTTCTATTTTATATTATCCAATTACATTTTTAACTTTTGAAAATTTTAGGTAAGTTATGTTGAGATGTAATTGAGTATAATACAAATAAGATTTTACAATTCAGTTATTCCCAGTTAACTATTTATCCAAGAATTTTGACTTTAGTTTATAATTGAAATCATCTTTAAACCTAAAATTTAAGAATTTAAATCTCCGATTTACTTCAAACAATTTAGAGATATATATAATATGTTTATATCAAATTAAATTAAATTTTAAAATGAGATACCTATATATATATAAATCAAATTATACTGAAGAAATTCAAATCGAAAATATTTTTTTTCAAAACAAAACCATAGCAAAGCTACAGAATAGTTTCTCCACTTCGAAACTCGAAAATGAATGTCGATGATGCGGCCGTCATCACCGAAATTATTTTCCAGCGACAAAGAGAAGAGCACTGGTTTAAACATTTAAAATTCTTTGAAAACCATTTTATTCGAAAATACTTTAAATAATATACATTTTATGACTTTAAAACAAAGTTTGAAATCACCAGAAATTTAATTCTTAAATTCTCAATTTAAATTCATTTCAATTTCAAATAAATTTATAACCAATAGTCATTTTGCAATAGTCAATGACTTACAAACAATAAAATGAAAATCAAATATTATCATTTTCAACAACCAAATTATTTAACTTTTAATTCCAGAAAATTTTTCTTATATATTTAAAATATAATCATACAAATTTATTTCGTTTATCAAATTTGAAAATTATATTGTGTCAGTTTGCTCTGTTCAAGTGTTTTGGAAATCCTATCGATAGCGTTGATCAGACGAATCGATCGAAAACCCAAATCAACATCAACAACTCAAACAACACAATATATAAAACATAAACTATTTTATATTAATTTCAAATACACTCCCTCACACGATGATTCCAGAATTGGATTCCAACATAAGGATAGAGATTCAAATAGAGGGACTCTAATCAAAGAGAATTCTAATCTAAAATAGATTGGCTCGAAACGAAGGTTAGATGATTGCATTTCAAACAGGAAGATGGATAAAGTTGTATAAATCGCGGGCAACCTTAACCGGGTCAACCGTAACTTCATAGATAAGATCGATGTAGAATTCTGAAGCAAATCGACATTCGATTACCAGAGGTAGAATTCGGGTATAGCATAAGATAGCAGCATCGAAAACCGAGGATACAGAAATCTCCGGTGAATCAATACCGATTGTAAAGGAGTTTCACCCAGTATAAATTATTTGAAGGCGAGACCGTCGATTTATTATAGAGATCATTCGGAGTGGAGTTATGGGATACTCCAGAATCAAAAAGACACAAATGGGGAGACACGAATGGACTTTGGAACCGAAGGGAACGTTCCAAAATTCAACGGAACTGAGTCAAAGAAGAAGGAATTCAAGCTCGAACGAAAGTGATTCTGTAATTGAGTTTACTCTATATGCTGAGTTTTGCCTAAAACCAGAGCTCTGATACCACATGTAACGACCCAGTATTTTCAATCATTCGCATCCATTATAAGTGTATAGGTAAACACTCATGCCGGAGTTGAATTGCTCAAAATACTGCGTTGTAAATAAAATTTGGCAAAACTCAACATATACAGTAAATAAAATAATTACAGATCACAGACACAGAGTAATATAACAATAATGCAGCGGAAACAAAAGGATAGTAGTTCATGAAGCTACTATAAGTATATAACAGAGTTAAACAAGATACAACAGAGGTCTCGAATACAATAGATGTCTCAATACAATAATCAAATACCAGATCTGAATACATCACTGGAATCAACAGAATAACTGAAAGCAGGATCGATAGATTGCTGGATCTCCAAGCGAAGCTCCAACTCCAAAGGTGAGTCTCAAATGCTGTATCACTCAGTCTGACCCGAGCGTAAAGCAAAACACAAAAACACTCGAGTCAGGATTAACATTCTTATATTCAATAAATTCAACTCAAGTGAAATATCAACTGGAATACAAGTAACTTAAAGGATGTTTGGGATAACCATCCTCTAAGGGTCCGTTAAACTATTTACTATGTAGTAATATTCGCTATTATAATAGTGTCTAAATAAGTAAAGTATAATCATATCGGAAAATAGCGTTAAGGGGATGGAGAACCTTAACGCGGTCGGATCTTAAAATCATAATCGTAGTAAAGGCTCGGTATGGTAGGTGACACGGCACAACTAGGCAATGCCAGGGTAGATATACCAATTACGCACACGGACTGATGGATACGCATAGCAGCCACTACCGTTCCACCTCGAACAACATTCCCAAATCGGAGGATGGCCATCTAGTCAAATCACAAGTAAGAGTATAATATCGAAGAAATGCGTCCGAGAAGAGGTGCTACCTCACTGGTCCGAGATCGCTCCTGTTTTAGCCACCTTATTGCCAACTCACGGGAGTTGGGTCCACGTAACATACCTTAAGAACGTCGCCACCATCCTACTTCATTCTGGAATCTCCACCGCGTACACGGTTGTCAAAGTGGTTTTCGGTATCGACAGAGAGTTTGTCCATATCCGATCCCGGTCTCTTTGCCAACCAATCGTTATTATAACACCGTGGTCGTCTCAAAATAGTTATACTTCAAACCAAAATCATTATCATTTCAAAACCCAAATTTAATACGATATCATTTCACTTCAAATATATCCATTTTCAAAATCATATTACTTTCCAAAGTTATAATGCTTTCAAAATCATAGTCTGGAAATCATAGTATTTTGGAAATCATAACACTTTTCTTTTAAACTGTTTAGATATTAAAATTTCGTTATAAAATAAATTAATTTCCTCAAATTTCACAAATCGATTCAAATTAACTCGAATTCCAAAAATTTAATTTAATCAAATCTCAAATCATTAGTTTCAACTCGATTCAGCTTCTAAATAAACCATTTCAATTTCGATTTCAAATACATATCTGAACCATAAATAAGTCATTTCAATTTTTATATATTTCAAAGCTTTAAATATTCAACATTTCAAAACTAAATTCGATAAAATTTATATACATATCGGATTCCCTTTACAATTATTTAGTTTTGAAATATTAACTTAATCATTTCCATAATAATTGAATACAATTTAAATTTACAATTTAAATAGACCAAATATCTCATTTAAATATTTATACGTTGAAATATCCATTTAAGTCACCTTTTCAAATTTCAAGTTGTAAATCACTTCTTTAAATTTCAAATTCAATACATTTTATATCAAACTTATTTAAGTATAATTCTTAAATAAATATAATTCCAATCAATTTCAAATCATTATAAATTCTATATTTGAAATTATAGATATTAAATAAATACTTAAACATATTATTTATCAACTTTATTAAATCAACTTTAATAAATCTTTAAAATCAATATTTATCAAAACCATATATTTCTTTTCAAAACCAAAGAAATCATTTTCAAAACATTTATATATAGACCAACGGTGCCTGTATATAATTTTCTATCCTATGGTCAAGTGATACGGATATTTATCATTTCAATCCGCAATTTAAACATATTCGGGTATATATCTTTTCAACCCGAAATCCCAAATTCAATTCAATTGAAAATCGCTTGGGTTTATCATTTCAACCCATAACGATTTTCTCCTATTCTACAGATCGTTCGGGTATGTATCATTTCAACCCATAGTGATTCTATACTAACAGGGAACTTGCAGAGTGATAACAGATATGATAATAATATAACAACAGTAACAGGCATATAACATCAGCATAAATAACAGATAATGGTGTCAGATGTCACAGGTGAACAGATACAGATAATGACATATATAACGATGTACATAACTAACATCAGCATATTTCAATTGACGTTTCAATTGAAATTAAACTTAATAAATATAAGAATAATAATCGTGAGTGATTGCTCACCTTTCGAGGCTAGAGAAATAGACGATGAAATTGAGTTACGAATCCAAGTACGAATTTCAAAGTAAAGCGAGATTGACACGAATTCGACGGTCAAGACGTCAATGGCTTGGAACGACTTGCTGACACATGATTTGAGTTGGGGGGATCCATTTGCGGAAGATGATCCTTTACTGTGACAAATGTTTCTCTTGTCTTTCTGATATAGACCATCTTCAAAGAGGGAGGAATAATAAGATGGATCATAGATGGCACCACCTAAAATGTCAGCAGAATTGGAATTCTGTCTGTCTATATCATGAGTAGCAGGATTTATAAAACTACTTCTTACGTCATAGTCCGCTTCCCGGTAGGCAGAATTATCAGATGTAGGCCCTAATCTATACATTTGAATCCACAGAACTGAAGACAAGAATCTCATGGAAAACCCAATGATATGCATAATTAAAGCAAGTCTGAGTGAGAACACAAAAAATGTGCCATAAGTTTCAGATGCAAAGTTCCATATAGAATGTGAGAACAACACAAGCCAGCTAATATCAAGCAAAATCGCACAAAATAGAAGGACAGCATACGTTCTTCCAAGGCTTTGGCTGCTACTCTCGATGGCAACAAGAGCAAATAAAGCAATAACAAGATTTATAAGCAACACACCGTTGAATAATGCACCCAAAGATCCAATCAAAGAACTACCGATTTGGATGTAAATGAGGAGGACAGCGACACCTTGGATTCTGTCGTAATCACGAAGCCATGATCGAATTCGCGATCCAAAGGTTGAGTAGCAACAGCGCATTATAGACGCAATCCAGATTAATTGAAAGGTTAGCTGAGTTTGATAATGGTTTCCGAGTGAGAAACTTTGGTACTTCTCTTTGGAGGGGAGAGTTTGAAATAGCAATGGAATTTTTGCTTTGCGAAGGCGAAAGAAGAGATTTGTTCTGTCCGAGGGTTTTATAAAAATGCAGGCTAGTAAAAATAATAAATAGATAACCAGAGAACCGTTCAAATGAATACAACGTATACCAATTCATACGTTTTGATTTTTTCAAAAAAAATAGTATGGGCTGGAAATGGTCACCCTGGAATTAAGCTGGAAGATTAAAGCAATTTATTATATTACTTGGCCTGCACGTTCAAACTTAAAAAGGCAAACGAAAGCTAACGGTCACAATTCAGGGTACCGGTACGACGCACTGTTTTATTGTTTCTGTCGCGTACCGGACCTCAAAATACAGAGTTGAATATACCGTAGAGGTCAGCGCAACGAGGCGATCAAAACGGTACACAGATATTAGTGGTACGGTCATCCGATCAAAAGTCGATAACCGATACCAGAAATGCTGCTATTTTAACAGAAATAAGATAAACGGAGCAACAGAAGTCCAAATTTGGAAAAACGACAAACTGACATCTTGCTCAGAAGATGGTTTAGAATTTTTCTATGTAAAAATATTTAGGTTCCGGAAACATTTTATTATCACCTATTTTTAACTGATTAAATTGAAGTAAATTTACGCGCGAAATAAATTTTCATATTTTTGGACGAAAATTTACCAGTTGCTATCTTTAATTAGACGCATTCCAAATATCAAATTTTTATTTAAAAATTTTATTGTTTAAAATTTCACAAAAATTCAAATAAATTAAATAAATAAAACCACTGAAATTTACGGGTCGTTACAAAACTGTTGTCTGACTTGAGGTTTATGCTTTGCTTCTTATTGTCTCAGGTACTCTTAAATGAGTAGACTAGATACCAGCTGTAAATAGCACTTGGAGTTGTGCAGATGGACTAGCAAGAGATGATGCTTTCTTATACTTATATTTTGAGACTTATTATTGTTTATTCCGCTATGGGACACAGTGGAGCCTTGATAGTGTTTGGCTTACTATTATGTGAGACAGTTTACCAATTGAGTCTTTTTGTCATTTGTATAAACTCCATTACTACTTTGTATAACTGTATGAGCCTATATATTTTGATTATAAGATTTATATGGTTATTACTGTCTCGCCTGTTTTATATCTAGGATGACTATTTTATTTTGTCTGATGCGCTGTGAGATATAGGATAGGTTATATGATTGTGTGAAGTTGTCTTTCTTTTTCTTCTCTTCTATTCCCTTCTATTCTTTTCTATTCCTCTTCTTTACCTCTTTTTCTTTCCCTTGACAATTGTCTTACATCGACCAGATGTCCCAGCAGCGCACTATTTGGTTATATGAGCATTGGTGGTGTAGGGCGTCGTCACATTTAGTATCGGAGCTAGGTTACGTGATTAACCTGGGTTGATACCGCGATCCAGTAGAGATAAGGTAGGAGTTATCACCTTAGACTGAATCGAGAGTATACCTATATACGAGAGAGTGCATATTTGTTATATATTTTGGTTTTCAAAAATATATAGTAGTGTATATAGTATATAAGTTATATTGCACATACGAGAACAATTGATATCGTTTTCTCTATGAGAGACTGATCATCCTCATCGTAGATTAGGAATGATTTGGCATACGAAAAATGTTATTATTTACTCCTGGAGTAAAGGAGTGGGGAAGATCGAGGACTACTAACCCCAATTTACAGAATATGTTCGCAGAAATGGTGCGAATCATTTCTTGAATGCCCAAGTTGCTCCAAATGATTATGGCGCTCAAGTGCAAATTCTTAGGGTTAACTTTGCCAAGCTGTAGAGTTTAAGAGGCATACCATTCCTTGGAACAGAGTCGACTATTGAGATGTAAGACGGGATGGGTATTTGGGGAAGGATCTTCCATGACTTGGAGTTAGATGATGCAATGAGGTAGAAGTTGACCTATAGATGACTCTAGGGATGAATAATAAACTGGTGAAGTGCCCTTTAAGCTCTGGTTCCCGAGGATACTTTACTTGGGATCAGTTCATAGTTCGTTTTTAAGAAAATTTATCTCGACTTCTCATAAGTCGGTGTTGTTTTGGAAGTTCACCGACTTGAAGTAAGGCGATATGTCTGTGTTAGAGTATGTAGCCGAATTCGATGTGTTGTCAAATTACGATATATCTTCCATTGATACTCCACTCAGAAAGAATGAAGAAATTATCATTGGGCTGAAAGATCATCTTAGGAAGCGATTAATTAGTCATATTGATGAGAGCTTCAAGAAGTTGATCGAAATGGCTTTACGATGTGAGAGCATGTACCCAGTGTAGAAGGATTGTCCCAAACTAACTAAGTGGGGACAAACCTAGGAATCATATACATTGAAGGCTGTTTCAATTTTGTCGAGTGCACTATCGGTGAAAGAGAAGGGAAATGGCATCACCACTTGAGGTATGCTTTCCATTTATGGCGTTTCCATACAAGTTTTTTTGACAACGAGGTTTTACATTCCTTCATATCTAGTGATTTGATAGATATATTAGGATTGAGACTCAAAATTGTTAACCGACCTTTAAATTATGACGAACCTTGTTGGAGTCTCAACCAGTCTATACATGGGTAATATCCTATATATTATCATCGAAAAATAATACTATGGATGACCGTCGCATATGTAGCGCTTAGTTTCAGGCCTCAAAAATAATACTATGGTGAGACTTTGCCTTATCGAGTCAAGGATGTTTGTCTATATGCTATTGATTTGTTTTGGATTTAATTGGGTTCGGTATTATAGTTTGTGAATTGACTGGCTAAAAGAGTATGGAATAGTTTTGGGTTGTGATAGGTCGTTGGTGACAATAGGGACTGGCGATGAGCGGAAGGTAGTGTTTGGCTGCCTACCTGATGATGTGGTGATGGTTAACTTTCTATATTCATTTGATATCCCACATAATGAGTTGTCATCTGTTCTTGTAGCAAGAGAGTGTTCGGACACATTTGATGAGGTGACCAGATTACCACTATATAGGATAGAGTTCTGTATCGATCTGGTTAGAGGTGCTTGACCAGTAGTTACGCCTTTAAGGCAGATGATGCCAGAGCAGAGGAGACTAAAGATGCGAGCGTATGACCCATTGAGGTGACTGTTCATCCGTAGGAGCATATTTGAGGAGGATGCACTTGTAGTGTTTGCCACTAGGGCGGAATGCTCTTTAAGGTTGTATGTTGATTATCCTGAGTTTAATGAGATGATGAACAAGTAGTCACTCCTACTTATTGATGGATTATTCAATCAGCTTTATAGCGCGATGGTGCTCTTTCAGTTGGATCTTACGATGGGGTTTCATCCACTAAGAGTATTTGGAGAGAGTATGTCAAACACATCATTTTGTACGCTACTTTGACTTTTGATTGGTGGGTTATGCCATTCGGACTAACCAACGTCGGTATGCTTTATTGATTTCTGGAACCGTATTTCGAGCAATCACTTAAGTGAGTCCATAATTGTGTTCGTTGGTGATACTTTTCTCTACCTATGGATGAAAGAGGAGCATAAGACACGATTGATGATTGTGTTGGATGTGTGGAGAAAATACTAACTGATGATGAGAAGTTTTCCTTAGATTGGCGAGATGTTATATACATTTTACCAAGGACTACTCAAAAGTAGCGACAACGTAAACTAATTTGATGAGAAGAATCAGACTTTTATTTTCTACATGAGGTGCAGACACACGTTTGTGAGTTTGACAAAGAGGTTAGCAAGTGCACCGATGTTACTCATTCCGAGCGGGAATGAGGAGTTGATAGTACATATGCCTGTGTGCTTAACTAGGTGCAGTATTGACACCGAAAGGTAAGTTTGTCCCAGTCGACAACCAAAACCGCATGAGAGGAAGTATCTGACTCTTGATTCATAGTCAGCGATGATAGAGTTTGCTTTGGGGATTTGGAGGCACTATCTATTAGGAGAGGGATTCGAGTTGTTCAATGATCCTACATCATTGAAGTATCTCTTCTTTGAGAAGGATCTCAACCTTCGCTAGTAGCGGTGGTTGGAAATCTTGACCTCCAACAATTTTGATATTTCCTAGATGTTCGTAAGGGAAATGTGGTCTTTTATGTTTTGAGTTGGAGACATACCAGTTTAGGAGTGATATTCCTAGAGTGGGCATTGCTCGAGTTTATCACTGGTTAGGACTCCAGAACTCGATGTGAGCTAATACCAAAGATGTTGGCTAGTTCGACTATCAGACCTACTTTGATTTAGCGGATCAGTACTAGTTAGAGGCGTGAAGCTAGACTAGTAGAGATCATGGCTAAATTAGAGGAACGAGTAGTGTCTATAGAGGTAACACAGTGCGGACCCAACCGTGACTGTTGGTTCCGTAGAGATGAGAGATTATCTATTGTCGAGTAGTGGGAACATATATCGATAGATTTCATCGATAAAATGCCAAAGATTAGAAGGGAATATGATAGCATTTAGGTCAAAGTCGATAGAGTGGTGAAAAATACCAAATTTATATTCTTTAAGTCCGGTAGAACGGCATCAAAATTTGTTTGAGTCATATATATAATGGATAGTGTGATTCCATTGTGTGCCAAGGGCATTGTAAGTGGCTAGAACCCATCATTCACTATTGGGTTTTGGGAAACTTACAAGCGCATTTGGAAACTCGGCCCTAAGTTGTTTAAATGATATCGAGACTTAACCAGAAACTTTGAGACCTCATAGGCCTATTCGTACCGATAGATGTGATACAAAACAGGTTAGGAGGAAAGTAGTAGAGTAGTAAAGGTTCAGTTGAGCGAAAGCGATTGCACATGAGGGATGGATGAGAGTGTGAGGACTGCCTATCCAGAGCTCTTCATTAGGGGAGATTTCTATTTTTTCTCGAGCTTTCACATTAGATATCATGTTTGATGTTTTATACTAGATAGTTTGATATCCTGCACGCTAGGATAGGCATGGATGTTACATTTTGATGTTTGATCTTATAGGTGCTTGTTTGATGTTTGATTGTTGGCACTTGATACGATTACTTATGCTTATATGGTTGTTAGGCATGTGGAATAGTTATGGTTTGATATGGCATACTTATTTGAGACAATTCTTATATATATATATGATTTAGTATGCTTATTTACATGATGATGCTACTATTGTGCTTAATCCTCTTTGTTGAGTATGTATTCAGGTATATGGAAACAAGTGTTGGCTATTTTGATGCTTACCCGCTTATATTCGCATCTAAATGGTATGCTCTTGCTATAAAAGGGGTATGTAACACTTGTAGATTTGGCTATATATGTTTGGTTATCCTTGGAAATGAGATGCCTCAGATATGAGATGCATATATATCTATGTTGTATTAGGATTTTTCCTAGACCTAGTCGCGCAAAGGAGGTGCTGCCAAAATTTCCATTACATTAGCCAAAATAGAGAGAAAAATTAATGTATAGGATATTAAACATTGCCGATAGTTGATAGAGTCGGTAATGTACGATATTTAGTTGACTTGCCTTTCAATTAGTGTGTTGGCACTTTTGTTTTCCATTGTCCATTTCTTTGGAAATAAGTGTGTAACTTAGACGTTCCACATTGATTTCGTATTTGATAGTAAATGCACTTAGGGATGAGGATGATGGCTCCAGCTGATTCCGAGTCTATTCCTTGTGTCGTTACCGCTTTTAGTGATTGTTGTCGTGAGTTGATAAGTGATGACTTTTCTTATATCGTTGCTTATGTGAGGGTGTTGGGTTGTGTTGCTTTGTCCTTGGGATTTCGAAGACGTAATCCTTTTAAGGAGGGGAGAATTTAATGACCCGTATTTTTATGATTGGATATTTAAATAATTTATTTAAATATTTAATCACTAATTAATTTTCGGTCTCAAAAATATGATTTAATCAGGACTCGAGACCACTTCCATTGAGTTCGTATTGATGTTGTGAATTAAGACGAGTATAAGGATCACTATATTTGAGGATCAGATGGTCCGATGGTTGAAACAGTCTCGAAAAGCATGAAATTATCATCCCGGAGCACGGCCTTGGACATCGATGAATTTATGCCATCGGAACCGAAAAAATGAGGTGATGCATGCAGGCAAGTTTTGTGACGATCGGACACACCATTTGATCGTGCCACTACAACAAAAACACCCTTTAATAGCGTTTAAAAAGCGCTATTAGAAGCTATTATAGTGTTTTTTCTTACGCTGTATATTAACATGTTGTAATAGGTCAGTGACCTATAACAGCAACATACAAAACGCTATAAGATACGCTATGGACAAGGACATTTCATAGCATTTTATGAGTGCTGTAAACATGACTTTTAATAGCCTTGGAAAGTCGCTATGAAGTGAAACTATAGCATTTTCATGACTGCTATGTAAAAACAGGCTGGCACACATATGAAATATACAACAGCGTCTATAGACGCTATAGAACACAATATTTTACAGCGTTATCTGCTGCAATAGTACATTGTATGTATAAGTACAGCTACTTTCTATAGCGGTTTGCTGTCTTTTATTGCGTTGTTTTTTTGTTATGAAAATTGTTTATAGCACTATCATAATGTTGTAGTATATAAAACTGGAAAAAACAACCATTCTATAGCACAGTTAAAACGCTATAAATTTTTACCCTGCAGTCTTTTTACTAGGTACATCCAAGCTTACAATTCTACTAATATATTATAAAATTTCAAAAAACACAATTATCACATAATGATGTACGTAATCAAATGAAGACATAAGCCAAACCACAATATATATTTAAATATATATCCATAATATTTCATACACAAAGTTTCAAATATTTGTGATCTTAAAAAAACAATACATACAACCATAGCTGACCAAAACGATACATACTAAAAGCAAAGATATATGAACGTCAATACAAAATACGTTAATCCAAGCATGACCGATTTGAAAGAGAATGAATGCAGCAAAATAATTTTTCCTTCCTTCCAGCTTGTAGTAACCCCGATATCATCATACAGCACCTGTCAAAACGAAGCACATAAGTTATTTTTCAAATCCAAACATCATCCGCAAGTTATATAATTTTTCATAACAAAAAAGATAAAGACTGTTAGTACATTATTTTAACTAAATAGACTGCCAGTACAACAGTTTAACTAAACAGACATTGACGTGAAATAAAACAAAAATAACATGTGATTTAGAAAATACAGCAACAAGAAGCGGATTATTACCAGGCATTATACAATGCAGAAGAACAAAAACTGCATTTTCAGTTATAAATATGATTTAAACAGCAAAACCCAATCACCCACTTCCTCTCACTGTCGCAAATTCCATATGCCAAACTCGAACTTAACCCTCTTAAGGTATCATTAAACTGACATTGATGCCTTTTTATGTTTCAAATTTTGACACATGAACTGAAAAATAAAATAAAAATAAATTAAAGAAGTTATACTTACTAGAATTTGATTCCATTATAACGTTCGCAATAGGCCAAGCTATCGTAGTGTCAAGAGCATCTTCAATGACTTCTAATTCGGATGTTGTTCTCCATAGATGTGCTTTTGGAATTTTTACAATTTCTACCCAAACTTTAATTGCATTTTTCCCCCAAAGGAACACAATGAACCATTGAAGTTGGATCGGTTGAAGACACGCATCCTAATGCAACTATTTCTCTCTTTCCCGACCAATCGATCAGCTTGCATTTACCATTTACCATAAAATTTGTACTCTATCAATAAATAAAAAGGCTATTTTATTATGTGCTTCAACAATTCGTAAGATGGAAAAAAGTGAATCGATTATAAATAAGTTTACCTTCTCGACAACTCCGGCATTACTCCTATGATCATCCAATGATGCACCGTTAACGGTCTCGATAACTACTTTTGACTCAGGCCATGCGACTTTGATGCCAACGGCTTCCCCAACTCGTGTCAAACCTTTAGTGGGCCTCCATAGAAAAGCATCTTCCACTTTTGCATTATCTATCCAAACTGCAACGGCATCCGGTCCAAGAGGGAGATCATTCACAAGTTGTTTTGGATCACTCGAAAGTATTTGTCCTTCTGCAACTAATTTTTCGCTCTCACTCCAATCGATTAATTTGCATTTATGATGTGTACTACTAATTTTACTCTATTAAAAAAACATATTGGTTATTATTTTTATACATTCAAACTAAAACTTAAATAATATAAAGATGAAAGAATACTGTATGATCTTCTTTGTCAAAGTTATCTAAGTTATGCAAAACAACTCTAGTAGCTGGCCACGCTACTATATCACCTTCAACTTCTCCAATACGTGTCAAATAAATGAAGGTCTCCAGAAGAAAGCATCCGGTTTTCTCACAGTGTCTATTATAATTTTCTTGGCATCAGACCCTAAAGGGATTTATTGGACAAGCTCCTTTGGATCACTTAACATAACTCTTCCTTCCACAACAATTTCGTCTGTCTCACTCCAATCCAATAAATCACATGTGCCATATTTTTTATCATAATTGTTCTACAATTAATCAAATGAAAATTATATTAATAATAAATTAAATGTCAAATGTAATGATATCGATAGTAATATAAATAACTTTTACCGCTTGAGGTACATTTGCTTCATCCCGACTTTCTTTTCTTTGTCAAACAAATATAAAAACAACATTAGCCCAGCACTACCTCTCCAAGGTACACTATATACAAAAGGGAAATGGATATCCATAAGTGCACATTCATGTGGCTGTAGTGATAGGATTTCAGGTGAAACAACAAAGAAAATTTTGCAGTTTTGTGTAAAAATTTCAGGTGAAACAGCAAACAAGGACAGGACACAAATTTTTGTACAATTTCAGGTGAAACAAAAACAACATTACCATGCACACTTTCATATCTTTGTACGAGGACAGGTGAAAATTTTCAGGTGTACATCTGTTTTTTATGATTATAAAATATAAACAACTAAAATGTGAGTATGGTCATATATTTGGGCATGCAACTCAGAAATTTTTGAAGAAAACAGAACAATAATGGATGCAGCCAACAAATGTTAAAGATGAAATCAATTATAAAAGAAATATAATATGAAGATAACAAATTTACAATAAACTTAATCTCAAACTTAATCTCTTCTTTTTTTCTATATGCTAGCAACAATAACTGAATTGAATAGTGCATTATGCGCTCTTTATTTTCGACTATATTGCAGCACCAAGCATTAATCTTGGTGTAGTATTTCTTTGCTTTTAGATGTGTGCATATATAAATAGCTTTTGGTTTAATTATGACAGAGCTGAAAATAAGGAAAAAGAAAGTGTGAAGTAATGGAGTGAGTTTTACTGATAATTAAGGGAAGAAGAAATCAAGCCCATCATCAACAAAATTGGAAGATATATATATACCCAGGTACCATGTACATTTTCTGATTTTAATGTTAGAATTAACCTATGATTTCCAATTAGTAATTTTTTTTAATATCCTTACTTATGGTTTTAATGTTAGAATTAAATATATTTTGAATGGTAGAATCATATTTTGGAACCGACTGCATAGCAGATTCAAACAAAGCCAGTTAAATGTTTTGAAATCTTGCTTTAAAAGCTTTCTTTCTTTTGAAATATTGTATTTATGTTTTTGTTAAGAGGACTTGCTTTCAATATTCAATTTTGAATGGCAAATTTGATGTGTATTTGTCTAGAAGATGATATCATTGAAGCTTTCCAGCTACTCTTTTGTTTATTTCTTTTTTGTATTTTCTAAGTTTCTAAAATTAAAAAATACTTTAAGATCTCTTATGTTAGAAAAGAAATATATTTCATTATCAAAATATATTTAATCCGTTTATTCCTAGACTTTTTTCTCAGTATTATTTATTTTTCTATTAATAAGTTGTGTGTTAAACATAGGTTTCTTGTATAATAAGAATTTTGGCAGGTTCATTAAAACGTAGAAATGAAACCAAAGAAATAAAATTTATGGTCTCAATTTTCAGCTGCCTATAACCAATAAGATATTTTTATTTTATTTTACTGGCATTTTGTGATTATTAAACAGGGAAATGAAATATATTTTGAGCTATATGAGTCAATATGCCTTTGATTTTATTTTAAATTCAAACAGAGTCAATATGCCTTAATATCACAGTGCATACCTGATTTTTCACAAGCATTTGAACCATCGCGGTTAATTCTGAAATTTGATTTTGCATGACGATGGTTTGTTTATTCCTTATGTGTGACCATATTGCCTTGCTGTAGTTCATACCTCTTCCCATTCCTCTCAATCGTCCTGGTCTGTCTTGTCCCAACACTTTTGCAAGCGCATTTTCTTTGTAATTAGTTGTTGAGCTAGAATTTGATTCATTGTTGATTTGTTTAATTTTTTCCTACACAAGTTGTCGTAATGCATATTATACACAATCGAACTACCACAATAGCAAACAAATTGTTACCTAATAAAATTTCAAAGTACTTACGATAGCCTCTGCAGCAGTCACATTTACTGGTTCGCCATTTTTTTGAGTGTGGGATTTGGTCTAAACGTGAGATCGATTGACAGAAGATGGATGATGACTCGTCTTTCTCTATGTTTAAAGAATATTTATTACAACATATCACATTGAAAAACTAGTTAATAAATATTATGGTAAATAAATTAGCAATTCTTACCAAATCATCGGCCACTCGAGCCATTCCTTTACGACTACATGTGTGTGGTATCTGATTGTTTCTAATAGATTTATATTTCTGACTCGGTTCCTAAGAAAAAACACATTATTTATGTTGTCTAATGCATACAATTTCATCAACAATAAATGTGTAACTGCTGCTTAATTTCATCAACAGAACCTAAAACTGACTTTACCTTAAACTCTGGAGTTGTTTTGGACTTGACAAACTTCTTCCACTCATTCATGCTTAGGTTGTCGGGTTTCAACTGATTTCTTTCTTCTTCATTCCTTCCAATTGCTATTTTGCGAACTAATCTAGCTTTTGAAGCTCTAAAAATGCACCCCATTTGCTGAAATATGCACTCTTTTTGCCATTGCTCATCCAATTTAAATCTAACCTGCAACACAACACATTAGCAAAGTTGACGTTGAATAAGTGTACATTTGAAATTAATGCCAAAAAATTGGTATCTGAATAAGTGCACATTAGCAAAGTTAAGTACTGCAATTCTTATATATATCTCAGGACATATATGGAATAGTAATGCAAAAGCAAATTTGTTTATTTCAAAATAACTTTATATTGCTGCATATAATTCAGTCTAAAGATGCTTCATATAATATGCATATTTATTATTCATAGTAAGGACGCACCAGTTATATTAAAAAAAATATCATTATATTTAATTTAAATTTGTATTAGGCCTTGTTCCTTTTCTTTTTAAATCCAAAAGCTGGGAGGATGAGGAATACCTGTTGTATGTGCAAAGATATAATTTAAAGCAGAGGTAGTGGATGTCTTAGTTTTGGCCTTCTGTTTCAAATTTGTTAATCTCAGATAGTGTCTCAATTAATCTGAGGCCCTTGACACAGTTAAATTATGGCAAGTGCCTCAATTTAACTAGGGCATGTGCCTCGGAGTAAACGAGGCAACATAGTCATTAAAATTGTACAACCATTTGAAGTGTAACCGGAACAGTATAGTCATTATATCAGAACATGCAACTGTATAGCTAATTAGTAAATATAAAAACAGTTTATACCTGAATGCATCCCCACAAAGCAACTTGTAATTCGTTACTTAGTTCCTTCCACTTATCAAGTGTAACGGGAACATGTTCCCTTACTAGTGGACCTAAATATGAAGACAGTTTAACTGATCCATATCCTATTGGTTTGCCATCCGCATCAAATTCGACTTCAATACGATTCTCAAGATTCGCTGGAAGTCTTTTCACTTTGGTTGGACCCCTATATTTGCGCTTCGCAGTCGAAATTGCAGCAGCATCTCTAGTAGTTCCCTCATTAACATCAACTTCAAAATTTTCTTGCATTGTATCTACGTCACCTGCTTCAGCGTTGTCTTTGATTTGAGCATCATTGTTATCTTCCATTTGTATGACTCGGTTTTCACTTTCTTGCGAGTTGTCTTCGGTATGAATTTCACTGACTGCTTTTAGCCATTTTAGAGCAGCCCTCTTCCTTTTAGTCATTGGAAATTATCAACCTGCTCCTGAATTGATTAAATAGAAGCATGTGATTTATTGGATTAAGTACTTACAAAATTGATTAAGTACTTACAAAATTATATACGAAACTATGCCCCAAAAGCATGTATATCAAATTTAAAATGTGTGGTATTATCATGCAGTGTGTTTTCAGCCTGAACTATACAAAAAACCATACTTTATTTGCTTAGACAAAACATTTCTGGCCTGAACTATTTTTTGCAGTGTGTTTTGATTAAAAAAGGAAAATGATACTTCAGTACTATTAGCTAAGTCAAAGTGGTCACCTTTTGGAAGTAAGTTATAAAATAGTGTATGATCGTCTTTCTTTATGGGCCTATCATATATTAGTTAAGTATAATTCATTAAGCATCTTGCATCAGATGTAAATTTAAACAACATTTGGAAAAAAAATTATTTCAAACTGGTCTGTTTATATACAATAAAACTCCAAAAGAAACTTATTTCAAGGAAAAAAATAATACAAATGGTTGCATCTATCAGGTTAAAGGAGAAAATATAATTAAATGTGAACATAATCATACTCATCAAGTCATGATATCAAAGGATTTGTTGATAATATAAAAAATGTCGCTTGTGCTTATATTTTCTATGAATGTATACTTACATACAGCAGCAAACTAATCCAAGCATAATCAATGATGATTTGGAAAACTTTTTCAAGTATGCCTTCACAATCCTCCCTAACATAGCTAGCATCTTCCACATAATCAACAACCATCTCGTTTTTTTCACAATCTTGTACAACATAGCTTGTGCCCTCAATATAATCGATTGTTTCTAATTCATGAAAACCTCTTGGTGGTGCCTTCATTACAACATACCAATTAGAAGAGTCATTCTCTCTTGAATAAAAAATTTGTTTCTCCTGAGATGCAAGGATATACAGATCCCTCGAAAATGAAGCTTGATTTTGATGTAAATTAACAAGAGTAAATCCATCTTCAACTTTCACTCCGTTTCCAATGTTTGCCCAATGACACTTAAAAATTGGAATATAAAATTTATGATAGTCTAACAGGATTATGTCAGTCAAAATCCCATAATAAGTGACCACATCAACTATTTGAGAAACATCTTTCGCACTTCCTCTACACATGGTAATAGCATCATAAGTCACTCCAGAATTTTGAGTTTCTCTCTCAACATCTTTTGTGTGAAAACGTAACCCATTAATTATATATCCTTTGCAGGACAAAGCAGTACTACTTGGACCATAAGCAATCCATTTTAGTAAATCATCATGTTCATTTGAGTTTAAAGATATCTGAAAAAATTCAATTCATTCAATATAGAGTCAAAAAAAATATTTTCAAAGCTAAAAACAAAATTTAAAAGATTTGATCAACCTTCTTTTTAATCCATTCAGCAAAGTTTTTTGTGTGAATTTTCCATAGCAATGTCACATTTCTTTCTAAGCGCTTATCCGAACTTTGTAGCTCTTCCAAATGCATACTATCATAATATAAAAGGTGCTAAGTCACATTTATAAATACACATATATTAAGACAATAAAAAGAAACAATATGTGCTTACTCTAAAAATGGCTCGGTTATAGCCATATTCATTAGCACAGCCAAATGAGCAACTTCCTTCTCATTAGCCGTCAATGTAAATGTTTTGCATGTTGATATCGGACATCCTTCGAGTATTGCATCATCATTCTCATAATCTTTGTTTCTACCTTCTTTCTCCCATAATTGTGATGATTTCTTTAGAAAATCACCAAAGAATCTCATAGATTCTTCGGCGAGATAATTCTCTGCAATGCATCCTTCAGGTCTTGAATAGTTCCTTACATAATCCTTAAGTGTTTTCATATACCTTTCGAAAGGATACATCCAACGAAAATGAACCGGTCCACATAATCGAGCTTCTTTTCCAAGATGAATTGTTAAATGTATCATTATGTCGAAAAATGAAGGTGGAAAATATCTTTCAAAATCACATATAATTCTGACAATCTCATCATCCATTTGTTGTAGCTTTTCTCTATCAATAACACGCTGACATAGATTATTAAAAAATGCACATAAACGAGTTATTACTTTCCTTGGCCTCTTTGGAAGCAATCCTCTAATTGCAACCAATAGCATCTGTTGCATCAAAACATGATAATCATGCGACTTCAATCCACTAACTTTGCAATCCTCAAACGACACACATCTTTTGAAATTTGAGCAATAACCATCAGGGCCCTTAAAATCATACAATCTTCTACAAATTTTTTTTTTTTCAGAACTAGACAAAGTATACGGAGCCGATGGAAGATATGTTTTTTTCCCACGAGGTTGCGCATATAAAGCATGTCGAATTCCCCAATCCTTTAAGTCTTTTCTAGAATTAATGCCATCTTTTGATTTGCTATCATGCAACATTGTGCTGAGTAAACTTTCACCAACGTTTTTCTCAACATGCATCACATCTAAATTGTGGCGGAGTGGAAGTTCCTATAAACATCAATAATATGACAATTAAACGTTATAAAATTTATAGTTATATTTTTATGAATAAGATAAATTTTGAATACTAACCTCCCAGTATGGTAATTCAAAGAAAATAGTTTTTTTTCTCCACCGTGATAGCTCTCTTTTTGTAGGATCGTTTTCACCTTCTTTATTGTCAGTACATTTTCTTTTCGTACTCGTAATCGTTATAATTTGCTTCTTATTTAGCTTCTTCTTATTCTTTCTCTTCTTGTCTTTTTCTATTTCTTCATTTTTAAATTTTCCAAAATCATTTGGAAAATCTTTCAAAATAACAGAAATATCTCTACCTGTAAGAATTCTAGGCTTGTTACCTTTCTCCACGGTATTATCAAACCAAGCCTTTTGTTTTCTTAATGGATCGGATGAAGGTAAAAATCTTCTGTGTCCCATATAGACATTTTTTCGACTATGATTTAGCCATCGATGGTGAGTATTAATACCACATAATGGACAACCTTGTTTGCCTTTTACACAACATCCAGCGAGATTTCCATAAGCTGGAAAATCGTTTATGGTCCATAACAAGATTGCTTTTAAGTTAAACAATGTCTTGCTAAATGCAACATAAATCTCCACTCCGTTACTCCATAAGTAATGCAAATCTTATACCAAAGGAGCTAAATATACATCAATATCATTTCCAGGTTGCTTAGGGCCGGGAATTAATAATGTTAACATAATATTCTCATTTTTCATACATAGTACAGGCGAGAGATTATATGTCACAAGCATCACTGGCCAGCAACTATACTTGGAACCCTTAATGTCAAATGGGTTGAAACCATCAGTAGCAAGACCAAGTCGAAGGTTGCGTGGATCACTTGAAAATGATTTCCATTTATCATCCACCATGCTCCATGTCAAAGAATCCACAGGATGACGCATTTTATCATCATTACTTTTATTACTAAAATGCCACCTTAGATCTTCTGCCATCTGCTCAGATCTAAACATTCTTTTAAATCTTGGAATAATTGGAAAATATCTCAACACTTCGACTGGAATACCTTTCATTACCTCTTTCGTCCGCTCATTTATCTTCCATCTCGAAGAACCGCATTTGGGACAACTAGTCAAATCTTTGTATTCTTTTCTGAAAAGACAACAATCATTTTTGCAAGCATGAATCTTCTCAAATCCCATATCGAATACTTTGAGGAACTTCTTTAGTTCATATAAAGTCTTTGTAAGGACATTATTTTTGGGTAATAATAATTGCTGCACGCTTAGAAGCTTATCAAAATCAGTATCAGATAATCCGGTTTCACATTTCAAATTATACAACGCAGTGATAGCAGATAATTTTGTTTGATCTACGCAATCAGGATACAGTGGAGCTCTGCATCTTCCAAATTTTTAAGGAAATCATCTGTTCGCTTTTGTGCATCATCATCGTTTTTATTCTCGGAGAAAAAAGTATGGTTGACAAACTCTTCATCTTCAAAGTGAATGGCTTGAAGTAACTCATATGTGTCATCCAATTTCACTTTTTTAGCTACATTTATTTGCTCACCGTGACTATACCACTTACCGCACTTGTATAAAGGACCCATTCCTCTAATAATCAAATGCTCAACAACAATGTTATCATATTGATGAGTAAGATTTCGACAATCTAAGCAAGGACACAATTTTTTTCATATTTCCTACATTTCTCTTAGCGGCATGCACAAAATTCCATGCTCCTTGCTCGTACTCCCTACTAGTTCTAAATTAAAATTAAAATTAAAAAACAAAGTTATTGGCATAAAAAATCAAATTTTAATATTAATTTCCAAGTTAAATATTAATCCAAATATTGTATTCTTACCAATGCAAATGCACCCAATCTTTTTCCATCGCCATATATAATATTGCAACAAGCAAATTTCTAAAAAACAAAAGCACAATATGTGAGGAAGACTTTATTACCGATGCACAATCTGTCAAATTAGAGGGAAAATTTTCTAAAAAAACAAAAGTTAAATATTATTTCTTATGTCAACTGAGTTTAGCATACTATGTTGTCAACTGAGTTTACTTCAAATTCATAATAAAATAACATTCTGCAGCAGGGTTTAGTTGTCAACTAAGTTGCTATTTTGGCAATGATTCGACTAAATTGTAAACTAAGTTGTTTTCATGTTAAATAAATTGCATATTCACGCTTTTTGACGCCTGAGGCTTTTTGGAATATTGAGAATAAATTAACATACGATCATCATAAACTCAATTGAGAAATGTAGTATAAGGGTATAATGTTAAATGACATGCCCATTTAATAAATTATTTTTGGATTTGTAACTACTATTCTCTTTAAAACTTTCTGGATTTTTAACTATCTGCATTTGTAACTACTGCTATCTTTAGAAATGCACCCCCGTTTTCCTTTTGGCGCTTTAATTAGAAGTCCTCAATTAGAAGTGTAATTGAAATTAAAATAGCTATTACCTTTTTGAAAATTACGCTAATACATTTCTAATTAAAATCATATTTTCATAAGTGGAAACCAAGCACATAATTCTCCCCTTTAACAAAGTGGAATCGATCTATCATGTTAGCAGAGGAATTATGAACTTATCTACTGAGATAAATGGAGCTGATACTCCTTGGGGTGGGTGGGGTTTATATAGTTTTACAGTATGTTATGTAGATTATATTTTCTATAGAACATACTATTGAAATATATAAAGCAAGAAGAGGTATCTACTATTCAGTACATCACATGTATATATACTTTGAACCTGAGAGCCACGTACCTTTGGATGAGACTTAGGAGATTCCAGAAGATGTACTTACTAAACTAGTTTTTCCTCCTTCAAATGCCCTCCACTCCTTGTTACCTTCCATGAGCATATTAAACAAAACAAATGATCAACTTTTAAACATGTCAACAATAAGCATACACTAGATGGCTATAAGGATTACATATATAGAATGTCTAAACTTAAGCTCAAACTATTTACTTATTTTTTTATACATGAAACTGAACAAGCATACCCTTAAATTGTTTTCGACAAGTAAAACAAGAAGATGAAACTATGGTTAAATTTTTTACCATAATAATAAAAATAAATGTAGAGTGCATACAAAATAATTCATTGATCAACAATATATAACTTGAATACTAACTAAATAGAGTGTGCATGTAACAAGAATTTGGAAGTTAAAATATTATCCAATTTAATAGAACTAAATATAGTAAATTGCACCATAGAAAATTAGACCTGATACTGCGTCGGGTATCTATGTAGAACATATCGGTTCTGCATAGGTACACCCATTTTTGTTATAATCTAAGACAGATTCACAAAGTGGTGTATTGGCTATACTATATAAACCCAAAGGCCAAACAATGTAAGAAACTTGAATTTAGGAGTAAAATGAGAGCGAGAAATCATGGGTCGATGGATGGAAGTCATTCAGTCTTGATGGACTTGAGAAGTGATGATGTTAGAGGCAGAGGCAGAAGATCAATGAAATAGTTGATCGCCTTTAAAAATGTAAACACTAAAGGTGGAGAAAGCATGACTATGGAACCTTAATTAAAGCCTTGCTAGCATTTAAGTGGAGTTGGAGAGGATGGTAGGAGGTATATTGACGAGGGGTCTTATTTCTTGGTGGTTGGTGATCAGGACTGTAAAGTTACCATAATAAGTTAAAGTTAGAGGTTCAAACGTCTTCGACCAATCAGTTGACCTTCTATCTAATTCTTTCGCCATGACTCAGATTATAAACTCATAATTTTCTATTACATTTTCACATAACAGTCTAACAAAGCAAAAAAAAAAATAAACTCAGTAATAATTTAAAACATCCAAAAGATTCATAACTTAACTTGCAAAAAAATCTTTGCTAAAACAAAAGGTCAATAATCAAGGATATATATTTATGAAAAGTACTAGAAAGTAGTGAATTTCAAATATGTACTAGTTATCTATAACAATTCAATAACTACCATTGAAATTAAAAAAGTAAGTGACGAAGTTCCATAAAGTATCATTTTCTTGTGAGAACAAGTTGCATATACATCGTTTTATATTTCATTTAGGGATGACTTGAAACCAAATTAAAACACCACTGAATGAAAAACTAAAACTTAAGATTACCCCTTTTAAATTTTATATAATTACAGAGGGAACTGTAATAAACAAATCAATAACTGCCATCATCATGACCATCAAATTGAAATCAAATTGAAATTGATCTTACTAATCATCAATAACATGGAATCAAGCAGCAACTATCAGTTATCTTGAAGTTCATATCATATATAAAAATGTTTATAAATTAAGAATACAAATAATATCCTTTGAATATGTCTCTACTTACACCCCACCCTGCCCCATCCCTCCCTCGGATATAATGCTTATCATGATGATTAATTTTACTGACAAAGAAGGAAAAATAACCATAAATTACAAAATTGTTTGCCCATCAATGTACAAATCTAATATGTTTTTATTTCCCTTTATGTAATAGCGGTGGGATGGTGTTCGTGTCGGGTGGAGCTGGTGGGGAGATATTAGTTTTTGCAATCCATATGCCAGCATCAATAAAAAATATACTGTACTAAAATATCAACAATACTAAAGAAGCTACATACACAATATCAAATTAACTTGCCTGGCATGGTAGGAAAATGCAGCTACTAGCAAAAAGAAAGGAAAAATAATAGTTATAATTATAACATAAATAACTCAAAGAACAAAAATTCAATAAACTACCAAATTTTCATGTCATCATCTAAGTTTCAGCATTACCAAACAATTCAATAAATAACTCACAACATTTTTATAAACTAAAAAGCTACTAGTGCCACTTAATACAACAAATTCATGTAAAATAGTTCACGTATTGGTGGTTTTTGCTGACAAAAATAGGAGAAATTTTGTATAATCGTGCTAAAGCTTCGAAAAATATACCTAAAGCCAAGTTTACAAGTTGGAATCGCGCTTCAGCTGCCTTGAAGAATCGTGCTTTAGCTTGGTTAACAAATCGCGAAGTTGAAATCGAGCTTGGTTGGCGAAACGCGCTTCAGCTGCCTTGAAGAATCGTGAGGTCGTGCTTGGTCGTTGCGGAATCGTGCTTAAACACCTTGAAGAATCACTCAGAATCGATTGGAATTGAGCCTTGATGAAGAGAGGGTTGTGAAGCTTTCAGATTAAAGAAGGATTTTTATTGAAGAGAGTGAAGAAGAGAATCGTGAGTGAAGAGGTCGATAATGGAAGTGAATGTGAAAATAGGTAATTTGGCGGCACAGGAAATTAAGAAAGAGGGAAACAATTGGACCGCCAAATTAATTTCTCTTAGATAAATAATTGTGGTAAAACAAGCTATCTTTTAACCTAGATAACCACTAACTACAAAACTATAGCAAGTCAAGTTTCCATGCAATCCTCACTTGCTATTAATATAACATTTTCTTGTAGCGAGCATGAAATGCATGACCGTTTTATTTGAGAATTTAAATAAATTGAATATTTTGTTAATATAATTAAACCCAAACCCTCCTCTCTCTTTGGATCATTACTGTTTCATTTCCTGGAGGTTAAGAACTTGACTGTCCCTTCCAATTCACTTCAATAACCAAAATCTCCCGATCCACTACCTGAAAAAATACGAAACCACGTTCATTGAGTTCGTATTGAAGAGAGCTATATGCCCATATCCACTTTAAAGCGTGCGATGGTAGTCTTGGCAATGGCCATTAGAAATGGACGACCCAGGGTTTGAGATTGACGAAGGTTGAAGCGACGAAACATGAAACAGACATTGCCATCAATTTTCTCTTCATGAAAGACACCTTCCCACAAAATCTTGTCGAGTCGGATTAAGAGATGCAAAACATGTTCGTGCATTTGTCGTGAGGCACGCATCAAGTCATGACTTCAAAGAAGTGGCCGAGCTTCAAATTTTTGTTTCCGTGGTGAAGAGCTTGCGTAAGGAGACATGTTGCCGTATACGGCTCGTGATTTCATCGAGAAACAAAGGAGATTGGGAGGAGAGAAGGTATGGAGCAAAGTGGGTTTTGAATGTGCACATTTCCTATACGTATCACATTGGGGAAGAAGGATTAACAAAAGGTAATTAAGGGGATAGTTAATTATTTAAGTTAATTAATTAATTATTTAATTCATTATCTTATAAAATGTGTATCTTTTGCATACGAGGTCTGTTTTGGACGCATGATGACACTCTATGACTTATGATGGTTGTTTAGAGTAGTTCCCAACAGCAATGACTTCAGACGGGAGTTGTAAGGATAGTTCTGAGATGAGCTCTACTATGGATCACATGTGCAAAGGGATCATTGATATTCATAGGTTTCGAGATATACTCGTAAAGCAAGGGTACGTGAGGAAGCTCACTTTGGCATATAGGGAGCCCCGAATCACATGATGACCCGATCTGTGTACTCTGGGCTCTCTATGGGGGTGCAGTCTAGTTTCTGGCCTACTGAATGGCATGGATCCAAGTACCGAGAAACCGGTACGTTGAGTAGTCCTTGGCTCTATAAGGGTGGTCATACGAGTATCATATATCCAATGCACCAAGTGAGTGAATGTGGGGATGGATGATGGATGCCATGTTTGTTTGACTGTGTTTTCAGTTGAGTATCATTATTCCGCTGTGTGACACTGTCGAGCCTTGACAGTGTTTGACTTACTATTATTGGAAATAATTTATCAGTTGAGTTTATTTATCAGTTGTATAAACTCTGTTACTACTTTGTATAACTGTATGAGCCTGTATTTCTGATTATGTGGTTTATATGGTTATTACTATCTTGCCTGTTTTATATCTTGGATGACTATTATATTTATCTGATGTACTGTGAGCTATATGATAGGTTATGTGGTTGTGTGTTGTTCTCTTTCTCTTTCTTTTTCTTATGTTCTCTTCTTTTCTATTCCTTTTCTTTACTTTGCTTTCTTTCCCTTGACAATCATCCTACATTAACTGGATGCTTCTGCAGCACACCATTCTGTTATATGAGCATCGATGGTGTAAGGCGGTCGTCTTAAGACTCTACTTGTCCTTTGACACTCTAACAGAGACGAACCTTCCTCCTTGGTTATCCCTCACCTATATGCGAATGTATATAACTTTGTGGGTCCTACAGTTGGATATGTCTCACATCAGTATAATGTATACACAATTGTTGGTAGCCCCTTGTAGTGGGTAGACTTATGTTGTGTAACACTACTAACCTCGCATTTCAATCCCTTTTTATGACTATGTCATTCTTATCCGATCTAAGTTATTTATTAACTTAATAATTCACACCCTTCATAAATGCATACTTGAGGCTATGTGTATGTGATGTGCACGTAAATGTGCATATTTTTACCACCATATTTAATCTATTTAAATTAAATAAATGATCATATTGGGTATTTTAACTTGTTTAAAACAAAATTCAAATTATTTGAAATTGTCACATATTCATCTTCATATAGGGGCAAAATGGTCATTTTTATGCATTTATTAAATTTTGAAAATTTACTTGGAATTTTCTATGTTGTTTTGTAGGAAATTTGGTGAATTTTACAAGTGGTTACATGATGATATATGCATGCATAAGAGTAAAGAGAACAAATGAAGATGGATATAATTCAAAGTGAAGATAATGGAGGACCCCACCTACCCACCTACCTTAATGTACAAATTAGAGGCTAATGCACATGCTTATGGAATTAATGGCTTCATGCACACTTAAATGATGATTAGTAGAAGCTAATGATTACTTGGCCTCCACACTTTCTCAAGGGTATTTTGGGCATTCCCTAGAAATAGGAATTAGGGTTTAACACTTGTATAAATACCCCATATCTTCATGTAACCTTCTTCCTCCCTCCCTTAGTCTCTCTTTAGTTAGTTTAGGCTCACAAATAAACAATCTCGTCTCTTTTCTTTTCATGGCTACTTAGCCATTTCTTTTATGTAATTTTTATGCAACTTTAACACATTTCTCTTTTCTTTTCTTTTCTTGTTTATTTCCTTTCATGCTAGTAGTGTAGTTTGATTTTAATGCAGGTAGATTAGTTTTATTTCTTGTTAATTAGCTCTCTTTTCCTCTTCTTTTCATTCATGTTGCAAGCTACTTGTGTTGTTATGATAACACAAATGAGAGGCTAATCCCTTCAATTTAGGGGTAATGAAGCCTCTAATCATGTAGCTTCAACATTTTGATAATTATTGCTCTCTTTTGTGCTTCATGGAAAATGATGTTTATGTAATTTTGTGCTTATTATTGAGTTTGATAGCTTATGTTGTTCAAAACAAATAGGCTATGCTTAGTCATATGAATCACAAAGTGCCTCTTCATCTATATATGATTATGGCAAAGAAGTGAATGTTTAAATCAAAATTTGATGGCCTATATTTCTAAACAATAGTTAATAGGCCATGCTTAAAATAGATTTTCATTTTCAACTTTGTTGTCATTTTCATGAGAATTAAAAGTAGTTTAAAGGTTGTGTTATAGTTTGATGGCTTATGTTGAGCTAATTAATAGCACAAATGAGTCATTCTTATGATAAACACATCATTTAAACTCATTTATGACCAAAGAAGAGAGATCATAATTTCATAAATTGTTGAACTATATGATCTAGAGAGTGGAATTATCTCTAAATTGTCATTTAACTCTCATTTTTCTATCAATTTTCTTTTGCTAGTTTTCTACATTTTTAGCTTCACACTTCTCAACTTTGGTTAATTTGATTGAATAGATTTTTAAAATCATCAATTCCTTGCGGATCGACCCGTATTCTCCAAGTACTACAAGTGTACGCCGTGCGCTTGCGGTAAATTTTAATTTAAATTCGTTCGACGGTTTTCTAAACCGATAGAATTTCCGTCGACGAACAAGTTTTTGGCGCTGTTGCCGGGGAATTTGTTTTGATTTTGATTTTCAATTCTTCGGATTATTTTTGTTTTATTTTGTGTGTGTTTGAATTTTAAAAAAATTCTGTTTATTGTGTGATTTGTGCTTTCATTTTGATTTGTGTGTTTGTTGTTGTTTTGGTTGCATTTGCATTTCAACAAAAGAAAAAAAAAATTACACTCAAGTTCATTTCGAAAGAAAAAAAAATTCCATTTCATTTTCAGTTACATTTACAAATTTTTCATTTACATTCTGAATTTTCAATGTACATTTTCTAAACTGCCTTATTACAAACTATTCATTGTTTGTGCTTGCTCTCTGCCCTCACTGTCAACATTTACTTCTCTTCCCTGTGCACAGTCAAACTTCCTATTCACCGCCTCTCCACATACATCTTCATTTGCCATCTACCACTTCAAACAATTTGCATCCTCCATTGAACATACCAATACCCACATCCAACCTTCCAATTTCAATATAGCTTCTCATTACCCTATACATCAACCACAATTCAACTGTCTTCAGCTGACCAAACATCCTCTCAACCAACTAAAACTGCCACATCAGTGCCACCCATACATACTAATCAATACATTCACTTCACTTTGATCATACTCAAACTTCAAGCAACCCACTTCTGTCAAAAGTGCAGCCAATACAAGTGCAACCTTCATCAAATCTTCACCAATAAACCATCTCCATCCCACATCATTATACCATTCAACAACTACACGGCCTCAAACAAACTGCTTCACCACAGAATCATCTACCATCGCTGCCTGGACAGTCACACTTCATCTGACCTATATCAACAGTGCAACAGTGCTTGCCAACCAAATTCCTGCCCAATTGCCATAACACAAACTTCCCACCAATATCAACAGTGCAACAGTGCAACTCTGACATCCTCTTTCCAGTTCAACAGCATTCCACAACCAGCCGAACACTCCAACAGTTCATCTACATACTTCACTGACCAAGCACTTCTCGACTGCCTGAACCACCATTCAGACCATCCACTTCTTTACACATCCCACAACAAACTTCAACCTACCCTACTTCCCATTCAATTTCCCCTACATATTGTTCACCTTCTCCTCCTCTACTCTTACAAATCACCATCATCATCCACTGTGCGCTGATACTTGATACATCAACCATCAACAGCCATACAAACCACACTTGCCTTCCCACTACTTCATTCACCACAGCCATAAAAAAACTGTCACCATCCCCTACCGAAAACTCAAAAACACTACTAATTTCTTACTGCATACAAACCTACCAATTTCAACACTACCCATACCACAGACCATCACAGACAAAACTGATCATCTACTTGCCACACTCACTACGACAGACCAAAACAACACCATCCAATTCTTCGAACCACAACCACGATTCCAGAAATACAACCCTCGATCAAAAACCACATAGCGACCATCACCTCTGCCGTGAACGCTTTCCACGCTTCAAAACCCAGACAGTCACCACAAATCACTACCCTGTATGTTCATCACCTCAAAACACGCCAACCCAGCGACATACAAACGGCTATACCCACTGTCTCAACAACAAGCTTCCAGTTTACCGATCTACCAGTTTCAACAGTGCCTGTTTTCCTCACAACCTCTGCCAAGACTGCTTCAAATCCATACAACTACTCCTCTTCACCATCGACTCCCCCCCACACACCCTTGTCACAGCAGCCCAGCGACTCAATCACTGAATTGACCAAACCCATCACTGACCTCTCTAGAAAATCACACGTCCCAACCATGCACTAACTCGATTTCCATCAATTCACCTTCTTCACAAACCAAAACCCCAAACTCGAATTTCCTTAATCAATTTCCAGCATCAATCCCCTCGAATCCGAACCGCTTCCCCAAATTCAAACCCCATCGCCTCGCCCAAACCAACAGTCGACACTGCGATACTCCCCAAATTCAATTTGACCTGAAAAATCTATCGCCTGAACACAAAACCCCCCTCTACACTTCAACCACGAACTCGCGACCACCAAAATCGAAACAATCGCCAGCAATTCAACTAACAGCCTCGAACTTCGTGACCACTTCTTCCCAACCCAGTCGCCCCTCAGCGCCAATGAAATCGATCGCTGTCAACAACTTGCCCACCTTTCATCGAACTTGAAGCACCGCCACCGGCTAACCTCCATCGCCAACAAACAGAACATCAAATGCGGCTTCACCTCGACCGCCTCATAATTCGACAAACACGAGCTTGAATTATTGCTTTTGATTTTGCTTCGTATTTGATTTTGAGTTTGGGATTTGATTACGTGAATAGCGGTTTGACTGAGAATCTTTGTATTTGGCTGGGCGAGCTGTGTTAAAAAAAGGGGGAGAAAAAGAAAATAAAAGGGAAAACACAAAAAAAAATTGCTTTGAGTTTTTCTTGTATGTTGCTTTGAGTATTGTTTTTAGATTTCTTATGTGTTGTTTTGGTTTCTTTTAGTTTTGTTTTGTTTTATCCTAATTTTTTTTTAAATCTTTAAACTTTTTTGTTTGTTTTAAATTGCTTTGCTTAATTTGTTTTTAGTTCCATCCTCATTAGAAATTTTTTTTTAAGTAAAACGTCACTTTTTAATTTTCTTTCCTTTTTAAAAAAAAACAAAAAAAACTATATATATATGTGGTTTTTATTTCAGGTTGCCAAAGCAGAATTGCAGAAGAAGCAGAAGTGCTTGCTAAAATAAATTGACTTGCCAAAAAAACTTCTTGCTTATTTATAATTTTCTCTTTATTTGCCTTGCACTGAATATATCTCTTGTTTTTATTTTAGTTGCATTGTTGATTGCTTGCATTTGCATATATATATTTAAAAAAATTCAAAAATTAAAAAAAAAACATTCGTAGTTGCATTGTTAATACACGTTTAATTTATGCTTTGCATTGCATGTTAGAATCTTGATTAATAATAATGATAGCTCTTATTTGTATATTGACAAATTGTCTTCTTTGAACAATTTAATTTCTTGGTGTCTAGGCTACGGCAGAGAAATAACCATTTATAAATATTATAGTGATTGTTCCTCTGAAGGTACTTAAACCTTCGGCTGCATTGCTACGGTGATTCTTGGTGCACCGATAACTCATGCCCGTTACCTAGCTGAGAACTATCTTGTTTATCTAAGACAATGTGTGATTATACAATTTTGGGTTAACTTAGGATAAATCATTTGTAATTAACCACTGCATTCATTTAGTTGCATTAGTTCATGCATATTTAAAAAAAATTGTAAAACCAAAAAACAAAACAAAAATCAATTTCCCTTTTGAAAAACAAATTTTATTTGTAAATATTTTTCCTTTCTAAAAAAAACCAAAAACATTCTTGAAAATGTCTGAATTTCCATATTCACTTGAATTTAACAATAGTTGTGAAAATCAATATAATCCATATGATTTCACTCCAAATTCGTATGGATATTTTAACAACAACTATTGTTTAAATGATCCAAATTTTGAACCACAAAATTTTCAAAATGATGACCAACCCTCAAGTCTTGAAAAGAGCATTTCATCTTTACTTGAAATCTCTACACAACAAAATCAAATAATAAATGATTTGTGTAATTCATATTTGGGCAATGGTTCAAATCAAAGTTTTCAAAATAATCAAAATTTGAATTCACTTCAAAATTCAAAGGATTTCGATTATAACCCATGCCAATTCAATTTCGAACTCCAAAATGAATTTCAAACTCAAAATGAAAATGGAAACAACTTTTCAAACAAATTTGGCAATGGGAATAATCTTAACTACGTTACGATTGAAAATCTTTGTTCTCAACAATTTCAAAGTGAAAATCCTCATGTTAATAATTATAAATTGGATTTTGTTGAGCAAATGAACAAAATTTACGATGATCACACGGATTCGTTGTTTGAAACCTATATGAAATAACGTGATAAACAAAATCAAATCTCAATGTGTGACGAGTCAAGTGATAATCCATCTTTTACCCAAATCGACGATTTTCAAATAACAACTTTTGAAATAGAAAATGATGATCCTAATGAAGTTGTTGAAAATTTTGTAATTGAATTGGATTTCAATTCTTTTGATGGTAAGAAACTTGATTTAAATTTCGATCTTCCTTTTTCTGAAAATTTGAATACAACAACTTTGAATTTTGAACTTGATTTATGCAATAAAGTTGTTGATAATCCAACAAAGGAAGTCGAATTTAACGAACACGAGTTTTATGGACTTTTTGAAAACGAGTCTTTAAACTCTTATGGGGAAGATTTAAATCACCAATTAGATTTTGAAATCAATGATTTTGAAGAAGTTTTCAATGATGAATTTCAATTTCAATTTGGTAAAAATAAACTTGAACTTCAATCAATCGTTTTATCAACCCCAATAATCATTGAAAATAAAACGACTCGTACAATTTTCAATAAAACGACATTCGTTTTTCCAAATCCACATTCAACTTCGAAGTCTTTTATGATTTGGTTTTCTGAGCTTAAGTCGTGTCTCATATATTTGACGAGACAAATGAATCGGTCTTTGGAAGACCGTTTCAGTTACTTTTTAACGATATACTTTCTGATGTCATGTAAATAATCGTCTTTTCATTTTCATTTAAATAAAGGTCATGTTTTTATTTATTTATTTTCTTCCACTTGGGTGTACTATGGGGACACAGTCAAAATCAAGTGTGAGGGGAGACTCACCATCATTTTCAATTTTTCTTTCCAAAATTAAAAAAGAAACAAATCTCAAAAACAAAAAAAACAAACAATTTTTTTATGCATTTTGATTTATTTTTAAAGAAACACTATAGGATAAATATATGGTTTTGGTTTATTAAATTGAAATTTTTGAAAATTTATTTATCATAACAAAAATAAAAATGAAGTTTGATTACAAATAACGATGGTTTAACCAGTATATAGGAAGGTTCATACGTGTTAATTATGAAATATCCTAATGGAAAATCTTTGTTTTAAAAAGTGGTGAATTCAAATAAAAGGATATAACATTTTTTTTGTCTTCTAAGTTAAATGGTGCTATGATGATTTTGCAAAATTCTCTCCTTTTTTCTTAAAAAAAGTATAAGTATATAAAAAAAACATTTGTATATATGTATATATATTTTTTAACACCTAGAGTCATGTATTCACACTCGTGTGTTCACTCGCCATGCTCTGTACCCTTCTCACGTAAGCCCGAAAGGTGGTGCACGATCGGTATATCTGGCCTTAGTTTATCTTAGTTAGGTGTATGTATATAAAAATTCTTTTTAATAGCGCCTATAGTCAATAGGTGTTCACACTCGTGTGTTCACTCGCCACGCTCTGTATTCCCCTCACATCAGTCCGCAAGGCAGTGCATGGGTAATATATCTGGCCTCAGTTTATCTGAGTTAGGCGTATGTAAATATTGCTAATATCAACAAAATTTTCAAAAGAAAAAATGGAGAGAGTAAGCAATTGAAATCCAAGCACTATTTTAACTTATTTGATTTGACTTGTTATTGAAAAGAAATAAAATTACCACTTTGATAATCAACTAAGGATCCATTTTATAATTACACTTTGTTATCAACCGAAATAACGAGTTAAACTATAATCTATTTGTTATGATAACTTAATTTTTGTTGGAAATTTTGACGAGTAAAATGACTTAAATTTTCATGATAATAACCAAAACCTATATTCAACTTATTTGTGTCAATTTAAAAATAAATCCTTCATTTGTAAATATTTTCAAAAGCTCGCATTCATCTCCTTGTAAATAAATCTTGCATTGTGTAAATATTTTCATCCTGCATTTGGATTTTGTGGGTAGTATCCGCTGAAAACCCTCATGAGACAACACTCGCCCTACTAGGGACACCCAGAGGTTTAACGGCTTATTGCATACGCTCAATGCAATCGTGCTCCCTACGAAAATGGATTTATCTTAGTTTTTCCTTTATTCGAGGACGAATAAAAAGATAAGTGTGGGGGTATTTGATGTGCACGTAAATGTGCATATTTTTACCACCATATTTAATCTATTTAAATTAAATAAATGATCATGTTGGGTATTTTAACTTGTTTAAACCAAAATTCAAATTATTTGAAATTGTCACATATTCATCTTCATATAAGGGAAAAATGGTCATTTTTATGCATTTATTAAATTGTGAAAATTTACTTGGAATTTTCTATGTTGTTTTGTAGGAAATTTGGTGAATTTTACAAGTGGTTACATGATGATATATGCATGCATAAGAGTGAAGAGAACAAATGAAGATGGAAATAATTCAAAGTGAAGATAATGGAGGAACCCACCTACCCATCTACCTTAATGTACAAATTAGAGGCTAATGCACATGCTTATGGAATTAATGGCTTCATGCATACTTAAATGATGATTAGTAGATGCTAATGATTACTTGGCCTCCACACTTTCTCAAGGGTATTTTGGGAATTCCCCAAAAATATGAATTAGGGTTTAACACTTGTATAAATACCCCATATCTTCATGTAACCCTCTTCCTCTCTCCCTTAGTCTCTCTTTAGTTAGTTTAGGCTCAGAAATAAACAAGCTCTTTTCTTTTCTTTTCATGGCTACTTAGCCATTTCTTTTATGTAATTTTTATGCAACTTTAATACATTGTTCTTTTCTTTTCTTGTTTATTTCCTTTCATGCTAGTAGTGTAGTTTGATTTTAATGCAAGTAGATTAGTTTTATTTCTTGTTAATTAGCTCTCTTTTCCTCTTCTTTTTCATTCATGTTGCAAGCTACTTGTGTTGTTATGATAACACAAATGAGAGGCTAATCCCTTCAATTTAGGGGTAATGAAGCCTCTAATCATGTAGCTTCAACATTTTGATAATTATTGCTCTCTTTTGTGCTTCATGGAAAATGATGTTTATGTAATTTTGTGCTTATTATTGAGTTTGATAGCTTATGTTGTTCAAAACAAATAGGCTATTCTTAGTCATATGAATCACAAATTGCCTCTTCATCTATATATGATTATGGCAAAGAAGTGAATGTTTAAATCAAAATTTGATGGCCTATATTTCTAAACAATAGTTAATAGGCCATGCTTAAAATAGATTTTCATTTTCAACTTTGTTGTCATTTTCATGAGAATTAAAAGTTGTTTAAAGGTTGTGTTATAGTTTGATGGCTTATGTTGAGCTAATTAATAGCACAAATGAGTCATACTTATGATAAACACATCATTTAAACTCATTTATGACCAAAGAAGAGAGATCATAATTTCATAAATTGTTGAACTATATGATCTAGAGAGTGGAATTATCTCTAAATTGTCATTTAACTCTCATTTTTCTATAAATTTTCTTTTGCTAGTTTTCTACATTTTTAGCTTCACACTTCTTAACTTTGGTTAATTTGATTGAATAGATTTTTAAAATCATCAATTCCCTGTAGATCGGCCCGTATTCGCCACGTACTACAAGTGTACGCCATGCGCTTGCGGTAAATTTATTTCTAAATTCGTTCGACGGTTTTCTAAACCGATAGAATTTCCGTTGACGAACAGTATGTATGTATATATGTATATATGTATTTATGTATGTGAGTGTGTGTGTGTATATAAAATTTTACTTGTTTAATTATTATGCCTCGAATGTTCAACTATTAGTAATATTCTTTTACTTTTTCGTGCGTTTACTTCATTTTCTATTTATATACATTTAATGTCATTTTCCGCTTTTATTAAGAGATTTAAATATCTTTTCTTATTCACTTTTTCATGCCTTATTGAATTTCTATTTCTATTCCTTTTTAACCTTTACTACCCTCCCTTATTTAGTAGTCTTTCCATACCCTTTTTATTTACGTTAATTATTTGCCTATTTTTTTAGTTTTTATTATTCGATGATTGTCTTGCCTCTACTGCATATATATTTATTCTTCACTTAAACTATTGTTATTATCATATTTACAATTCTTTAATTAATTCTTAGGGATTTCCCGCATTTTAATGCATTGGAATTACATCCTTCTCAAAAGGGAAGGTTAACACTGTAAACTTCTATGTCTTATTCAAAAGGAGAATTTGTATTACTTTTGGAATTATAAGAAATTATCTTTTCATAGTTATTGAAATAGATAGTATAAAATATGGTAAATATCCCTAATTTATACATCTCTTTCTTTAGGCGTATTCCTTATTATTTCAAATGTCACATTTTTATTATTGAATCTGAACTTGATAATCTACAAAAGTTTACACTGCAACACTCTTCATTCCAATGAACTAAATGTAACAACCCGAATCCCAGTGAGTCTGGATTTTTCGCAAAAATGCTAAAATCCAAGCCCACTGAAACTCGAGTTGGGTATCTGGTATCCTACAAAATAGGCAAAGATAAATATATCAGAGCTCGGATAAATATCTCACAGCGGAACTGACTAAAATATAATAGTAAGTAAATACTCACCAATAAAATAACACTTTCTAAACAAGTGTCTCAAAGCTGGAAAGTCTCTGCCCTCTATCTAACCTGTAGGTATTATGAGGAGGGGGTCAGAACTAAAGTTCTGGTGAATGGACAAATTATACACTTCTAATCTTAATTCTACATAAACCAATTTATTTCCATTTACTGTTATATTAGGTTTATTGGGTTTATAATACTCTCACCTCAGTGCATGAATCGTACACATCTACTCCCTAGTAGATTAAATGATATATATATATATAGCTATATGCCCCTTGACTACATCAGTCCTAGATACTTCCCAGAGTATCTTCTATATCCTCCTTGCAAAGGACTCCATCATCATGCTACTATGGAGTTCTATGACTACATCTATAAAGGACTGCCTCATAAGGCCTACAATATCGATGTTCCGTCATCTACTATGAAAACGTAAAACTACATCTACACTAGTCTATACTAATGCTCGGACATCCACGATGTACTACCCAGTGCGTACCTTGAGGACTATACGTAATCGTTCTGTCTACTCCCTAAATCTCGCTTAACAAGGTCTACCTTGTACGGAACTCAGTCAGGGATTTTCTATTTCTGTAAAGGACTGCCCTGTTAGGCCTACAATACAGATATTCTATTTGGTCTGTTTCTTATCGTGGCTTTGGCCCCATGCAGACACCCATCAACTAATCGACTCTAAAGAGCTAAGTGGATGTGCTCTACTACAAACAATCTCAACATCCAATTGGTTGTGCTCCTCATACAATGTCTCGATAGTGAAAGGTTCATTGGACTGTTGGTTCAACTCTAGTCTTTCCCGAACTCGCTTCTTGGTTTTGATGCTGGCCCGATATCCGCATGCGACTATCCTTTTGGGTCCTGCCCACTAAAACTGACTTGCAAGTACTGGGACATACGAATATCCTACTCCAAACATCAACCTCTTTTGACTGCCTACAATGGTCCTGCCATGCAGAAAGCAGTCAATGCATACTCTTTTGATGGAAGACCTACAGACCTGACTTTGGGGGACTGCCCTATTATGCCTACCCCAAAGGGCCATCCTTGAGAACCCTCACGTCCCGTTGAAGTCTCGTACTTCCTCTAGCCCAAAATATCTAAGTTGGACGTGCTCCTTCTGTGTTGAAATATGTGATGAACTGCTTCGTTAGGCTCTTCATCCTTTGGGCTGCTTCAAACGCATCTCACTCTTTTATAGACCCTAAGTCTAATCTTTTATTTTGCGTTTAGTTTACTTTTCTTATTCTGTTGGCTACTTATTTACCCTAATTAGCATAATCTTGTCTCAGCCTCACCTAACTATTGTGAGACCAGCAGTTCCTGACAGAAAGGGAATGATGTTGGTATGGGACACTTCTATTATCTTGCTTATTAACTTAATTTTAGTCTTAAGTTTATTAAAATAAGCATCTTCTATTATTTATGCTCTATTTTCTTATTAACTTAATTTAAATCTTAAATAAGCCTTTTCTGTTCTTTCTACTTAATTACCTATGTTATAATTTTACTTGTAATTGTCACTTTTATTTCTTTTATAATCTGTACATTATAAATATAATTACAAGCGTCTCTTTTCTATTCTAGTCTGTCTTCTTTTATTATGATATTGAATTCTCTTATATTCACTTATATTATATGACAATCTTGGCTTGGGACTACGTCCGATTGTCACAAATTTACTTATCATAATAACTGCTTTACTTTTATTCTATTATCTGCGCAGTAAATGCAGATCTAGGTACATTTCTGTTTATAGCTTCTAGTCTTATCTAATAATTAACTTGATTCCTTCAATTCTTTACTTTCTTTTCTTATATTCTTGGAAGTAGTTCTATTCTATTTGGTTGGTTACGAAAATTATACTAAAAATCAATTTCGATATTTTAATACTAAATGATGCTAAAAACAATAATCCATAACTGCAAGATATTTCTTTTATTATTTCTTTTACTTTTTGGATAGTGCAAAATACAGTAGTTTCTCTATCTTACACTAATTCCCTTTTACTTTCTTTTATTCTTGCAATTACATTTATCGTTATCTTTTAAATATTAAACTATGGATATGTATTTGTGAATTACATTTATCATTATCTAATTTCTGTAAATCTAATGTTCTTCTATTTTAGTCTGTATTTGCGAATTCTTCTCTTTACTATTTTATTTGCGTAAAATAAAATAAAAAGAAGCTAACATTTATAGGCTAAATTTTAACTTTTAAAATAGATGTAAATAACTGTAAATTTCTTATTTTTTTTAGGCTTTTGCCTTCTCTAGTTGTCAAGACTAATATTATTCATATTTAATTTGATTACTATTTTCCATATAAATAATAATTACATATGAGCTCTCTTATACAATTTACAGTCTCAACATAACTGACTAACAGAATTAATTACTGAAATAAATACTGAATAAAATTATTTAACGGGAATCTAATGATAATATATCATAAACGTAAAAGATATATAATTAAATCCACTCACATGTCGCCCTTAGCTTTGCTTGTGCTGAGCTTGGCTCCATGGTCTTCCTGGATCCCCTTCTACGGTCTCTAATATTTTTATTGAGAAGATCTTCTCCCTAGAAATATTTTCTTTTTAGGGTCCAGCCTTAGGCAGTAAATCCAATTGGGAGAAAATCTAATTGTGAGAAAATAGCTAGGCCTAGGGTTCTATTTATAATGGAGTTTGGGGATCTCAGACAGTTGGATTCTTGGATTGAATCTGAAGCCACCACGTCACGGGGTCGTTTGGATCCATCAGATGCAGCAATGTATGGCTCTGATCGAATAAAAATCAAACTAATACACTTCGGCATGTCCCTGGACGAATTCATGTCTAGGGAGACATGCGGGTCGACCTATAGGTCGACCTGTGTGTATTAGGAGTCGACCTTAGGGTCGACCCTTGTGGCTTGTGGGTCGACCTATGGGTCGAACCATGCCATATTTATTTATTTTTCTATTATTTCTTGTTTTTCGTTTCTCTCATAACTTCTTCGTATTGACTTTGATTTTGACAAGCTATATATGGAAATTGATTAGAAAATCGCCATGGACACAGCAGTGTAAGTTTCGAGGCCATATTCTGACAATTCCAAAAATGTTTATTTTAATTGTTCATCGTTATTTGATTATTTAATTATTGAAAAATGTGGGGTGATACATTCTCCCACCCTTTAGGAAATTTCGTCCTCGAAATTCGACAAGGGTAAAATTATGTAATTCCTCGCATCAATTACATCCATTTTGTGTACATCCAATTTTTCAACAATCCGTGTTCTTGTGCAAAAGTGTTATTCAATACAAAATATATGCATGTATATGAATTTCTAAGCGGTACCTCCTATATGAATGCTTTTCTTCTTTAAAAATTTATTTTAAAATATGATGCGCATACCCTAAATATACTTGCAATTTCTATATAAATGCAATCTTTCGAAAACTCAAAACATTTTTCATCCAATTTTTCCCACGCTCCTACTGAATAGGGGTGTAGTTCAACGAATTTTACATCCAAATCCTACCATACAATTTTTAATATTCGAATTTTAGAAAAATCTAATTTTTTGAACGATTTCTTATGTCAGAAAGAAGGTAGAAAATGGAAAAACTTCACATTTCTCCATTTTACTTTTGCGTACCTCTCACTCCGTACTTGGAACTTATGATGCTATCCTATAAAATCTCTATTTTATTTCCCAAGCATGGTTTACATAAGAAAGATTTTGCTTTTCAAACTTTTTTCCAAGCTTAATTTATGGGAAAGATGTATTTTTCTTTTGCAATTCTCATTTATTTCTACTGACGTTTCTGTTGCTTTCTTTAAATCTTACTGTTTTTCTTTTAGTTACTTTTTATCTACTTTTACTCTTCTTTTAATATAGCAACTAAACACAGCTATCATCTAGGGCTAGGGGTCTAGGACCATGTCCACTCTGACACAGAAAGGTCTTATTCTAGGAATCCAGGTAACTCATATGCTCCTCCTGCCGCCTATTACTTGTTATCAACTTACGCTGTGTTACTCATGACGAATAAGATCTATTCATCTCTTCTATTCTATGCTAAAAAAGGAATAACTAAGTCTTATTTACTGCAATGGATAAGGATTTCAATCTATGCAGTTTCTATCTAAAAAGGCAACTAAGCTTGGGGAAATTCTCTCTTTAGCTTTCATTTTTCTCCAACTAAGGTCTACTTTTCCCAACCACGTGTGTGTTACTATCTTACTAATATCACTTCACTATTCTTCTATAGTCTACACACATAAAGCAACATTTCTAGGTTCTCACTAGTGTCCTATACACCTTACGGGAACTTTCATTATTACTACTAGGATAATTACTGCTATAGCCTTGTACTTTTCCCGTTACACCTAGGAAATGATTCCTATCTACTCCATATTTAAAAGTCTGGTTTGGTTTGATATTTATCATTTTACTTCAAAATTAAAGCTTCTAAATTTTTGAAACATCAAATCCCAAAATTCTTGCCTTTAAAAATGTTATTTTGAATTTTCTGTTAAATTCAAAGGTACTTGGTTACTTAAAATTTTATCTTTCCAAAAACTTATTTACTTTTCCACCAAACCATTTTTCTTTAAACACGTCTTACTTGTTCTTAAAACATTTTTCTTTTTTTCTTGACTTCAGAAAAAAATGTCCTCGCATGTTTTCAAAATATCTTCTTTTCATATATTTTCAAATTTACTAAAACGGGAGTAGATAAGAACAACTATTTTATCAAAAATCTCCTAACTTTTCTACTCTTCCAATTACTTAACCTTGGAGGAGTTTCTAACTTACTACACTTAACGGTTTTATACCTTAATGTATTGGAATTACTTTCTCTTACGAAAAACCATTAACGCTAAAATCTTCTATGAATCCTTTAAAGGAGGATTTCATGCTTATGTGAAATTATAAGGAATTTATTTGTATTTTACTAAAATAGGCTATACAAAATATGGTGATTTCCATACCTTGTACATCTCTTTCACGTATTCCTTATAGCTTGCACAAAACATCTTTATTTCTGATTCATAGAAAATTATATCATTATTCATTTCGTTCCAATAGATTAAATTATGTTTACTCTATCTTCACTTACATAAGATATTTCCTACTAAATTCATTATTTTAACGTACATTATTTTTCAAAAGAACTCATTTTTCAAAACTACTTTAATATTTTCATAACTAGAAAATACTCTCATATACTTATTTAAATAATAAATGTACATACAAACTACTTTAGAAATTTTCTTCAAAACTCATTTGGGTCAAAACAGATGTGGTGTAAAACACCGTTACTACAACCCAAAAATACTAGTTTATGGATTTAATTAAAATAAATATTAATAAATTCCATATGCTATGCAAAAACATTTCCTTTGGGAGTCACCTACTATAACAATAGTACCATAGTCTATGCTTCTTTGTTTTTACCGAAAAAATCTATTACAACAATAAATGTTGTAACCTACGTTTTTTATACTTAACACACTCTAGATTTTTTTTAAATCTTTGTTTACCAACAAAGTAACTAGCGAGCTATACGCGCTCTATAATTCTTCAAAAAGAATTTCACTTTTAACAAAATTTACATCATATAAAAACCAATTTAAATTTCATACCACTTATATATATATACATATTTTCAAAAATCCAATATTTACTTCCTCAAATATATTAACAATTATATTTTTCAACTTTTCAATTCCAAAAGTTTCATTTTATTGGGCTAGACATAAAGTGGATTTTCTTCTTACTAAAACCTGTTATTCCTTCCAAAATAAAAACACTCTCCCTACTATCCCTAGGGAACTTCCCCACTTCCTATAACATATGGATTCCAATCTTCTCTCAAAACATAGCTTATTGTACACTATAAATCGGTAATAACATAGGGCTTAATATACTTGGGTCATCCCAAACCCAACTAGCAAACTATGCACAAATATACTTCTTAAAAGCTTTCCATATGTCAAAATCTACAATTGGGGACTATTTGGATTTTAGTAGATAATATATTTATATTTTATTCAAAAATACAAATAAGTTCACTCACTATCTACCTAGGAATCCTAAACCTAGGCTATGATATCAAATGTAACAACCCGAATCCCAGCGAGTCCGGATTTTTCGCAAAAATGCTAAAATCCAAGCCCATTGAAACTTGAGTTGGGTATCTAGTATCCTGCAAAATAGGCAAAGATAAATATATCAAAGCTCGGATAAATATCTCATAGCGGAACTGACTAAAATATAATAGTAAGTAAATACTCACCAATAAAATAACACTTTCTAAACAAGTGTCTCAAAGCTGGAAAGTCTCTGCCACCTACCCAACCTGTAGGATGTTATGAGGAGGGGGTCAGAACTAAAGTTCTGGTGAGTGGACAAATTATACACTTCTAAGTTTAATTCTACATATACCATTTTATTTCCATTTACTTTTATATTAGGTGTATTGGGTTTATAATACTCTCGCCTCAGTGCGTGAATCATGACCATCTACTCCCTAGTAGATTAAAACCTAATAACCGATATATATATAGCTATATGCCCCTTGACCATATCGGTCTTAGATACTACCCATAGTACCTTCCGTATCCTCCTCGCAAGGACTCCATCATCTTGCTACTATGGCGTTCTATGACTACATCTATAAAGGACTGCCTCATAAGGCCTATAATACCGATGTTCCGTCGTTTACTATGAAAACATAAAATTGCGTCCGCACTAGTCTATGCTTATGCTCGGACATCCACAATGTACCACCCAGTGCGTATCTTGAGGATTATACGTAATCGTTCTATCTACTCCATGAATCCCGCTTAACAAGGTCTACCTTGTACGGAACTCAGTTAAGGATTTTCTATTTCTGTAAAGGACTGCCCTGTTAGGCCTACAATACAGATATTCTATTCGGTATATTTCCTTTCTTATTGTGGCTATGGCACCCTTCAACAAATCAAAAGACCTCTAAAGAGCTAAGTGGCTGTGCTATACTGCAAACAATCTAAACATCCAATTGGCTGCGCACCTCATCCAATGTCTCGATTGTGAAATGTTCATTGGACTGTTGGTTGAACTCTAGTCTTTCCCGAACTCGCTTCTTGGTTTTGATGCTGGCCCGATATCCGCATGCGACTATTCTTTTGGGTCATGCCCACTATAACTTACTTGCAAGTACTAGGACATACGAATATCCTACTCCAAACATCAACCCCTTTTGACTACCTACAATGGTACTGCCATGCAAAAAGTAGTCAAGGCATACTCTTTTGATGGAACACCTACAGACCTGCCTCTGGGGGACTGCTCCATTATGCCTACCCCAGAGGGCCATCCTAGAGTACCCTCACGTCCCATTGAAGTCTCGTACTTCCTCTAGCCCAAAATATCTAAGTTGGACTGTAACGACCTGAAATTTTCAACCATTCGCATCCACATATGTCGGACTTGAATTGCTCAAAATACCATATTGTTATTTTATATTTGGAAAAACTCAGCATATACAGTAAATAAACAAATCACAGAATCACAGACACAGAGTAATAAACAATAAGCAGTGGAAATAAAAGAATAGTAGTTCATGAAGCTACTATATAGATAAACCTTAGAGTTAAACAAGATACAACAGAAGTCTCAAATACAAAGAAGTCTCAATATACAATAGTCAAATAACAATAGCTGAATACGTCACTGGAATTAACTGGATAACTGAAAGCTGGATAGATAGCTGGATCTCCAAGCGAAGCTCCAACTCCAAAGGTGAGTCTCAAACGCTGTATCACTCAGTCTGACCCAAGCGTAAAGCAGGACACAAAACACTCGAGTCAGGATTAACATTCTTATATCAATAAATCCAACTCAACTGAAATACAAGTACTCAAAGGATGTTTGGGATAACCATCCACTAAGGATCTGTTAAACTATCTACTATGTAGTAATATACGCTATTATAATAATGTCTATAGTAAAGTAAACTTACTTAAAAATAGCGTTATGGCTTTACATTTTCCACCTTAACACATATATAGTGCCAATAGTCTATATATAGTACCGTAGCACCTCCAAATCGGGAGGCTACCAGAGGATACTCCATAGGTACGACACAAATCAAACTCGTAAAAGGCGCGCTAGGGTAGGTGACACGGCACAACTAGGCAATGCCAGGGTAGATATACCAATTACACTTCCGGGCCGGTGGTAACGCATAGCAGCCACTACCGCCCACCTCGAGCCACACTCCCGAAATTCGAAGGTGCGCACCAAATCAATCACAAAGTAATAGAATGGCATATGATGGAGTGTGTCCGATCAGAGGAGCTACCTCATTAGCCCGTCAATTGCTCATGTTTTAGCCACCTTATGCCAACTCACGGGAGTCGGGTCCACGTATATACCTCATATAGGATCGTCGCCACCATCCTACTTCATTCTGGAATCTCCATCGCGTACACAGTTGTTAAAGTGGTTTTCGGTATCGACAGAGAGTATGCCCATATCCGATCCCGGTCTCTTTAACAACCAAACGTTATTATAACACCGCGGTCATTTCAAAATAGTTTATACTTCAAAACCAAAATATCATTTCCATTTTAAAACCATATCAAAACGATATCATTTTTACTTCAAATATATCCATTTCCAAATCATATCACTTTCCAAAGTTATAACGCTTCCGAAATCATAAGTCTTTTAAAATCAAAACACTTTGGAAATCAAAACCTTGAAATTCATAACACTTTGAAATCATAGCTTGAAATCATAACATTTTGGAATCCATAACAATTTCCTCTTAAACAGTTTAGATATTAAAATTAGTATATATAGTAAAATAGTTATAAAATAAAATAGTTTATGTAAAATAGTTATAAGTTAAAATAGCTTATAATAAAATAATTTATATTGAAAATGATTTATATTAAAATAGTTTATTTTAAAATAATTTATAAAGTAAAATATAAATAGTTTTAGATATAGTTTAAAAATACTTTATATAAAAATAGCTTCCTCAAATTTCACAAATCGATTCAAATCAACTCGAATTCCAAAATTCAAATTTAATCAAATCTCAAATCATCAATTTCAATTCGATTCAGTTTCTGAATAAACCATTTCAAATTATCAATTTCAAATACATATTTAAACCATAAAATAAGCCATTTCAATTTCAATATATTTCAAAGCTTTAAATATTCAACATTTAAAACTAAATTCGATTATTTCATATATATATATATATATATATATATCAAATTCACTTTACTATTATTTTAAATTTTGAAATATTCACTTAATAAATCCAATATCATTTAAACAAACCCCAAATTACAGTAAACTAAATATTTCCTTTAATTTATTTAAACTTGAAATATTCATTTAAATCACTTTAAACAAAAATCAAGTTATAAAATCATATCTTTAGAATTTCAAATTTAATAAATTTCAAATCAAACTTATTTAAGTATAATTCTTAAATAAATACAATTTCAAATCAATTTCAAATTTATCTTTCCAACCTGGATCATTATAAACTCTATATTTAAAATATAGATATTAAATAAATACTTAAACATATTATATATCAACTTTATTAAATCAATTTTAATAAATCTTTAAAAATCAATATTTATTAAAACCATATACTTCTTTCCAAAACCATAGAAATCCTTTTCAAAATTTTATATATATAGACCAACGGTGTCTGTATATAATTCTCTACCCTTTGGTCAAGTGATACAGATATTTATCATTTCAATCCGTAATTTAAATATATACGGGTATATATCATTTCAACCCGCAATCCCAATTCAATTGAAATGAAAATCGCTTGGGTCTATCATTTCAACCCATAACGATTTTCTCCTATTCTACAGATCGTTCGGGTATGTATCATTTCAACCCATAGTGAATTCTATACTAACAGGGAACTTGCAGAGTGATAACAGATATGATAATAATATAACAGGCATACATCATCAATATAATTAACAGATAATGGTGTCAGATGTCACAGGTGAACAGATACAAATAATAGCATATAAATAGCAATGTAAATAACTAACAGCAGCATATTTCGATTGTTGTTTCAATTGAAATCAAATTTAATAAATATAAGAACATTAATCGTGAGTGATTGCTCACCTTTCGAGGCTAGATAGATTTGACAAATGGAACGAGTTACGAATCCAAGCATGAGTTTTCAAAGTAAAGCTAGATTGTCACGAATTCGACGATCGAAGCTGATAATAAGGAATTGATGCAAATAAATCAGAATCTGCTTGATATAGACTGAAACGAAATATAAATTATTCTATGATATTATTTTCTTAACCAATATTAAATTTGGAACTCATTAAATAATACTTATATATACTCAACCATATTATAGATTATATATAAAACTATATATATAAATCTGTATATATATACTTACGTTATCACAAACATATAAACAATTATAATCCGAAAATGTAAACTATAGGAAGAAGGATAAATAAGACAAAAATCGCAACTTGCAAATACATATATAGCTTACGTATAGGTATAAATATATTATATCAAAAATCAATACAAAATCACTATAATTTTTCAACATTTCAAAATCGATATTATATATATCTAAAACACCAAAATAAAAAGGAGATTAGCAGGTTCTCCAACTTGCAACTGGAAAGCTAAATCTATGAACATGTGAACAATATATTTTCACAATTAAACATATACTTATATAAGTTCATACATGGACAACAGATCTCAACTACATATATATTTATATATATACCCACTATTAGATTGTATACTATAACACAATAGTAAACATATATACTGCAAACTATACATATTAATGTATATCTATCAACTAGTACAAGCAAACTATTATATAAAATATATAAACTAATTTACTAAGCAATTCACGTGAACTAATATATACATCAGAAATCCAATATGACACATATAACTTGTACAAACCTATTATAAAACATATATATTAACCAAAACAAATACAAACATCTTAAAACCAAAATATTATACTTATATATGTGAATACCATTTTCAGATACTTACTAGTATAACCTCCATATATAATAAGCAAAACAAAACATATTATATCTTAGTGTACTAATATATAAGCATATTATGTAAATTATATATATATATAATATAAATACTTTTTAAAACTCACGTATATAAACTTTCTTTTCAAAAAAATACAAAACAGTAAGACTAAGCAAATGTATGTAAACATATTACCATATACAGGATATATATATATATATGCCCATGTATGCTCGGTTTGCTACACACAGGCGAGGAGATGGGTCGGCTCAGGGAAACTGAAGGGGATCGGCGGTGATGATGGCTGGCGATCAAAGCGGAAGATCAGCGACACAACGATGTAAGGGTGGCTCGGTTGATGGCTCTCGACCTCGGCTTGTCGGTTGGGAAGTGATGGCGAGTTGTCAGGGTGAGGTGGATGTTGTGTGTAGGGGAGAAGGGAGAGTGGATAAGGAAGTTTGGAGTGGAGGTTGTGGGTTCAAGGCTTGCAGGCAGTTGCGAGATGAAGTTGTAGCTTTGTTCAAAATGACTAGCGAATGCATGCAGAGGGGAGAAGAAAAGAATACGAAAATGAAAGTGACCAAATTGAACCAGTGTATAATTGAATATAGGAATAGAAAAAGTCACATTGATATCTGGGAAATCTAAAAGCCAAAGGCTTTTGGTTTACACGATATAAAATGAAAGATCACGGAATATCAAAAGGTTTTTAAACCGGTACCGATACGAATATCCGTTACACGGTTTCCACCACGTACCAGACACCGAAACACAGAAGTGAATATACCGCAGAGATCAGCATGACGAGACGATCAAAACGGTAAACAGATATCGGTGGTACGATTATCCTATCAAAAGTCGATAATCGGTACCGAAAATGCTGCTAATTTGCCAGAATTAAGATAATCGGAGCAATAACAGTCCAAATTTGAAGAAACAAAATATGATGTCTCACTCAGAAGATGATTTACAAATTTATTGTATAAAAATATTCAGGTTTGGAAAACTTTTTATTATCATCAAATATTAACTGATTTGAATTGGAATAGAATTGCACAAGAAAACAACTTCAATATTATTTGATGAAAATTTACCATTTTCTATGTTTAAACAGACATATTCCAAAAATCAAATTTTTATTTCCTAACTCAAACATTAAAATTTCACAAAATTCAATTAATTATATAAATAAAACAAATAAAATTTATTAAAAATTTACGGGTCGTTACATGGACGTGCTCCTTCTGTGCTCAAATCAATCATGATGAATTGCTTCGTTAGGCTCTTCAACCTTTGTGCTGCTTCAAACGCATCTCACTCTTTTATTAGACCCTAAGTCAAATCTTTTATTTTGCGTTTAGTTTACTTTTCTTATTATGTTGGCTACTTATTTACCCTAATTAGCATAATCTTGTCTCAGCCTCACCTAACTATTGTGAGACCATCAGTTCCTGACTAAAAGGGAATGCTGTTGGTATGGACCACTTCTATTATCTTGCTTATTAACTTAATTTAAGTCTTAAGTTTATTAAAATAAGCCTCTTCTATTATTTCTGCTCTATTTGCTTATTAACTTAATTTAATTTTTAAATAAACCTTTTCTGTTCTTTCTACTTAATTATAACCTATGTTATAATTTTACTTGTAATTGTCACTTTTATTTTCTTTTATAATCTATACGTTATAAATATAATTACAAGCGTCCCTTCTCTATTCTAGTCTATCTTCTTTTATTATGATATTGAATTCTCTTTAATTCTCTTATGTTATATGACAAACTTGGCTTGGACTACGTCCGATTATCACAAATTTATTATCATAATAACTACTTTACTTTTATTCTATTATATGCGCAATAAATGCAGATCTAGATACATTTCTGTTTATAGCTTCTAGTCTTATCTAATAATTAACTTGATTTCTTCAATTCTTTACTTTATTTTCTTATATTCTATGAAGTAGTTCTATTCTATTTGGTTGGTTATGAAAACTTTACTAAAAATCCATTTCCATATTTTAATACTAAATGATGCTATAAACAATAATCCATAAATGCAAGATATTTCTTTTATTATTTCTTTTACTTTTTAGATAGTGCAAAATACAGTAGTTTCTCTATTTTACACTAATTCTCTTTTTCTTTCTTTTATTCTTGCAATTACATTTATCGTTATCTTTTAAATATTAAACTATGGATATGTATTCTCTTTTCTAAGCCAACCAACTAATCTATCACTTACTTCCCTATCAAGTTATTAATTTTTCCCTTTTAATTTATTTTTTCCCATTTTGGCATAATTTACTGCAAATTTCTATTTTTCTCTTTTTATTTTAGCTTTTCTTATTACATCGAATTTCTGTAAATCTAGTGTTCTTCTATTTTAATCCATATTTGTGAATTCTTCTCTTTACTAGTTTATTCGCATAAAAAGGAATAAAAAGAAGCTAACATTTACAGGCTAAATTTCAACTTTTAAAATAGATGTAAATAACTGTAAATTTCTTATTTTTTTAGGCTTATGCCTTTCTCTAACTATCAAGCCTAATATTATTCATATTTAATTTGATTACTATTTTCCATATAAATAATAATTGCATATAAGCTCTCTTATACAATTTACAGTCTCAGCACAACTAATTAACTGAATTAATTACTGAAATAAATGCTGAATAAAATTATTTAACGGGAATCTAACGATAGTATATCATAAACGTAAAAGATATATAATTAAATACACTCACATGTTGTCCTTAGCTTTGCTTGTTCTCAGCTTGGTTCTATGGTCTTCCTGAATCCCCTTTTAAGGTGTCTAATATTTTTATTGAGAAGATCTTCTCCCTAGAAATATTTTCTTTTTAGGGTCCAGCCTCAGGCAATGAACCCAACTGGTAGAAAATCTGATTGTGAGAAAATAACTAGGCCTATGGTTCTATTTATAGTGGAGTTTGGGAATATCAGACAGTTGGATTCTTGGATTGAATCTGAAGCCACCACGTCACAGGGTCGTTTGGAGGCATCAAATGCAGCAACGTATGGCTCAGATCGAATAAAAATCGAACTAATACACTTCGGCATGTCCCTGGACGAATTCACGTCCAGGGAGACACGCGGGTCGACCTATAGGTCGACCTGTGTGTATTAGGGTTGACCTTAGGGTCGACCCTTATGGCTTGTGGGTCGACCTATGGGTCGTCCCATGCCATATTTATTATTATTTTTTCTATTATTTCCCGTTTTTCGTTTCTCTCGTAACTCCTTCGTATTGACTCGGATTTTGACAAGTTATATATGGAAATTGATCAAAAAATCGCCATGGACACAATGATATAAGTTTCGAGGCCATATTCTGACAATTCCAAAAATGTTTATTTTCATTGTTCATCGTTATTTGATTATTTAATTATCGAAAAATGCGGGGTGTTACACTAAAATACTACTTAAATCCCTATAATTTATTATGATAACTCTAATTTAATTTTTTCTTGCTTAAGTCATTTAAATATACAAATATGGAATTATCACAGAATTTATTAATTACAAGGACTATAACTATATAATACTTTCCAGATTCACATACATGCAACAATAAAATTAGGTTATCAATCACTGAATATGTAGGCATTGTTTATAACTTCATTACATGTATACAATTTTAGCCTACAACTCCAAGTTTACATTTAGCATACATAAATAGATTTACTATGATATAAATCTAATACTATATAAAAATATATAATTTCCCACTCACATTTTCAGCCTTCCAAATCTTCAGATCTAATCGATGTTATTCTAATTTTACTCCCCTTATTCTCTCTATGTAACAACCCATAAATTTTAAACGGTTTGAATAACGTATTTAATTGAATTTGTAAGAAATTTTAAATAATAATATTTTGAAATAAAAATTTAATGTTTGGATTACATATAATTAAATATAAGTAGTTGAATTAGAGTTTTATTTGATTTTAATATGAAATTAATATTTGTATTTGTTGAAATCTTTCCATTAAGCAAAGAGAATGTATTAAAATGAACATTTAATTTGGTAGTTAACATAATGATATTTTATTTATAAGTTTTAAAAGAGAAATATTTTTTTTTCAAAATGTTTTCCAAATATAATAATTATTATAAGAAAGATATTTTGAAATAAGTAAAGTATAAATTAATAGGTAGAGAATAAATAGGTAACGTATAAATTAATAGGTAGAGAATAAATAGGTAACGTATAAATTAATAGGTAGAGAATAAATAAGTAACATATAAATTAATAGGCATAGAATAAATAAGTAACGTATAAATTTAGATACGTTACTTTTTGTATAAATTTAGCGTATATTGTAATAACTATATGAAAATAATATATGAACAACGCATTCAATATTGTTTAAAAATCTTATTTTAAAATCTAATCTTTATACATATTTATTTTAATTTATTTCCTCTATTCACCAGCATTCAAACTTTATACATATTTTAATTTATTTCCTCTATCCATCCATGCCATTTCAAAAGTTGAAACGTATAAAATACTATACGTTATTTCGCATTCATTGATTTCTTTTATTTATATAAACTTTATATTCGTTGCACGTTACATTCATTTATTTGACCGGTCCTTTCCTTTGTTATTTCCGAATTTCGTGCGTTACTAACCAATGCTCCATATTTATTTGCCTTAATAATTCAGCTAAATTTAAGGATCACCGTTGCTTTTACATTTTGTTTATATCACCTTTCCCCTATTTTAGCCGGTTGCATTTGATATTTCCTTGATTTAAGCTTTCTAACTTTTAAATTTCCACTACTTTATATTTATTTCTGTACGTTTATCTTTGCTTGAATTTCTCTGTCCATTCCTTTTTCCATTTTAATATTCTTCATTTCCAAACTCATTACGTGCTCTCCAAACAAACAAAAAATTTATTTCTTTAAACGTATAGCTGTTACTTTTCCATCATCTCAGTTTATTTTCAAATTGATACGTTACCTCTGGTCTATCTGTCTATTCCTTTTAGCATTCCTCAATTTTAAGCAAATAATTTTCCCAATTCACGTTTGAAACGTTCCTATTCCTGGCTATTAATATAATTGAAATCAGTGTCTTTTGCTTAAATTATGGCATACGTTCAAAGCATAAATTATTCTCAGCTAAATTTTAGCCATTACTATCTTTATTTCTTGCCACTTTAAACAAAATTTCTTTCCACTTTATCAATGTGGGGCTTCTCTTATAAATACAAATCACTTGTACATACCCTACTCCATATCAATAGACCTTCATCTCCTCTCTTGTGTGTGAAGCTTCTTCTGTAGGTAAATGGATGCACTAATTTTTTTCTTCTTACTTCTTTTCTTTTTCTTCTTCTTTTTCATCCTTTTCTTTTGTTTTCTTATTGTTTATATTTCTTTTCCTTTATTTTAAGCACAACATGTTTTTCTCTATTTATTTTTTTACATGTTTTGATTGTCAATGTAACGTAAAAGTTTATAATTTACACGTATATATATATATATATATATTTAAATAGGATCTCTTTATATTAAGGTCACATGGTATTTGGAGAAGTATGTTTAAACTATTTTGTCACTTTTCTTTATATTTTACAGTCCCGGTCCTAGGAGCATTTGATTATTGGCTATACATTTTGGGTCTAAGTATTTACAATTAAAAGATAATGTTTAAATTTATGTAAAGGAAGGCAAAATTTTGATGTATAAACTGGGATAGTTTAACATAAATAGGCAAGGCCATCATTAATTCATACTTTCTATTTTCATCAGTTTTGGTTTATGCATTTAGTAATGCTAACTAAGCTATATATATATATTGAATAACAAGTGTTTATAGCTTTCTTTGTCGCAGTTAATATAAGTTATGTTGAAAATGTGTCTCAACATTGTTTTTCTTTAAACTTGCATGTGTATATGTACATTTCAATATGAAAGTTACAATATTTATTTCAAATTTTATTACATTTGATTTTTAATACAAAACAATGATTTTTCTTACATACGTATTTTGTTTTGATATTGGTCTTAGAAAGAAATATTAATTTAATAAGAAAATAATTATTTATTTTGATTTATATATGTATATGTGCTTTAAATGGATATTGTTTTCAAATTCTCTTATACCAATTTTCTTCATCAAACCCGGTTCTAATTTGATTCCGTCGATTCCTCTTATCATCTTTGTCCGTCGTGCCGTTTTCTCCATCGAATCGTATCCATCTAGCGTCGCTTGGAATTCGTAGCTCGTTTCCTTGTCAAATCTGTTTAGCCTTGAAAGGTGAGCAATCACTCATGATTAACGTTCTTATATTTATTAAATTTGATTTCAATTGAAACGACAATTGAAATATGATGTTGTAGTTATTTAAATTGTTATATATGCTATTATCTATAACTGTTCACTTATGGGATATGACACCATATCCTATTCTTTATATTTACTTTTAATGATATATGCCTGTTGTTATTATTTTCATATCTGTTATCACTCTGCAAGTTCCCTGTTAGTATAGAAATCACTATGGGTTGAAATGATACATACCCGAATGGACTTTAGAATAGGAGAATTTCGTTATGGGTTGAAATGATAGACCCAAGCGATTTTCATTTAATTAAGTTTGGGATTATGGGTTGAAATGATATCCACCCGTATATATTTAGTGTACGGGTTGAAATGATAAATATCCGTTGCACTTGACTATATGATAGGAAAAATACATACAAACACCGATGGTCCATATATAAATATTTTGGAAATAATTTCTATGTTTTTGGAAAGAAATATATGGGTTAATAAATTTTGATTCTTAAGATGTATAAAAATGGAAATTTTATATATAGATTTAGTAGTAATATTTGATAAATTAGATTGATTTAATACATATAATGTGGTTAAGTATACAAGTAAATCTATGTTTCAAATAGATTTTCTTGTAATATATTGAAAAATTAAGATTGGGAGATAAATTTGGGTTTATTAAAAATGGTATTTAAATAAGGACCTATTTAATTAAATCAATTCGAAATTATTTAATGGGAAATTTAAAGGTATGATTGTAAACTGGATTTTTGATTTAAGTAATTTAATGAATATTTCACATTTAAATAAATTAAAGTAATATTGAGTAAAATGTAATTTAAGGTTACTTAAATGATATTGAATCTAATGAGGGAGTATTTCAAGACTAAATAATAATGATGTTAAATAGAGATCTATATGAAATATATTGAACATTTAAATATTTAAGCCTTGAACTATATTGAATTTAAATGGTTTATTTTGAGATTCAGATCTGTATTTGAAATTAATATAGTTGAATTTGTTATTTAGAAACTAAATTGAATTAAAGTGAAAATTTAGGTTGAATTAAACTTGAAATTGTTGTTTAGAAAACTAAATTGAATAAAATTTAGTTTAAAATGTTGAATACTTAAAGTTTTGAAATATATTTAAATATAAATGGGTATTTTGTGATTTCAAATCCGAATTTGAGATCGATAAAATTTAAGTGGTAAATTTAGGGATTGAGTTGAATTTAAATTGATAAATTGAGATTGAATGGGAAGGTCGGGTTGAAACGATTTGTTAAGTTGAGGAAATTGAAAATACTTTACTTTATAAATTATTTAATGTATATAAATACTATTTTGGGAAATATAGAGATTTGAAATGAAAATGATATTGGTTTTGAAGTATAAATGACCACGGTGTTATAGTGTATATTTCTACCTTGTAGATAGTTCTATGGACCCTTAGAGGATGGTTATCCCAACATCCTTTAAGTTATTTGTACTTCAGTTGATATTTCACTTGGGTTGGATTTATTTATATAAGAATGTTAATCCTGACTCGAGTGTTTTGTGTTTTGCTTTACGCTCGGGTCAGACTGAGTAATACAGCCTTTTGAGACTCACCTTTGGAGTTTGGAGCTTCGTTTGGAGATCCAACTATCGATTCAGCTTTCAGCTTTTCCAGCCGATTGGTTTAGAGAAGGCATCTGCTTGTACTGAAGACTTCACTGTATTTGAGATATTCTTATGTATTTTATTTTCTAACTCTGATGTATATAGTAGCTTCATGAACTACTATCCTTTTATCTATTCCGCTGCATTATTCTACTCTGTGTCTGTGATCTGTGATTGATTTATTTACTGTATATGCTATGTTTTGCCAAATTTTAAATTAACAATTTGGTATTTTGAATTATTCAAGTCAGATATGTATGGTTTTATTATCGATTTGAATGGTCCAAAATAGCGGGTCGTTACAGTTGGTATCAGAGCTTTGGCTCTAGGCGAAACTTAGCATATATTGTAAATTCATTTACAGAATCACTTTCGTTTGAGTTTAATCTCTTCCTTTTGACTCGATTTCCTTTGAACTTTGGAACGTTCCCTACGGTTCCAAAATTCATTCTTGTCTCTCTCTATTGGTATTCTTTTGATTCTGGAGTATCCCATAACTCCACTTTGAATCATCTCTATAAGAATAGGCGATCCCGCCGATCTTTGAATGTTTTGTAAAGGGGTGAAACTCCTTTACAATTGGCATTGATTCACCGAAGATTTATATATCACTCGGTTTAGATGCTGCTATCTCTTGTTATGCCGAATTCTATCTCTGGCGATCGAATGACGATTTGCCTTGGAATTCTGCATCTATCATATTCCTAAAGTCATGGTTGACCCGGTTAAGGTCGTCCGCGACTTGTATAAGTATATCTATCTTCTATTTTGAAATTAATTATCTCATCTTCGTTCGAGCCTATCTTCGAATCAGAATTCTATTTGATTAGAGTCCCTCTAATTTGAATCCCTATCTTTGTTCTTAAATCCATCCTTGAATCATCCTTCGAAAATCGGGTTTGTTTGTATTTTGGAAATTGTTTTCTAAACTGAAATTATTATTTTGATAAGTATGATTATATTCTATAAATAAAAGTGAAATGTTTTTGATAAAGATTATATACCTTTTTTAAAATGAGAAATTGATGTTTCGAAAGGATTTGAAATTTTGAAAATTTTATAAGGAATTTGATTTATCTAAAAATGATTTATGACTAAAGGATTTTAAATTTGAAATTCAAGAATTGAACTCCGGTATTTTGAAATTGGTTTTAAGATTTTGAAATATATAATAATAATATGATTTAAAAGTATTTTTTGAATAAGAAATGTTTCAAATGATTTTAATAAGTTTCGAATGGTTTCAAAGAAATTTCAAAAGAAGTTTGAGAAAATAGAAGTCCAGAACTCACTTATGTCGCTGGAAAATAATTTCGGTGATGAGTGCATGCATCATCGACATTGATTTTCGAGTTTCAGAGTGAGGGAAAGGCCACTTTAGTAGCATTGCTACACGAGTGATTTTTTTTGCGAAACCAATTTTGATTCAAATTCCGAAGTAAGATTTGATATTCGAAAGATATATGTATATATATTTGAAATGATTTGAATTAAACCGGTGTTCAGTCCTCGAGCTTCGAATTTGATATAAACCTATCTTTTGAAATTGATTTATTGATTTGTTGTCGATTTCCAACTCTTGAATTTGAAAATGATTTCTTCAACTATTTCGAAGGTTCGAGCACTTCCAAATCAAGGTTAACTTTTCAAAGCTATGAAATTTTGAAAAGTATAAAGTATATAAGTTTGGTATGTATGTTAAAGTATGTAGTAATATGATTTAAATAAGTTGAAACTGTTTTGTTAAGTAAATGAATAAGGCAATTTTAAATTTTTCTAATATGAAATTTAGATTTGAAATGTTTTGAAAAGAATTTGGTCTTCAAAATATTTTGAATAAAGTTTAGTTAAATGTTTTAACTTAGTAACATCTTTATGAAACTATATATTTAACAAGTTGGAATAAATATATAAGTTGTATGTATGTTGTTTTATTCACATAATTAATTTGATCCAGGTTTGAGTACACAAGTTCGAGGTGAATTACACCATTTCGTGTTAGGATTTTTCATTCGATTCTTGATGGCGAATATTTGATATGGATTTTGGGCTTGATTCTAGAATTCTCTATCATAGTATATGGCTATGCAACGAGACTGATGGCTTCTATTCGAGAACCCACATCGAAATCCGCATTAGGGAAGTCGAATGGACAATACTAGTTCGAAAGCGAACTTGTGTGATCGAGCGAGTGATCAAATGTGATTTTGCGAAATGATGACGTATGTACATCTTATATTCTAATATCGGTGATATATTTTGACGCTGAAATTGAAAGCTGTCGGGTTAGAATATCTTTGCTTACTAAAAGAAAATTTCCAATTTAAATTACAAAGATATATAACCCATAAAAGCAAAGATATTCAATCCCATATGGCTCTCCATACAGCGAAATTTATTTTGTAAAATTTGATCCTTATATAAGATGGACCTTATGTAGGTATAAAATTGATTTTGAAAACTATTGATTTTGGAAATGAATTGGTTGACTTAAATGATATTGATTTAGAAACTTGGATTATTTTCTAAATTTATTATGTTGGAAACTTTGAAACTAAAGATATTTAAATTGAGAAGAAATAATTTAGTGAGATTGTATATGATTTTGAATCTAAACTAATATTGAAACAAATTAAAATTTGATAACCTTATTTTTTTCTAAATACCTGATTCTGGAGTTATCGAACTTATATATAAAAAAATTGTTTGTATAAGTATGAGGTTGATTTGAAAACTATAGATTTGTAAAGGTACTCAATTTGAAAAGTGAAATCTTATATAATTGAAGTCTATATAAGTGTGATTTGATATACTATTGGTTTTGGAAAGGAATTTGATTTGAAAATTTAATCTTATATATAATGGACTTTATATAAGTATGATATTTGAAATTAATTTGAGAGGTACTATATGATACATATTTTCGAAGTAAAGATATGGAAAGTGCCTTCTGCTTGATATCCGCTTTGTGGCCACATTGTGGATTCATTCTATCGATATTCTCTTATTTTTGGTTTTCCGGATATGATACTCGAGTGTCCATCGAATTCCATTGCATTACCCATGGTCTTACGAGCGCGACTGCATAGCGCAACTGCCTGGCTGAGTCTTGCCTAGGGGTACGGATTGTTTCCGGGGGGATCCAGGCATAACCATTGTGTATCCTGCAATCTGTGTAGGTCGCGAATAGTAGCACAACTGCTTGGCTGAGTCTTGCCAAGGGGTACGGATTGTTTCCTGGGGGATCCAGGCGTAATCATTGTGTATCCTACACTCTACTAGTCATCATGGCGTAACTTGCAGGGCTGAGAAAGCTTACGGATATGGATTGTTTCCTGGGGGATCCAGGCGTAACCATTGTGTATCTGCAAACCATGGTTAGACAAAAGTTTTGTTTGTTTTTTTGTTTGGATTGTACTTTCCATATCTGTTTTAAAAAAAAAAGTTTTTCCAGTATTTTCACTAGGTGTTAAAACAAGTCTACTAAGTACCTGGAGAATTCTAGTTTTGCGCCTGATCAACGCACTACCAGAGTCTACAGGAACAAGGATAAACTTGTTGAAACATCGAGTTATAAAAGTATTTTATTATAAAAGTACTTTCAACAAAGGAATTCTGTATTAATATTTGAAATTGAAATTCTTATGGTTCTAAATTTTTTATTCGTGCCCGATACTATTCTTTTGAATCTACCTTATCTGCCCTGCTTTATTTATTCACCTATATTCTCTTTTCCGAATCTATCTTCTTTCCTTCTTTCCTTCTTTTGAATATGTCCTTTAAAATATTGTTTATTTATATACTACATGGTATAATAGAAAAATTTTAGTGTTTCAGAAGTTATAAATTAATTATAACATATGTAAAGAGAATGATTATTAATTTATTATAATGTTGGAAGTATCTTGAGATAAATAAAAAGTTTTTTTTATTTTGGATTTAAAATTTTCAATAGCTTCTTTGTAAATATAAGTAATAATGTAAATAATTGTTTTCAAAGGAGTTTTGAAAGGTATTAAAGTATTAAAGAAAATTAAATTTCAAATGAAGTTTTAAATGAATATTTCAAGTAAAATTTGTATAGTTTTAAATTAATTGTTTATCTTGTATTTCAATCTATTTTTTCTTTCTGTTTGTTGCTATTCTCCTACCTCCTTCCTTTTCGAGGACGAAAAGTTTTGATTGGGGGAGAGTGTAACAACCCATAAATTTTAAACGGTTTGAATAACGTATTTAATTGAATTTGTAAGAAATTTTAAATAATAATATTTTGAAATAAAAATTTAATGTTTGGATTACGTATAATTAAATATAAGTAGTTGAATTATATTTTTATTTGATTTTAATACGAAATTAATATTTGTATTTGTTGAAATCTTTCTATTAAGGAAAGAGAATGTATTAAAATGAACATTTAATTTGGTAGTTAACATAATGATATTTTATTTATAACTTTTAAAAGAGAAATATTTTTTTTTTCAAAATGTTTTCCAAATATAATAATTATTATAAGAAAGATATTTTGAAATAAGTAAAGTATAAATTAATAGGTAGAGAATAAATAGGTAACGTATAAATTAATAGGTAGAGAATAAATAGGTAATGTATAAATTAATAGGTAGAGAATAAATAAGTAACATATAAATTAATAGGCATAGAATAAATAAGTAACGTATAAATTTAGATACGTTACTTTTTGTATAAATTTAGCGTATATTGTAATAACTATATGAAAAATATATATGAACAACGCATTCAATATTGTTTAAAAATCTTATTTTAAAATCTAATCTTTATACATATTTATTTTAATTTATTTCCTCTATTCACCAGCATTCAAACTTTATACATATTTTAATTTATTTCCTCTATCCATCCATGTCATTTCAAAAGTTGAAACGTATAAAATACTATACGTTATTTCGCATTCATTGATTTCTTTTATTTATATAAACTTTATATTCGTTGCACGTTACATTCATTTATTTGACCGGTCCTTTCCTTTGTTATTTCTGAATTTCGTGCGTTACTAACCAATGCTCCATATTTATTTGCCTTAATAATTCAGCTAAATTTAAGGATCATCGTTGCTTTTACATTTTGTTTATATCACCTTTCCCCTATTTTAGCCGGTTGCATTTGATATTTCCTTGATTTAAGCTTTCTAACTTTTAAATTTCCACTACTCTATATTTATTTCTGTACGTTTATCTTTGCTTGAATTTCTTTGTCCATTCCTTTTTCCATTTTAATATTCTTCATTTCCAAACTCATTACGTGCTCTCCAAACAAACAAAAAATTTATTTCTTTAAACGTATAGCTGTTACTTTTCCATCATCTCAGTTTATTTTCAAATTGATACGTTACCTCTGGTCTATCTGTCTATTCCTTTTAGCATTCCTCAATTTTAAGCAAATAATTTTCCCAATTCACGTTTGAAACGTTCCTATTCCTGGCTATTAATATAATTGAAATCAGTGTCTTTTGCTTAAATTATGGCATACGTTCAAAGCATAAATTATTCTCAGCTAAATTTTAGCCATTACTATCTTTATTTCTTGCCACTTTAAACAAAATTTCTTTCCACTTTATCAATGTGGGGCTTCTCTTATAAATACAAATCACTTGTACATACCCTACTCCATATCAATAGACCTTCATCTCCTCTCTTGCGTGTGAAGCTTCTTCTGTAGGTAAATGGCTGCACTAATTTTTTTCTTCTTACTTCTTTTCTTTTTCTTCTTCTTTTTCATCCTTTTCTTTTGTTTTCTTATTGTTTATATTGCTTTTCCTTTATTTTAAGCACAACATGTTTTTCTCTATTTATTTTTTTACATGTTTTGATTTTCAATGTAACATAAAAGTTTATAATTTACATGTATATATATATATATATATATATTTAAAAAGGATCTCTTTATATTAAGGTCACATGGTATTTGGAGAAGTATGTTTAAACTATTTTGTCACTTTTCTTTATATTTTACAGTCCCGGTCCTAGGAGCATTTGATTGTTGGCTATATATTTTGGGTCTAAGTATTTACATTTAAAAGATAATGTTTAGATTTATGTAAAGGAAGGCAAAATTTTGATGTATAAACTGGGATAGTTTAACATAAATAGGCAAGGCCATCATTAATTCATACTTTCTATTTTCATCAGTTTTGGTTTATGCATTTAGTAATGCTAACTAAGCTATATATATATATATTGAATAACCAGTGTTTATAGCTTTCTTTGTCGCAGTTAATATAAGTTATGTTGAAAATGGGTCTCAACATTGTTTTTCTTTAAACTTGCATGTGTTTATGTACATTTCAATATGAAAGTTACAATATTTATTTCAAATTTTATTACATTTGATTTTTAATACAAAACAATGATTTTTCTTACATACGTATTTTGTTTTGATATTGGTCTTAAAAAGAAATATTAATTTAATAAGAAAATAATATATTTATTTTGATTTATATATGTATATGTGCTTTAAATGGATATTGTTTTCAAATTCTCTTATACCAATTTTCTTCATCAAACCCGGTTCTAATTTGATTCCGTCGATTCCTGTTATCAGCTTTGTCCGTCGTGCCGTTTTCTCCATCGAATCGTATCCATCTAGCGTCGCTTGGAATTCGTAGCTCGTTTCCTTGTCAAATCTATTTAGCCTCGAAAGGTGAGCAATCACTCACGATTAACGTTCTTATATTTATTAAATTTGATTTCAATTGAAACGACAATTGAAATATGCTGCTGTAGTTATTTAAATTTTTATATATTCTATTATCTATAACTGTTCACTTATGGGATATGACACCATATCCTATTCTTTATATTTATTTTTAATGATATATGCCTGTTGTTATTATTTTCATATCTGTTATCATTCTGCAAGTTCCCTGTTAGTATAGAAATCACTATGGGTTGAAATGATACATACCCGAACGGACTTTAGAATAGGAGAATTTCGTTATGGGTTGAAATGATAGACCCAAGCGATTTTCATTTAATTAAGTTTGGGATTACGGGTTGAAATGATATCCACCCGTATATATTTAGTGTACGGGTTGAAATGATAAATATCCGTTGCACTTGACTATATGATAGGAAAAATACATACAGACACCGATGGTCCATATATAAATATTTTGGAAATAATTTCTATGTTTTTGGAAAGAAATATATGGGTTAATAAATTTTGATTCTTAAGATGTATAAAAATGGAAATTTTATAAATAGATTTAGTAGTAATATTTGATAAATTAGATTGATTTAATACATATAATGTGGTTAAGTATACAAGTAAATCTATGTTTCAAATAGATTTTCTTGTAATATATTGAAAAATTAAGATTGGGAGATAAATTTGGGTTTATTAAAAATGGTATTTAAATAAGGACCTATTTAATTAAATCAATTCAAAATTATTTAATGGGAAATTTAAAGGTATGATTATATAACTGGATTTTTGATTTAAGTAATTTAATGAATATTTCACGTTTAAATAAATTAAAGTAATATTGAGTAAAATGTAATTTAAGGTTACTTAAATGATATTGAATCTAATGAGGGAGTATTTCAAGACTAAATAATAATGAGGTTAAATAGAGATCTATATGAAATATATTGAACATTTAAATATTTAAGCCTTGAACTATATTGGAATTTAAATGGTTTATTTTGAGATTCAGATTTGTATTTGAAATTAATATAGTTGAATTTGTTATTTAGAAACTAAATTGAATTAAAGTGAAAATTTAGGTTGAATTAAACTTGAAATTGTTGTTTAGAAAACTAAATTGAATAAAATTTAGTTTGAAACATTGAATACTTAAAGTTTTGAAATATATTGAAATATAAATGGGTATTTTGTGATTTCAAATCCGAATTTGAGATCGATAAAATTTAAGTGGTAAATTTAGGGATTGAGTTGAATTTAAATTGATAAATTGAGATTGAATGGGAAGGTCGGGTTGAAACGATTTGTTAAGTTGAGGAAATTGAAAATACTTTACTTTATAAATTATTTAATGTATATAAATACTATTTTGGGAAATATAGAGATTTGAAATGAAAATGATATTGGTTTTGAAGTATAAATGACCACGGTGTTATAGTGTATATTTCTACCTTGTAGATAGTTCTATGGACCCTTAGAGGATGGTTATCCCAACATCCTTTAAGTTATTTGTACTTCAGTTGATATTTCACTTGGGTTGGATTTATTTATATAAGAATGTTAATCCTGACTCGAGTGTTTTGTGTTTTGCTTTACGCTCGGGTCAGACTGCGTAATACAGCCTTTTGAGACTCACCTTTGGAGTTTGGAGCTTCGTTTGGAGATCCAACTATCGATTCAGCTTTCAGCTTTTCCAGCCGATTGGTTTAGAGAAGGCATTTGCTTGTACTGAAGACTTCACTGTATTTGAGATATTCTTATGTATTTTATTTTCTAACTCTGATGTATATAGTAGCTTCATGAACTACTATCCTTTTATCTATTCCGCTGCATTATTCTACTCTGTGTCTGTGATCTGTGATTGATTTATTTACTGTATATGCTATGTTTTGCCAAATTTGAAATTAACAATTCGGTATTTTGAATTATTCAAGTCAGATATGTATGGTTTTATTATCGATTTGAATGGTCCAAAATAGCGGGTCGTTACACTCTATTTGAATACATATACTGCATCATACATATATCTAGAAAAAATCTAGATCAAAGAAGAGATTTGGATTTAATTTAGATTTTAGATCTGGATTTATAATTTACCTTGGCTTTGACGATTTGATTCGACCCTATTCTTCTTCTCTATCATCATCTGCTATTCTCCACTTGTATATATGTATATTAGTTATAGATTTCTTTTAGTTTAGAAATTATGGAGAAGAGAATGGCAGAGCTTCGCTATTGCTTTAGAAAATATGAGAAGAAAGTGAGGGGTTAGATCCGTATTTATAGAGGTTCGAATCAATGTTAGTTTCCTTTATTTTAAATCCAGGCCATTCGACCATGTTAGAATTGTACATTTGACATCTCGAACGATCGACGACCGCCCCTACCGACCGAGCCCGAGTTAGGGGTCAACCAGTCATATTTAATTATGGTAATTAATTATGCACGTTTTATTTTGTTAATTTTTGTATGTTTTCACCCGACGAAGATAATTTATTTCCATGTTAAATTTTCTTAAACCCTAATCAATTGCTAACGTTGACTAGTTTCTGTTAATTACTTTTTATTTCGTTAATTAGTATAAAATTATTTCTGATTAAAAAACTTCAAACGTTAATAACTATTTCATTTGAACTTCGATCAGAAAACTTCATATATGAAAATTGATTAGAAAATCGCCAGGAACCCGACGGTACAAGATTCGTACCCAAATTCCGATGTTTGTAAAAAATTTATTTTCAACGTTACTAATTATTATTTAATTTCTTTTTAATTAATTATCATTAAAATTAGGGGGTGTTACATTTACCCCCTAAAAGAATTTAGTCCTTGAAATTCCACAAGGGCTGAATCATGTAACATAATGCACAACAATTCTAAATTAACTAACCAATTTGTGTACAACCAATTTTTGCAAAAAATAGTGTACAAGTGCATGGTTTATCATAATTCATATGATATATATGCAAAATAATTCTAGTAAGCGCCACCACTATGAATGCATTCTTTTTTTAAAAACTGAAAATATGGTGCAAACAACCTATATATACTGGCAATTCTATATGTGTAACACCCCCACCTTTATACCCATACTATCAAAGAGTATTACTAGGTAAAACTATCATATAATACGAAGAATGAGGCTATATGAGGTACACACGTGAATATTCCCTTGGGCTAACGCTGGTATGTATTTAAACATCGAATAAATAACTCGATTATATATACACAGTATCATAACAAAGCAATAAACATGTATGCCTCCATAATAGAACAATACATAATATACAGTAAATAACAGAGAACACGGAATCAGAATCGTAGCGATAATAAATATACAAAACATGTCTAATATACATCATATGGATATACATACATGGAAAAATAAAATATAAGGCGATGACTACTATAATGAATACTAGCCTCCTCTATGCCCAAATCACAAGCTGGTCTCACTATCCCTGAACCTGAAATGTCTCAGACTAACCCGAGTATTATACAACAACACATGGGTCAGAGTATATCTAAATTAAAAAGATGAATATACATATGGAACTCAGTATATATAGGATATGATAATAACACGATAACACCATCAAAATAATTATCATGACGTCAATCACAAACTATGTAGAGTAAAATATCATCGCCCATATAAATCACATCAAATCAATAACATAGAATCAACATCAAATAGGTGAATCATAAATATACAAAAATCATAATCAAAACCCAAAATCAATAATAATTTAGATATCTCCAAGTATAGTTAGGCTAGCACACGACATTGTCCAAATATATCTCTTAACCTCAAATAATAAAATATCATCTTTAATATAAAATATAGACCGCCTATCAGAGAAATCATATATAGTAAAAGACATGAGAATCCACTATACTCTGGACATTTATCAAGATATAATCTCTTCTCCCCATGTAGAAATAGATGGTAACGGGAATCAAATCGTAATGTATGGGTTACACCACCCAATAATCTCATAATGTCTAGGTTACGCCACCTAGTCAAACCATATGTGGCTACTCGCAATCTCTAAGAGAACCTAGGTTATTCACTCGGATCTATTCTAATACTTAGGTGAGGTGAATAGATAATATGTACTTATCTACCAATCTGTGTAGAACTAGAAGGGAGAATAACAACTACCCAGCCTGCTCCCGGATCCTAGGGCTACACGCTCGGATCCGCTCCTACGGTCTTCAGTTACTAACCCGATATCGTGATTATATCCACCGCATGTCATAGACACACTGCAATACTACGTTATGCATTGGTCACAATCCAGATTACTACCCCATTGGTAACAGACTACTAGCTTTCATGACTAAAAGGTCTAGGGCTACTCCACCTAAAGGCTACTCCATCTTTCTCTAAAATCCTGTGATAAGCATCTAATATAAAAAAGCATCATAGATCTATGGTGCAACCCCACAATCAGGCCGTCAGGGTGGACACTGACCATCTAGTTCCTACTAACTCCTAATCATATCTTGGAGCGCTTCATGACAGACAACATATATATGGGTACACCCCTATAATTGAATCATCTATAATGCTCTACCCCGAGCATATATACTTGCTCTATACCAAGTATATATACTCCAAGCATCACATTACATAAGTATAATCCTAGCTCCTGTCACTTGAGTGACATCTACTTACAATGAACAACCGAATGGGTATCACATCGGCTTCCCATACCATTGCGTGATACTCAATTGTTTATTCAATGCTCGTAAACTACACTATATCTCCACAAATATTCTATATAACGAGTTCGAAGAATAACCGAAGAAATATTATCGAATGTCACATCCTAAATGGTATTATAACTCTGTTTGTTCAAATTCCTTGTCACACTTAATTAAATCATCATAATTTTTTTCCAAATATAGCAATATCATGAAATCATACAAAAAGATGTCATCACTGTATAAAATTGTATCAAAAGAAATTCCTCAACAATGTCAAAAGATGAATCATTCACAACATCCATAACCATTACAAAAGAATAGAATATGAATATGTAGTGTAACTTCATAATTATATTTATTAATATAAAGGATAATTTAATTCTAGTTAACACACAATCTTTATTTACACACAAAGCTTCTTAAATTCACTTTACAAAACAAATATAATTTACATAAGTTACATCAATTAAATTCTGTTTGAAAAAAATTATAAAAACAAATCTATAATTAATGAAAGCATTTATAGGTTTTAATGGTTAAAATATTAATTTCTCAACCTATTTCAAATTTAAATAATAATTTAATAATCACAAATAACTTTTGAAAAACTCATTTATATCCTTCAAAACCTTAAAAATAGCTTGTGAAGTCAAATATTGCTCATATCAACTATTTCACAATTTTCTATAATTAAATACAATTATAAATGAATTTATAATATCCAAATCAATTTCTTTTTAATTCCAAATCCATAAAATATAGTTTTAAATCTTTAAATTATATTCAAATTCCATGAAATAAAATTTGAAAATCGTAAAATAATAATTAGAAACCCTTTCATATTTTTCTAGAACTTTATAGGGCTTTTAAAGATTTACAGAAAAATCAAATATTAATTTTCCCTGATATACCAATATCTTTAATAAAATGATTAATAATCAAATTAAATAAAATATTTGAAGAAAACTAGTTTCATATTTGAAGTACGTTAACTTTCTACTCTCAAAATCAAATTTCTATTAAATTTTCAAAAACACACACACACACACACGCATGTGTGTGTGTGTGTGTGTGTATATATATATATTAAATTCAACACACACGGTTTGGAACATCTCTGTTCCAGGCTCCCCACTGGTCCTCTTGGACCGGTTGACCGATCCACAACATGGAATAGAAATATTCCAGGTCTTGTTTTCCATTTCGGGTGGCTTCGGCCGCTTGTTTCCCCTTTGCTCAATTCTTGCGTTAACACTACACATCATAAGATATTCGTATCATCCAAATGCACATCAAAGTAAAACAAAATCAAATATGAAACAAGCATACGTAGGTTTCAAGAGAAGAGTACACAAATTAAATTTCATATACACTAACATATAAGATAAAATTACCGAATTTAGACATAGGTTTGTGAGTTGAATTAACTCACCGTAACTTAATAAAGCTCCACTCTTCATGTATTACTTCATAGCCTCTTTAAAACCCAATTTCCTATTTACTGTAAACGCAAACTCTACTCCAGGAAGTTTTAAAATTCTAACTTGCTTGTACTATAAGATGTTGTAGCATTTTGAGAAGCTTAGTATATAGTTTTATAATTTTCATAATTTTATTTGATTTTATTTTGATGATGGAGTTTGATTAGGTTTATTGATTTTTCCAAAACCAGAAATGTAAATGTATACGGTTTTATTAATAGAGTGAAGTGAATTCTCTGGAGAAGGAAGAGTTTGGAGATAGAAATATCATGAAACAATGATTTGGGTATTAGGCTTGAGATGTTGGGCTTTGTTGGTTAAATAATTCAATTTTCCTTCTTTCATTTCTTTTTCGGTCCATTAAAACACTTGTATATCTGTATGTGTGTGTGTATGTGTGTGTGTGTTTATATATATATATATATGTGTGTGTGTGTGTGTGTGTGTGTTAAAGCCCACTTAGAAAATCAAAATTACTATACTTAGTTTCTTTCTAAACAAATTTCACTATTAACTATATTTTATAAATTTATTTTCTATAATTTATTTATTTAACTAATCATTTTTTGTTTTGATTCATTTACTAATTAAATTCAAACTTCATTAATAAAGTACTTTTATCAACAAATAATTTTAATTTATTTACTTGAAATGTTCTCTATTATGAAATTGACTTATCATTTTGTTCAATCCAAATTTAATTCTCATCGTTTTAATAATTATTTATCATCAAATTCCCAAATCATTCCCATAATTCCATATCTATATAACAAAACATATTTAATTAGTTCAAATCACATCTAATTCAATAATAATTATTATTAAGTTAATAATTTATTGCTCCTCGACAATGGGCTATTACAGACTCCCCCTTACTAAAATTGCGTCCTCATAATTTCTTAGGAGGAATCTAAAACAAACTAATATCTCCAAAGTTAACCATTTTATCTTTATTTTATATTTAAATATGAATCAAATAATTATCAAAACAAACCTCAAAATTACTTCTTATAATTTCAACAAACTTCTTCAAATATCTAATATACTTTCTTTTGAAAACATTTCTCAAAATACCGGTCATTCACGTAATAATTTTCACAAAATAATCAACTCTTTTTACTTAATCTTTTAATGCCATATAGTGTCAAAAGTCATTTTAGGTTGGAAACACACACACACTCTTATATATCACAAAACATCAGATCATAAATATATCCATCACATATACTCAAATCACAAGAACACATATAACATAGCAAGCAAACAATCACAACATCACATACTAAACAAATTTCAAATTCTAATATATAAATATACTGATGATGTCTCACCATGAATCTCTAGTGGCTCACTTCACCAACTGGCTACAGTGTTGACAGTGTGATCAACATGCCTTGCCATCAACTTTGGTTATCCGCTAATGCTCGATGGCTATAATCATCATATAAAATATACATATAATGTATAAACATATGAAAATATATCTTTATTATCTAGAAATTAATTCCTTAACCTTACCACAATAATACATATAATTCACCAAAACATTATTTCAAAAATAAGATTTCTTTAAAATATTATTTTCCTTTCCAAAAACCTTTACTCAAAATATTATTTCATTCAAACAATAATTCTGTATTTTCTAAAACATTATGCTCATTCCAAAATATTCTTCATAACATACTAATAATTATCAAAACATTAAGTATAAATTTCCTCGAAATTTCATTTTATAACATTGATTTCATCATAGCTCAAAATATTTACTTCTTTTCAAATATTACATTACTCTTCAAAGCTTTCCAAAATCATTTTAAAACTTTTTAAAATTTCATTTATAACTTCCTTCAAAAAACTAATTCAAAATATTAATTTCAATACATTTCAAATACCTTACATCCTTTCAAAATATTTCATCACATAACAAAATTTTCAAAACTTTGTGTCCATATGTCTCGTCCAAGCGTTTAGGAACCCTATCGATAACATTGATCAGGCGCATCGACCAAAGTTCTCAAAGCACTTAACAAGCAAATAAACACCAACCACGTTCAAAATTTTCTTCAAATAAATACATTTATATAATTTAAAATACCCTTTATATGAAAAAATTATCTAAGAAATTAAAACACTTTTCTAATACCATTCAAGAATATATATCTTTTATCGAAAAGGTTCAAATATATTTTCTTTCTTTAAAATACATTGTAAATAATTTTATTAAAATACTTCTCAAGGATACTATACTCACAAAAATCCAGACATCACTAATCTTCCATCATAAAAATAAACAAGCAAGCTTTTATCTTCATTTTGATCACACTTTAAATATATATATATATAATATACAGTTTTATATCCTCTTTTAAATTAATATAAAAATATATTTACCCTTGTGGTAACTTCATAACCGAAGGCACCACCGGGTCTCAAGTATCAAAACTTATATGGATACACACCTCGAGTAATAGCTCCTACTGAACACCACCCTCAAGGTGGATTCCCTAACAAAAGCATCCATCAACCAATGCAACCAAACAAAGAAACCAAATAACTAAAAATGCCCGGGGGAAAGTGATCAGTTGAATTCCACTGCGCCTCTGGTCCTTAGCAAATCAAAATACAATAATTTATACCAAGCCATCATAGGTCAATCATTTTATATTTCATACTTAATAGATAGTAGAAAATATTTTATATATAAAAATAAAATACGTGCCCCATTTGACTACCCTAGTAATCATCATATATTCCTATTATCCCTTTAATATAGGGTAACTACCCAACACTCCCAAGGGGACAGGGACTCTAAGTCTATCTAAGGTCAAGACTCGTGTCTTTTATATATAATGTATTGTTCTGAACCGGCACCGATACCAAATTGTAACACCCCCACCTCTATACCCATACCATCCAAGAGTATTACTAGGTAATACCATCGGATAATACAAAGAATGAGGCTATATGGAGTACACACGTAAATATTCCCTTGGGCTAACACTGGTATGTATTTAAACATCGAATAAATAACTTACTTATACGTACATAGTATCAGCACAAAGCAACAAACACGTGTGCTCCAGGATAGAACAATACATAATGTACAGTAAATAACAGAGAATACAGAGTCGGAATCGCAGCGATAATAATACAAATATACAAAATATATCTAATATAACATCACATGGATATATGTACATGAAATAATACAATACAAGATGATGACTACAATAATGAATACTTGCCTCCTCTATGCCCATATCGTAAGCAAGTCTCAGTGACCCTGAACCTGAAATGTCTCGCTTACCCGAATGTTTGTAAATAACACGCGGGACAGACTATATCTAAATCAAAAGGGTGAATATACGTATGGAACTCAATATATACTAGATATGATAATAATATGATAACACCATCAAAATTATTCAAAATAATTATCATGACGTCAATCACAAACTATGTAGAGGAAAATATCATCGCCCATATAAATCACATCAAATCAAGAAACATAGAATCAACATCGAATAGGTGAATCACATATATCCAAAAATCATAATTAAAACCCAGAAATCAATAATAAGTGATATATCACCAAGTATAGTCAGGCTGGCACACTACATTGCCCAAATATATCTCTCAATCTTGAATAATAAAATATCATCTTCAATATAAAATATAGGCTGCCTACTAAAAAATTCATATACAATAAAAGACATGAGAATCCAATATACTTTGTACATCTATCTAGATATAATCTCATCTCCCCATATAGAAATAAATGGTGACGGGAGTCAAATTGTAATGTATGGGTTACACCACCCAATAATCTCATAATGTTTGGGTTACGCCATCCAATAAACCATACATGGCAACCCACCATCTCCAAGAGCACCAAGGTTATTTACTTGGATCCACTCTAATGCTTTGGTGAGGCGTATGGATAATATGTACTTATCTACCAATCCATGTAGAACCAGAAGGGAGATTGACAGCTACCTCGCCTGCTCTAGGAGCATAGGACTACACTGCTCGGATCTGCAGCTTCAATCTCCAATTACCAACCTAGTACCGTGGTTATATCCATCGCATGTCATAAACACGCTGCAAGACTACGCTATGCATTGATCACGACCTGGATCACTACCCTCATGGTAATAGACTACTTGCCTTCATGATTAATAGGGATAGGGCTACTCCACCCAAAAGGCTACTCCACCTTTCTCTAAAGTCCCGCGATGCACATCTAATACAATAAAAAGTGTCACAAATCTAGGGCACGACCCCACAATCAGGGCGCCAGGGTGGAGACTGGCCATCTAGTTCCCGCTAACTCCTAATCATATCCTAGGGCACTTCATGATAGACGACACACATATGGGTACACCCCCATAATTCAATCATCCATAATTCTCTACCTCGAGCATATATACTTCCTCTACCTCGAGCATATATACTTGCACTACCCTGAGCATCACCTCACATAAGTATAATCCTAGCTTCCATCACTTAAGTGACATTTGGTTACAATAAATAACCGAATGAGTATCACATCTTCGTCCCATAATACAATGTGATACTCAATCGTTTATTCAATGCTTGTAAACTACACTCTATCTCCACAAATATTCTATATAACGAGTCCTAAGAATAACCGAAGAAATGTAACCAATGCCCAATCCCAAACGGTATTATAACTCCATTTATTCAAATTCCTCATAACATAGAATTAAATCAACATAAACAAAATATTCCAAATAGAGCAATATCATGAAATCAGACAATAAGATGTCATCACTGTAAAAATTCATATCAAATGAAATTCTTCAACAATGTCAAACGATGAATCATTCACAAAATCCATAATCGCCACAAAAGAATAGAATATGAAATATGTAATGTATCTTCATAATTATATTTATTAAAAGGGTAATTTAATTCAAGTTTAACACAATATCTTTATTTACACACAAAGCTTCTTATATTTAATTTACAAAACAAATATAATTTACATAAGCTACTTCAATTAAATTATATTTGAAATAAATTTATAAAAACAAACCTATAATTAATGAAAGCATTTATGGTTAAATAATAATTTAATAATCACAAATATCTTTTGAAAAGCTCATTTTTATCCTTTAAAACCTTAAAAATAGCTTGTGAAATCAAATATTGCTTATATTAATCATTTTATAATTTCCTATAATTGAATACAATTTTTAAATGAATTTATAATATCCAAATCAATTTCTTTATAATTCCAAATCCATAAATATAGTTTTAAAACTTTAAATTATATTCAAAATTCATGAAATAAAATTTGAAAAATCATAAAATAATAATTAGAAACCCTTTCATATTTTTCTAGAATTTTATAGGGCTTTTAAAGATTTACAAAAAATCAAATATTAGTTTTTCTTAATATATCGATATCTTTAATAAAATGATTAATAATCAAATTAAATAAAATGTTTTTACAAAACTAATTCCATATTTGAAGTACTTTAACTTTCTACTTTCAAAATCAAATTTCTATTAAATTTTTTAAAAAAACACACACAAATATATATATATATATTTGTGTGTCTATATATATATATATGTGTGTTTCTATATGTATATGTGTATGTATGTATATTTTAAAATGCAGCACACATGGCCTGGAACATCTCTATTCCAAGATCCCCACCGGTCCACTGCCTGAAACAAAGATGTTCCAGGGCGTGTATGGTATTTTGTGTGGCTTCGACCGCCCGTTTCCCCTTTGCTCGACTCTCATGTTGGCACTACACATCATATGGTAGTCATATCATCCAAATACACTTCAAAGTAACACAAAATCTAAATTGAAACATGCATATGTAGGTTTCAAGAGAAGAGCACATAAGTTAAATTTCATATACACTAACACATAAGATGAGATTACTGAATTTAAACATAGGTTTGTGAGTTGAATTAACTCATCTTAGCTTATGAAAGCTTCACTCTTCATGTATTACTTCATAGCTTCTTGAAAACTCAATTTTCCATTTACTATAAACGCAAACCCAACTCCAAAAAGCTTCAAAATTCTAACTTGCTTGTACTAGGAGATGTAGTAGCAATTTGAGAAACTTGGTTTATAATTTTATTTTAATTTTCATAATGATGGAGTTTGATTAGGTTTTTTTATTTTTCTAAAACCGAATATGTAAACGTATAAGGTTTTATTAATAGAGTGAAGTGAATTCTCAAGTGAAGGAAGAGTCTGGAGATAGAAAAGTCATGAAACAATGATTTGGGTATTGGGCTTTAGATGTTGGGCTTTTTTGGTTAAGTAATTCAATTTTCCTTCTTTTATTTCTTTTCTAGTTCATTTAAACACACACAGATTGTTTGCACCAAAATTAGCACAAACACCCAATAGAGATTTTGTAGAGGAATAAATGAAGAATAATAAATGTGAACGGAGAGAATATAGTAGTAAAGCAATCAAAAAATAAGCAAATAACAGAGACACAACAATTTATAGTGGTTTGGCGTTGTTTTCCTATGTCCATTTTGAAAAGATAGCTTTATTAATCACTTTGTAAACTAAGTACAAGAGGGATCAGATGAAAATCCTTAGTTACAAAAGAATACAAAGCAACAAGCAGCATAAAAATCCAAAAATGAACAATCAAGTCTGTATTTATAGAGAAAGACGATGAAATACCTCCCTGAAAATTCGGTAGAAGGCTCTCCAAATGCATAAGGGCCCACATAAGGGATCGCATGGCCCAGATCCTAAGGAATAGGCATCGAGGCTGATCCTTATTTTGGTGGATTTAGGGGGGCTGTGATCCCTATGAGGGGTTCTTCATGTTCTATTATGCTTAGCCTCCAAGTTTCATGCCAATTGGATTAGTAAAACTTGAGTTATTTATCAATCTTTGTTGCAACATGTGATATTGTCTAATTTAGGCGGATCCCTCTAGAGGAAAGTGGGCCGGTCCCTTTTACTTCTTCATCTCAGGGTGCGATCCCTATGGTGGACTCCCAAGGGTCCCTCTTCTTATTCCCAAAGTTTCAAGTGTATTGGACTTCTGGATTTTGAGATATCGATCGTTTTCCTTTGAGCTGCATTTCTGGATACGATCTGATCCCTTTAATACGATCTGTTTTATACTATCCCTTTTTTAGGTAAAGTAATTTTCCCATAACCTGATGATACAAACTCTAAACGACTTGTGATTTGAAACGTAGATTTGTAGGGCCTTCCTTGTCACTCTATATCGATCTCACCCAGTTTAAGACAAAAATTGAGGATATGTACTGTTCCCCTAGGGAAAGGGATATGCACTGATCCCCTGCCTGGGGAAGTACTAATCCATACTTAGAATATTCTGGAGAGTCTATCTCTTGGTCTCGGTTGATCGTCGCTTCATATCATTGCCTGTGCTTGATCTTTGAGCCTAATAATCATCTCTGGGCTTCCTTCCTCGATGATCGTTCAGTGTAACTTTTCCAGTCAGTATGAATATAGTCGGGCCAAAAGGACGGATAACATTTGCCCCCCAAAGTACGTCTTGTGTCGAATATGACGTGCTTTGAATTGAAGCAAGTTAGAGTCGCTGGAAAGAAACCCATCAATTTTCTGAATAGTCGCTATCCTTCTGTTGAATTATTTTCCCAAAGTGTCGTTTCTCTCTTTGATCGTCATGACGCTTAGTCGATTTCCAACAGTATAAATTCAGGATTGTATTACATTGGTTGCTATCTGTGTTCGGTTCTACGGGGTAGTAAGCTTTGGCTATCCAATTCAGTTTCACTTTTGAAAGCTTTAGGTCAAAATTCAACTTCTGTTGATTTCAAAAATTGAATCTTCTGAATATATATGTGCACATTCAGGTACATGTTTTGTCGTTGGCTCCCAGATGCGTTTGTACGCTCGCGGGTCATCGCCAATTCCTTATAGTTTAATTGCAATTCCTTGTTTATATTTTTATAATGAAATAGTGGTCGTAGTACGTCACTCGATGAGAAGGGACTTCAAGTTCTACGGGGATGACGGCCTCGGGGCCGTAAGCAAGGGCGAATGGATTGTGGCCAGTCATGGACTTATGGGTGATTTTGTATGCCCATAATGCTGATGGGAGTTCGTCGACCCACTTGTCTCTAGCCTTTTCCAAACTCTTCTTTAGAATGGACTTTATGATTTTGTTAACTGCTTCGACTTTTCAATTAGTTTGAGGGTGAGCAAATGTTGCGAATCTTTTCTCAATATAATGCTGGCGGTAGAAGTCTTTGAATTCAACACTGTCGAATTGGGTCCCACTATCAGTCCTGATTGTTCAATGAAGACCAAAATGAAAGATGATGTTTCAAACAACAAAGTTTATTGCTTTTTTTGTTGTGATCGCGGCTAAAGGTTCAGCTTCAGCCCATTTGGTGAAGTAATCCACTGCTACGATGACGTATTTCGCACCACCTTTAGAAATCAGCAAGGAGACCATGATGTCAATACCCCAAGTGGCGAACTACTATGCATTGACAATTTGAGTAATTTCCGTCTGTGGGGCTCTTGGAATTTTTACAAACATCTAGCACTTTTCGCATTGTCTAGCGTGATTAGCTGCATCTCGATTGATAGTTGGCCAGTAATACTCGTAGTGGGGTATTTTCTTTGTCAGGGTTCGCCCCCGGCGTGATCGCCGAATTCTCCTTCATGGACTTCTCTTAAGACTCGTTTGATTTCATCATAGGCGATACACCAAAGCAGGGGAATGGAGAAACCCTTTCTATACATGAATTCTTCTTGGATGATATAGAATGAAGCATTACAAAGGATCTGTCGTTTTTCATTCCTCCATCCGGGAAGGATCCCTCGTTGCAGGTAACCTATAATCGGAGTCATCCATGACTCCCTCTCAGGCTCCAGCTCTAGTACCCAGTCTATTTCCATCTGATTTATGCTTAGAGCATCTAGTACTTCAACTGGAACAAAGCCCATTTTTTGTGCATATCTGGTGCTAGGAAACTTTACTAATGAGTCGGCCTCCCTGTTTGATCCCGAAGAATGTACGTTATTTCATAATACTCAAAGTCGGTCAATAGCTCTTGCACTTGGATAAGGTATGGAGCGAGTCATTGTCCTTTAGCCTGGTAATCTTCCCTAACTTGGTATACCACCAACTGGGAATCGCAAAAGATTTCAAGAGATTTTATTCCCAGTTCTCTAGCAAGTTTGAGTCCAGCAATCAGAGCTTCATATTCGGCTTTGTTATTCATTGCAGGGAAGTCAACCTTCAAAGCATAGCAAATTAATCGATCCTTCATAGTTACTAATACGACTTCGGCTCTAAAACAATGATCGTTGGAGGCTCCATCCGTATACATTTTCCATCGGGATGGTAGGGGCTTCACTGCTCTCTGGGAGATCATCTTGTGCAGTGAACTCGGCAATAAAGTCCACCAGTGCCTGTCCCTAGATGGCTGAGGGGGAGAGGTAATGTCAAATTGGCTCAGCTCGATGTTCCACTTGAGTAATCTTCCAAATGTCTCAAGTCACTGTAGGACCTATCGTAATGGCTGGTGGGTGTAGATGTTGATGAGATGAGCCTGAAAATAGGGGTAGAGCCTTCATGATGCAATCTACAAGCAGTACGTGAGCTTTTCAAGCTTTGGGCAGTTTCTCTCAGCACCTGTCAATTGCTTGCTAACATAATATACTGGTCTTTAGATCTGATTCTCTTCGCATAATAGTGAGGCACTTATGACGTGTACCGACGCCACCAAATAGATGTATAAGTCTTCACGATCCAACGACTTGGATAGGATGGGAGGTCTCTCTAAGTGATGTACCAGAGCTTGAAATGCATCTATGCAATCCTGCATCTATTCACAGTTCCTCTTCCCTCTCTTGATCAAGTCTAAGAAAGGAATACACTTGTTGGTAGCCATGGAGATGAAGCGGCTTAAGGTGGCACCTTTCCATTTATGCTCTATACTTGCTTAATCATCTTCGACACTAGGATGTTTCGAATTGCTTGAATCTTCTCGGGATTTGCCTCAATTCCGCGAGAGTTAACAATGAAACCCAGAAATTATCTTGACGAAACCTCCAAAGAGCATTTCAAGGGATTGAGTTTCATTCCATAATTTTGGAGAACACTGAACATCTCCACCAAGATATCGATGTGGTCGTTTGATCACTGTGACTTCACTAGCATATCATCCACATATACTTTCATCGATCGCTTGATCTGATCTTTGAACATCCAGTTGACTAGTCTATGGTAAGTAGCTTTAGCATTATTTATTTCAAATGGCATCACAACATAGCAATATAGCCCTATATTGGTAATGAAGCTGGTATGCTCTTGGTCAGGGACATGCATCAGGATCTGGTGGTATCCGGAGTATGCATCCATAAACGAAAGTAGTTCATATCCAGTGGTTGAGTCTACCAGCTAGTCAATCCTCGGAAGTGGAAAGCTATCTTTTGGCCATGCCTTATTCAGTTCTGAGTAGTCGACGTATGTCCGCCACTTTCCATTAGCTTCTCTCATGAGAACTGGATTGTATACCCATTTCAAGTAGAGGGTGTTGCGGATAAACCCATTGTTTTTGAGTTTATCCACCTCCTCTTTAAGTGCAGCAAATCTCTTCGAATCCATGCCGCATCGCTTTTGTTTCACCAGGATATGCCTCGGGTCGATATTCAATGCAAGGCTCGTGATAGTCAGTGAGATCACACACATGTCAGAATGGGTCCAAGCGAACACATCAAGGTTCATTCGGAGAAAGCCAGCTAATTCCTTCATCATTTTTGCACTGAGTTGTGATCTAATCTTCAATACCCGTGATGGGTTGTCGTGGCTGACTGTAATGTCGATCGTTAGCTCAGCGGGTGTAGCCTTGGATTCCTTGGGCTCCTTTTCTTCATCTCTCGGGTCTATATCTTTATAGAACTAACTATGGTGTTGTTGCTTGCTATTGGCCTTATGTTATGAGCTGAAAAATTCTTAAGTGGATTTGCCCAAGAAATGGGATCGGTTCTGATCCCTTTTATTTATGGGACTTAAGCAGTTTTTGGTTTGACATGAGCAAATTAGACCATGTGAACCTAAAATCGGACAATGGGATATGCCATATATGACTTGCATACTTGAAAAAGCATCTAGCCTTGAATCGGATGTCTACCACTTAGACTTGAATAGATTAGCATATTTGTACTTATACGGAACTACACAACACCACACTAAACTGTACTTAGTACGTGGGATGTGTGAATTGGGTTTGCAAAGTCACATAGGCGATGTGGTTGGTGTCGGCCCCTTGCCTAGGCAAGTCTTGTAACTTCAACACTTCAGTGGTGTATGTAGGCATGGAGAACGAAAGTTGGATTTGATGTCGATCCCTATGTACAAGCATTTCTCTAATGCATAGTCAATGGCATGAGAGCCGGTCAGGATGGCATGTGATGATGGTCGCTTTGATCAAACTTCCGGATCTTGTCATGAGCTGATGAGTCCGATAGTGAAGGACTCTAGATGCTTTGAGTGATTATCTACAATGGCTGAGGTCAGGCTTAGAGGAGCGTTGAATCAAACACCAAGTAGAGTTTAGCCTTGTGTTGCATGCGGATGCGGATACAGATACATAGCTAGCTTTTGCTTTAAGTTCGAATCTTCTTGTATATTCAAGTAATGCGCTTTCCATTCAATGCACTCATGATCCATTACTCGGGTTGGAGTTATGGTCAGTTGCCCATGAGCTTGTGCATCGATTTGATGATTCTATCTCTAGGCATTCTTTCGGTCGTAGCCTTGAGTCGTTGTGAACACTAGGTATGAGTCACAGTAATGAGCTATCACAGTCAGTCTTTGGATGAACAGACTTCTACCCCCGGTCTCGGGTTGATAAATGCACTACATGGATGGTCAAGTCTCGTTCTAGTCGTGTTTATACTCCCACCTGAGCTCCGTAGACTTAGAGTCGGTCGATGAATGGTCGGTTCACATTCATCTTGTTTCTCGCTCGTGCCCCCAAGTCTGGGGAATACGTCGATAACTAAGAAGGCAAGTCATGTCCACTTTAGCTTTATACTCTTTCCTGTTGAATTGCGGGATCGGGTTAGTTGATGGAAGGCCGAATCTTGCCTATCCAAGATTATATTTTGGTTTTTCCTTCCAAGGGGAATACTTCGATGCTCCATCGGATTTTGGGCATGAGTTGGGTACTGGATGGTCAATCACGTCCACTTTCGGTGCAAATGTCGCCGTACTCTGGGCGAGGACCTGAAGAATAGATGGTCAAGTCACATCCAATTAGTGATTGATGTTATCCCTGTTGAACCAAGGGCAAGGATCAGTGTGTGGATAGTCGAGTAATATTCGTTTCGTATTGCTCTTCTACTCGGATCATGGCAAGAGTCAACGAATGAACGGTCACGTTGCATTCATTCGAAACTGGATGGTTAGTCATGTCCATTTTGATTCATACTCTACAATCATATCTAGGGATAGAGTTGGCTCAGGTGCAGTCGGGTCATGCTCATCTGGTTTCATACTCCTCTTGGCGAATCGAAGGAGGGTGATGGAGAACTAATAATCAAGTCACACTCATTCATGATTTATTCTCCTATCCGAACTTTGGTGATTAGTGTTTTTCGAAGGCCATCCGAGTCACATCCATTTATGTTTGGTGTGGATCGATATTGACCATCGACCCAGCGACACGATATAGAAAGCTTGGATCGACATTGCTTATCGACCCGGTGGTATGATATAGTCGGTCTCTCGTAACTGTAGATGTCATTTCGATTGGTTTTTTATTAAGGCCTCCGTGAGGTCATTGCCTTAAGTTGTAAAGATCACCAAGCCAGAGCTATAATGAGATGTCGTATTCAGATTTTAGTAGTTTTTACTCCCATCCCCATTCTTGGGTTAGCAGAATTAGATCGTGGACGGTTGAATCTCATCCAATTTAAGCTTAGGCTCTCAACCATTTTAGGGTAGGAGTCGACGCATGGACGGTCGTACTACGTCCACTTTTGTCTGGATCTTATCTCTGCTGAGCCTTGGGAGTAAGATGAGTGTTCTGGTGAACTTCGAGCTCGAGCAGACGAGTAGATAGTCAGACCGCATCCACTTTGAGTTGTGTGTTTGCCCCTAAGTCAAGGGCAAGAGTTGGAGAGTGGACAGTCAAACCGCATCCATCTTTCTGTGTTTATACTTTGTTCCACACTCCAAGGATCATTGTTTTATGATGGGTGGTCAGTCACACCCATTTTATGTTTATACTCCAGTCCACGCTCTAGGACCAGAGTTGGTCGATGGATGGTCGAATCGCGTCCATCTTTTTGTGTTTATACTTTGGTCCATGCTCTGGGGACCAGCATTTTATTATGGGTGGTCAGTCACAACTGTTTTTGGTTTATACTCCACCTATCAAGTCAAGGTAAGAGTTGTCAAATGAACAGTTGAGTCATGTTCATTCATGGGAAGAAATTCTACGCCTAGTGTCGAGGACAAAAGTTGGCAAGTGGACGGTTGATTCACGTTCACTTGGTGATTAAGCGATGGATGGTCGGACCACATCCATGGTCCATGCTTGGGTTGGACGATTAGGTCTCATCTAATTTGTTTCGTACTCCTTTCAGGAAGTCAAGAGAGAGAGTTGTTAGGTGGACGGCCAAGTCACATCCACCTCGTGTTGCAGTCGTGTCTTTGTGCCGATGGCGGCAGTTGATGAGTAGACAGTCATTCACGCCTACTTTAAGTCAAGCTCCCAAACTGCCTCCTATGTCCAGGGCAGTTGTTAATGTGTGGACGGTCAAATCACGTCCACTTTTGTTGGGCCTCGGTCTTGCTGAGCTTCTTGAGAGGCATAAGTATTTTGGCGAACTTCAAGTATGAGCTGGGGAGTAGATGGTCGGGTTGCATCCACTCTAAGCATTTCTCCGGTCTTCAAGTTAGGCGCGGTGGTTAATGAGTGGACGGTTAGTTGTGTCCACTTTGTATTGGATTCTGACCTTGTCGGGCTCTAAGTAAGGCGTAGATGTTCTGTCGGAATTGAAGCATAGAGTAGGAAGTGGATGGTCGAGTCACACCTAATTTCCATTTCGAGTCCTTGTGTAACACCCCTAATTTTTATAACATTATTCAGAAGATTTAATTAGATAAATTAGATAGAATAATGTAAATATTAAAGTGATAAGGGGATTGAGATTTGAAAATAAACCAGAGGTCGTGCTTAATTACAAAAATGGGCTTAAGAATGGTTTATATGTTAATAAAAACAAGGGCATATTAGGATTTGCGCACCATAAATCCTTAATACTCTAAACCCATGTCTCATTCTCATTTTCTCACGTTAAAAATTAAACATAAACAAAGAGCATAAAGCCGACCATTACTAGGAGAAAAATGAGAAGAAAAATTTAAGTAAAGTTTAAGGGATCGAGCTAGAAGAATCAATCTCAATCAAATCTCAAAGTCCTTATCCTAATTAAGGTGAATAATAACCAAAACCATATTTATTTTTTATTTTATGATCATTTGATTTTCGGGTTTAAGATTAAATCCATTATGATTATTTTGATGATATGCTTGGATTTTATAACATGTTTGATTCAAACAAGATGGTTTGATAAATGTTTATACATGGTTTTAAGGGTAAAATCGTTTAAATTGAATTTCGAATGCCATGAAGAAATTATATGTTATGTAAAACATGATTTTGGAGTTGGGTTTAATTTTTATAATTTTCCAAGCTATGGAAAATTTATTATGAATTTTCAAAGGAAAATAAGGTTAATTGGGTTTAGAAATTAATTTCGGTAATTATAGGAAGAATTTGGGTTTGAAATTTAGATATGTTAGACAACATATTAAAAGTGAATTTCTGTGATTTTTGGGGATTTTTCCTAAGTGATTTATTGTGGAAATTAAATTACTTTAGAAGGAGGACTTAAATGATTTAATTGTTTTGCTTAATGGAAGGGCTTATTTATTCAATTAATCCTTGTTTAGATCTAAAATTATGTGGCAGATTTATTTGGAAAATAATTTGAAAAGTTTATGGCAACCAATTAAATGTGTAAATAGGCAGGTTGGTTATAAAGTAATTACTTTAAATGGCATTAATCAGCCTTTAACAAGAAAAGTAGGTTCTGCCTCTTTTAGAAGCACCTTTTGACTCTATGCTTCCGCATTCAACTGAGTCGACACCAACCAGGTTGAAACCAACTAAGCCGAAACCCATACACAAGTTATCACAATGTTGGTACGTAGTGGATTGGAGAAAGGCGGAAGGCATTGTGTTGAAACCCTTGCTTTCGATGGGGTCAAAACCTTTATTTTTTGTTCTAAAGAAATGTGCTTGCCTGTCTTACTAAATGCTTTCAAAGGAGTCGAAACATATGCTTTCGAAGGGGTATTTTAAATAGACTTTGAAGGGGTTGCCATCTTTTTGTTTAAACTAAATTTTTCGAAAGAGTTGCATGTTTGTAAACTAATGCTTTCGAAAGGGGTAGTTTCGACCTAGTCGAAACCCTTCTACCGACTCTATGCCTTTCGAATAGATTGAAGTCATCAACCAATTCGAAAGGTAGCTTTGTTTATTAAATATATTAAGCCACTTCCTAAAGCTTTCGAAAGGATTCAAGGGTTTCGAAGGAAATGGCTTCGAAAGGGGTTTCGAAGCTATCCTTCAATAGTTTTACTTATGTGATTTAAGCTTTTGAAAGGATGGTTCCGAAGCTATCAATATTTTCCCCAAACACTTTTATATGATAAATATGGTTTCGAAAGGGATACTTTCGTTTATATTCACTTTGACCCAAAATATATTTTAAAGATAAACCCAATGCTTTCGAAATGGGTACTTTCAATGGTTTTGAAGATATGCTTCTAAGGGATAATAAGTAATACTTTAATACATTCAAAAGGTTTCGAAAGAAAGGTTTTAAAGTGTTCGAAAGTCAGGTGCCTAATGTTTTGAAAAGAAAATTTAAATGCTTTCGAAGGAGGTTATCCAATGGTATCGAAAGTAAAGTTTTAAAGGTTTTGAAAGCCGTTGATTTCAAAACAAATAACCCAATCTCATTTTAAAGGAAAACCTATGGCTAAGATAAAGGAGTTTTGAAATAATTTAAAGTATGAAATTTTTGGAAGAAGCTTTTCTTGATAAAATAATAGGTTAGAGGGATTAACCATGTTTTATATGAAAATGATTTCAAGAATATTAAACCATAGGTGTTGGTATTATTATGTTATTATGTTGCTTCTTCTAAGATGTATATTCACATTATAATGGACCCATAACTGCATTTTGGGGAGAAAGGGCAGAATAACCAGCTAGGTTGAGCCAGTAGTGAATATAAAATGAATTAACTCCTGAATGGGTAGAATTGCATCCAGGAGGTCAGATAGACCAGAATATAGGATGCCTAAATACTAATTAAAGAAGTTGTTTGATAGACAGGTTCATAGTAAACCCATGAAAACTATGTTTAGGAAAAGTTATTGGCAGGTGCCAATAGGTTCATAATAAACCCATAAAAACTATGATTAGAAAGAGTTATTTGAAGGGTCCAATTGGTTTGTAGTGAACCCATAAAAACCATATCCGGATTAAGTTATTGACAGAAGTCAATAGTTTCCTAGTCAACCCATGAAAACTAGGATATGAGGGAAGTTATTGGAGTTACCAATATGTTCAGGGAGAACCCATGAAACAATAAAGTTATTGGCAGGGGCCAATAGGTTCTTAGTGATTACATGAAAACTATGAAACCGGACAAGGAGTCCATAAACATTAAATAGGTTATTAGCCAGTCCATGAAAACTAATAGGTTAATGGTGACCCTAGAAACTATAACCGAGACAGACAATCAAAATAAAAGGGGATGGGAAATCCAGAATTCAAATCCAGAACTGATTTACTTGTTTGCATATCATCATAATATTTTGAATTGCTATGTTTTAACCATTATGGATGCAGGAGCATAGTATATGGTTTTATAAATTTTTGAAAGATACTAGTAAGGGGAAAACCCGTTCCGCTAAGTGGTGTGGTCTCACTAGATATCTAAATGGTTTGAGATGGTAGATTATTATTCATACCAGGCTTTATGTCTGACTTGAAGTTTATATTTTCCCCTTAAACTCTTTAGACGAATAAGCTTCCGGAGACGTGCAAGAGGCATGTTAGTTATTTAGAGTTCTTTTCTATTTTGGTTCCGTTGTGTTTTGTTGTAAAGGCAAAGTTGTTAATTTCCTAATTTTATACTCTTATCATCCAAGGAGGCATCTTCATATGTCGCTCTTGGTGTATGTGTAATAATTATATTTACTCTGAACGTGGTTAACGATTGTGGGATTATGTAATGAATGTTGAAATGGTTTTGAAATTGAATGTGAAAGTTGTTTAATGAATTTTAAAATTTTCCATATCCATGTGTTTCTGTTATATCAATGTATCTAACATTACCTCATTTGATCGCCTAGGATTAATAGCTATGGATGACTACAGCATCCGTAGCTATTAGTTTTGGGCCTTTAAGTGGGGGATGTTACAAGTTGGTATCAGAGCATAGGTTTATGAAAACTTAACAAAAACCTTACCTAAAAGCTTTTTCAAAACATAATCCAATGAATCAGAAAATAAGATCGGGGTTTGGGTTAATGCTTAGTAATGTACTTGTATTTGATATATATATACACACACACATATAAGTACGTATTCCCCTCTCTCTTAGGCCGTTCTTCTGTATCTTACTAGAGCTCGTATGCAGATTTACGAGAAATAAGATATGGAGGCAGGAAACAGAAGAGGAAATCTCGATGGAGGAAGCACCATAACCAACGGAAATGTTCGACCTATTACCAGGAAGAACCCGAACTGACAGGCTAATGCTAACCAAAATGCAGATGCCAATGTGGGTGCTGGAAATCCACCAATGGATATGGGGGCGATGTATCAGTTCTTCGTCAATCTGATGCAAGCAGGTGTTGATGTTGGTGTTGCTGGAAATGTTGGAGGAGCTAATCCTGTGGCTCCAGTTGGGAATAATTATGCTAATTTTAGCAGGGATTACACCAGTCTTGGTGGGAAGCCGTTTATAGGAACGGATGCTATAGAAGTGGAAAATTGGCTATTGCATTGCGAGAGAATTTTTCTGATTTATGTTTGGATGATGAGCAGAAGAGAAGGTTGGCCTCTAGATAGTTGCAATGGGTAGCACTTCATTGGTGGAATAGTGTTACTGCTGGGGTTCTGGAGGAGGAGTTGACTTGGGCAGATTTTAGAGGGAGATTTGAACAGAGGTTTTTATCTGAAGTTGCTAAATCTGCGTTGATGAGAAAGTTTATGGATTTGGTGCAGGAGAGAAGTTGGTAATCGAGTATGCTACTAAGTTTGATGAGCTGCCCCGATATGGGTATGCTACTATAGACACTATCATCCGGAGGAATGAGAGGTTCATTCAGGGATTGAGACCCGAGATTGCTAGGGTGACCCTGACACATATCCGTGATCCTTGTAATGTAGTTGTGGAGATGGCAATCCACCATGAGGAGATGCTTGTAATTTGTGCTGGAGAGAAGCCAGTTGAAACCCAGGGTCCTTAGGGAAAGAAGAGAAAGTTCTTTAAGAAGAAGGGAGCCTAGAAGGGAGAGGCTGCCAAGAAGGCAAAGGCCGATTTAGTTTGCTTCAAGTGTGACAAGAAAGGTCATTATGCTTATGAGTGCCGGTCAGGCAAGGGGAAGAAGGCTGCAGAAAAGAAGAATGTGAAGTACTTTAACTATGATCAAGTTGGGCATTATAAGAACTAGTGTCTAGAGCCAGTCAAGACGGACAAGGGAAAGGTTTTTGTTGTTGGACCATCATCTGCTAAGCCGACTACAGCTGCAAAAGGGAAGACTGTGATGGAAGGTACATTTTTGATTTAGAGTATACCAATTAAGATACTATTTGATACCGATGCATCACATTCGTTTATATCACAGTGTTTGGTTATGCTTAGAATCCACATACTTTGTTACTTCCTTAAGGGTTGCAAATCCAATAAGAGGGTATGCAACTCTTGGGATGAGATGTGACCAGTTAGAACTTGATTTGTTAGGTCATAAGTTTGCATGCAGTCTGTATATTTTCGATTTCGTAGATTTCGAAATCAAATTGGGTATGGATTGGTTGGGTAAGTATGAGGCCAGAATATTCTGCCAGGATAGGGGAATATCATTAAGACACCTAGATAGTCATAACCAAATTATATTCTCGGTGAGAGATTCTGACCGAAGTGCTTGTGCTCTATTGAGTATGGAAGTAGAAGTGGAGTTAAGTCAGGTTTAAGTAGTAAGTGAATTTGCAGATTTTTTTGAGCCGGTTATAGGACTACCACCGAAACGAGCTATTGAGTTTCGGATAGATCTTGTGCCAGGAGTTGAACCTATTAATAGACCACCTAGTAGGATGACATCGACAGAGATGAAGGAATTGAAGGTGCAGCTAGCGGATCTAGAAAGGAGAAATTTTATTAGACCAAGCAGCTCGCCTTGGGGAGCGACCGCCGTGTTCGTGAAGAAACCGGATGGGTCGTTGGGGATGTATATCGACTATTGTAAGTTAAACGACAGGACGATCAAGAATAAGTATCCTTTGCATAGAACTGATGATCTGTTTGATTAGTTGAGTGGAGCTAGAGTATTTTCTCAGTTGGATTTAGCGATATGCTTCCATCAATTAAGAGTGGCAGAGGACAGTATTCCATTGACAACATTTCGGACTAGGTATGGTTTGTATGAGTTGTTAGTGATGCCATTTGGACTAACGAATGCACCTTTTTTCTTCGTGGATTTGATGAGCCGAGTTTTCCGAGAATACTTGGATAGGTTCGTGTTGGTATTTATAGATGACATTTTAGTATACTCTAAGGATGAGAGAGAGCATGAAGGTCATCTTAGGGTAGTGCTTCAGACGATGAAGCAGCATCAGTTGAAAGCGAAGCTTTCCAAGTGCTATTTTTGGAAGAAAGAGGTTAAGTTTCTTAGTCACGTGGTTTCAGAGAAGGGCTTGTCAGTCGATCCAGATAAGATCAAAGCTGTTAATAATTGGAAGAGACCAGAGACGGTGATTGAGATTAGAAGTTTTCTTGGACTTGCTGGCTATTACCGAAGATTAATCAAGGATTTCTCGCGGATAGCAGTTCCATTGACTAAGTTAACCAGGAAGGATGTGAAGTTTATTTGGTCTGACAAATGTGAGGAAGCATTCCTTAAGTTAAAGCATTTGTTGACCAACGCACCTAATAGTTCCAAACGAAAACCAAGGGTTGGTGGTGTATACTGATGCATGAGGGACTGGATTAGGAGCTGTGTTGATGTAGAAGGGTAAAGTCATTGCCTATGCTTCATGACAACTTAGACCGCATGAAGTAAGATATCCTACTCATGATTTGGAGTTGGTTGCGGTGATCTTCACATTGAAGATATAGAGACACTATCTCTTAGGGGAGAGATTTGAGCTATACATAGATCATAAGTCCTTAAGATATTTATTCTCTCAGAAGGAGTTGAATATGAGACGGCAGAGGTGGCTGGAATTTTTAGCACCTTATGACTTTGGTATAGAGTATACTCCTGGGAAAGAAAATAAAGTAGCATATGCTCTTATCAAGAAACATCAGAATGTGGTGTTAGCTATGTTGGCAGAATGGAAGGATTTAGAAGCTTTGACTACTTGTAGTGTGTAGTTAAGATCGACTGCTAGTTTTAGTCAGAGTACCGCCATGTTGTCATGTTTAGAAGTTCGACCAGTATTGATCGAAAGGATTGCTTTTAAGCATAAAGAGGATCCGGTATTAGCCGAGAGGATTAGAAGGCTTGAGGTTGGAACTGAGATCGATGATCTAAAGGATTTTAGTCTTGATTATAGAGGATGGTTCAGAAATAAGGGATGATTATGTGTTCCGAATGTAGAGAACTTAAGAAGAAGTTCTTGGAGAATGTCATCGGTCCAAGTTTACGATTCATCCTGGAAGGACCAAGATGTATCAAGATATGAAGAGGAGCTTCTATTGGGAAGGTATGCAGAGAGATTTTGCCTTGTGGGTTAGGCAGTATGCAAACTATCAACAAGTGAAGGCCAAACATCAGAAGCCGAGTGGGTTGCTTCAACCTTTAGAGATTCTAGTTTGGAAATGGGATTTGATATTCATGGATTTTATTGACGGGCTGCCAAGTTCGAATAGGGGAAATGAAAGTATATGGGTCATAGTGGATAGATTGACCAAGAGTGCCCATTTCATTCCAGTTAAGTCAACCAAGACGACACATGTTCTAGATAAGCTGTTCCTAAAGAACATAGTTAGACTGCATGGAATTTCTAGTAATATAGTCAGTGACAGAGATGCATTGTTTACTAGTGAAATTTGGAAGAGCCTACAGGAGGTATTAGGTACCAAGCTCAAGATGAGTACTGCATATCAACCTCAGACAGATGAGCAGACAGAGAGAGTCAATAAAGTGCTCGAGGATTCACTGAGAGCTTGTGTATTGGACTTTAGTGGATCTTGGGAAGTTCACCTACATTTAGTGGAGTTTTCCTATAATAATAGTTATCAGACTAGTATAGGAATGGCGCCTTTTGAAGCTTTGTATGGAAGGCCATGCTAATCACCAGCATGTTGGTTGGAGACTGAGGACAGATTAGTCTTAGGTCCAGATCTGGTTAGAGAGGCGACAGAGAAGATTGAGTTAATCCGGGAAAGGATGAAGGAAGCTCAGTCCAGACAGAAGAGTTACGCAAATAAGAGGCGTAAAGACCTAGAATTCTCAGTTGGAGATAGGGTTTTCATTAAGGTATCGCCGATGAAGGGTGTGGTACGATTTGGGAAGTCAGGGTAACTGGCACTGAGATATGTTGGTATGTTCCCGATTATAGAAAGGATTGGGAAGCTTGCATACAAAGTAGACTTGCCAAGCAGTATGGCGGGTGTCCATAATGTATTTCATGTGTCTCATCTTTGCAAGTATATGCATGATCTAGAGGTTTCTATTCCTCCGATAGGGTTGGAAGATTTGATAGTAGAGCCTAATTTGACTTTTGTTAGACAACCAGTTCGGGTTGTAGCAAGAGATGGGAAAAGATTAAGGAACAAGACAGCTGGTATGGTGAAAGTTCAGTGGAGCGACAATGAGAAGGACTGTGTTTGGGAGACAGAAGACAGGATTAGAGATACTTATCTTGATTTGCTTTGAGGGCATGTCTAGATTAGCTTTATATAGATAATTGCTAGTCAGGTAGGCTAGTATGGTTGTTAGGAGCTATTACAGATGATTTCTATGTTTAGTTTTAGTCCTTACTGAATTTCGAGGACGAAATTCTTTAAGGAGGGGAGCCTGTAACACCCCTAACTTTTGATAACATAATTCAGGAGATTTATTTAGATAAATTAAATAGAATAATGTAAATATTAAAGTGATAAGGGGATTGAGATTTGAAAATAAACTAGAGGCCGTGCTTAATTACATAAATGAGCTCAAGAATGGTTTATATGTTACTTAATTAAAACAAAGGCATATTAGGAATTGCGCACCATAACTGCTTAATACCCTAAACCCACATCTCATTCTCATTTTCTCACATTAAATATTAAACATAAACAAAGAGCTTAAAGCCGACCATTGCTAGGAGAAAAAGGAGAAGAAAAATTCAAGTAAAGTTTAAGGAATCAAGCTAGAAGAACTAATCTCAATCAAATCTCAAAATCTTTATCCTAATCAAGGTGAATAGTAATCAAAACCATCTCTATTTTTTTATGATCATTTGATTTTTGGGTTTAATATTAAATCCATTATGATGATTTTGATGATATGCTTGGATTTTATAACATGTTTGATTCAAACAAGATGGTTTGATAAATGTTTATACACGGTTTTAAGGGTAAATCGTTTAAATTGAATTTCGAATGCCATGAAGAAATTATATGTTATGTAAAACATGATTTTGGAGTTGGGTTTTAATTTTTATAATTTTCCAAGCTATAGAATTTATTATGAATTTTCAAAGGAAAATAAGGTTAATTGGGTTTAGAAATTAATTACGATAATTATTTGAAGAATTTGGTTCTGAAATTTAGATATGTTAGAAAACATATTAAAAGTAAATTTCTATGATTTTTGGGGATTTTTCCTAAGTGATTTACTATGGAAATTAAATTATTTTAGAAGGATGACTTAAATGATTTAATTGTTTTGCTTAATGGAAGGGCTTATTTGTTAAATCAATCCGTGTTTAGATCTGAAATTATGTGGCAGTTTTATTTGGAAATAATATGAAAAGTTTATGGCAACCAATTAAATGTTTACAAATAGGCGGGTTAGTTATAAAGTAATTACTTTAAATGACACTAATCAGCCTTTAGCCAAAAAAGTAGGTTCTGCCTCTTTTTGAAGCACCTTTCGACTCTATGCTTCCGCCTTCAACCGAGTCGACACCGACCAGGTCGAAACCAACTAAGCCGAGACCAATACAGAGGGTATCATAATGTTGGTACGTAGTGGATTTGAGAAAGGCGAAAGGCATGGTATCGAAACCCTTGCTTTCGATTAGGTCAAAACCTTTGTTTTGTTTTCTTAAGAAATGTGCTTTCCTGTTTTACTAAATTCTTTTGAAGGATTCGAAACATATACTTTCGAAGGGGTCTTTTAAATAGCTTTCGAAGGGGTTGATGCCTTTTTGTTCAAAGCAAAGCTTTCGAAAGAGTTGCATGTTTTTAAACTAATGCTTTCGAAAGGGGTAGTTTCGACCTAGTCGAAACCCTTTCTGCCAACTCTATGCCTTTCGAATGGATTGAAGTCATCAACCAATTCGAAAGGTAGTGTTTGTTTATTAAACATATTAAGCCGCTTCCTAAAGCTTTCGAAAGGATTCAAGGGTTTTAAAGGCAATGGCTTCGAAAGGGGTTTCGAAGCTATCCTTCAATAGTTTTACTTAAGTGATTTAAGCTTTCAAAAGATTGGTTCCGAAGCCATCAAGTTTTTCCCCAAACACTTTTATATGATAAATAATGGTTTCAGAAGGGATACTTTCATTTATATTCACTTTGACCCAAAAGATATTTTAAAGATAAACCTAATGTTTTCTAAAGGGTTACTTTCAATGGTTTCGAAGCTATGCTTCTAAGGGATAATATGTAATACTTAATACATTCGAAAGGTTTCGAAGAAAGGTTTTAAAGTGTTCGAGAGGCAGGTGCCTAATGTTTTGAAAAGAAATTTAAATGCTTTCGTAGGAGGTTATCCAATGGTATCGAAAGTAAAGTTTTAAAGGTTTTGAAAGCCGTAGTCAAAACAGATAACCCAATCTCATTTTAATGGAAAACCCATGGCTAAGATAAAGGAGTTTGAAATGATTTAAAGTATGAAGTTTTTGGAAGAAGCTTTCCTTGATAAAATAATAGGTTAAAGGGATTAACCATGTTTTATATGAAAATGATTTCAAGGATATTAAACCACAGGTGTTGGTATTATTATGTTATTATGTTGCTTCTTCTAATATGTATATCCACATTATAATGGACGCATAACTGCATTTTCAGGAGAAAGGGTAGAATAACCAGCAAGGTTGACCTAGTATAGAATATAAAATGAATTAACTCCTGAGTGGGTAGAATTGCATCCAGGAGGTCAGATAGACCAAAATATAGGATTCTTACTGATTAAAGAGGTTATCGGGTAGACATGTTCAAAGTAAACCTATGAAAACTATGTTTAGGAAAAGTTATTGGTAGGTGCCAATAGGTTCATAGTAAACCCATGAAAACTATGATTAGAAAGAGTTATTGGCAGGGGCCAATTGGTTTGTAGAGAACCTATGAAAACTATATCCGGATTAAGTTACTAACAGAGGTCAATAGGTTCCTAATCAACCCATGAAAACTAGGATATGAGGGAAGTTACTGAAGTTACCAATAGGTTCAGGGAGAACCCATGAAACAATAAAGTTATGGCAGGGGCTAATAGGAGCTTATTGATCCCATGAAAACTATGAAACCAGACAGGGAGTCCATAAACATTGAACAGGTTATTAGTTAGCCCATAAAAACTAATAGGTTAATAATGACCCTAGAAACTATAACTGAGACAGACAGTCAAAATGAAAGGGGATGGGAAATCCAGAATTTAAATCCAGAATTGATTTACTTGTTTGCATATCATCATAATATTTTAAATTGCTATTTTTTAACCATTGTGGATGCATGAGCATAGTATATGGTTTTATAAAATTTTGAAAGATACTAGTGATGGGAAAACCCATTCCACTAAGCGGCATGGTCTCACTAGATATCTAAATGGTTTGAGATGGTAGATTATTATTCATACCAGGCTTTATGTCTGACTCGAAGTTTATGTTTTCCCCTTAAAATCTTGGGTACTTAGTTGATTTTGAGTAGTTTGAGAGTTGAGATTTTCAGGTACCTCATTAGACAAATAAGCTTCCGGAGACATGCATGAGGCATGATAGCTATTTAGAGTTCTTTTCTATTTTGATTCCGCTGTGTTTTGTTGTAAAGGCAAAGTTGTTAATTACCTAATTTTATACTCTGATCATCCAAGAGAGCATCTTCATATGTTGCTCTTAGTATATGTGTAATAATTATATTTTCTCTGAATGTGGTTAACGATTGTGGGATTATGTAATGAATGTTGAAATGGTTTTGAAATGGAATGTGAAAGTTGTTTAATGAATTTTAAAATTTTCCATACCCATGTGTTTCTGTTATATCAATGTATCTAACATTACCACATTTGATCGCCGAGGATTAATAACTATGGATGACTGCAGCATCTATAGCCGTTAGTTTTGGGCCTCCAAGTGGGGGATGTTACACCTTTCCCCCAAGTCATGGGCACATGGTAGCTGATGAGCAGTTGAATCACGCACATCTTGATAATCCTCCAAAGGTCTGATCATGGTCCGTGGAGGTTGGTTGGTGCCCAACTCTAAGTACTTGGTCACCTGCATCGTTTGAAAGTAGTTTAGTCCAAAGGTCTGATCATGGTCCATGGATCGTCTCCTAGAATCTGAGACCTTATATAAGGCCTCAATAATGCCCTCGCTTTAAATTTCTTCAGCCAACTGACCTACATCGTTCTTTCTCCTAGTCTGCTCTATCTCCTCCTTGCTTAGGTTCTGGTTCACTTTGTAACAGAAATGATTCAAGGTCGTAGGAGGCTCTCCAACCAACTAGTCACCAAAGTGTGTCTCGAGGTTAATTCCCCTTATCAATGCCATCAGTATGATATTCTCACTAGGATTGCTCACTTCAGTGATAGCGGTGTTAAATCTCTACCAGAAGTCTTTGAGTGGATCGCCTGGTGCTTGGGATAAGTTGGATAGTGACTCGCGTCCTTGGGGCGAGTCACATACATTTTGAATTGCTCGATGAACTTCTTAGCTAGTTAATTAAACAAGGAGATAGGCTTGGGCGATAATTGCATAAACCACATGATCGAACGCTACTCCCCTGAGGAACATGGGAAAGCATTAGCATTTAATTGTGTCTATTGCTATGGTGGAATCCATGTACCCTTTATATTTTTCATGAGATGCTCTCGGGGGTCCCTGTTTCCAGAAAACACCGGCATGGTTGGCAAATTGAATCTCTTGGGATATTCTGCACGCTGAAATGGCCTTAGTGAATGGGCTTCGACTGGCGGAAATGATCCATTCGTCAATAGTCTGTTCCTGGCTGTCTCTAACAAGCCGTCGTACCATAGCTGTTAAGTCAGGTGTTTGGAAGCTGGTCAGTTGAGGGCACTCGCGATCTACCCCGGGAGCTTGACCCGATAACCGATCCCAGTTTGCGTCATATCGTCTTGCTGCTCCAACCTCTGGGAGTACCATTTGAGTAGCATTTCCATGTCCATTTTTATCCTACAAAATGTCAACACCGTAAAAAATCATATTAAAAGATATTTATCAACAATGTCAAATGGTGAATCGTTCACAAAATCCATAATCATCATCGAAGAATAGAATATGAAATATGTAATGTGTCTTCAAATTATATTTTTTTTGTAAAGCCAGCGGGGTTGACTGGACCCCTTCCATTTTATTGAAATGCAAAGAATTACAAGAGAACAAGAACAAAAGGAAAGCAGCAAATCTAACCAAAACAGGCTTTGGTGAAGTGCCAAAGAGAAAAAAAGGAAGAAAACATAGAAACAAAGCATTTCAACATACAGAGAAGAAACAAACATAACAAAAGTAGGCAAGGGTTAAACAAAGAGGACCAAGGTATCAGAATCAAAGAAAAATGAAGACCTCATCATCCCAACCAAAATTTCAGGTTTAATAATATTTCTCAGCTGTGCTTCAGAGCTCCTAGCTGATTTGAAAACAATTTGGTTTCTCTCCTTCCATATCACCCTAATAAAAGTTTTCAGAAAAAAGATCAACATATAGGTTTCTTTGCATCTCCGTCTAGTTGCCTTGTATATAAGAGTCCATTCTCTTTCACTAATAGTAGAACTATCAACCCTTCCAATCTTTATCATAACAAATTTCCAAAGCTTAAACACATATGGGCAACTGAAAAAAAGATGCAAGTTGTCTTCAGGTTCACTATAGCAGAACAGACACACAGGGTCAATGCTAATCCCTCTATTTTGCAAATTCACTTTTGTGTGAACAGCATTCTTCAAGATCTTCCATAGTAGAAGATTCTCTTTGGCAGTGTTGTGTTGCAGCCATACTGTTTTGCACCATCCAAAATCTGTATAAGTGTCATGCCTTGTAATGGAAGTATATATGAGATTAGTTGTATACCTAGTTCTACTATTTGTCCATTTTATTTCGTCAACTTCAGAATATGGCTTATGAATATCATGAATTGAAGTCCAAACCTGCTTATCTCCTGGTTGCTAGTGTATGGTGAGATTATTCGACCATAATGGATATATTCATAAGCCTTAGCATTTGTGCTGATGCTGGTTTGTTGATTTTGCTGAAATGATAGGAGCTGAGTCAATCTAAACCCAGGCCTAATCCAGGGGTCATGCCAAAAATTGACCTCTCCACCATAAGCAACATCATAAATAACCTTATTGAGCAAGATCCCTCTAATTTTGAACAAGCTTCTCCAAGTCCAACTAGAAGATTGAGGAACGAGCATATTCCAGAAATTCTTTCCATTTAGCACATGCTTACTTGACCATTCAACCCAAATGTTGTTCCTTATATTTAGAATATCATCAAGATGCTTAGCAAAAGCAACTTTATTCCATAGCACTAGATTCATAATGCCTAAACCACCTTTTCAAAGTGGCAAATTAGACTTGGCATAAGAATATGGGATAATTTTCTTGATATGTATAGACCCACTCCAGAAGTATCTAAGCATTGCACCCCTGATCATTTTGACTAATTTAATAGGTAGTATAAAAGTTCTAAACCAATACACTGTCATAGAGAAGATAACCGATTTGATTGGGGTTAGCCTACCAGCTTGGCTAAGCATCCTATTTGTCCAACTGTCTAGTCTACAAAGGATTTTATCATAAAGTGGCATACATTGGGCTTTAGTAATCCTAGATGTAGCAAGAGGGATGCCTAAATATGAAATAGTATCATATCTGGGTTGAAGTAAGGTGGCTTGAAGTATAGCATTATACCGTGGTGGAGGAACTCCAACAAGTGGAATGTTGGATTTGGAAAGGTTAACCTAAAGCCTAGTTATGTTGTAAAAAAGATTCAAGCCTCCCAATATAGCATCGATGGATGAGAGGTCAGGTTTGGTGAAAACAACCAGATCATCAGCAAACATTAAGGATGTTATTAGAGGGTCTTTGCATTTTGGGTGGAGAATAAACTTCCCATTGTTGATAAGTTGGTTTATAATTTGGTTCAAAACATCCATAATTATGATGAATAGGTATGCAGACAAGGGGTCACCTTGTCTGCTAGGGAAACTCCCCACAGGGTTGCCATTGACCATGATAGAGTATTTGGGTGTTGAGATATAGGAGTATATCCAGGCAACAATGTGTACAGGGAAGTTCATGGGACCTATAATTCTGATTATAGAATCCCATTGCAGAGTGTCAAAGGCCTTTTTTATGTCAAGTTTCATCATACATCTAGGGGAGATATGTGTATTAGAGTATCCCTTCAAGAGCTCATATGACATGAGCACATTATCAAGTATGCTTCTTGATGGCAGGAATGCAGCCTGATTGGGAGATATGATACTAGGGAGCACAGATTTCAGTGTGCTAGCTATGATTTAAGCAATGCACTTGTATATTGTGTTACAGCAAGAGATGGGTCTGAACTGGTCAACATAAGCAACATGCCTGATTTTAGGAACAAGGGCAATGTTAGTTGAGTTAATGGAATTTAGCATTTTTCACTTATTGAAGAAGTTGTGTAGAGCTTTAAGAACGTCTTTGGCTATTATATTCTAGCATGTTATGTAAAATACAACATTAAAGCCATCAGGTCCCCCACAAGATTTTTGATTTATGGAAAAAATTGCATTCTTTATTTCATCATCAGTAATAGCACAACATAGAGAGTTAAAGTCATGTTCACCTATTTGAGGGATGTGAATGTTATCCAATGCATCCAGATTAGAAGTGAAGGCAGAAGCATTACCAATCGGATTGCTAAAACAGTTGAGAAACATGTCATCAATCTCATCTGGGTCTGTGTGGGCAACCTCATTTTGATCAAGGAGAAGCATTAAATAATTATATTTATTAATATAAAGGATAATTAAATTCTAATTTAACACACAATCTTTATTTACACACAAAGCTTCTTATATTTACTTTACAAAACAAATATAATTTACATAAGTTACTTCAATTAAATTATATTTGAAATAAATTTATAAAAACAAATCTATAATTAATGAAAGCATTTATAGGTCTTATATAGTTCAATTAATAATTTAATAATCACAAATAACTTTTGAAAAACTCATTTTTATCCTTCAAAACCTTAAAAATAGCTTGTGAAATCAAATATTGCTTATGTCAATCATTTCATAATTTTCCGCAATTGAATACAATTTTTAAATGAATTTACAATATCCAAATCAATTTCTTAAAATATAGTTTTAAAACTTTAAATTATATTCAAAATCCATGAAATAAAATTTGAAAATCAAAAAATAATAATTAGAAACCCTTACATATTTTTCTAGAATTTTATAGGGCTTTTAAAGATTTACAAAAAAGTCAAATACTAATTTTCCCTAATATATTAATATGTTTAATAAAATGGTTAATAATCAAATTAAATAAAATATTTTCACAAAACTAATTTCATATTTGAAGTACATTAACTTTCTACTTTCAAAATCAAATTTCTATTAATTTTTTCAAAAAAACACACACACATAGAGACATATATGTGTGTATATATATGTATGTATATATGTATATTTTAAAATGCAACACACCTGGCCTGAAACATCTCTATTCCAGGATCCTCACCGGTCCACTACTTGGAACAAAGGTGTTCCAGCTCGTGTATGCCATTTCGGATGGCTTCGACCACCCATTTCCCCTCTGCTCGACTCTCACGTTAACACTCCACATCATACGATATTCGTATCATCCAAATACACTTCAAAGTAACACAAAATCAAACATGAAACAAGCATACATAGGTTTCAAGAGAAGAGCACATAAGTTAAATTTCATATACACTAACACATAAGATGATATTACTCAATTTAGACATTGGTTTGTGAGTTGAATTAACTCACCTTAGCTTAAGAAAGATTCAATCTTCATGTATTACTTCAAAGCTTCTTGAAAACTAAATTTTCCATTTACTATAAACGTAAACTCTACTCCAAGAAGCTTCAAAATTCTAACTTGCTTATACTAGGAGATGTAATAGCAATTTGAGAAGCTTGGTTTATAGTTTTATAACTTTTATGATTTTATTTGATTTTATTTTGATTTTCAAAATGATGGAGTTTGATTAGGTTTTTTGATTTTTCTAAAACCAGATATGTAAACGTATAAGGTTTTATTAATAGAGTGAAGTGAATTCTCAGGAGAAGGAATAATCTAGAGATAGAAATGTCAAGAAACAATGATTTAGGTATTGCGCTTGAGATGTTAGGCTTTGTTGGTTAAGTAATTCAATTCTTCTTTCATTTCTTTTCTAGTTCATTAAAACACACACACAGAGATTGTTTGCACAGAAAATTGGCACAAACACCCAATAGAGATTTTGTATAGGAATAAATGAAGAATAATAAATGTAAACAAAGAGAATATAGTAGTAAAGCAGTCAGAATTATGCAAATAACAGAGACACGGCAATTTATAGTAGTTCGGTGTTGTTTGCCTACGTTCACTTTGAAGATATAGCTTTATTAATCACTTTGTAAACTAAGTACAAGAGGGATCAAATGAAAATCCTTTGTTACAAAAGAATACAAAGCAACAAGCAGCGTAAAAATCCCAGAAATGAACAACTAAGTCTATATTTATAGAGGAAGATGGTTAAATATCTCCCTGAAAATTTGGCAAATGGCTCTCCAGATACATAAGGGCCCATAGGAGGGATCGCATGACCCAATTCCCAAGGAATAGGGATCAGGGCTGATCCCTATTTTGGTGGATTTAGGGGCTGCGATCCCTATGAGGGGTTCTTCATGTTGTATTATGCTTAGCCTCCAAGTTTCATGCCAATTAGATTAGTAGAACTTGAGTTATTGATCAATCTTTGTTGCAACATGTGATGTTGTCTGATTTAGGCTGATCCCACTAGAGGGAAGAGGGTCGATCCCTCTTACTTCTTCATCTTGGGGTGCAATCCCTAGGGTGGACACCTTAGGGTCCCCTCTTCTTGTTTCCAAAGTTTCAAGTGTATTGGACTTCTGGAATTTGAGATATCAATCGTTTTCCGTTATGTTGCATTGTTGGGCTTAATACGATCTGATCCTTTTGATATGATCCCTTCTATACAACATCTTTCTTAGGTGAAGTAATTTACCCATAACTTGAGCATACAAACTCCAAACAACTTGAGATTTGAGATGTAGCCTCGTGGGGCCTTCTTTGTCACTCTATATCAATCTCACCCGGTTTGGAACAAAAATTGAGGATTTGTACTGATCCACTAGGGAAGGGATAGGCACGATCCCCTAGGGAAGGGATAGGCACTGATCCCCTACCTGGGGGAGGTACTAATCCGTATTTAGAATATTCTAGAGAGAATATCTCTTGGTCTCGGTTGATCGTTGCTTCATATCATTGCCTATGCTTGATCTCTGAGCCTAATAATCATCTCTCTGGGCTGCCTTCCTCGATGATCGTTCAGTCTAACTTGTTCAGTCGGTCTGAATATAGCCGGGTCAGATGGTTGGATGACACACACACACACAGATGTGTGTGTGTGTATTAAAGCTCACTTACAAAATAAAAATTACTATATTAAGTTTCTTTATAGACAAATCTCACTATTAACTATTTTATAAAATTATTTTCTATAATTTATTTATTTAATTAATCATTTTTTATTTAGATTCATTTACTAATTAAATTCAAACTTCATTAATAAAGTATTTTTTATTAACAAATAATTATAATTTATTTATTTTAAATATTCTCTATTATGAAATTAATTTCTTATTTTACTCCATCCAAATTTAATTCTTATTAATTTAATAAAATATTTCTCATCAAATTCCCAAATCATTCCTATAATTCCATATTTACATTACAAAAAATATATAATTAGTTCAAATCGCCTTTAATTCAATAATTATTATTAGTAAGTTACAAATTTATTACGCCTCGACAATGGGTTGTTACAATATGTATGCACATTTTGAAAATCAAAGTCTTTGTTTTTGCATCTAAATTTTCCCACACTTCTACGAGTAGAAGTATAGTCAATCAATTTTTACATCCAATCCCTACCATCAAAATTCCTAGCACACCATTGCTAACATCCGAAATTCGAAAAATTCGGTTTTCTCAGCCTATTTTCTTCATCCTGGGAAAAAGGTTTATATGGAGAATTCTATATTTCCATCCATCTCTTGTGTACCATATTTCCCATTGTACCTTGGTACCTTCTCTTATGCCCTCAATTTTTTTCCAACTTTTCCAAGTACAGTCTGAATAAGTAAATTTTATTTCAAATCTTTAAATTTTCAAAAATAGGTTTATTTTAAAACCATTTTTTTGTTCACCCATCGATAAGGTACGGAAAAAGTGATTCCATAGTTAAAACAACTTTTTTCCTCGTCTCTCACCGTATTTTATTTTACTATCACTTCTATTGCATAGTAAAACCTACACTTACTACCCCCATTAGCTTTTCCATACGCTAAGCATGTAACATTTCGAAAACCAGAAATCATTTTAATATAAAATGTTAAAATATTTGGAAAAAACTTTAAAATCTTTGAAAATTCCATTTTTTCAAACTTTCCACAAAAGTAATTTATTTCGCAAAACCAAGAATTTTAAATAGAATTTTCAAAAGTATATATGTATTATATTTATAAAAAAAATAATTCATGTCACATCCTATGCAGTCAGGGTTTAGTCAATAGTTTAACGTCCATAATAGATCCTATCCTCTTACACAGAAAATTTTAAATTTTCAAAAAAAAATTCTTTAATTTTATAATAACAACTAGCACACAAGTTCATTTATAAATTTCAACTTTTAAGGTACAAGGATATTGACCTATGGCTTCGCAATAACCCTTCCCTGTCCTTCGTCTGCTAAAATTAATTTTCCAAAAAAATTCTACTTTTTGGGATTTAAACCTTCTCCTTTTTCTTTTAGTAGCTAAGTAAATAAATTTTCCTAATTTATTTTATAACTTCCATCCTTTTACTGTTCTCTTTTCTTTCGCATTAGTCAAGTGTCTTTCTTGAAATTTCCTTAGTTTAATGTTTTCCAAATAATATTGCGATCCGCACAGAAAACACATAAAAAGGAACATTTCCATTAATATCATACATGTTTTATACAACAGAAACAACTAACTTACAACCCAAACCTAAAAGAAAAACAACTTCTGGAAGTAAGCACAGCCACTGCTACTAACTATTACTACCTACGGGTTAGGAGATTGTCCTCTATGAGAGATAGAACCGCGGTTGCAACCGAAAGTTCGGAGCATGGATGCCATGCACCCAAGCTCATGACCCTGGCACCGCGACTCCTCTTGTATCTCATGCAGCTTCACCTCAATCCGGATATGAGAATCTTGAATTGCTCTAAGGTCGGGGGCTTTATGTTGTTGCCCAATGGCTTGCTGATCTGGCCAAGGGTCCTAATCCATGTGTATTGGCCTCGCGTCCTGCTCCTGAGCTCTGTCATATGCTTGCTGCGCCTCCTGCTGCTGTTATGCTCCAAATCCACAGGCGGTGCCTCTATCCTCATCCTCCTAAGGGAGGACTACTAATGGTGGGGGTACCTTACTCTGTATCGGCTCCCTTCAGAGGTACACTCCAGACTATCGGAAGATGGAAATGAAAAGATGACATTATGGGAAGTAGCTCCTCCGGGTCCCTGCTTCCGGACCCACATAATGGACCATGATCACCTTGGTCTAGTTCACCTGAGTACCACCTATAATAGCATATGTGGTCTTCTGGACGAGGGGATAAATCCGATCATAGCTCCACGTCTTGGGGATGACGTTGTGCTGAATGATGCAGGTGACCAGACAGGCTTAGATCTGCAAGTTCTCCGTTTTCCAGATACATGTTCCCTAGTGAAAGATCTGATCTAAAATAGCGGGATCGGTGATCTTGATGTCCTCTAAGACTTCTCCTACTGCAGAGATATGTAAGATCCCACCAAACTGCTCATTTGTCATCCAAATCTCTATCCCCTTGACTTCAGATGTGAAACTAGTCTCATGCTTATCGAACACGGATACCAAATTAACATCAAACAGGCGCATGCACCTCAGATAACACTCCTGCTCGAATGCGTCGTGGCGAAGAATCTATAGTAATCTAGTAGCTATGAATAGGTTCTCCAAATCATAAGTAGCAAAGTCCTCAAACTTCATCGGTTGTCCTTGTAGAAGTGTGAAGCTAGCAGATTCCTCATAGCTCTTTACAATATCTTCGCGATTCTAGAGCCATGGTATTTTCCATGGGGTTAGCCTCTGGTGTCGGGAGGCTATGGTGTCTTGCGTAGGGGCTATAATTTTTGATTTGGAAGTAGATCTTGGGCTTGGAAGTTGATGGATTTTTGGGTGGTGGAGTGGTCGCGTCACCGTTTGGAGCTGCAAAAGATGATCGACATTGATGCTAGGTGCCTGGGATGGTGGTCGGCGGCATGGAGGAGGAGGGGGGAGTCGCAATGGCTTTTTAGAGGAAGTGGGTTTTGGTGAAATGAAGCGGATCGACTGGATGCGAATTATTATGCTCCAGAACAATGATCGATCGACCATAGGGGTTGGGCGGTCGACCACTACTGGTCGACCATTCGTTACTACGGGTCGACCGCTTGCTGTGCTTGGGTCAGGTTGAACCTGGACCATTTTTGGGCCAATCCGAATATTAATTTACTAACTACCGTTGCTTCGTTTTGTTTCCGTCTTCTCCATCTTCGCTTTGGCTACTTTGAGAAACTCTTGATTACCAATCGCGATGCATCCGCTTACTCCTTTATCCTATTATTCTATCTTCGGGTTTTAAATTCCCTTTCTCATTATCATCTACTCCATTAAACTAGTACCACTTCCTATTGTTCGCAATAAAAAATAATATTTTTTTCTACTTTATAATTTTCTTCCTTCTCGGAAAACTAATGAGCTATATACGCTCTATCTTTTCTCAAATGAGTAACGTTTTATAAAAACCCATTTATGGAAGAAAAAAATTCAACTGTAACTAATTTTTAATCTCTACAAAACATTTTATTCACATAAAATATAAATATTTTTATTTTTTTTCAAAAATCTAATATTTACCTACTTTTCAAAAATAGGATTCTTCTATCTTCAATTAATCCCTTCTTTTGGATTTTTCTTCTTTCAACTTACTTATTGACTTATCTTCTTCCAAAATATAAAAATTCAGCTATCTACAAACCTTACTTTGGGAACTCATGTAATTTTTGCTTTTGGATATCTACAACATATAGACTCGTACTTTCCCCTTATCTGGACCTAGTGTACATCATCATTCGATAATCGTGTGGAGATCTACAACCATTGGGCTATCAAGGGCCCAACTAGGGAGTCACATACTATCCAATTTCAAGGACTTTCCATATGATGCACTCATACTCTACTTAAGTCAACACCTTACCCATATGACCTTTTTCCCTTAGGGTAATCGGGGTAGGTGTATATCTTCAACTTCATCCATTGTTCTGACACATAATCAACTTACCCATCTTTTCAATATATGGCTGTAATTACTCTATAGTCGGAATTTATAGGATTTGGCATATAATATATTTATAATTATATGTAAAATCAAATATATCCATTCAACGTTTCCTAATTCTTAAGATCGACTAACCTAAGCATTGATACCAAATGTGACAACCCGCACCTTAATGGACCCGAATTTTCGCTAAATCGAAAACCCAAGTCGACCAAAGTACGGATCGTTGGTTTGGTATCCTGCAATATATAAATGCATATCAGAGCACTATAGATATAAACCCATAGCAGAATAGTAAAGTATAATCAAACATATAGTTACTAACAAAAGTTGACACTTCTAGGATCAAGTGTTCTTGTCACTGTCGAGCATGCATAAAGAAACCTATCCTTCTGCTGTTCCCACCTTGCACCAGTACATGTCCCTCTAAAATTTTCATGTGGGTTGTAATGAGGAGGGGGTTAGAACAATGTTTTGGTGTTTGGTAAATTATATGCTTTATACATAACATTAGTTTATGTCGATTGCCATCCATTACATGTTATGTCTCTTATTTTATTTTTACTTAGTCATCTCGACTCCTCATACACCCACGATACGCTCCATCTACCCTAGGTAGATAATAATTACATGCGTATATACACACACATGTATATATATGTGTGTGTGTGTGTGTGTGTATAAGTACCATAGTCACCCTTTGGACCAAGATACTATCGATGCTGGTATTAGTAACTCAGCACCTCGTCAGGAGCCATCATCAACGTAGTATCACATCCTCATCATAGTGCATACCAAGGAACTCCCGTAGTACCTAATAATGGCGTCATAATAGTTAACCGTATTCTATTCATTTTGAAAGACTTCCACAAAGGGTTATCTAGCCTTGCCCATAATAAACAATCTAGCAAAAAAATATGTCGGTTCATGACCTAGACATGACTTACACTAGTAGAAGGCGTAGCCCTTATCTTTCTACTGACCACTCTGGAATGATGACACTCTCGACATATGTGAACCTCCTACTCCCTAAGATGGTTCTAAACACACACAGACATAGCGCTGAGCCTTTCTCACCTTAAATTGCCTAAAGCAATCAAGGTAATACCCACTTGTTACTTAATACCCCTTAAAAGGTTGAAGCAGAATCTACTTGTCCTTTGACACTTCAATCGAGGCGAACCTTCCTGCTTAGGTATCCCTCACCTATACTTGAATGTATATAACTCCACGGATCCTATAGTTGGATATACCCCACATCAGTATAATGTATACACAACTATTGGTAACCCATGCAATGGGCAGACTTCTGTTGTGTAACACTACTGACCTCGCATTCCAATCCCTTTTTATGATTATGTCATTCTTATCTGATCTAAGTTATTATTAACTTAATAATTCATACCCATCATAAACACATACTTCAGGCTATATATGTGTGTGTGTGTGTTGACGACAAAAACGACAACCAACACCCAAGTGACGTGAAAGCACCAATAATCCAATATCCAAATGTAAACAGAGTAAACCAGTTCACAGATCACAGAATAAGTTGCAGAAAAAGTAAATAAATTCATGTTTTATAGTGGTTCGGCAAACTCTGGCCTACATCCACTCCAATAATCTTATTATTTATACTGTAAGATTACAAGTACAGTTGTTTTTGTCTTAGAATATTAATGGAGAAAGAGGAAAGAGTGAATAAGAATAGCTAGCCGAAAAGCCCCTTGAATGAATGCCACGCCTGCTGTATTTATAGGAGAAGCCAATGAAATATCTCGCTCAAAATCCGGATCTAGAATCTCTAGGCTAAGACGACCCAACCCAAAAATATCCAGGTCGGTCGTTTACATCTAAGAGGGATCGGGGATGATCCCTCTTCCATGCATGGTGGGGCCCGGCGATCCCTTGTGTGGGTCCCCCTACTCCTTCACTTCATGTTTCCAAAGTTGATTCCTGAGTTGATGTGTTGTTCATTGAGTTATTGAGCGATCATCGTTGAGTTGTGCTGCCAATCCGAGCGATCCATAGCCATATTAATCCGATCTGATCCCTTGCCTAGGGGAAGTGTCAATTCCATACTTAGCCAATTCTAGAGTGTCATTCGTCTGAATCCGCTCGACCATCGTCCATAGCCTTGTTTATAACCAATCTTCGAGCCTGATAATCATCTCTCCGGGCTTCCTCCCTTGATGATCACGAAATTCGTTTGGCCAAATCCATGATATAATGCATTGGCCAAAAGGCGGTATACATATATTAATATGTATATGTATGTGTGTGTATATATATGTATATATATATTCATACTTGTTTAATTATTACGCCTCCAATGTTCAACTGTTCGTAATATTCTTTTACTTTTTCGTGTGTTTACTTCTTATTCTATTTATATCAATTTAATGTCATTTACCGCTTTTATTAAGAGATCTAAATATATTTTCCTATTTACTTTATCATGCCTTATTGAATTTCTATTTCTATTACTTTCTAAACCTTTAGTGCCCTCCCTTGTTTAGTGACTTTCCGTACCCTTTTTATTTACGTTAGTTACTTACCTATTTTTCATTGTTTATTATTCGATTTATGTCTTTCCTCTATTGCATATATATATTAATTTTTCACTCAAACTGTTATTATTATAACATTTACAATTCTTTAACTAATCCTTAGGGATTTCCACATTTTAATGCATTGGAATTACATCCATCTCAAAAGGAAAGGTTAACGCTATGAATTTCTATGTCTTATTCAAAGGAGAATTTATGTAACATTTGAATTACAAGGAATTATCATTTTCATAGTTATTGAAATAAACAGTACGAAATACGAGAAATATCCCTATTTTATACATCTTTTTGTTTTAGGCGTATTCCTTGTTGTTTCAAACATCATACTTTTATTTATGAATCTGAACTTGATAATCTACAGAAATTTACGTTGCAGCACTCTTCAGTCCAATGAATTAAAATACTACTTAAATCCCTATAATTTATTATGATAACTCAAATTTACATTTTTCTTGCATAAGTCATTTAATTCTACAAATATGGAATTATCACATAATTTACCAATTATAAGGACTACTACCACCTAATAATTTCTAGATTCACATGCGTGCAATAATAAAATTAAGTTATCAATCACTGAATTTGTAGCCAGGGTTTATAAGTTCATTACATGTATACGATTTTAGCTTACAACTCCAAGTTTATATTTAGGGATATAGAATAGATTTACAACGATATAAATATAATATTATATAAAAATATATTACTTCTCACTCACCTTTTTAGCTTTCCAAATCTCCAAATCTAATCCATGTTATTCCAGTTTGACTTCCTTTATTCTCCCTATTTGAATATATATATATATATATATACTGCATCATGCATATATGTCTATCAGAAATCTAGATCGGAGAAGAGATTTGGATTTAATTTATATTTTAGATTTGGATTTATAATTTACCTTGCCTTTGACGATTTGATTTGACCATATTATTCTTCTCTATTCCTTTGCTATTCTCTACTTGTATAAATTTATATAGACTATAGACTTATTTAGTTTTAATAATTTGTGGAGAAGAAAAGGTGGCGGAACTTCGACGTTGTTTCGGAAAATATGAGAAGAAAGTGAGGGGTTAGGTCCATATTTATAGGGTTCGAAGCAATGCTAGCCGTTAGATTATTTTATTTTAAATCTAGGTCGTTCGACCATGTCAGAATTGTACATTTGACGTCTCCACCGGTCGGTCGCCGCCCCCTAACCAGTCATATTTAATTATAGTAATTAATTGTGCACGTTTTATTTTGTTAATTTGTTTCCGTTCTCACCCAATCGAGATACCACGCTAACTTTTATTAAACCCTAATAACCTGTTAACATTAATTAATTTCTTTTAATTACCTTTTATTTACTTAATTACATATACAATTATTTTTGATACAAAAACTTCAAACATTAATAATCGTTTAAACTCCGATCTGAAAACTTTATATACAAAAATTGATCATAAAATTTCCATGAACGCAACGGTGCAAGTTTCGTAGCCAAATTTTGACATTTGTAAAAATTCTATTTTTGGCGTTACTAATTATTAATTAATTATCGTCAAAATTATGGGGTCTTACAATAAATTTCTATGTTATAAATAAATTATATAATTTTCCACCCACCTTTCAATCCTTCCAAATCTCCCAAATCTGAATTCATCCCTGTACTTGACTTCTTTTCCTTTTCAATCCAAAAGAGTATGTATAACAAAATATATACATACCATTAGAATTATAAATTTTAGAAGATATTTGGGGTTAAATGAAATATAGATTTGTAATTATAGAAATTACCGTTTGGTATTGATTCACTTCTTGTCTTCTTCTCTTTTATTTTTGGCCCTTCTCCGATTTATGTATATAGATAATATTATATTTTATAATTTCTAGAAATAGTGGAGAAGGGAAAATGGTAGAGCTTCGCTACTTTGATCAGAAAATTTGAGAAGAGAAGTGAGGGATTAGGCCTGTATTTATAGGCATTCGGATCAATCGTATCTGTTAGATTATAATAAATAAATCCGAGTCGTTTGGCCAAGGTTCAACCCTAGCCGCCATGCCCTCAACTGGTCGACCGCCCTATAAGCGATCGACTGCTTAAGATGGTCGACCGATGGGGTCCCATATTTATAATTATTATTTACTGGTTTTTTTAATTATTTTCGTTTCGAAAACTTTAAACGTTGATAACTTCTTCATTTGTGCTCCAATCGCAAAACTCCAAATATAAAGGTTGCATAAAAGATCACCATGAACACAATGGTGCAATTTCTGTAGCAAAATTATGACATTTTCTCAAATTCAATTTTGGAGCCTTATTAATTATTTCTTAATTACTGTTAATTTTATGGGGTATTACAATATCCCTATTATCTTTGCCCTTACTTAGCTCATCAAAATGGCCTTGTTCTAGGTTATGCCCTTGTGAAAGACTTAAATGTTATTTGAGTCTTAGATTAATTCAAATAGCATATTTGAATATTATAAATTAATTTAGATTGTTTAAATTAAATAAATAATTAATTACATAACTTTATAAAAGTTATAAAATGCAAATTTAAAATTATTTTAAATCAAATATGTAATTAACTAATTTTATAAAGGGTTATAAAATAAAAATTAAAAATACTTTAAATTGAACAAAATAAATATAAATGTTATATTTATGAATTAATTAAATTGTTTAAATAATGAAAGAAATACATGTGAATATATATACATATATAACAAAATAATTTTAGATGTTATAATTAGCAAGTATCTGTGCGTTATATGTATAACTAAAATGGGAGGTAAAAATTAGATAAATCATATAAGACTTAAGGGAATATACATTTGATGTATATAAAAGTTATTGGATATCATGAGTTATAATTGTTATATACTCATATCCTTTGAATAATCGATAATACTCTAGAAAATTATTTATAAACTGTGAATTTAATAATAATAATTCTCTCCAACATTTATAATATAAATAGAATACGTTACACATCCATGTTTGTTGAGTACCATGGAATATCTATGATGATATATGTATTATCTATAGATACATAAGAATGGCATGAAACTTTATTGAGAATCCTCAAGAGTTACATATCTCCCCTTAGGATATCGCAAAATGTTTAGGTCTAGATTGTCTAATGCACTTCATGATTTGTTCGGCACCCTCAAGGTCATGAAGATGATAAGGAGCATAGTTGAATTATATGTTAAGATTCATATAAGATATAATTAGTAAAGGGTTACTTACTATTTACTGGAACTATGATTTATTGAGCACCTTTAAGGTCATACTAACATGATAAATAGACCCTAACATGCACTGAAGGAATTTATGGAATTCCAGTATCTCTTTTGTGGTTTTCAAGAGCTGTAAAATTTAATGAAAGCCTTATTAGGAGAATATAATAAACCATCCTAATAAGTATAAGAACATATGAAATGATATCTAATTTATTATAATGAATTTTCATAGACAAATGGAAAGTATGAAGCTATTCTTCCAAAAACTCTTTAACGGGAACAAAATACAAGGATTGGCTAAGGGTTGTAAAAATTGCACTCACTCATCAAAAGTTATGGTAGGTCATTGCAAATGAACCTTTAATCAAACTAACTAAAGATGACATACCCAAAGAGGTCAAAACTAGCGAAAATTTGGAAATGGACTATTCACCATGGGCATCTAACATGAGAAAATGAATGTTCGTTAAATTCTCACTTATCCATAAAAGTTGTATGGTGAGCAATCTCATCCTGCAAGATATGAGGTTATGTGGAAATTATTCCACACAAGAATGAGCAAGGGTTCTTCAATCTATGAACACATACTCAATATGATTGGGTACATCAAGCGCTTAGCCGAGCTAGGTACTACTCTAAATACCAAGTGACAAACTGACTAGTTTTTTAGGTCACTCACTCTGTAGTTCTAACCATTCATATTCAACTTCAATATGAATTCGTTAAAGTGTAGTGTCGTTGAGCTCTTTAGTATGTTAAGGACTACTAAGAGTATATTCACAAAAGAACCAAGTATAGTGTTTATTGCCAAGAGTAGCTCTTTATCGAAAGGTTCGAAGAAAAGAAAGTGCAAGTGAAAAGGAGATAAGGGTAAATCGAAGGACCAAGAGAAAGGCGTTTGACACTTTTGCTCGAAGGAAGGATAGTGGAAGAGGAATTGTCCAGAGTACTTGAAGACATTGAAGGGAAAATAATCTGATTCTGCACCTAAAGGTATCTCCCATATAGAAATTGGTTTATCTCTATGTACTCTAATTGGGTTTTAGATACCGAGTCTGGAACTTATATCCGTAATTTTGCATAGGGACTTAGGACTAAGAGTTCTGTCACTAAAGGAAGCATGTAATTCCAATTGCAAATGGAGATATCGTAGCTACATAAGCAATTGGAGAATATCATTTTAAGTTAGCGAGTGGTTCTGATTTGATTTTAAGAAACTATTATTATGAATCTAATTTTATTTCTGGAATAATATCCAAAAGAAAAACAATAACCCCAGCAATTCCTATGGGAAGAAAACGTATCGAAGAAGATTCAAGCCTGGTATGAGATTTGACACCTATACGGACCTGAATGATACTATAGAGAACATCTACTTGGCCACACAAGCAGAGCTTATATACAATAGGCCTAATCCAAAGAAAGAAACAGAGGCTGAAGAAAATCCAGAACGTACTGCAAGTTCCATGAGTCCCACGGACATACCAACAAATATCGTCATTTATGGGACTTAATTGAGGAATACATCAGGAAGATGAAGCTGGAGTGGTATATCAAGAGCCCAGAGGCACTTCTCGCTCTCGAGAAGCGGGCCCTAAGATAGCCCCCGCTTGGAAATGGAGGTGAAGGATCTAGTACCAACCGTGGAAAAGACAAGAGGCTAGTAATTAGTACCATAGGTGGACCTCATGTGGCAAACATGAGCTGGAGTGAGATGGAGAGGAAGTCTTTGAAAAATGGAGATGCCTACATATGCACAATAGGTGAGGAACAAAGAGCTAAGACTCCTTGACTGGAACATGAGGTGATAGCTTTTGATGACAATGACTTACGAGGAAAGTAGTACCCGCATACAGATCCAATGGTGATTACGGCCATGCTTGGACCAGCAGAAGTACATAGAATTATGATAGATAATGGAAGTTTAGTGAACATTTTGTTTAAGGATGCATTCGACAAGATGGGGTTGTCTGTGTAAGATGTTATTCCCTACAACCAACGGCTACATGGTTTTACGGGAGAAGGCATCATGCCCCTAAGGAGGTTGGATTTGTTTATTGAGATAGAAACCTGTCCTCGATCATCCATGCGAAAGAAAACTTTTGTACCGGTGGTTGGATTTTCAACTTGCCACGCCTTCCTAGGATGTCCAATCTTATCTGATTTTCGTGCAATAGTGGCCCTACAGTGTTTAACGGTGAAGTTCCCAATGGCCAATGAGATAGGAGTGGTGGAAGGAAACCAAGACACCGCCAGGGAATGTTATATCGTAGAGCTTTGGGAGAACAAACGGAGAGAGAAGAGGAAGGGCGCAGAATTTTCCTTATGTGCCAAGAACTCCCTCGCATAGCAATTAAAGGAAGGCCCCCCTCTTGAGTTTACAAGTGATCGTTATAATGAGCTTGACCCGAGAGATGGAGGAGGGGGGCCACGGCCGAGCCCGGAGAGGCTTTGAAGTTTGTGGAAGTTGATGATAGTGATCCTATGAAACTTATTAAAATTGGATCCGGTTTGGAGTGGGATTTAAAGATACAGCTGATTGGTGTTTTACGGGACAATCAGGACATGTTCGCCCAGTCCCATGCAAACATGTGTGAGATTTATCCCTCAGTTGCTTGTCATGCCCAAAATATCGACCCTAGGAAACCTCCTACGAAGTAGAAGAAAAGACGTATGGGCCCGAAACGATTGGCGACACTGAACGAAGAAGTGAAAACCTTACTGGAAAATGGCTTCATTTGAGAACCATTGTACCCAGAATTAATAGCAAATCCAGTCCTCGTTAAAAAGTTGAATGGAAAATGGTAGACTTGTATACACTTCTCTAACTTAAGCGACGCATGTCCCAATGGCTGCTGTTCGCTCCAGAGGATTGATCGGTTAGTAGATGGAGCTGCTGGGCATTAGCTTCTGTCCTTTATGAATGCTTACTCCGAATATAACCAGATCGCAATGCATCTCCCCGACCAGGAGCACACCAGCTTTATCGCCGACCTGGGGTTCTATAGTTATAAGGTTATTCCATTTGGGCTTAAAAATGCAGAAGCGACATACCAACATCTGGTACATAAGATGTTCATCGAGCAGATTAGAAAAAAATATGAAGGTATACATTGATGACATGTTGGTGAAGTCAAGGAGGGTCGGGACCATGTCTTGCACTCGGACGAAATGTTTTAAACTCTACGGGAGTATGGGATGAAGCTAAATCCAATGAAATGTTCTTTTGGAGTAGGGTCTAGAATTTTCTTGGGTTTCATCGTGCATGCAAGGGGATAGCGGGAAATTCGAAATATTTTGGGCACTACGAGACATCAAATTTTCCAAAACTAGGAAGGAAATGCAGAGTTTAAATAGAAGGCAGTAGCTTTGAGTTGGTTCATATCCAAAGCCACAGAAAAGTGCAACCCGTTCTTTAAAGCACTCAAAAAGGAAAAAAGGAAAGTTCGTATGGATAGATGAATGTCTCACTGTATTCTTAAACATGTTTGAGTACTTGTAGAAGCCACTGATCTTGTCTACACTAGTTGGGGGGAAGATCTTTACATCTACTTAGTAGTGTCACATCATGCTCTGAGCGCGGCTTTAGTTAGGAAGGAAGACCGGGTATAACATCTTGTGTACTACATAAGCAAGTGCTTCACCGGGCCAGAGTCCTGGTATCCTAAGATGGAGAAGTTGGCACACTGCTCATTGATTGCATCCAGAAAATTGAGGCATTACTTCCAGTCACACCATATCCAGATGCTCACAGACCAACCCTTGAGGCAGGTTCTACACAGGCCAAACACTTCAGGAAGGCTTACCAAGTGGAACATCGAGTTGAGTTAGATGAGATAACCTATCGCCCATGGACTGCAACCAAGGGGAAAGCGCTAGTAGACTTTCTTGATGAGTTTACTATTCGAGACGACGAAGTAAATACCTAGGAGAAGGAAGCCCTCAAGTGGCGAGTGTACGCTAATGGAGCATCTAATGATCACAACTCTAGTGTGGGGAAAGTATTTCTGACCCCCGAAGGAAGGAAGTTGAGTTATGCGATTAGATTACGATTCAAAGCAACAAATAACGAGGTGGAGTATAAGGCTTTGATAGTCGGATTGGAGTTAGCAAATGAGCTAGGGATCATGTCACTATGTGTTTATAGCGACTCTCAGTCGGTGGTGAATCAAGTGCTTGGGGAACTCCAGGCCAAAGGAGAACACTTGAAATATTATTTGGAAAAGGTGAAGGACTTGCTTACTAGGATGGAGCACTGCATGGTTAAGCATATTCCATGAGAGGAAAACCAAGATGCGGACGAATTAGCGAAGCGAGTTCAGGAAATGAGTCTCCGTTGGGATCGGTACTAATTACGACCCTACATAGATCCAGTTTCGAGAAAGTGAATGTGGTTGCAGTTGTGGGAGACAAAAAGACCTGGATGACCCTGTTGGTAAAGTATTTGAGTGAAGGAATACTACCCGACAACCGAAACGAGGCAAAGAAGATCCTACGGAAGGCACCCTCCTTTGTTATGCAGGATGGACTGCTATATCGGAGAGGATATTCGAATCCGCTGCTGAGATGCATCGTTGACTAGGAGGCCAAATAGGTACTGGGAGATATACATCAAGGGAGCTACAAAGAACATACAGGAGGCAGACTTTGGTGAAGAAGGTGTTATGGTATGGATATTTCTGGCCGACCTTGAATCGTGATGCAATGGAGTATGCGAAGAGGTGTAACAAGTGTTTGTGGTTCGCTAAAATGCCTAGGCTACCCCTAATTGAACTAACCCACATGGTCGGCCCTTGGCCCTTTGCAGTCTGGGGAATAGACCTTATCGGGGAGCTTCCAATGGCGTGAGGCGGAGCTAAGTATGCTGTAGTAGAGGTTGACTACTTTACTAAGTGGGTGGAAGCGGAGCCCCTTACTTAAGTGTCGATGACCAAGGTCATAAATTTCTTAATCAGAAATGTGATATGCAGGTATGTAATTCCCCTTTAGATTATCTCGGATAATGGATTGTAGTTTGACAGTGAGGAGTTTGCTGACTTCTAGCAGCAGCATGGGATAAAGAAGGATCTTTCAACTGTAGCATATCCACAAGCTAATGGGCAGGTAAAAGTGGTTAGCAAGGTTTTGAAAACCTCATAAAGAGGCAGCTGGAGAAAGCGAAAGGAGCTTGGGTGGACGAGCTTCCTCTAGCATTATGGGCTTATTATACTTCTTTCAAAACGACAACAGGTCATACTCCTTTCTTGTTGGCTTATAGGTCGGAAGCGATGTTGCCAGTAGAGACAGCAGTACCATAACACCAAAGGATTACTATGGTCCTAGTGAGAACGAGGAGTTGCTAAATATGTTGCTTAACTTAGTTGACGAAAGACACAAGTAAGCCTCTCTAAAGGCAAAAGCACACAAGCAAAGGATAGCCGCCCAATACAATGTTAAGGTCAAACACCGCCCACTCAAGAAAGGAGACCTGGTGCTTAGATGAATACTCCCCAGGCCGAGAACACTGGATCCAGTCTAGGAAGGACCATTTGTCATCCACAAGGATTTAGGAAACGGTGCTTTCATCCTCGGTACCATAGATAGGGCCATATACAGGAAGGCTTGGAATGCACACCATCTCCATCGTTATTTTGCTTGAACTTTTGTCATGTTCATTATATTAAAGCTTTTTAATTGAAATCATTATAAAGCGGATTCTAATAAAGTGTGGTTTCCTTGAACTTTTGTCTCAATGGATAATCAAATAGGAAACATAACCTTATGTTATCAATTGAATGCTTTGGGTCCATATAGAAACTTTGAGGGGATATCGCATAAGCTGAAGACCTAACTCCTCGACTCAGGTACTAAGCTCAATCATTGTGTTATCTTCCCTCAAAACTTCTTTGCCAGCAATGGAGAGCCCGATCGGCCCATGGTTAGCACATGACTGCCAAATAGGTGTTTTCCATTGACAATCGGCTCAAACTCTCCGTCGGTAATGGCAAGCTCGATCAGTCCATGGTTAGAACATGACCGCCAAATAGGTGCTTGCCATTAACGATTGGGCCAAACTGGCTGCCGGCAATGGCGAACATGATCAATCCATGGTCAGGACATGACCGCCAAATGGGTACTCGCCATTAATGATTGGACCAAACTCTCAACCGGTAATCGCGAACTCGATCAGCCCATCGTCAGGACATGACCACAAAATGGGTGCCCACCGTTGATGAGCGACCAAAACTTCATTATAGGCAATGGCGAGGCCGATTAGCCAATGGTCAGGACATGACCGCAAAATGGGTGCTTGCCATTGACGATCGACACAAACTACTTAGCTGGCTATGGTGGACTGGAGTGATCATTATTCAGGTGCCCAAAACTGACGATCGACTTATATTTTCCCTTTGGCAATGGTAAGCCAGAGTAACATTATTCAGGCGTTCACTATTGTCAAATGGCTTCGAACTCATGGAAAGACAAGGAGAACCTGACTTATCGGCCATAAGGACATGGCAGCCGCCTAGTTGGTTCTCACTTGGCAAGAAGATAAGTTCGATGACCACAAATAATCACAGGCAATATAAAGCTATCTTGAGCACATTAAACATTGCATCATATTTAATAAAAGGCGAAATAGAATTCATAGGAATAATCAAAATGCAATATCGACATATTGTCTGACATACAAGCGTTCATAAGGCAAAAATCACAAAGTATCAGGAAACACACGTGCTTGACCTTAATAAACACATCAAAATTAGTCATGCACGAGTAGGAATGTTTAATACAAAAAATGAATTTTGTATGCACGATATGTTCGACTTTAACAAAAAGCAAAACATGGATGAGAAGTCAGCATGGTCATCACTTCGACCCGAATTTGGTCGACTCGGACTTGGAAACATATTGCTTAGAATGACGCCTCATGCCCTTGTGCTCATGTGAGCCCTTGTGCTTGCCCTCCTTTTTCTCTTTTCCTTCCTCCTCATTTCTCATGACAACGGCAATGGCGTCAAGCTCAGCCTACTTCCTCTTCGTGAGCTTCAACTGCTCCATATCCTCAAGCTTCACTTTGGCCATGTTCGTAGGGAAGTTTGCTAGGACTTGCTTTTTAAGAACTTCCTCTTTATCAAACTCTTAGGTAGGGTCCGAAGTGCCCGTAATCTCAATATCAGTATCCACCCGAAGAGCAACAATCATCTCATCATTTGCCTTCTCGGTCGGAGGGTTGGTGGGGCTTGAGGGCACGATGTTTGAGGAGGGAATGTCAGAAGTAGTAACAGAGGCAGCTGAATCTTTTATTTGTAAGTCACTTGCTTAGAAGTAAGGGGAACTGTCGGGCGTAGCCCCACTCAAACAAGCCCGAACGTACTGAGAAATAGCTTGCGAACTGTAAAGAAAAATTCGACCTCCCTTAAGGGACCCGAGAGCATCGTCGGGGATCTGAGCATGAGCCAAAGGAGGAGCTTCCAGGGGCTGGCTTCCAGCACATGGATTAGAAGAAATGTGGAAAAAGGTTGGTGGAACATCGTGCGTGGGGGCATAAATCATCGGTTTAAGAGCCTGACATTGTATAGCCATTAAGGAGGTTGAGCCACCCTTCTTCTTCCTCTCCGCCTCTTCCTTTCAGGCCTTCTCAATCTCAGCTAACTTGATATAACCCAAGCAGACAGCCTCCATCTCCTCCGTTAAAAAACGATAATCAATGGCTTCAAGACTGAATGGTGGACCACCTTGCTCACTGGCAGTTTTTGCCTCCTTAATCAACCGCTTGTGGATGGAGACCATGACCTCCTGGTAATCGTCCATCCATGCTAGACTCTTTTCTATGAACATCCTATAGTAGATTTCGTCTAGGAGCCCCTCCACCTGATCCGGCTGGTTGTTCAGATCATCACATTCAGCTTGGAGTTTTTCATCTTTGGAAGATTCAGCATTTTTGCTTGCAATCAAGGCTTGAACTTCTGCCCGAAGGGAAACTCGCTTAGCTCTCCACTCTGCAACCTTCTTTTCCAAGTCTACAAGGCCAGGTTCCACCCTCTTAGCTACTACTCGGATTCATCCAACCTCTTAGTTAATTATTCCTTGACATTTCTATAGTCTTCAAAGAAGCATGTAGCTTTATCGTTGTATTCTTTCTTAGCATTTTTTATATTGGTGAAGCACTCCATTATTCGCCTCAGTTCTTTGGTGTGAGCCATTTTAAGCTCCTCAATCTCTTTGGCATGATTATTGATCTCGTCGGCCAGAGAACTCTCTAGTGCCTCCACTACCTTTCTATGGTCCAATTCCTTTTTATGCAGCTTTTTCTTGAAGTTGAAGATTCTTAAGTTATGTTCGACATTCTTTTTGTTGATCTCTTCTCCCGCCTTGATAACCTTGGCATGATATTCAAACAGGGATTTGATGTCGCCCAACCGATCAGTAAGAAGATCGATTGACCTGGTAAAGAAAAGAGGTGGCGCCTCAGCAAGCAAGCGGGCCAGAAGATCTCGAGGGTGGTAAGTCTATGGAACTCTTTGAAGCACGGGTCGGAGGGATCAGTGATGATGGTTGCTCCCATTGGATTTTTCCCTTGTCCTTTCTCTCAAGGATAGGGACTATTGCTCCTCTATTATTGGTCTTCTCATGTTGTTTGGAGGCTTCAGAATTAGATAAAGGGAAAGGAGAAAGCCAGGGAGACTTGGAGTGCTGGGTTGGAGTCTAGGACCATGATTTAGTGCCAGGAGAATGGGACCTCTTCTGTGAGGCATTTTTTAGACCTTGGTCATCTTTATCCTCAGCTGGGCGATAACAAACTACCTCCCCAGTTACTAGCTTTGTAGCTAGCTGCCCAAAATTTTCGCTTGGGCTGACTGAAGGCGTAGCTTGTTTTATTTTCTTCGAGGGCACCTTCGGCCCCAGCTTTTTCACCTTGGATGCTAACTTCTCCCTCTTTGGGCTCATGCTTCCTACAATTATAAAGAATAACAGTTTAGAATCATCCAATCACCTAGAAAAATGCATGATCGTGACAAGAACGTGCGACGGTGTGAGTGTAAGTGCAAGAACGTGTAACTACGATATGAACCCTTAGGGTCCTCGTCAATCTCTAACCGTTGTCGAATCTCTACGATGGATGCAGAATCCCCGTAGCTGATCCCAAGATCCGGATCCAAAAGGTAATCGAAAACATTAATGTATCTAGGGGCAAAGCCTCTTCTTCCTCCTTCCAGGACAAAAAACAAGACGTAGGGCTTCATCCTCTTATGGGTTAGGCGGGTTTGCTGAACCAATACCCTTGAAATATTTGGCTTCATCGTGATCTGAAGCAGTGTGATCACTGTCACAGGAATGAGAGCCCGCCTCTTCATCCATCCTTATGCGAAAACTGTCTTCTTCCCACTCCCTAAGGTCTTCAACCAACCACTTTTACTGGGAACTATCTTGAATGCACCTAACTATGGCTCCTCTGAGCCTGTTACCACAGAAAGGACAACTCTAGACGGATCAACAGTCAAAACAGCACCAGAAACCAAAGGTTGGGAGGATGGTGCCTCGCTTGTCTCACTGATAGCCGGGTCTTTCTTTTTCTTAGCTTTAGCAGGCTTCTGTGTAGAAGTTTGTCTACCCCTTCTGATCGAGCGACCAGCACCCAACAATCGGAGCTGCCTTAATTTATCACCAGTGACTAGTCAGGGAACCTCCCGAAACTCTTGGGAATCTATTAGAGCCTATGCAGCATGTCCTCTAAATCCTTCCCAGTGGCTGCTTTCACTACACCTAGAAGAGAAAGAAAAGTTAACATCTAGCTCGTGATGTTACAAAACAACGAAAATGAGACAATGGAGAAATACTCACATCTCGAATGCCACTGGTGAAAACAAGGAGAATTGTCCCGAACAAAGAGTACTCGCACTTGAACATGTTGTACTTAGAGTATAAGTTCTCAACCGGTTTAAACTTGCTCCCTGCCTTGAGATAAATGAAAGGAGAACTGTTACACTATAATTTCTACAAAGTACAAATTGCTAATATTCGAAAGGAAAGATTCTTGGCTTGTAATTCCAAGACATATCTTTCGGTTTCTAACGAAAATATGCAATCCGAGTGCATGAACCAATGTGTCAACCAAGGCCGAGATCATAATTCAGTTGAGGTAAGAAGCCTGACTAGGAGCATCAGTAGCCGAAGCCTAAAAAAATTCAACAAACAACAATAATCGACGGCTTAGATAGCCCAGGCCGAGACTAACAGTCAAGATGAATGAAAGATATCCAAAAGTTATATATATATAAGCGCCACGTCAACAATCCAAGTCAAGTCACACTCAACCATATGATGATACACGTTCGAATCAAGACGGCCTATAGCTAACTAGATCATCAATCCAAAGAGAAGATTCTCAACCAATGACGTTATGGCATGCCGGCTATAAATAGACGGTAATCCCTAGGCACAAGAGATCTTCTGGCACATAACGAACAAAAGCTAGATAGTACTTTCCTATATTAGAGCTCTAACCAAAAACTCATTAATGGTGGAAACGCTTAGATTCAGTGTAATAAGCCTCTCAGCTATACAAAGAGTGACTAAATAAGGAAAGGATTGTAGATGTAGGGACTTTCGGCCCGAACCACTATAAAAGCTTGGTGTTATTTACTTTTTGCAATTTACCCTTTTGGCATCTACTATTGTTACCTGACGATTTAACACTCCACCTTCCAAGATAAACCAAACTACATCTCAATAATCACCCCTTCGAACTTAATATTCCCACTTAACTTTCGAAGCATTACCTTTGGACCTCGAGGTGTTGGTGCTGACAAAATTCTGCACTAAAAACTTTGGTGCTATAAGAAGGGCCCGAATCTTCGCGTTTCTTTTCCTTTCAGAGATCCAACAGAGCCTTTCAACCAGTTATGTCTAGTACCGAAAACAAAAGAGCCATCTCAAAACTACCCCTCAACCTTCGCATTCAGGTCATTGAAGAAGACAGCAACGAAAGACTAGTCACCCTCATTTCGGAGAAGGAAAAAGGTCAAGAATATGATCCTATCTGTGAACTCAAAGCTTATCAGATCAGGAAAAACTTCCTAACTCTAGAAAGTCGTTAAAGCCCTGCATGATGAAGTTAAAGATCTTTCCACTGAGTTGCTAAAATATGAAGATTTGGATCCTTTTAATAAGAGGATACCCCGGACACTCATGAGTCTTGAAAGAAATTAAAACGTGATCAAGTTCTTACTCCCCTCAACCAGAATCTGTCTCGAATCTTTCTAAGGACCTATGGACAAATCTGTTATCCTAACTATCCCCCTTCCACCATAAAAGATCCAAAAAGAAAGAACTATTGTACTATCATCGAGTAAATGGACACAAAATAGATAAGTATCGAAAGCTCTCTTACGTAGTCGAGGAATTTATAAGAAAGGGAAGTTGATTGAGTTTATTAAACATTAAGTTAAATATCTCATTTCGAAACCTTTTTTACCTTGTTATGTTTCCATGACTCCAGGACAAGTTTATGTAACTCTTCCAAATTAATGTATATGGCACTTTTCTGCAAAAGATGGTAACACACCTCTCAATTATATCATGTCCTGTAAAAATTTTAAACTCTAAGGAGCACTTTATGGTCTCAGAAGTCTTAAAGATTTGATTGGTAGGTCTCGGCCATCCCCTTCCGGTGAAATTCTTCTTTAGTATAATCCAGTTCACTAAGTCTTCTCCTGAGAAGTGCACCCATATCTCCATATTCACGGTATCTATTTCAATATGTCCTCTCTTCTTAAGTACTTTTACATATCATATTTATGCCTAGAATTTAGAAATTGAAACTCTATCATTGAGTTGACAAGATTAATTTAAGGTTTTCACTTTACTAAGTCTAGCCTCTTTTCTCAAACTCAAATTAAAAAAACTTTCTACCAAACTAGATAATCATGTGAATTCAATAAGATTTTTACAAAACGTTTTTGAAACTACCCCTTTATATATATAATCATTTATGTCTCTCTTTATCAAGTTTAATCTTTTCCTTTAAACTCTTTGGCAAACAAGGTAATTATAAATTACGCGATTTCAAGGAACTTTTAGAAAATATATTCCAAAACCACTCCTTTTGAAAGAACACGTGTTTCTCTTTACTAAGTAATAACCAGCATAACTATCAACTCAAAAATGTATTTTAGATGGTCGATACCAACCAAAAGTGGTTGCAGATGATTGATACCAGTGAAAAGTTGTTGTAGATGGTCGATGCCAGCCGAATAACGGTTGTAGATGGCTGATGCCAGCCAAAAGTGGCTAAAGATTTTGGTCCCAACAAGAAGTTGGTAGACCTCGCTATAAGAGCACCCTCATAATGATGCACCACAAAGAGTGAAGCCATATCACTTGGGTTTAAAAAGATGTCGAAAAGTAGAATGCATGCTAATAGTGAGTCATGGTCAATGTAAACATGCATTGAGTAGATTCCCAAATAGAATAGAGAAACAGGTAGATTCTCGTATAAATTAGAAATGGGAAGATTCCCGTATATATTAGAAATAGGTAGATTCTCATACAGATTAGAAACGGGTAGAGTCCCATATCAATTAGAGATGGGTAGATTCCCATATAGATTAAAAATAGGTTGATTCTCGTATAGATTAGAAATGGGTAGAATCCCGTATAGATTAGAGTTGGGTAGATTCCCATTTAGACTAGAATTGGATAGATTCCTAATTAGATTAGAATGGTGGGTAGATTCCCAATTAGATCAGAATTGTGGGTAAATTCCCAATCAGAGTAGAATGTTGGGTAGATTCCCAATTAGATTAAAACAGTGAGTAGATTCTCGATATGGATAGAATATGGGGAGAAGTTCCTAAGTCAAGACATCAAGTAGATTCTCGGTAAACTAAAAAGAAGGGTAGACATAGAATTAGAATAAGACGAAACTCTTGATTGTGTTACTAGGTTGGCTCCGGACAAGGACCCGACCATAAAAGATGATGGGGGTCTGAAACCTTACCTTAACGAAAATATTCCCGGGGATAAAAGATACCCCACAAAAGGAAAGTAAAAAAAGAAGCTCGCTCAAGCAAAGCAACAGGATAAGAAATAAAGTCGAAGGTGATAGAGATTCTTCACATATATAGTTTATTCAAGAAACTGTTACATGGATGGGCTGAAAGAAATGCCTAAAGAAATAATATTACAAAGACTGTGTTACAAAATCAAAAACATAAGTAGGTAAGGTATAAAGGAAAAAAGGGATATCCTCCCCCAATTAGGCAAACCGAGATGATAAATCAGGACCCTCCGAAACAATCTGGATATTCATGGTCTCAAAAGGAACCTATTAGCACTATCATCCTCAACCTCCTTTCCTCTCTTCGTTTAAAAGGGATTACCACATCATCTCTCAAGTCCAGATATTGGTTTGAGGTTTACTTGTCTCCAAGATAATCTAGCTCTTAGTTTTTAGACCTAGCTTTGACTTAAGAACACTGCTCTTAACCTCAAAAGATGTAAGGGTTACTTTCAACTTTTGGAGATCGACTACCTTTACTCATAAGATTGGTAAAGAGAAGCATAGTCTCACTGGATCCTTAAATAGTTTAGGTAGGATACTCCCTAAGAGATGCCATCTTAAGAATAGCAGAGACAAAAGATGGAAAGTAAGGAAGGATTCCATATCAATTACCCTAGTTTGAGATAACATATAATAATCGCATCAAGATTGAATGAGAACTCAAATATACTCAAGTTGTCAAAAGGGTTTCATTCAAAAAAAAGAGAAATTATACAAGATGAGAGTTACAAAGGTCATTACAAAGACAAGTTACAACATGTCTCCTCCATTAAAAATGTTATCAGGGGTATCTTCTTGTACCTCCTCGTCAGCAGCAGTTTCTTCTTCCTTCCTTACTAAGCTTTCGGCTTCCTCCTCCTTCCCTACTGGGATCTCGGCTTCAAAGACCTCAGTATCCTGCTCTCTCTCTAGCGTTCCCATATTTCCTATTAAAATTGGCCTCAAGTATGGCGACATTGTTTCCCTCTCATATTGAGCGTAGACATCAAATAAAACTTGAAAGGCTCGCCTACTAGCTTCCCTCTCATGCTCTTCTCTAGCGATATAACGTTCCTTGTCAATCACCCCAGCCTTGGCTTTCTTCAGTGTCTCATCCTTTTCCTTTATGGCTTTCTCAAGGGTCTCGATCCTATGATTTTTCTCTCCCATAGTCCTACCTGATTCCCCAACTTGAGTAGTCGCCTCTTAAACCTTAGCCCTAAACTTCGCAAAGTCCATTTTTTCGCTTCGGCAGCAGCCACTATTTCCTCGATCCTCATCCACCCATGTTGAAGGATAGAGAATTCCGCCACCATCTAGAAAGAGGTAAACAAATTAAGGAAAAATATTGAAACTATAAACCTTTACAAGAACTTCCTTTTTACCTTGAAACTCTCCCGAAGGCCATATTCGATTGTCTTTCGAATGCCATGAACAAAGGTGGAAAGCCTAACATGCGCTTCAATGTTGGTAGAAGAAAGACCGCCTTTAAAAGCGACCCTTGTAATCTCTATGGCTTGCTTGTTTTTCTTTGAAAGCAGACCCGGAAATTTTTTAGAGCTTTTGGCCTGAAAAGGTTTAGAGACCTTTTTTCTTCAAGTCGAGAGCCTCTTTTTCAGAAGATGGCAATTTGGCCTTTGTCTTGATCACTTTTCCCTTATCTTGTAAGCCAGCTTTCTTGGAAAGCCCTATAACAAGGAAAAGAAGATAAGGTTAAAATCAAGATCGAGACTAAAAGTTATGATTAAGAACATTAAGTAAGCAAATATAATGAGTAAATAACGAAAACCTCAGCCTCACCTTCCCCAGGATCAGATTTGGCTTCATCTCCACTGTCGACGATTACAGTAAAAGCTTCGACATACTTCCCAAAAGGCTTGAATCTAGCAAAATTTGCATAAAAGGGTAAAATACCCATGGCTTTCAGCTTGCACTCGGTAAGAACTAAGTGTCGGTATCATCGAAGGAATGGAATCTTTATAACTTCTTTATACTTATCTTTAAACTGACTAACAAGTGTCAGATCGTTACTCTTTTCGAGTCTTTCTAATTAAGTTCCAACAAAATAAAAGGACACGGTTCATAATACGAATAAGATTGAGAAAAGAGAGGAGTACCCAATGACATACCAGCATTACTGAAAGAAGTAATGATTCAGATAAAGGAAGCTTTTACCAGAAACCATTGGCATGGTGTCATTTTGCTAAAGGGGTCCTCTAAAGGAGACTTCCTTAAGAACTTAAGGAAATATGTTGGAAATTCCCCGAAAGTCTTAGACTCCAGCAGATTGAACATATAATTGATCTCGACAGTAGATATGTTTCGGTAATCTTTTTAGAAATATTAGATCGCCATACTAGATAGAGTTGAGTAAGAGGTAGCTAGAAGTTGGAAAGGGTTGAGGTTATAAAACTCTAAGGCATCAATAAACAAAGGAGCAAAGGGCAAGAAGATCCTGTGTTCCAAATGCTCTGTGGACCACACAAAATACCCTTTGGGAGGATCATAAATGCAACCTGGCCAAGGAAGCAAGCATCTCGACTCCAGTAATTCCGTAAGACGACAAAATTTCATTAATAACTTGTTGGTCTGCAACAGGAGCGTCCATTTCCAGCTTAAGAAAAAAATGTTCAATTGCAAAAGGAACAATCGACATTATCTTCAGGATAAAAATTAAGCGAATTGAACTTGATTTAAGTTCTTAGATAAGTAATGAAAGGAAAAATACCAATGGCTATATCAGTAATCACAGTAAGAAAAAAAATTTGAAAAGGACTTACTTGCTTGTGAACAGGTATCGAAAGAAGAATCAAAGAAAGCTTGAGAATGTTAATGGTGGTTTTGCAATTTGAACAAGTGAAAAGAGAAAAGAAAAGAGTAAGGAGTGTTTATATTAAAAGGAACGGTATAGATTGAAGAAAGAGAAGTTTTCCATCATGGATTTAGTTTGACAAAGAATATCAAAAGGCCGCCTCTTCAGATGTCTAGTCACCCTTGCATGGGAAAAGAGAAACACTTTTTTGAAGATGACCAATCAACTACCAACATCTAGGTCAACATTAAATGCAAAAACAAAACTCATCACTTTAAAGATCTAGTCCTGAATGATCACTTAGGAGTTCATACTACAAACAAATTTTTGACCAACAAATTTTTGACCTCTCGGTCTTAAGTTAAAATTTTCCTTTCGGCACCTAACAGTTTCGCTTACCACTTAGCCTAGATGGCTTCAAGTGACAAGCATCATTTTCAAAAGTTTTGACCTCATGGTTCCGAATTAGATTTTGCCTTTCGACACCGTAACAATTTCACTTACCACTTAGCCTATATGGCTTCAAGTGACAAGCATCGTTTTCAAAAGTTTTGACCTCCCGGTCTCAAATTATATTTTGCCTTTCCACACTGTAACAGTTTCACTTACCACTTAGCCCAAGTGGCTTCAAGTTTACAAGCATCATTTTCAAAAGTTTTAACCTCATGGTCTTGAATTAGATTTTGCCTTTCGGCACCGTAACAGTTTTTCTTACCACCTAGCCTAGATGGCTTCAAGTGACAAGCATTGTTTCAAAAGTTTTGACCTCCCGGTCTCAAATTAGATTTTGCCTTTTGGCGCCGTAATAGTTTCTCTTACCACTTAGCCTAGATGGCTTCAAGTAACAAGCATCGTTTTCAAAAGTTTTGACCTCTCGGTCTCAAGTTAGATTTTACCTTTCGGTACCAAAATGTTCTGTCTACCATTTAGTCTGAGAAACTTCAAATGGAAAGTGCAGATTTTCAAAAGTTTTGACCTTATGGTCCCGATTTATATTTCACCTTTCAGCATCTAAGAAATTTCACTTATCAAATAGTATGAATAGCTTCAAGTGGAAAATATGATATCAAAAGTTTTTGACCTCATGGTCCAAGTTAAAATTTCACCTCTTCAGTTTTCAAAATCGTTAACTAGCCAAGCCTTCACCTCTGGGCACTGATTTTAAATTGTTTTCAAAACCCTCTTGGTAAGGTTAGATCTTTACGAGTTGCATAAGTAGAGCAATGTTCCTGAATGCTTAGAATCAACTTAGTGATGGGAACAGAATAAATAAACCAAAGATTAAACCTGATACGACACTACTTTTTCCAAAGTCCACCCCATATCAATCATATGAGGTGAACTTCGGAGGGCATGTTTTACACTATAATTTCTACAAAATACAAATTGCTAATATTCAAAAGGAAAGCTCCTTGGCTTGTAATTCCAAGACCTATCTTTAGGTTTCTAATGAAAATATGCAATCTGAGAGCATGAACCAATATGTCAACCAAGGCTGGGATCATAATTCAGCTGAGGTAAGAAGCCTGACCGAGAGAATCAGCCGTCAAATCCTAAAACAATTCAACAAACAACAATAATCAATGGCTTAGATAGCCCAGGTCGAGACTAACGGTAAAGATGAATGAAAGATATCCAAAAGTTACATATATAAAAGCATCATGTCAGCAATCCACGTCAAGTCACACTCAATCATATAATGACATGCGTTTGAATCAAGATCGCTCATAGCCAGCTAGATCATCAATCCAAAGAGAAGGCGCTCAACCAATGGCATCACGGCATGCTGGCTATAAATAGGCGGGAATCCCAAGGCACAGGGTATCTTCTGGCATATAACGAAAAAAAACTAGATAGTGCTTTCCTATATTAGAGCTCTAACCAAAAAATCATTAAAGGTGGAAATGCTTAGATTCGATGTAATAAGCCTCTTGGTTGTACAAAAAGGGACTAAATAAGGAAAGGACAATGGACATAGGGACTTTCGGCCCGAACCACTATAAAAGTCTTGGTGTTATTTACTTTCTACATTTTACCCTTTCGCCATCTACTATTGTTACCTCACAATTTAACACTCCACCTTCCAAGCTCAATCAAACTACATCTCAATAATCACCCCATCAAACTCAATATTCCCTATTAACTTTCGGAGCTTTACCTTCGGATTTTTGGGCATTGCTGCTGATAGAATTCTGCACTAACAAGAACCCTCCAACTTGCTCTTTATAGCATATAGAAATATAATCTGGCGATGAGTCGGGGGCACCTAGAACTCTCTCATAAAGATGGAGTACAAGCTAGTGAGAGGATGGCATATCCGTTAGGATGCAGCTGAAACGGAGCGATTTTCAAATATACAAGAAATCCCACGATCCACTAAGGAAGAGGAGGCGGAGCTCCATCCGCCCAGTGGTAGCAGGAGTAGGCCACATATCCCTTGGGAGGAGCATGAGCACGTTGTTCCAAGGGTAGAAGAAGATATTCCCTGAGGATACCATGCGCAGCCACAATAAGATCAAGTTGATTGGTTGTCAGATTGGAGGCGTCAAAACCAATGAGGTTTATTAATAGCTCTGATGGTCCATATCCATGAATAAGAGAGTGAGTGAAGCTAGGTTGTTTTGACTGATGTCCTGACTTAGTAAGACCAGGAGGGACGGATGTAGGAACCTGATCTCCAAAGACAGTGGAAGAGCATGTATGGCGACATCCCGACATTCTGTCTAGAACGATAGATCATCTCATGCATAATTATAAAGAATGGAAACATTCTTGTATGTGCGTGTGTGTATGCATGCTTACTTTAAAAAAATGCAACACTTTTGTTCGGTAGATGAACCAAACCCCAAACCCTAGCCTGAAAGCCATGTCGATTCAAGTACGGAAAAGGTAAAGGGTTGCATATTCTATGACGGTTCGGAAAAGTGGTATAAAGGTCAGAATAGACAGGGATGCTCATCAGATCGACCTTGGATTGAAAATTGGATTGGATGCTCAAGCAAGGGGGCACGACAATGGCGACTTAGGGTGACGATGCTAGTACCTTAGGCATTGGTTTTGATGACAACAACCATACGACATTATATAAAATATAGATACTAATGTTTTTATCAAAGTTATATATAGTATATAGTGCAGGATATTAGACATGTGTTGATTAAGAAGATTGTACAATATCAAGAACAGATTTAAGAGGCAGATAAAGAGATTCAAGATTTAGAGATTAAAGACTCATAAGTATTGAAGGTTCAAGATAATCCTGATAAGTTATAGAGTCATAGGTTATTGTTAAAATCCTGATATCACTTCTTTGATGTCCCTTTTCATTTTTCATTTCAATAGTTTTCAAACATTCTGAATGTCAAAATGATTTTTAAAGAATCTTTGTTTTCAAAATAATCTTTCAAAGTAGCTTTCAAATGATTTCTAAAGATTATTATATTTTGAGTAATTAAGTTTTTTTTAAACTTTTATACCTTGTTATAATGTTAGTTTTATGATCTCCAGATGTTTATAATTATATTATAACACTTATTTTAACTTTATTTTAAATATATATTCACTCATACTTTATATATATTATTTTCAAAAGAAATTAATATTTTAATCCTTTATATATTTAAAAATATTCTAAAATAATTTATAAAGTTTTCTTCAGTTTTGATATGATCAAAATGTATATAAACTATGTTTAGATGATTGTACAAAGTTTCAGAATATTCTACAAATCTTAATATTTTCAAAACTATTTTTTTAAGAAAGGTTTCAAAATATAAAGGGATATGTCAACATACCCTAATACTATATGTCAACATATAGACCAATGTTTTCAAAATTCAAATTTGAATAGAAGTGTCTTTTCATCATATCTCTTCGCGAATGGACATGACTGTTGTTTCTCTATAAATATGAGGATTTTCCAACAAAATTATTTAACCAAGTTCTCATTATTTCTCTCCTCTTTTACTCTCTTGATATCTAAAAGAAAATCTACTCAAAATATTCTCAAATTCAATCAGAATCAAATTCAAACTCTATTGATTTGATTATCTATCATTACTTTTTGGTTGCTCTCATCTCTAACACTCAAAACAAGATCAAAGTGCTATTCATGAGGTTATAGGATCATTTGTACTCAAGATCAAGAAACTAAGTCTGTAAATTCTATCAAATCATAATATTATACTCTTGGGTGTGCTTGGTGTCCCTGAAATCCAAGTGGGTGTGCTTGTGTCCCGTCTGAATCAAGTGGGTGTGCTTAGTGTCCCGTTTGAATCTCAATGGGTGTGCTGGTGTCCCGTCCGAATCCAATGAGTGTACCAGAGCTCGAAAAATCTGGAGGGTATATCTCGTAGCCTTGAAATCAAGATTGTATTGACTTTGATATTTGAAAAGAAATTTGTACAAGATATTGTACGAGATTAGATATAGGGTAACTCCGAACCAGTATAAATTTTTCAGGTGTAATCTCTCTAACTCTTTACTTTTTTACTTTGCTGCATTTATACCTGTTTGTGTTTGCATATGTGATTGTTGATTTTGCGGTGTTTAACTATAATCTTAAAAGAATTTAAATAGATTCACAAAAATCAGTAAACACTATTCACCCCCCTAGTGTTAAATTAGCCTTAAGATCCATCTTCCGCAAACTAACATTTGGTATCAGAGCATTGGTTTTCAAAGTATTCATAATTTTGATTTTTGAAAAGTTTTAGTGGCTAACAACAATATTAGTAATATTGTTAGTACACTGTTAATTCACTTGTTAGTAACTCCTTTTTCGAAGGACAGTCTAACTTTTTAATAGCAGTAATTGCACATATTGGCCATGTAGAATGAAATTATACTTACAGTCAATTGGTTTTGATATTTGGAATATCACACAAAATGAGTACACTGAGCCCCAGACTGACTTTTCACAATAGACTGCTGACCAAAAGGTAGTTGCACAAAGTAATTCTAAATCCATGAATATTTTGTTCATTGGATAGAAATGAATTTAATAGAGTACCTATCTATATGTCTGTATTTGAGATACGGAGAATAGTAAAAGTTACACATGAGGGCACTAGTAAAGTCAAATAGACCAAAATTTCTATGTTAACCAATCAGTTCCAATTATTTAAAATGAGTTCAAATGAGTCCATTTCTGATATGTATAGTAGACTTCAAGATATAGTTCATTCACTAATTGCATTGGGTAAAAGTTTTTCTAAAGAGGATCAAGTTAGAAAAATCCTAAATTCACTTACTCCTGAATGGGGCCAAAAGACTCATGTGATTGAAGAGGCTAATGACATTAACACTTTGAAAATTGAAGAGTTAATTGGCAATTTAATGTCATTAATTGGCAATTTAATGTCATTTGAAGCACAAATGCAAGGAAGGAGAGAAAACAAGGCAATAGAGAAGAAATACATCGCTTTCAATGCCACAACAGATGATCTGGATTTCTAACAATGACGATGATGAGGAAATCACCTTCATGACAAAAAAAATTAGAAAATTTCTAAAATACGGAAAAATGAAAAATCTCAGGAGAAATGATAATAAAAATCCAGGATGTGGAAGCGGAAGCGGAAATGCTATTAGATGCTTTAACCGCAATGAACTTGGCCATATGCAGAGAGATTTTCCACATCCAGAGAAACCAAAAAACCCACCAATATTGATTTATGCAGAAAACGAAGAAGAGCCTATACTGCCACATTGGACAATTCAAACACTTCCTCAATTGATAATGAACCAAATACAGAGAATGTCAATATGTGTTTCACAGCAATAAACAATTCAAAAACGTCCGGAGAAATGAACAAAAATAGGTATCACGTTTAAAATTAAAATTTTGAATTTTTTTAAGTGTTCGATTGCTTTTGATTGTTAGGAATAACTTATAGATTAATAATAATAATAATATTGGATGAATATAGTGTGTGTATTTATATTAAATCTTTTATAAAATTTATTTAAATATAAATATATATATATAATATATATTTAAAATAATTTTTAAATTATTTACTAAGTATATATATTATTATTAATTATAGGATAATTATATATATATATATACATGTAGAGGAAAATAAGAATAATTTGTTTAATTCCTCTTTTTTGAAATTCACGTGATGTATGTCGACATACCCACTATGCATATGTTGACATATGCACTTGAATTCAGAATTGGAATTTTCATTTTAAATTCAAAATTTGAATGTTCCTCCACTTTTCACCGACTCCAATGTCCTAAAAAGGTGTCGTTTGACCAAAGAACATGTTCATTAATTCTCTACTTAATCATACTATCTCCATCCATTCATTTCATTCTCATTTTCAAAATTCAAAAATTCATTAACTTCCTAATCTCTTCAAAATATTCTTCAGTGGCATCCTCAAGCAACACTCCATTAACTATGAGGCTTTCTAAGAAAATAAAATGCTCCCGTTTTCATGACAAAGAATCCATATAAGCCTATATGGAGTATATGTCATTTGAAAAAGTCTCTTCCGAAAGATTTGCTATTTTTGATGATTTTCCTACTTATGATCTTTACAATCTTGGTTTGTAAAATGGAATTCTTGGTTTATCCCAAAATGATTTCGTATGTTATCCAAATTTAGTAAAAATGTTTTATGCGAATTTGAAAGGAAAGTTCTACTGGAAGAGAAGTTTGGAGTAGTGTCAAAGGCACTCAAATTGTTTTAAATTGTGAAATTTTAGGAAACATTCTCAGATGCAAATCTAGTGAAATGGACCTTTCAAAGTTTAAAATTTGTAGGATCGTTTTCACCCTAGAGGGGGGGTGAATAGGGTGATACTAATAATAATAAAAATTAATGCGGAAATAAAAATAATAACAGTAAATAATGCAAAAGAGATCACACAGAAATTTACCAGCTTCGGCAAAACCCTGCCTACGTGCTGCCCCCAAGGTTTCTACTAGAAATTAAGTAGTCAGACACTTACACACATAAACTTGCGACACACGCTAATGACTAACCTAACTCTACGCTCAAAACCCTACCACAACTCAGCCACTGAGTTGCGAATTCTCGAACAACACCACCGTAGTTCGTAACCTAGTCACATGACTAGAGAGTTACATAGTTTTAAAAGAAAAGTACAAAATAAAATAAAACAACTAAACAAAACCCTATATATCAATTAAGCCCAAAATAATTCGGCCATCCCCTTTTTGTATTCGTGGCCACCTCGTTTCTTTTTTGTTTCTCTTCAAAATATAGGGTTTTGAAATTAAAGTCGCTGCCTTGATGTTGTGATCAATTGAGTGATGAATTCAACTCGGCTTTGTCAATCGATTCTGGCTTCGATTGGCTTGCGGTTGCTTCAATTTTTGTCGAGCACGAATGATCGAAATGGTATGCAATTTATCCCCTTTTCGATTTTGATTACACTCGACTTCAATTCGAGTTTAGTGATTTATTGCTCTGGTAATTGCTTGAACTCGAACCACATTGCCAATGATGATGCTGGGTTTAATTTATAGGGTTGAAAATCCTATATTTACGTTCATATATTTTGGTTTGAATAATTCATGATTTTGTTCTCTGCATTGATTTTTGATTGAATGAGTGATGTGATCTCTGACTTGTTCATTGTTGAATTTGCTAGAATAATTTTTAAGTTGGTTCCGTTCTTTTTGGCATTTGAATTTGTTTCTCGTTCTTTTCCTCTGTGACTTCGACATTTGAATTTTTAGATAAAATCTGACTTGTTAACTCGTGTTATCATCTGCGAGTTCCATTCTTTGCTGGCTTTGACTTTGTCATTTACATTTGTGATAAACTTGACTTGTTTTCCTCTGAAAGACTTCACTGCAACTTTTTTTTTTACTCCTTGACTGTTCGAACTGCTTCATTGTTCACTTGCATCTTGTAGATAATACCAAACTTGTATATATGAATTATGTTGTAACTTGGTTGATCATGTTGAACTATAACTTGATGAAGTTGACTTGTCTTAAGCTTTTTGTTTGTACATGTTGAAGTTTATTGTGGTCGAGACTTCATGTAGCTTTGAGTCTGCATTGATGAGATTGTTGTCATGTTGTATTCACCTTTGGTTCACTCGAGTCTGGTTTGCATTGTGCTGGTGGATTCATTTCATGGTACTATTCACTGTTTATATTTTTGAGTGCTCTGTTTCATACGTATAGAACTGATGCTGGTTGCTTCGAGTTTCATATCCATTTCCTTGTATGATGCTCTAGTTTCTGTTCATCTGGATAGTTGCATTCATGTTGACTTTGATTTGGCACTTCACGTTGCATTGTGTTGTATGTGTGTTCGAGTGGTTCATGCTGCATTGGTTTGTTTCACTTGAGTCTCTACTATTCATTTTGTCTTGACCCATTGGCATGTTGTGTTCATGTATGGTCTGAGCTGATCTTCATGTTGTATGCATGTGTTCTTGTTCCTTGTGTTCATATTGTAACTGTTATGTGTCACCATGATGTCTGTGTTGTGGTTGAGTCCATTCTGGTTCGAGCATGTTTGAAGCCAAACTTTGTACATATGTTGATGGAGTCTTTGTGCCATGAACATTGATGTTTGATCTGAAGCTTTGTTGAGTTCATGTGTACATTGTTTTGTGACTTGGTGGACCTAGTTGCATGAGTCTGGTCTTGGTTCACTTTGATTTGAATGTCCAGTTGCTGTCATGTTGCACTTGCATCCATTTAATATGTCTCTCCATGTATACACATATATACATACATGTATGTGATGGCTATGCTTTCTTGACCATATCTGGTGTGATTTCATGCCTCTGGTTTCATGTGGTAATGACCGGTTTGTGTTGTTTGTTATGTCCACTGGCTTGTTGAGTCCTTTGTATTCACTTTTTCATGTGATCTGGTCTATATTGCATCGAGTCTTGTTCCAGCTGAACTCTGATTTGATTATCATGTTGTTGTAGTCATGTACATTTTGGTTGATTGCAATTTCTTCACGTTGAATGTTTTCATTTTGTATTGCACCTGAGTTGAATCCAGCATTTGCTTGGGTTTTACCTTGTGCTCACTTGTCCCTGCAGTTTTAACAAGCATGTGTATATCGGTGTGTACGGCCTTGTGACATGTAGTGATACACTTTGCATGTCACAAGTTGTTCGTGTATGATGAATTAAAAGAAATGATGACGAACAACCCAAATAACTGGGGCAAATAATATTTTCAAAAACACACATTTCATCTTGCACTGCAAAATATTTCTTTTTCAATTTTATTTTGCCAGTGTTTATTTTGCAGATAATTCAGATGCTGGATAAAGATTGGAACAGAGTTGAAGATCAAATATGAGTGTTGAGTGAATTATGTAGTGAGGTGAACCATGTATGAAAAATTGTATATTGAAAATCGTGTTGTAATTGAAATTGTAATTGACAATGTTTAAATGTATAGTGAGAGTTTAAATTTGTACTATTCGAATTTGTAATAAAATATTTGTTTAATTTTGAATTCTGAGTTATTTATTTTATTCAACAAATATTTATTTAATTATGTGAAAAATAAAATAGTACAACAACAAATACATTTAAACGAATATATATATATATGTTTATTATCATCAAACAAAAATCATAGGCTATTGTATTCTACAATCTTCCCCTTTTGATGATAACAAACATATATTAAGATTTTGGCTCTATTAAATGTATTTGGTTTTGATGAATTCTGTTAGCTCCCCCTATTTGAATGCTCCCCCTACAACAAGGCTCCCCCTTCATATATGCATGAAAAAAAATATGCAAATAAAATAAAAAAACAAATGCAATGAGCCTATATGAGAATATGCTTGCCAAAATCTTAACTTTTCTCCCCCTTTTGTTATCAGCAAAAGAGTAATAGTATTAGAAAATAGAGATAAAATGATATACATTAATACTTAATCGAGTATAAATATTAAATTTCAATAAAAAATCAAACAAAAATCATAAATACTCTGTTAGGCGCATATTCCACTTTAGAGTGATAGGGGTGATGTCGGTATATAAAAACCATATAGTTTTGTCTATTTGTGGTATATTTATGACAGAAAACTGTTAAATACTTACTAACCATGCATAACCGTTAGGACTTTTAAATGATATTAGAAGTATTCTCAATTTTTATTAAAAATGAATTTCAAGCATCTTCTAGCCACGCATAACCGTGAGGACTTTTAAATGGGGTTAGAATCAACTTTCCTATTTAATAATTAATTTTGATATGTGTTCCATACATGCATAACCGTGAGGACTTTTAAATGAGCATGAAAGCACATAATCAAAGATTCTAAGTAGTTCACCCATGCATAACCGTGAGGACTTTTAAATGAGAGTGAGTACTTTGAATATTTTTATTGCTAATTAATTTTTTAAAAAAGATGAATAATTTCCTGTTTAAATACCACATTTTGACATACTATATTGGATTTTGATGAGTGATGGTCGTTAGAAATATGATAGAAATAGAGATGGTCATGGAATTTTTACCAATCGAAGTTATTACAAATTTTGTTTATATTTTTAAAGAAATTTACTACATATACTGTCTCAAGTCATAATGTATGATTAATATCAACACTCATCACATTTTTTCAATCACTATTTATCTTTTCGATAATCAGTAGGGAGTCAGATTAGTTAATGTCATTTAAGATCAAATCCAACAATAAATATAAAATCAAATTTAAAAATCAAATTTCTGAAATGCCTAAACTGAGATGAAGTCAACAGAAACTATTTTCTGAAAGGGGTTTTGAAAAAATGTCTGCCAATTGAAAATTAGTTGAAATGAATTTTATGCAGATATTTTCTTTGTGAATGTGATGCATCTAACAAATGTCTCAACATAAAACACGTTCCACTAGTACTTTTTCTATCAACTAGGCTATCAGTGTAATCTACATCTGAATTCCCCTTTGACTCAAAGTTATCAGATGGATACCAAAGACAAAACCGTGAGATGTGCAACAAATACCTTATAATCCTTTTACAGCTTTTAAAATGTGATTCATTTGGATTTTACTGAAACCGTGCACATAAACAAACTGGTGAACATAGTTTCAGGTCTAGAAGCAGTAAGATAAACAAATATAACCACGTGTATCTAGAGTAATCATCAACCAATACAAAACAACATCTCTTACCACCTAAACTTGCAATATCGTTAGTCCAAACAAATCTATATGAACTAGTTCAAGGATTCCAGAGGTACTTACAGTGCTCTTGGCATAAAAAGATAATTGGTCAATAATTTTGCATAAATCAGAATCAAAATCAACATTCATTTCCTTATCACATAACTGGCTGATTTAAATCAGATTATGGTGCAGATTTTCAACATATAATATATCATTCAAGGTAACTATACTGTTACCTATTTTACCTTTAACGATAATATTTCATTTATCGTTGTTTCCCATTGTGACTCTGCCACCATTGTACTAGGCTAAGAAACTTTGATTTGTCACTCGTCAAATGCCTGGAACAGCCAGAATCCAGGTACCACTCTTGTTGTTCCTTAGCCTGCCACCACACTTACACGAGGAAAGATTTTTGTGACCTATTTGTTTTTATAGGTCCATGATTATTAGTGACAAATGATTTTGAAAAATAAGTTTGTGTAGACCCAAGACAATCTATGTTAGTTCCTTTTGGTGCCCAGATTTGTTTAATTCTAAGGGATTTTACATTCATGCCTTTTGGAACCCAAATTGGTATGGTTTTTACGTGTTTGGGTTTATACCAGCAATTATTTGTGATTGTGTCCGATTTTTCCACAAATCGTGCACTCGGAGTCAACTTGATTAATTTCTCTTCTACCTTTTTCAGATTGAGTATACCCAGGTCCTTGTCTAATAGTATTAACAATTTGGTTCTCTAATAGCATATTTAGCGATTTTTCTCCTTTGGAGAATTTCCCTAAAGTTGTAGACAATTATTGGACTTGTGTTTTGAGAGATTCATTTTCATTCAATAACAAAGTGCACTTTTTAATAGAATTTTATCTCCTAGTGTTTTCACTTTCTTTCAAAATCAGAATTTCATTTTCAAGTGATTTAATTTTAATTTCTGATTTTTTTATTTCCTCTTCAACTGATGGACACTTATCACACTTAGGGCTCTTATTTTGATAGTTTTTAACCAATTGATCAAGCTGTTTATTTAGTTCTATCAAACCATCTCTTTGTGATTCAATTTTAGCATACTTATCCCTAAGTCTTTCAAAACAGCTATTTACCTCAAGAAAATATATAAGTAATTCCGAGTGAGCAAGTTTTGATACCTCGCTTGGCTCATCATCATCGTTGTCACTTGTTTCTCCTCAAAGACACAGATTCTCTTTTTCACTCTCACTGCCATTGCTTTTATCAACTTCATCACTTTCATCCCTAGTAGCTGCAAAACTTCTCCTTTTCGGTTTCTTTCCTTTGCTAAATTGATTTTGAGGACAATTTGGCTTGATATGACCAGGTTTATTGCAGTTGTAACAAATGATCTCCTGCTCTTCTTGGTTGTCTAGAACTTTGACAATTCTATTTTTCAATTGTTGATTAAGAGCTGGATTTCCATACTTGCGGTTCCACCTTTTGAATCTCTTTATTATCAGTGCCAGTTCTGCTGCTCCATCATCATCTTCTTCACTTCAGTTTTTCCTTTGAGAGCTAGTGATTTCTTTCGTGTATCACCTCCTTCAAGTTCTTCCTTGAATTTTATTTCTAGCTCATAAGTGGTGAGATTTCCGATGAGTTCTTCAACTTTAATTTGTTTCAGATCCTTTGATTCTTGAATGGAAGTCACTTTTGCTTCAAATTTTCGTGGAAGAATTCTGAGGATTTTTCGAACAATTTCCAGCTCTGTGTATGGTTTTCCAAGGGATTTTGATTTGTATACGAGATTAGATAGTCGTCCATACATCTCTTTGACACTTTCATCCATTGCCATTGTGAAGTTTTCGTATTCACTACTGAGCATGGCAAGGCGAGATTCTTTGACTTGGGTGGTTCCTTCATGAGTCACTTCGAGTATGTGCCAAATTTCATGCGCAGTTAGACAATGTGAGACACGATTAAATTCAATTTGATCCAATGAACAAATAATAGAATTCATAGCCTTAGCATTGGTAAATTATAGTTTATTTTCAAGATCTGTCCATTGATACATCGGTTTTTCAACTTCTTGATTATCTACCACTATAGTTGGTGTCCTATATCCCGTCTCAACAATATTCCATGCATCTATGGTTTTCCAAAAAAAAATCATTCAATTTTTCCAATAAGCATATTCACCATTGAACATGGGTGGTCTAACTATGGACTGACCCTCAACAAAAGCATTATTAAAAGAAGTCATTTAAAAAAAATCAAATTTAAAAAAAAATTCAAATTTTTAATAAAAAAATAGTTTTTGTTCCTAGCTCTGATACCAGTTGTAGGATCGTTTTCACCCTAAAGGAGGGTGAATAGGATGATACTAATAATAATAAAAATTAATGCGGAAATAAAAATAATAACAGTAAATAATGCAGAAGAGATCACACACAAATTTACCCAGCTTCGGCAAAACCCTGCCTACGTGTTGTCCCCAAGGTTTCTACTAGAAATTAAGTAGTCAGACGCTTACACACGTAAACTATAGACACACGCTAATGACTAGCCTAACTCTACGCTCAAAACCCTGCCACAACTCAGCCACTGAGTTGCGAATTCTCGAACTACACCACCGTAGTTCGTAACCTAGTCACACGACTAGAGAGTTACACAATTTTAAAAGAAAATTACAAAATAAAATAAAACTAAACAAAACCCTATATATCAATTAAGCCCAAAATAGAATAAACTAGACCGGCCAAATAACAAATTAAACAAAAGCGACAGCCTTCTTTTTCCCTTTCAATAGAATATTCGGCCATCCCCTTTTTGTATTCGTGGCCACCTCGTTTCTTTTTCGTTTCTCTTCAAAATCTAGGGTTTTTAAATTGAAGCCGACGCCTTGATGTTGTGATCAATTGAGTGATGAATTCAACTCGGCTTTGTCAATTGATTATGGCTTCGATTGGCTTGCGGTTGCTCCAATTTTTGTCGAGCACGAATGATAGAAATGGTATGCAATTTATCCCCTTTTCGATTTTGATTACACTCGACTTCGATTCGAGTTTAGTGATTTATTGCTCTAGTAATTGCTTGAACTCGAACCACATTGCCAATGATGATGCTGGGTTTAATTTATAGGGTTGAAAATCCTATATTTACGTTCGTATAATTTTGGTTTGAATAATTCATGATTTTATTCTCTGTGTTGATTTTTGATCGAATGAGTGCTGTGATCTCTGACTTGTTCGTTGTTGAATTTGCTTGAATAATTTTTAAGTCGGTTCCGTTCTTTTTGGCATTTGAATTTGTTTCTCGTTCTTTTCCTCTATGACTTCGACATTTGAATTTTTAGATAAAATAAAACTTGTTAACTCGTGTTATCATCTGCGAGTTCCATTCTTTGTTGGCTTTGACTTTGACATTTACATTTGTGATAAACTTGACTTGTTTGCCTCTGAAAGACTTCACTGCAACTTTTTTTTTACTCCTTGACTATTCGAACTGCTTCATTGTTCACTTGCATCTTGTAGATAATACCAAACTTGTATATATGAATTCTGCTGTAACTTGGTTGATCATGTTGAACTATAACTTGATGAAGTTGACTTGTCTTAAGCTTTTTGTTTGTACATGTTGAAGTTTATTGTGGTCGAGACTTCATGTAGCTTTGAGTCTGCATTGATGAGATTGTTGTCATGTTGTATTCACCTTTGGTTCACTCGAGTCTGGTTTGCATTGTGCTGGTGGAGTCATTTCATGGTACTATTCACTGTTTATATTTTTGAGTGCTCTGTTTCATACGTATAGAACTGATGCTGGTTGCTTCGAGTTTCATATCCATTTCCTTGTATGATGCTCTAGTTTCTATTCATCTGGATAGTTGCATTCATGTTGACTTTGATTTGGCACTTCATGTTGCATTGTGTTGTATGTGTGTTCGAGTGGTTCATGTTGCATTGGTTTGTTTCACTTGAGTCTCTACTATTCATTTTGTCTTGACCCATTGGCATGTTGTGTTCATGTATGGTCTGAGCTGATCTTCATGTTGTATGCATGTGTTCTTGTTCCTTGTGTTCATATTGTAACTGTTATGTGTCACCATGATGTCTGTGTTGTGGTTGAGTCCATTCTGGTTCGAGCATGTTTGAAGCCAAACTTTGTACATATGTTGATGGAGTCTTTGTGCCATGAACATTGATGTTTGATCTGAAGCTTTGTTGAGTTCATGTGTACATTGTTTTGTGATCTGGTGGACCTGGTTGCATGAGTCTGGTCTTGGTTCACTTTGATTTGAATGTCCAGTTGCTGTCATGTTGCACTTGCATCCATTTAACATGTCTCTCCACGTATACACATATATACATACATGTATGTGATGGTTATGCTTTCTTGACCATGTCTAGTGTGATTTCATGCCTCTGGTTTCATATAGGTAATGACTGGTTTGTGTTGTTTGTTATGTCCACTGGTTTGTTGAGTCCTTTGTATTCACTTTGTCATGTGATCTGGTCTATATTGCATCGAGTCTTGTTCCAGCTGAACTCTGATTTGATTATCATGTTGTTGTAGTCATGTACATTTTGGTTGATTGCAATTGCTTCGCGTTGAATGTTTTCATTTTGTATTCACCTGAGTTGAATCCAGCATTTGCTTGGGTTTTACCTTATGCTCACTTGTCCCTGCAGTTTTAACAAGCATGTGTATATCGGTGTGCACGGCCTTGTGACATGTACAGATACACTGTGCATGTCACAAGTTGTTCGTGTCTGATGAATTAAAAGAAATGATGATGAACAACCCAAATAACTGGGGCAAATAATATTTTCAAAAACACACATTTCATCTTGCACTGCAAAATATATTTTTTTCAATTTTACTGTATCAGTGTTTATTTTGCAGATAATTCATATGCTAGATATAGACTGGAACAGAGTTGAAGATCAAATATGAGTGTTGAGTGAATTATGTAGTGAGGTGAACCATGTATGAAAAATTGTATATTGAAAATCGTGTTGTAATTGAAATTGTATTGTAATTGACAATGTGTAAATGTATAGTGAGAGCTTAAATTTGTACTATTCGAATTTGTAATAAAATATTTGTTTAATTTTGAATTCTGAGTTATTTATTTTATTCAACAAATATTTATTTAATTATGTGAAAAATAAAATAGCACAACAACAAATATATTTAAACGAATATATATATGTTTATTATCATCAAACAAAAATCATAGGCTTTTGTATTCTACAAAATTGATATTCAAAATCGTGAAGTTTTTCATGATATTTTTGAAAGTGATGATGATTTTGAGTTCAAAAACAATAATTTGCGTCCTAAAGCAAGAATTTTAAGTCTTTATTTGCAACAAAGTATAACTCCGAGGACGGGAAATTATAATAACCCGACTCAAAAAGCTTTCAAAGCACTTTTTGTCATTTATGGTCACTGCGAAATAAATTGGTCACAAGTTATTTTCGATGAACTTTTTTCTAAGAATCTCTCTAAGCATGAGAATACATTGTTTCATAGTGTGTATCTTACTGGAGTATTCACATATTTTGGTGTTGATGTAAAAGGAGAGGAAATCATTCCTCGAAAACTTTTCGACAAGGCCAACATCTCTCTCATGCAAATTTCACCCATATTTGAGCTTAATGAAACACTTGCGGAAAAGGAACAAAGATTGACTTTGGAAGAGGAGCATGAAATAAGAGAAGAGGAGGAAGAGGAAGAGGAAGGAGAAGAAATGGAAGTGGAGGAGGAGGAGGAAGTACAAGAAGAGGAGGAAGATATTTTTTTAAAAAATATCGAAATGTCATCTCATCCATCCAACAAAGATCTTCTAAAAAATCAAGAAAGGATTGTTTATAACCAAAAGAAGCTTAAGAGATCATTTTCTAAGAAATTCGCTTCTCTGCCTAATGAAGTAGACAAATACTTTGGAAAGATAATTTGAAAGATTTGTGGAAAAGGTTCAAGCATTTGGCATTCAAACGATAACTTTTTGAGATCTACAAAACTCCGAGCTACAGAATCAATTGTGCGGAGCATCCAAATTACCATTTTCTATTATAAATCATCGTACTCTTCATTAATTGCTTGTAATATCAGAAATATAAGAGAGAATAAAAACAAACATTGGATATAGACTCATTATGGCTGAACCACTATAAAACCTAGTGCCTTTTACTTTTTTTTCTTTATTTAATCCACTGCGGAAAATCGATTGGAGGTGTTTGTCCAATTTTTGTGCAAACAATCAATGAGTGGCATCAATCTATTTTGCAATTTGTGTATCGGTAGGGAATAAGATGATTAATCAACTATAATAAATACTTTGATAAGTAAATAACTTTATCGCCATCCTTATGTTTTGTCCTCAAATGAGCACGGTGGACCATAAAATTTCTCGTTGTTCGTAAAAGATAAAAAATTAAAAATTCTTCGGTCAAGTTTTGTTTTATTTTTAAGATCAAATCTAATATTTTCTTCCCACGTTATTTAGGTTTTCGTTTTTTGTCTTTTGTTTTCTATGTTATTTCCTCTCCTTAGTGCACCACCTTCTTTAATTATTTATAATCATCTTTATAGTTACGTGGTTGTTTCATTGTTTATAAATAATTACATAATTTAAGAACTAAAATAAAATATCATATTAACAAAAATTACATCATGAAATAATTACATCACATACTAACCTTATGCATTGTAAAGCGCGCAAAAATACAGATACACCGAGCCACTGAAGAAAAATTCACACTACCCTTAACTGATAAAACCATGAGCTCCAACTTTGAAGAACGTTTTTACCCTTGCAGTTTGATCAGTAGATGAAAATTAATTAAAAGATTTTTCTTCTCATTTCGGTTAACTTGCATTGTGAGGAGAGTTTAACAAATCTTGCACTTCAACCATAATCCAAAAACTACAATTATGTTCAAATACAGCAATATAAACATAAACCAGAAAACAGCAACCAGGACAGTTCTAACAATATTCACATCTAATTGCATCAGATAATAAGAAGATAAGAGTCCGCATATGTACAAGGAGCAGCAGAGACTACCAAAAGAAAAGTCTAATTAATGTCTATACAAACTACTACCACAACCCACCATTTGGTTCAACCATAACAATAATAATTACACTTAAACATAATACTTTTGTTTTCTTCCTTCATTTCAGCAAAATAATATAGAGATCAGGAAGGTGCAGCAGAGCAAATGGCATCGGGCAGCATAGCAACAGTCACAATGAAGTATTCGCAACCCGCTTGAAGTCCGTAAGGGTTTGCTTTTCGTATGTTATTGTTATTACTAGAATCAGCTTCAACTTTTTTACGCTCGATGTGGACTATTTGTCCTATAATGTAGGGCGGTCTTCCAGAGTAATGCTCTGTAAATAAGGCCACGGATTCAGAAGAAAGGTAGTAATTGAAGGAGCTACGGTGTATGGCCTCGTAATTTCCAGAAGAGTTTAGGTAGAAGCAAGCAAGCTCGTGAACATCAAGGCGTACGAAGGATATCTTTTCCTTGCTTGCCTGTAAGAAAAAATGGTTTGCTGAATGCTGATTGGTCTTGATCGTAAAAAAGCCCGTTTGGAAACAGCTTTTTTAATAACTAAAAGCGCACTTTCGAGGAATAACTTTTAACTAATTTTAAATTAGCACCGAAAGGTAAAAGTGATCAATCATAACCGATTGGGAGTTTAGTAGTACTGGTTATGAGAGATTTTGAGAGTACCGATTTTGACCGTAAATGACGTAGCGGTTTTGATTGGTTTACGTTATAACCGACCAATACGTGCTTGAGAGTTTAACATATACTGGTTTTGAGAGTTTTCCACTAAAATAACATTACATGTATATCCTTATATTTACTCTAATTTTGTGAAGATTAATTCTACAATATAATTAGTAGGGGTATAAACGGAAAAAAAGTTATAACCCTTCAAAACATCCCAATTTAATGGGTTGAGAATTGCCATCAAAATTACACTGCACCATTTTTTACCGGTTTTATAATCAACTACAACCAGTGTGAAAAAAACTTGCAATCAACGGTTATGATCACCCCTGAAATACAGAGCCATCTAAAACCAGTCGAAACCGATAGAAAATAAACTCTCAAGCGGAGCCTTAAAAGTTATAATCTTGATACAATTTAGTTGAAAAATATCAAACTAAGTCATTAACAAGCATTTGTTGTTTATGACTGAACATCTAAATAACTTGTTACCCTTCCTTATTAAGTTGTTGGTAAACATACAAACTAGAATAAGTAATTTGTATGTTGTTTTGACTAAACATGCTTGTTTGCAAATAGCCCTTAAGTATGAAAAAAGCTTACAATTTTTTTTATGAAACTCAAATGTTCGGCAACAGTTTGCTTTTTTGACTTTAAATAGTAGAAAATGAGTTAATAAGTCGCACAAAAAAGAAAAACAGAAGAAGAAAAACACAAAAGAAAAATAAAATAAAAAATAAAACAATTGTTTCTTCTTTTACAACGAAATTTTACCAACGTTTCTACTTATCTATCAAAACAAGTCCACCTTTTAGTATTTGCTTAATCCTACACAAAAAGTTGCAGATTACAGCTAATTTTAAGCAGCTATAAAATAAATTCTTCCCATTTATACTTTATGTTTATAGAGTAATTCGGTAATATAACAAGCATGAAGAACTTCATGGATTGACATAAAAGTGCTTAATGCTAAATGGCTATAAATAATTACAGAACACTTATTACAGTAAGTTTAAAGCACTTTTTAATTGGAAAACAAACAATGCCTAAGTATCAAATTTCAGTAAATACCATAAGTTTGACAAAAATAATATCCTACAACGTAAATACTAATTTATTTCAAATGAAAGAGAGGGAGAAGACTAACCTGCTTTTCAATCTGATGTTTTGAGTACAAGCTATTTATCTGTTCAGTTTTTTCTTTAAGTGCAGCTTCTGCTCTAGAGCAACGTTCTAGAAGCTCAGATCTTTGTCGTGATAAGAGGCCCACTTTATCTGAAAGAACGCCTACCGATAATCGAAACACTACAGCACAATCATCTTCGTCCTCTCCAACAGAACTGAAATATAGCTTTCAAAAATTTGGAAGTAAATATTGCTTTCTTGTTGATAGCAAAGAATGGTTATTGTAACTTATTGCACACTCATTATATGTATAGAAATATATAGAGAGAGGAATCTGACTATGCAGTGTTTAAAGTTGTCTTACCTGGTTAGTGAGGTGACTTAGTTCAATTTTGAATTAAGTACAGGTAAGACAATGGTTGTAAAAATCGCTAGGCAGACTATGCGGTAAATATGGATTAGCGATCAATTGTTTAGACGGGAATTAATACAATTAAATGGGAATTAATCGAGGATTAATCGAAACTAGGCGTTCTTGATAATTCATGTATTTTAATAAAATTTTAATGTATTATTTAGTGTCGACTGATATAAATTGAAAATTTGGGATTTTGAATGCTCTTCGGAGTAGGCAAGGAGACAAGACCGTCTAAAACTAGCACACTGATGCTTGTACATGGCACTGAATTTTAAATAATGCCCAACCAGTGCCTAAATACATGTTTAGATTCTTATTTGAGGCAAAAAAAACCTTGTCTAGATGGACCTAGGCAAATCGCTAGATGGTAAGGCCTCTCTTAGCGCCTAGACGGTGCCTAGTCGGAGGCCTAAAAGGATTTTACAACAGTGGGTAAGACACAGAAACACAAAAATCAATTAATCAATTCATTTTCCTGATATAGATATCAGAACATGTGAATCACTGAGGTGTTGAATCATATATAGCTTCTATATTGAATTATAAAAGCATAAATGAAGAACATCAACTCTTTATAGTGAATACTACCATTGATATCCCCCTTTTTTCACTTTGTCAAGAACATGAACCTAAATAGTGACTATATACCTATGTTCCAAAAGCTATACACAAATAATCATTTGTATTAATATATTTTGTATGCACGTGGATGTGGGATAAATTTTTGTTTACAATCTTATTTCATGTGTGAAAATAACAATAAAATCGTATTTGTGTTTAATAATTGATGTATAGTTTGTCGCTGTTTATTTTTTGGTTTATTCGCCTATAGGGGTTAATATATTGTTCACACTTACAAAATAAGCCTAACCAAAATCCTTCCACGTGAATGGTGTGTACATGATAGTTAAGTACCGATTTGTGGTGATAACGAGCAGAAATATTATAAAATTGTAGGCATAAAATGAAGAAAAAATGTTCACCTGGCCAAAGAAAGAGATAGTGAGCGCAGAGTGTCTGCAAAACTAGCACGACCCACATTCTCAGTAACGCAGTTACGGAACCTTTCGATTAAGCTGTGTATTCTGACAGTACTTGTACGCAGAGCACTATATTCCGAAGCTCTTCTATCAGCAGCGCAAAGATTTGTTCGTGCTTCTTCTCGTGCTTCATGCAGGCAGTTCTCCAAATGTGCACAGTTCATCTGCATAGAAAGTACACAAAGAATAAATACATAGAGCAATATGAGTATGCATGCTAACGTGTGTAGGAACTTCTACACTCAAATATCATACTCAAATTCATACTCAAACTCATAACTGTAAGATCAAAGTAATCGCACAGTCAAAATTATCACATGGAGAGAAACATGAGAGAATCAAGGAGTTAAAGTCATTATTCAATCGCAACCTCCTGATTGAATTTGCGTAAGCTTTTGAGTAATAAGTTTGAGTGTAAAAATAATTTACACGTGTGTGCGCGCACATATTTGCGTAAGCTTTTGAGTAATAAGTTTGAGTGTAAATATAATTCACACATATATGTGTGTGCGTATGTCAAGAACTGTTAGCTCAAATGTCAAGTGATATGACGCTCTAGAGAGAGACTTTGGAGGTCATGGGTTCAAACCCATGAGACATCAAAAAATGAGTATTCTGCTTGAATCAAGTATCACTCTTGTTATCAAATATGTGTGTATGTATGTATATATATAGAGATGGAAATACTGCACTGTTAATGCAACTAAATATTTGTGCTTAGGGTAATTTGGTTAAATCTGAACACAATGGGCTAGTAAGGATAAATTTGTCCAATCTTAACTGCAGTTAAGACCGATAGAAGGAGGTCCAAATTTCAACATATGACTTGCGAATGAGTTAATAACCCAAGAAGAAAACAGGCCTATATTTTATTTTGTATCTTTTACAACTAAACTTAAGCAATACTTAAGCATACCAACACTTCTACTGTTGTCTGTTTACTATTCATTTAAAAATGCTCAACTGTTACAACTTAAAACTGTTCTTAAGTAGTTAAACAGAAGTTGTTCTTTAACTCAAACTTTTAATTAATATACTTCTCGCTGATATGCCTTATCTATATTACAGTTTAAGCCTTAACAATACTTTATTAACAAATGCATGGCTACAAAAATGCCGTATTTTATCTTAGGTTTGAACTTCAAAATACAAGCAACTTGAATTATTTATTCAACATACCTGAGATTCATCGAGAAGATTTTGGTTAGCTTCCAAATCCACCCTTAGAGAGCCAATCTCCACCATAGCCGCATTCAACTGTTTCTCAGTTTCGATTAGTTGATTTGACTTCTCCTCAAGAGCCTTCTGCAATTCCAATACACTGTCATCTCTGGATTTTGCATTTAAACTAACATCAACTCTATTTTCATCTCCGTCTGGACTTCCATTTTCAACAGCAACTTCAACATTCTCATTATCCCCAACTTGCTGTTCGTCGCGATTCATTTCTTGCATTGATGCATCCATAATGCAATTTCCCAATAAATCACTCATATTTTCATCTCCACACTCCCCTATTTTTCTTGCTTCCCCGATAGATATATTATCTTGCTTTTGGTCAAGTCCAGAAGTAGCTGACCCCTCATCCATAGAAACACTCGATGCACAAGGCATTTGAGTCGAAAACTTGGGTCCCTGCATATACTGATCATCTAATCTTTGTTCGAGTTCTTGAATTCTCTTCTCATACGAAGCACATTGAGCATGCTTTGAATTTAGCATCGATTCAAGATGCTTTACATATTCATCTTTCGATTGTAAAGCTTCGGTTGTCTTCTCCTTCATAATTTTCAATACTTCATCTTGATCCTCCATTTCATACGGGTTGTACCCAATACCTGCATTGAAAGTGCACATCAATGCAATTGCAGAAGCTAGTTCAGCTTTCAATCTTGCATTTTCGACTTCGATTTTGCTAGTACCGGCAATATCAATCATGTGACTTTGCACATCGGTTTCTTCAGAAATATCAATGTTCTCAGTCGCTACTTTGTCGGGTTTAGAAGTCGAGCCTATCATAGACTGGGGTGCATACCTATCCACATCAGCAACATCAATATCGAGTAAATCCTTATCAAATGGAGCAATGTTAACATCAACTTGACTTGGAGAGTCAAATAATCCCATAGATGCAAATATGTCATGTGGTATATATTTACTCCATGCTTTATAAAATCCATCTCTCCTTCTCATTTCAGCATCTCTTTCAGTTGCAAGTCTTTCTGCTAATTGTCCAGCTAATCCCATGTATAGTTTGAAAGATGATTTTCTTCTGATTACTTCAGCAAGGCAAGCTCTATATGCATGTCCGATTCCATTAACAAATTTTAAGTTTTCGAACTCTATATCTTGCTGACCAATTGCTTCTTCAAAGGCATGCAGCTGGTTCATGATGTCTTTTATGCTAGTCTGCACAGATTTCACTTTTTGCATGGAGACATGCACTAGCAAATTCATATTATCTTTTTTTATTTTGAATTTATCTAGAAGTTTTGCAGTGATATTATCACAATGTTGCACTTTTGGAAGATTGTTTTTTTCATGTACATCATACATAGGACCAAGGGCTGAAACAGCATCATGAGGTTTGAAAGAATTAGACAGTTGGGATCTTAGACAATCGTCTGCTAGTTTCTTCACTGTATTGACGTCTTTGCTGTGGAGAGATTTAATAATAATTTGTTAATAGCCATCAAATTTCATAAAAAGGATTTAAAATGTATCTAGCAAATAAATGGGGTAAACCTTAATGCATTTTTTTTTTACTATCATGGTAGAACTAGCGATAAACTGTATATCATGCACATAAATATGAGAAAATAGATAACAAGATGGATAAATACAGTGGAAGCAAGCTCTATTAACTAGTAACATATATATCGTATATCATATGTAAGTGAATAAAACTCTAATCTTGGCATGGGCTAAAAATCATGCATATGACTAATTATTAACATACCATAAAGGTTTACTAATTAGTCTTTACTATTGATTTTTCATAAATTTATCCAGGGTCTGCTTAATTTCTTACCCTTTTCAGCTTGCTAACTACATAGTAAATACTTTCAGAGAAATCATACCATAAAGGACTAAGAATTATTTTTAGCAAACAATCAATCACTAATATCTGAATAAAATTATATTCTTTTGATAAGAAACTGAGGCAAAATTCAGATGTTCATGTTGAAAAACAACTAACCTTAAAGATTGCATTATGCTTTTTTGATCACTAAGGACCTTTTGTTGATCCCTAATAAAAATCTCCAAATCCTTGCTGCCGTTCGAGCTCATTCCCAGGCACACATTCTCAACTTTTCTTTTCAAGTCCGCAAAACAAGCCTTCAATTGTGAAACCTTACTCTCAAGTTGCCGATGCGAATTAAAACAATCTTCGGCACGCTTTCTCAAATCATTCACTTTCACAAGATCAAGCAAACAACTTCTACCTTCAGACTGAACTAATGGATGAAGTTTCAACAACCGTAATCTCTCCACATCTCTCTCAAAATTAGCCAATAATTCAGCATGAGCCCTATACTGATTGTTAAAACACCTAAGAAATTCAGAATATTTATGATGCAACTTCTTAAACGTATACTCCAAATTCCCTCTTGCAGTCTCTAGTGCTCTCTCCTGCACTTGCTGCTCTCTCAATAGCCTTTTGCAAAGCTCAAATTTTGCTTGTGTAGACATGTAAAATGCATTGGCATATTGAAAATGGTACCTAAACTTCTTCTCGTAAGAAGCTAAAGCTTTCAAAGCAGGATCAGATGCATCATCTAGAGGATGTTTATTGTCAATACTTTCATGTGATGGGATATGAGCATTGGGTATATCGATAGATTCAGGAGGTGGTTTAGGAGAATCAGCAAGTAATTTAGCTTTGTTATAAAGAAAGACTTCACGGTCATCCTGAGGGAGCTTATAATATGCTAGTTGCTGTTGAGGGTCTAGGGATATCTTACCACACATTAAGAGCTGATCAGTAAATTGAACACCTGATAGCGTTTCAATTGATCTCTGAACTGCTTCAATTGGAGTTGAGCCATTGCATTCAAACTCGAAACTGTGTCCATTTTCTGAAAGATGAACTAAGAGTTTCCTTCCAGGAATGAACTCGTCATTAGTAATAGTTGAATTGGTACTCATTGGTTATTTCGATATAAACAATCAAATATGGTTCAAATTAGTACCGAAATCAACAATCACCAAGACGTCCTTTTGATATTGACCCAGATCTTTATAAACTTAATCTTCCCAATCCAATAAAAAAGTTACGAAAACCCCCCTTGAAAGTAAAATCGACAAATCTCCTTCAAGCTTTTACAAACAAATCAATCAACAAGATGAGATTTTGACAGATAACTCCTCCAAAACCCTAATCACGCCGAAACCCGAATAAAGTAGGCAATATTTCAAGAACCAAACTAAATCGCAAAATAACCTAGAATTATGCGGAGTTTATACAAACTTTGAGGTTTTATGTTTTTCTCTGAAACGTAGAAGAAAACCCAGAAAAGGAACATAAAAGGATCGAATCGAGGAAAATATAGGAAAAATAACTAGAAGAAGCAACGCGTTAATTTGGGATATACGACGATGCTTGAAAGAGAGATAACTTGTATGAGAAAGTGGATTCGTAGAAAGCAATCTCGGAGTACGTAACCTTAATTCGTAACCACAACTTAATTACTGCTGAAATTACTTGTGCAATCGCTAATTGAGATTTAGAAGAAGACTGTGGATAAGAGAGAGAAGTTTTAGGAGGAAAAGTCTTCTCGAAAGAGAGAAGAAGAAAATTAAAGTTTAGATTATTCGTGCATTTAATTAAGCAAAAGGTTGGATTCGGCCTCGTTTAAATTAATACGCAACACCTTTTTATACTATGATAATAATTAAATTAAAATCGTGCATCCTCGTTGAAAGAATAGTAAAAAGCCACAATAATAAATCATCTATTTAATACAAAATTCAGTTTGGTTAACCGAAACTTTTTTCCCTAGGAGAAGATCATTAATACTCAGGTCCGGTCCTAGGGCAAGACGGTCGCCTAGGTCAACGGATCCGGCATGGGCAACAGATGATGGTGGTTTAACATTTTATGAAAATAAAAATATTTTGTATAAGAGTGCTGTTAATTGAGTGTGTGATGGGGTGGTAATTATGTTGTTTGCACAATGAGGCAACCCAAAGTTCAATTCCTAGCAAAGTGCAAATTTGTTTTATTATGTTATATTACTTGAAATTTGGCTTTCACGCATGCATACATTTTTTAATCAACCACTTATTTCTATTAGTATTCCTAATTTTTTCTTCGATGTTGTATCTCAATTTTACTTTCTCGTGTTTCACTCTCCCCTTTACTCGTTATCGTATCTCCAAAACCCAAACAAAGACATTCATTTGTTCTCAATCTTCATTAAGATGCAAAGAACAAATTCAAGATAGAAATATGTAGTGCCAAAGAGATTATGTTTTCATGGAAATATAAAGTACATTGCACTAGTTTTAGTGAGATCAATGCTAAAGTAATCGTTCGAACTACTTATAAACTAGGTTTCAATGATTTCCAAGCATGTTCGAAACTTATTTACATTAGAATCTAGTAATCATGACATTATAATCAACTGGTTGAGAGCATAGAATGCACTCTCGAATAATCTAAAAAAACAATGATAAAAAAGGCACTGTGTAAAGAAAACACAGTTGAAACTCATACCTAGGAAGTAGAACACTACAACAAAATGACATTGTTACAAATTTTTATTTACAACTTTCGTTGACTGACATTTGTAATAAGGGTTTTTCAACAACTGTTTTTTACTGACGGTTGTAACAAAGTTGTTTTTAACAGCTCTTTGTATATTGCAGTTGTAATATATTTCGTTAACAACTTTATAAACATGTCCGTCGTAAAATATTAATTTTTTTTGTTTGAAAACCCAGGAGAACCCGACGGGCCGGTAAACTCCTGAGGAGGGTATAGTAAAGCCGTCCGCTGATCTAAGCCCCCATACCCTCGGGTAAATTTATATAGGATAGGGAAGCGCATGGTAGGAATCGAACTTGAGTCTTTCTCCTTCGAGAGAATGTTGTTAACGACGAAATTTTTGAGTCGAGATAACGGTATTACTGATTATTAATGAATAATTTATATACGATAACTAATGGTCTTTGATCCCCACTACTTTTGATGGAATTTCCAACTTCTCCAATGTTGACGTTCAGTTGTTAAAGCACGACAACAACATCATAGTCGAAGACGATCTGGATCTTCGGTAGGAGGAGGCTACCAACGAGTTTGTTTCCAAGGTGGTCTTCTTTAGTCGCTATTTTGACCCGCGGTATACTCAATTTCAATTTGATTACTATATTTATTATATGTACTTAAATTCAATTTGGTTTACTTACTTTTATTTCATGCGATAATTGTGAAAGTATTGATCGCACCTATTCTACCAAAGTAGGAATTGAAAATCAAGGTACATTAATGCTATCTCTTATGTTGTTTCCAATTCTACTGTATATATTGATTGATTTTACTTTGTACTGAATGTTATTTACACAATCGTTCTCATTATTTGTGTTGTTGCATTTAACTCTACTGTATATTTCAAAACTTTGTACTAAAACTGAAAGTTATTTACATGGCAAGTGTTTTTTTTTATAATGGTACACTATAGATGAACTTGGAATTAGATTAGAATTTGGAATTTGAATTAGATTATAATTTGGAATTTGAGTTAGATTAGAATTTGGAATTTGGAAACAAGAGCCGGATTTGGAATTCAAAAATCTGCTAGTCATGAATGGATATATGTGTTTTACACCGTAGGCAAGAAACCTAAAATTCGATATAAAAAAAAAGAAATTGTTCACTTAGTACAGTGATTTTTTTATCCTACTTACCCTGTTACGCTTATAAACAAGAGAAATTAGGATTTGGAAACTAAAATTTAAATACATGATATGGTAATGATGAATACTAAAATTAGTTGTTATGCATACCCATTTATAATGTCTTTTCCAATACATGTGAGTTTTTTCAAATTCCAACCGTAAATGCATTTAAACAATTTATTGACAATATTTTTCATCTCATTGTAATTCTTGAGCAGAATAAGAAAACTTATGTTATGCTATGTCCAAACATAACATTCATTCATTTCATATCTTGTTCTTCATTGCATTTTCAACTTTACTCATCCTTCTGTATTGAAGGTAACAAAAATATACCGTATAATAACTTTGACTTTGATTATATGACGATGCCTAATTGTTGCAGGTACTCAGTAGTCATTAATATCTTATAATTATGTACCTCTGCCATTATTATTGGTGAATAAAAAACTGTTTTATTACATAATTGACAGTATTCATATTTAATTCTATCTTTGCCATGATTACTGCATTGAAAACTATAGGCTATCAGACTATAATGTAAATAGTGCATAGTATTATTCATTTAATAACTCAACCAAACAAAGATGCATATTTATGTTGGAATTGGGATAGCCCGCAGCGGAAGAAATGAATAATTTCAAAAAAATCCTTTTGGATTCTTATTGGGCCCATGTAGTCTAAACGTATATTAGATTCAATCTAATAAAATTTTAAATTAAATCTCATTTGTTTAAATTGTTAAATTTGAGATTTAAATGTAACTTAAATTTGTAGGTATTATGATGGATGTATCAAATACATTCAGTTGTTTGGGTTCCGAGTGTGTTGTTGGTATTGATTTGGCTGATGGACTTGAACGAAATACTGCCAGCAGTTGCTTGGGTGATAAAGTTGTTTGCACTCAAGATGGTTATGAAAATGCGGAACCCAATATAATACCCCACGAGCCTACTCTGCAGGTTTCTTCTATTGAACCTGGTTTCCTTACCTCTTCTCCTATTTGGTCTCCTAAGTGGACATCATTATTTACTAAACTTCTGAGAAATGCGGGTGTCTATTCTCGTCATTCGTTAGATAATGTTGAGATCTATGGAGTCACGATTCCTCATATCGAAGTTTTGCAAGTGGGAGTTGATTATTGGTATGATTATTTGGTTGGATTTTTCTTGGACTCTAACCCTGCCTATCATCTAGTTAAAGCGCACTATAGTCAGGTGTGGAAACCCAAAGGTGGCATTAGTGTGCATTTTGATAATGCATTCAAATTCTCGAGAAGTGATGAAAGACAATGCGTTCTAGAAGCTGATTTGATTCCTATAGAAAGGAAGCCTATCATTATCACCACATTGAGTCCATTTGTGGACAAGGCAAAGGAACAGGTTTTATCTATTTCTGTTTGGACACACTTTTCTCATATTCCATTTATTTTGCAACTTATAATTGGGATTGACTGGCTTGCTAGTCTTATTGTCAAGGTGATTTGTTTTGATACTAATACAATGGCCAGGAAAAGATTGGTGTATGCCAAAGCTTTGATTGAAATTACTCCTAAGAAGCCTTTGTCATCCAAGCTTAAGGTCAAAATTTTCAAAGACCTAGAGGCTGAGGTTGAAGTGTGGTATAGTTGGAAACCTGATATATGCACAACTTGTCAGCCTTTTGGCCACCTTGTGGAAGCATGTTCTCTTCGACCTGCGAATGCTCCTATTCCACTATCTGATAGGATCCCACCGCCTCGACCCCCAGTCATGAAGTGGGTCCTGAAAGTTCACCCTGTTCGCATTGCTTCGCCTCCACAGATTGTGCCTTCGGTTATTGAGGTGGTTGATGTTCCTTATGATATGAGATATTCTCTTGAGAGTGATACTTACCATAGGTTTATGAGTGATGATGAAGGTGAGAGTAGGCGGCTCTTCTATCACATTGAGGGTGAGGGTCTTACCCTTACTAGGGAGGGTGATATTGGTGAAGTGAACAAGAATTTGTTTTAGGATACCACTTGGGATAGAAAATACATATACAACAACGCCTCCCTCGTCTTTGTTCTCAACCTTGCCCGTCTTTTCTCTAGGTATGTTCCTGTCCTGACTTGGCTGATGATAGTAGTAGTTCCTCCTCTTCTAAGGAGGATAATCATAGATGTTAGTGGTTTAGGCATGCTGCCTAATTCTGTGTTGTATTTTTTAGTGAATTGGCCACTATAAAACCATCTTAGATGTTATGTGCATGTGCAAAACACATGTTTTTATTTAATTAATATAAGTGGTGCGTCCCATTATAAAAACCGGCTAGTGTTGATAAAAATAAAATAAATAATGTTTATATATGTAAAAGAAACACAAAAAAATGAATTTAGAGGAGGAAACCTTTTGTTTTCCTCTCTTACCCTATGCAATTAATAAAGGGAAGATGTAGCAATATACGAAAGGAGAGAAACCTTTCATTTGTCCTGCTCTTCAATTGTAATAATTAATATATTAAATAACGTTAATTGAGAGAATGTTTTTCTTTATTTTTTTAAATATAAATTAATTAAATGAGGGAAGGAAATGATAAGTGGAATTATCGATAACATGTGTAGATGTGAATGAAATGAACATAATAGACATATTTTTAATTGAGAAAAAGGGTTATTAATTCTCATATTATAAGATAGTCAATATATATATATATATATAAATGAATGAAACAAATCCAAGCATATGAATATAGAGAAAATGGAAATGAATTAAGTAGAAAATTACCTTTATAAGTTGCCAACACATCACATCTTGAATGATTTCAAAGGCTCCTAAATTTCATGAATCGATCTCCAAATTTTGCAAGAATAAAAAGATAAGAACAACATTTTGTTATTAATTTTATTTGACATTTTACTTTTGAATGTTAAGTTTAGAAGCCATAAGAATTTCGATTATAGACGGTGGGAGGGAAAGAGAAATAATGGTTTCTAGGAAAGAATCAAACTAGAAAGAAATAAAGGGAGATTTATTTTAAAGAAATGATAGAAACCTTTTCTATTCCTTCCTTAAAACCTTCCCCTTTTAATTTTCTTTTAAATGTCAATACAATCCTCTCTCTCTACCTGCATAGTTATCCATAGATGGTGCCACATAGGCCCTCAAGATGTCAAAAATCCTATCAACATCAGTCTCATTTAAATCCAATTCAAATATTCCACCGACATCGTATATCGCTATGCGCATTTATAACTTTTCTATACGCACTTTATTAAATGCTATCGTCATCCAAATAAATTCAGTAAGATTTTAATAACTAATATTTCAATAAACATTAATTTATTTAAAAGTCCACTTAGTATGTATTCTATTTAAATCCAATTTAAACATTTTACCGACATCGTAGTGGCGGGCCTATCGAATTCCCTAGCTCTACTCTTCGGAGTATAGTTTTTTTTAAGGTTTTACCAACACCGTATATCGGTACACACGTTTATAACTTTTATACATGCACTTTATTAAATACTAATGTCATTCAAATAAATTAAATAAAATTTAATAATTAATATTTCATAAATATTAATTAATTTAATTGGTTTGCAATGATTATAAATTAATTAAATCGTGTGGTTCATTTAGAACATTCATCATTTCGGTTATGCGACTCAAAGTTGTAAATTCAGTCAGTGATTAATATTGAACGATTCAAATATTAACTTTCACCTGTCACCTTAGCCAGTGGTGTGACATTTTGACTGAATTTATTGCTTACACGTCTTTTGGTAAAATCCAATTTTATTTAAATTTTACCTGGTAGTGATAATTATTTACACCAATTCTCTTCATCAAACCTATATTACTTTGGACTTATCGAATTTGGTAATGGTCAAAATTCCAATATCGTCCATATTTAGCTTTATAGTCCAAACACAAAGTTCTTGGTGCAATAATAATGATTATTATTAACAAAAATGCTTTGGTCAATGACTTTGGCTTTAGTTGACTTTAGTTGACCATGATACTAACCTCATATAATCGAGGAGACGAATCCTCTCTTGAACAGTGTTTCATTTCCAATGCTTCCACTCGACATAACTATAGTCGTTCGATGGATGCTATGCCATAATTTAACTATAATCAATGCGAAGCATCTACGTTAAAGATCAATAGTATTATCAAGTCGAGAGAACCGTGTAAATTAGTCACATTGATATTTTCTGTTTAACCTTAGTTATATAACCAATAGAAAACTATCGAGGAGTCATTCGATAGTTATCCATTAACTATCAATACGTTACCACTTGTTACCTCCAATAGCCATGAGTAATACACTGCCAACATTTGGAGAGCGTTACGTACTCTAGTCTCAACGGATATATCAATATCCAATCTCGATACATCTTGGCTAGGAATATCTAAAATGGTATATTTATTTTTATTATGGAATATCTAAAATGGTATATTTATTTTTACTGTGATAAATTACTCATGGTCACAACACTTTGTAACTATTATCATAAAATATTACATTTATGGATTTTCTATTAAATATACTTTTAATTAAATTAATTAATTAATTAATATATAACACATTATATCAAGTGCATAATAGAAAGAAAACACCTTTAATTTCGAACAGGTTTGGTTATCGAGTTAGATATATGTAAAAAATTACATAATTGCCCCTAGGGCATACCCTTAATAGTATCAATCTCCCACTGCACTTAGGGTCAATTATGGAATCTCATTCCAACTTCTCCATTCGGTTTCCTCAAAACCAATTGGATCAGCACCTTAGTGAATGGATATGCTAATATGTTTCAATTTTCTACTCTGTCAATCAACTCTTTTCAATGTTGATAAAATACCTTTATCATGTGGAACAATTCAGAGTATGTCTTTCGACTTCTAAAGAGCTTTAATTTCTGGTATGAACCATATCGTGACATTATTATCATATAACATACCAAATCCAAAGTCATACTAAGCCATAATTTTATGAGTAAATCTGAACTAACTTGAGCACGTTAAATGGTGTATCTATCGCGTTAATTTCAACTATTGAAATTTACAGTATTATTCTTATCAGTGTGTCTCATTGTATTCCAACTGTATTTGTCTTTCTTCTAAAGACACATTTGTAGCCAATGGATCATAACCTTTGGGTACAATTATCAAAATCATATTTTGATAATGTACTTGGAATCTATTTTGGATCTGCGCATTATGTGGAGTATACATCTTATTTGATGATAATAAATATATTTTTATATTCGATTTTAGTTTAGAGTGTGTTGCAATTTAAAAATCATCAAAGCACAATTTTGTTTCTTTATATTTTTATCAATAAAATTAATATGTATTTATTATTATTATTGAAAAATAATTATTATAAGAAATTGCAGTTAATTTATTTTTGATATTAATAATAAATACATTATATTTAATATTCTTGTTCAGTGTGTATATTTATAGATTTTTTATAAAATACTGGTTGCTAAGAAGTTTCCTTTCAATGCAGTAAAAGGTTGGATATACAAAGAAAAGGAAACAATTAAAGATCTGAAACACAAATATATCGGTGCGAAATCAGAGGTAATGTATATGTAAAATGGAAATAAATAGAGATCGGGAGGAAAGAATTAGATACACAATCAGACAATGTATTTTAGAAGATACAGCAGAATCTATTTTCCATTATATACAGATTTTATTTTCTACATAGGAAAACAAACTATCTCACAAATCCATATTTTACTCAATATCCTCTTTCATGTTTTTCCCATATATACACATATCCTCTTTGAGCCTATAAAAACTCATATTACATGAACAGGAAAAAATCATTGGATACAAAACACAATTTTTTAAAGATATATCACCAACATCATCACTCATACATCTCAACAAAGATTCAAACATGGAGGAAGGAACTACAGTAAGGAATAATATTCATCTCAAGGTGCACATACAACAATGGATTACAGAGAAGCATAGTACAACTTGATATCATATGATACAACAAAATACGACCAGATACAAGCAATGGAGGTGTAACACCCCTAATTTTGATTAACATCATTTAGGAAATTTAATTAGATAAATTAAATAAAAGAATGTATTGAGACAAAGAGAATGATATTTGATGATTAAATGTGGTCGTGCCTTAAATAATTGGTTAATAAGCTTAATTAAACCATAAGGAGAAGGAGGAATAATGTGAGGGGTAAAATAGGAACAATCACTAATTTCCTAACCATAACTCTTCCTCTTTCGTTATCCTTATTCCATTTAACTTCATACAAACTAAAACAAACTTGAGGTCGGCCATTGCTAAGGAAAACAAGAAGAGAAAAGCAAGGGAAATCAAAACTAAAGCTAAGGGGAATTTAATCAACACGTAATCTCAAATCTCTTTATCCAATCAAGGTGAATAATAATTATCCATCTCACTTTTACTTGTTTGTTTTTATTTTATGCTTAAACCTGAATTATATGACGGTATTATACCAAGTTATGAATGATTGTTGCATTATATATGTTTGATAATTTATTGGATTATTTATGAAATTATTTGATAGGTTTTAAGTGTAGAAACTTAGTTTATGACCTCTAATCGACTTGAAATTTAGATATGATGTTTAAAACATTAATTTGAAGATGGGTTTTTAATTTTGTAATTTTCCAAGCTGGTATAGATATTTTATGAATTTCCTAAGTAAGAAAAAGGATTTATTTCGGGTTTTAATTATTAAAAATAATTAGATAATTATTTTAGGCCCAGATTTTTATATATGAAAGAATATTTTAATTCTGATTTTTAAGGATTTTTCCCAAGTGATTATGAATTTCTATGAATTTATTATGCTAGAAAAGCATTTAAATTAATAATAATTAAGGGTATTAATTAATTAAGTTGGTTAAAGTTTTTGGAAAGACAAACTAATTTGCGGCAGTTTTTTAGAAAGAAATTGGTAAAGTTTGTTTTTAACCAATAGAAAATTGACAAAGGATTAGAGTTGGTAAAAAGAAATTCCTTTATATAGAAATAAATCGGTTTTCATATTAATTACGATATTGACATATCGTATTCAATTCGACATCAATGGTTTCGTAACTCACTAGAACTATTCTAACATCCCTTGTCCTTTTGTTTTTGAAATTCATATCACATGGCATTGATGCGTAAGTCTTTAAGCTTAAAACCTATGCTTTAAAGGCTTTGATGTCGCATGTCTTTATATTTGACGGCCTTCATGTAACGGCGTAGTTGCCGCAGTTTTATGAAGCCAATATCAAATGTTTTAAGGTTGTGATGCCCCAAGTCATCATTTCTAATATCAATTGTTTTGCTGCACAATAGCCAAAGTACCATATTTTTGACATCACAGTTTTTAAAGTATTGATGACATAAAAAATTGATTTCGACTTGAGTAATTGATGTTGTAGCTTGTCAGCTCTGACATCACATATTTTCCTTGTTTTTGAAACCAGTTTATGTGGCTTTGATATCGTAACTCTTTTATTTTGAAATTAATGCTTTATGAGTAGAGAAGTCTTGATACCATGCAAATCTAATAACAAGTTTCATTGGTCTAATAATCTATATACTTACATTATACAAATAGAATGATTTCGGCCCCATAGCCTTAAGTTTTGTACATCAATGTACATCATTATAACTTCGATATTGAAAGGGGGAAACCACTTACCGGTCGTATTGATGCCACATTTTATCAATTTAAATAGCTTTATTTGATGGATTAAGAGCCTAAGGTTTTAGAAGTGCGACAACCTCTTATTGATTTCGAAATTAATAAAAGCTATTTTAAAGGACATATTTTGTCATAATACTTTGACTAAGTAAAAGGGATATATTTTCCTTGTTTTAAATATAATTTCAAGGGATAAATCATTTATAAAGACTTATGTCCTCAAGGAAATAAAAAATGTATTTTAGCCCAGGGTTTTACATGAGAATTATTATTATCACCATTAGATAAATTATAATAGGATATCTTGGCCCAAGGATTAAAGATTAGAAAACTAGATAATGGGATTGGTTTAAGATCGTGCCTTATGCTTCAACTATTGGCTCCTAGTTGATATTGGTTCATAATTCCAATGCGTAGGGCTTTGTTGAGGGTAAAGACTAAAAGTAGGTTTACGCACAGAAAGGAATTTATAACTTAGATAGGTTATGGTTGGCCTGCAAAACCATTAGGTTCATAGTGAGCCTAGCAAAACTATGAGACAGACGGATAGTTAGATTTACACTAAGAAGATTGTGTTCGGATAGATAGTCTAGTTTCCTTCTAACGTGTTTGTACCAAAATTGGGCACAACACTCTTCGGAAGTTTTTGAAGAGATAAAGTGAAGAAATTAAATGGAAAAAGAGGAATTATCTAACAAAAACTCCAAATCTCAAATATGAAAATAATTAACATGCAAGGAGATACAAGAATTTAGAGTGGTTCGGCGTATTGCCTACGTCCACTATGAAGTAGTTTGCTTTATTGATCTATCTTTGACAATTACAAGTGAATTCAATGAATTACAGCAGATAATTATGATTTTTAGCAGTGAAATTCGTTGGTAGCAGCAGCAATGGAGTTCAGATCTGGATCCGGCAGAGTCTGGGCATTGGAGATCTCAAAAAAGAAGAAAAACCCCTTTTCTGTTGGCTTTAGGGGTCTATTTATAGGTGTAGGAGGCTGGTATTTCGCTCAGATCTCGGGAGACCCTCTCTGGCACGTGACCAGGCCCGCGCGCCCAAGCCCGTGAAGTTTCGGTCCGATCCGTGATCGATACGAACAGATTTCGTATCGATCAAGATTTCATCCAATGGAGTCAAAATTTGGCATGGACATTCTTTAGCATGCACGTAGTCTTCTATGAAAATTTCATAGCATTTGGACTTGTAGATTAGGAGATATGATTGATACGAATTGGGATCTTCGGTTGGCTGTTTCATTCGACTCCCTCATTTCGACTCGCTCTTATTCGACTCGGTCTGGTTCGACTCGCTGTTCGACTCGACGATGTGGCATGCGTCCTTTGCATCGATCTGCAGCGTACCTAGTTCGAATTGATGAAGACAATCTAGTTCGAATTGGTTGATGTTGGCTTGTTCGCATCAATGGGAGGCGTGTGTTTCGTATCGATTGGTGATCGATCGATACGAATAGAACCTTTAAGACTAAGCGATGCGAAGCAGATGCAATTGTTCATTGCCGATGGATACGAAGTAGGCATTGGTTGATCGAGTCGAACGATTGCTTCTTGATGGATATGAATTTGGTCGAGTCGAACAGTGGTTCTGTGATGGAGTCGAAGTGGAGCGAGTCGAAGTGGAGCGAGTCGAACAGTGGTTTTCTGATGGACGCGAAGTGGAGCGAGTCGAAGTGGAGCGAGTCAAAGTGAAGCGAGTCGAAGTAGGCTTCCCAGATGGATTCGAACTGAGCGAGTCGAAGTAGGCTTCCCAGATGGATTTGAGCTGAGCGAGTCGAAGTGTAGTTGGTTTTCATCCACTTTTGTATCGTTCGTAACTTGAACATGCGAACTCGGATTGACTTGAAATTTGGAACGTTGACTCTCATAGCTTAGCTTGTCATGTTATATTAATTTAAGCTTGATCCGAACTCGGACAAAATTCATGGATATCCATAGTGACCCTGTGTATAACCGATCTCTAGGATGGACCATCATTGTTTTACTAGTCAATTCCTTAGTGTTACGGCCTTGCCAAAAGGCGGGGTAACATTTGCCCCCCAAAGTACGTCTTGTGGAAACATGATGTGCTTTGAAATGCTACATTCTTTATTTTGAATAGTTATTGTCTTTTCGATGAAAGCTGTACTCTTCGACTGATTTTCTCGATAATGTAAACTGTTGACTGCCAATTGTTGTACCCCGTATTGTTGAAACTGATTGTTGTATGCTAGTGTAGCTGTTTATTGTTGTAATTGTTATCAAATGAGTCTCCAATTCCTATGAATCTGGAATATTAGTCCGTCATATATGCATATAGGTTAATTTGACTCTCGCTGACATTTGTACGTTCATGAGTCGTTGTCAGTTTATTTTATATTGAATTCCGCATCGATCCTCTCCTGAACCGACGTGAAATTCGTTGTAACAATGCTCGATGGTTGTTTTTGAATGCTCCCTCGTATCGATCCTCTCCTGAATCGATGTAGAAGGTTAAAACATTGTTTTTGCATCAGTATTCGTTGCATTGATGGATATGAAATGGTCGTTTGTATCGATAGGGTTCAATGCCTTCTGAAAAACCCCTACTGCGCACTTCGAATCGATTGATTTGGAGTCATTGGATACGAACAGTCGATTCGTATCGATGGAGTTGGCCTTTGAGAGCCATGATTTGATGGAGTCGAACTGCATAGGAGATGGAGTCGAACTGCATAGGAGACGAAGTCGAAGGTGATCGATACGAAGTGTGGTTTCGTATCGACAGAGTCGAACTGATTGCTTGCATTGCTGCACCGGAGATGGAGTCGAAGATAAGTGATACGAAGAGGAGCTTCACATCGATGCACTGGAGACGGAGTCGAAAAGCTTGTTTGAATCGATCCCGAGGTGATGTCTCGTAACCGGTCGAATCCACCGAAATGCGAATCGTTTATTCCTTTTGCTTTCGAGTCCATATAAATACTCTGTACTTAGCCATTTTTTCACTTTTTACCTTTTACTTTCCTGCATTGCTTTCGTATCATTCAGAGACTCGAGAAAAAAAAGAAGAAAACATTTTTGCCTTCGAACCGATTCAGATCCTTAATCACTCGAACTAACTGCCAATTTTAGGTAATCCATTAAGAGAATCCAATGCATAAACGATGAGACTCGATCTTTAACACCAAATCAACCAGAGTCATGATCGATCGAAGATTCCTTGGCCTCAGCTTCGCGTCAATCTGGAGTAGGGGCTTCGAGATGATGAGATGGAGGCCTTCATATCGATGGTTGAGCTTTGCATCGAATCGAGTGCTTTGAATACGTAGATTGATACGAAGGAGTTGCGTCTGATCGATTCGAAATGATGGCCTTCGATCGAGTCAAAGTGATGGTTTTGGATCGAGTCGAAGCGGCGGCCTTGGATCGAGTCGAAGTGGAGGCCTTGGACCAATTCGAACTGCGTAGCCCTTGGGTCGGGTCGAAGTGGGTGGCTTTGGATCGAGTCGAACTGGAGGCTTTGAATCGAGTCGAACTGCGCAGCCCTGGGACCGATACGAACGTGTCCCTGAGCGATCGATTCGAACTTGAACCTTAGCGAGCGATTCGAACTTGAACCTGAGCGATCGACTCGAACTTGAATCCGAGTGATCGACTCGAACTTGAATCTTTGATGATTGTCAATGAACCTAACTTCTATGATATTGAAAAAACCTTGTGCATCTGAACATCTAACTCCGACGAGCTTCGTTTTTGGCATAATTAGACTTGACCTTTGGACTGCATATTTGATTTCCCTTCGAACCTCGTCAATGGAACTACAACTCTGACAAAATTTCAACAAACTTTAACTTGGACTGATTGCTAATAACTGGATGGCACGGTTGTGACGGTCAGTGATGACGGTCCTTCCAACCGAATTCCGAAGTCTCATCGTTTACATGCTTCTTCCAATTCTGTAGAATTTCTTAAATGATATACAGTACCGCACTGCACAATACACCCACACACTTTACACTGGGGGATGCACGAGCGTTATTGTCTGTTTAACAATGATTTTTCATAAGGTAGCTAGCCATGGAACCTTCAAGTTCTCAGCAGCAGGAACTCCCGAGTTCAATTCCTTCAACCATCGAAATACCGGTTATTGAAGCCGAAGTTATAGACCCAGCTCCGGACGAGCGTCTAGGGGCTCGGTTTGTTTATCGTCCACAAGATTCTGTGCCGTTAGGTATCTCCAAGGATATGCTAGGACGGATTTGTTTAAGGCACGGTTTGTCGCTTGACGACGTGTTACTGCCTGGGCCAAATGACAGGCCACATGATCCCCCGGAGGGGTTTACTGCTTTCAACTGTCACGCTTGCACAGCGGGGACACTTCCTCCCTTCAACCAATATATAAGGGAGATGTTATCATTCCTTGGAATAGCTCCATCCCAGCTACATCCCAACGGGTATGCTTTGTTGAACAACACCTTCAATTTGTTTATGGAGATCCTCTTTCGACCACCAAAGCCGATCAAGATCAGATATTTATTTAACGTCAAGAGCCATGGAGACAGCCCTTCTTTCACTTTCTTGGAAGCGGTCAGAAACTATCACATTGTAATGGGCTCCTGGGGAAGGCTAAGTTACTTTAAAACCGAATGGTTCTACGTTCGGTGCCCCCCTGGATTTGCTAGGCGGTGGTTGGATAGACGTAAGCGTTGCCATTTTTCTCTTGAATCATCGAGATATTAGTAACTGACTTCAAAATTGACATACTTTTCCTCTTTTATTGCTGCAATCTCTCGACCTGACGGTGCATATTTCCGAGAGCTAGTTTGGATCCTCCAAGTGTTTCCGGGCGAAGAGAGGCATATCGACTTGGTTCTAACCGACAGAAATTTGAGGACCGTCGGGCTGATAAAACGGAGGCAGAGCATACGACTGGAAAGGACACTTAGAGTGGTCTCGAAGAAACGGGCGAAGCGCAAAGCGCCCGCAGTCGTGATAACCAAAGAAGTTGATCCGGAGAGAATGCCTACCGATACCGAGCTCCCAGCTGGGCCTTCTTCCGATGTCCAGGATTCAGGAGGAAAGAGAAAAGGCAAGGCTGTCCGAGAGATTTAAATCCGTGGTTGTGTCCTTGCCCATCCCGGGGATTAGGATTTCGGAGGCTCCTCCCCCGCAAGTAGAGAATCCTTTTGCAGGGCTTGCTGATATTCCGATTCCGGATTTTGTGTCGTCTCAACACGACGCCGGGATGGAGGAGCTTGATAATGCTCTTGAACTGAGCGGGTCGCTTGCTATGAGTGCGGCCGACATATCTGGTTGGTCGGGGGATTGCACATGCATACAGTTCACTACACTACATGATTCACAACTGTAAATCGTCCAACTAAGGAAATCACTAACTCTTTCTTCATTTCTCATTTTCAGGTACTATGTCTGGAAAAGGATCAATGCTCGGGAATCTTCGCTCGGCCCGAAAGGCTTCTTCCTATTATGAGTCCCGTAGGAGAGACTCGGATAGAGATCGCGATCGCGAGTACTCTAACCAAGATAGGTATGGGAGTGATAGGGACAGGGAATACATACATTGGTCTAGATCACGCTCTCCTCCTCCTAGACTTCCATCTCCACCTCCCGTTTTTGTTCCACACCCGCCAGAGCCTCCTCGTCACATGCCATCTTCTCATACTTCTAGATCTGAGACTCATATTCAGAGAGTCGAGACCACGGCTCCCATAATTACAAAGCAAGTCCCAACTGAGCCCATAGGAGAAGGGGCCCTTAAATTGGCTCAGATGAGGAAGGATTTTCCGAATATTTGCTTCGATGGCTATGTCTTCCCACCACACTTAAAAATAATTCCATCAGGGGTGGAAGGCACGATGCACGATTATGTCCATGACATCTACTCCCAGTACAGAGAGTGGGTAAAGGCCGTAGAGAAAGCTTCTAAGGTGGCCTTCGAGCGAGCCAAAGCGCTTGAGAAAATGGAAACCGAACTCGCTCAAAGGGATCGGATCATTCAAGTGCTCACGGCTGAGGCCAAGTCTTCTCGGAAGTCTGAAATCGAGGCCACCAAAAAAGCTGATGAAGCGAATGTGGCCATGGAGAGGTTGAGGCAGACACATGTTGCCTTGGTGGAGGAGATGGGCCATCGGAATACTACAGTCACCGCCGAGCGGGATGCGGCGGTCAAGGAACTTAACGAGCTCAAGGCTAAATTTTTCGACGGCCAAGGAAAGGGATGACGCGAACAATGCAGCCCAGGAGGCGTGCAAACAAACTGTTCTGCTTAGGGGTGAGCGGGATGCAGCTGTGGCCAAAGTCCATAAGGTGGAGACTAAGGTCGAGGAGAAAGTGAAGTCGTCCGAGTCCAGGCTAGAGGCTAACATCGAAGACCTTCTCGTTGTTTACAACGCTAACGTGCTGAGGCATAGGGGTCTAGCCTGGCTCAATGATTTTCCGACGCATCTTTACAACGCTTGGGGCCGACTGGTTGAGGAAGAGAAGGAGGCGCATCTGGGTGAGTCTGTGGATGAATTTGAACTCGAGAATCGTATTCTGAATGAGGATGAAAGGAAGATTCTTCACGAGTCAATGATTCTGCATGAGAAGGAAATACTTGGCGCCCAACACTTCGAGATAAGAGAGGGTTCAGGGGTTGACCACCATGAAGCGAGTCTTGAAGTTCCAGCATCAACCCAGCCTGAATCCTCGTCTGCGGTCGATCCCCAAGCTGTTCCTACCTATAATCCGGATCAGCCGCAGATGTCTCCAGTTGCAGCGCAAGTTACTGAAGCCGCCCCATTGCTTACAAGTCAAACTGAGGAAGGTACTCTGAACATTCCATGTATCTTTCTTAAGTCGAAATCTTCGATCGAGTTAAGTTCTAACAGTTCTCTTATTCTTTGTCCAGTGATCGCTACTGCACATGTCGGACCTCCTGTTACTCAAGAACCACATCAGACACAAGAGGCTATCATTACCGAAGTGATCACCATGACTACAACTGCCCCACTTGACGATATGCAGGGGAGTACGATCGTGTTTGATGAGCAGCTGATGGATGAACTCTTTCGCTGTCATGGCGATCCTCTTGCCGACTTGTCATATGTCTTGAGTGGAAGCGATCCTGCCACAAGTTCTTCAATGCCGACTACTGATGCCCCCAGCGGGGCTCGAGCAGTTACTGAAGAGGAGATGTTCGCTCAAATCGACGCTAAAATGGCAACAGCGGCTCATGGCGGCAGTTTTGGAGGTGGGATGGCAGCACCGGGACCTGCCCCGCTTAGAATGATATCTCTTGGTGGTATTGTTTTCATCACCAGCGTGCCCATTCCACCTTCTGTACTTGATCCTGTTCCTCCGACTCCGCCCGCAGGGAGCATTCCTATCCACTCGATTTCGGAGGAGGATGTTGATATCATGCCCTCGCCTGAAGACCAACCGCCGAAAAGCAAAGGCTCAAAGAGGAAGGATAACGGCGGCTCCAGTGGGCCCGCACCGAAAAGAAAGCCGCGGAAGAAGAAAGATTAGACATGCTTCCTCGGTGTGATTCTGACTTTCATTTTGTTGGCCATGTATAGATGCGGGTTCGGCCCCTGCTAGTAGGAATTTTTTGGAACAAACTTGTACACGAATTTCTGTCATGAATAGTAGAAATGAAACTTTTTCTTTTTGAGCTTCTGGTGTATTTGTTTAAGTGTTTCAATGTTTGAAATGCACTGGTAAAGTTTCAGCTTTCGAGTCAAGTTTGTCCTTTTGTACCAAGTCTGAAAACCGTGGACACGGTTCGCGATTGGGAGGCGAGCTGAATTTTGACGTCGCACCGTTCCAGTTAATGGTCGATGCTTAAGTCCTGCCCCCCAGTCTCGGGGATGAGTAGTTGAACATCAATCAGCGGTTGCTTCTCGCTTGCATCATGCTGAGTCTAGAGCCGCTGAACGGATGTCTGAGTCAAGTAGAGACCGAGCGGCTCTTCCTCATTTATCTGATTGTCGATGATCATATCCGCACTCTGGGGATTCTCATTTGTTTATTGGCGGTCGGTCGCGCCGGCTTAAGTTTTAATCATACGTCCGCGATCTGGGGACTTGGATTCGACATTTATACTTCGACTCGCACTCTGGGAGTTCGAAGTTGATGAGCAGACGGTTAATCACATCTGCTGTATGTTTTTTGGATTTTGTTCGCACTCTGGGAACGAAAGGTGTATCAGGATCGTGGACGGTCGGATCATATCCACCCTGAGTTAACAAGTGAGGTCGTTAGATGGATGGGTCCATCCTCCTCGAACTTGGTGCGGATACGGACGAAGTCGTTGGGCGGACGGATCCACCTTCTTCGTAGACGTATTTTTATACTCCAGTTCGCACTCTGGGAATCTGGAGTTGATGTTTATACTCCGACTCACACTCTGGGAGTTCGGAGTCGGCGTTTATACTCCGTTTCGCACTCTGGGAATCTGGAGTTGGTGTTTATACTCCGACTCACACTCTGGGAGTTCGGAGTTGATGTTTATACTCCGTTTCGCACTCTAGGAATCCGGAGTTGGTGTTTATACTCCGACTCACACTCTGGGAGTTTGGAGTTGATGTTTGTACTCTGATTCGCGCTCTGGGAATTTGGAGTTGATGTTTATACTCCGACTGGCACTCTGGGAGTTCGGAGTTGATGTTTATACTCCAATTCGCGCTCTGGGAATTTGGAGTTGATGTTTATACTCCGACTCGCACTCTGGGAATTTGGAGTTGATGTTTATACTCCGACACGCACTCTAGGAGTTCGGAGTTGATGTTTATACTTCGATTCGCGCTCTGGGAATTTGGAGTTGATGTTTATACTCCGACTCGCACTCTAGGAGTTCAGAGTTGATATTAATACTCCAATTCGCGCTCTGGGAATTTGGAGTTGATGTTTATACTCCGACTCGCACTCTGAGAGTTCGGAGTTGTATGAAGGATTGTCGTGTATCAATCCTTTTTTGATTCTGATGTGATGGCTGGTCCCCGAGCTCGGGTTTCACTTAGCGAGTGATTGGTTGCATCGCAGTCACTCCCTATTTGAATAAATTCCACCGTATGGTGAAACTTAGCTCTCCGTGCATAGTGATGATCATATGAAGCATTTCAAGTAAATCATAGCTCTAGCTCGAAGAGATTGCATTTTATTGCTGAAATAAGAAAATATGGCAAAGTCAGTTGCCTTATTACAAATTCTAATTTCGAAATGCAGAAAAAAATTGCAAAATGGAAAGTAAACTAATTAGATAAACATAGCCTGTTATGTGTAGTAGCGACGAAGACTCTCGCTGTTCCAGGCTCTTGGTAGAGTAAGACCGTCAATGGTCGATAATTTGAATGTGCCATCTCGCTTCGGGGCAGGTTTCTTGTATTGCATGGTATTGCAGGTCTGCAAATACACATTTTCCAACGACGTGTTCAATGGAGTGTAATTATCGTACATGGAAGCTCTACGCCGTGGACTACGATTCTGATCGCGTTTTTTGTTTTGATTTCCATTGTCCCTCTGCTGATTCTGTTTATTTTGGATGTTCAACTGAACTTTTACAAAACTTTCTCCGGACTGTTTAACAGCGATGTTACTTTGGATTCCTTCGATGTTGGGCCCTACGTCATCCTGTTTCCTAGACTGTTTCGCATCCTCCCTTCTCAAGAATTGGGCTACCTTGGAATAGAAATGGTCCAATGACGCAGGTGGTTTTCCAGCTAACCAATTTCCAAACTCGGAATCCGCATTAATCCCCTTAGTTAATGCCATCAGAATAGAGTTATCATTGGGATTGCTTATTTCTGCACACGCAGCGTGGAATCGCTCCAAGTAACGTCTAAGTGTTTCTCCGGGAGCTTGTGTAACACTAGACAGAGTGTTAACGTCTTTAGGCCTTACCACATGCATACGGAATTATTCAACAAACTTGGTGGCCATCTGGTCAAAGTTAGAGATCTATCGTGGTGGCAAACGGGTAAACCACATGGTAGCGATGCCCCCTAAGGAAATGGGGAAACTACGACACTTTACTGCATCATCAGCCCTTGCCGCATTCATCAGCCATTCGTATTTTAGGATATGTTGATTGGGATTGGAACTTCCTTCATAGACTGGCAAAGTTGGCATCCTGAAGCGCCAAGGTGGATCAGCATACAATATATCATCGGTGAAAGGGGTATAACTCCGGGAGATTCCCCAGTCGTCATTACTGAGACCCTGACTTTCATGGATCATTTGACGAATCATCGCTGGTATGTCCGGTGTACGGATACTAGGAGCATGTTGTGCCAAGGTATGGTCGGGTTCCACAGCGCGAGTCTGGACCGGACGCGGTCGACGGCCCGTGCCTCGCCTCCTTGGTTCAACATCCTCAGGGACATAAGGCTCAAGAGTCTTCTCTCGTTGGTTACGTTGAGGATCAGCTTGGTTTCTAGCATCACCTCCTCGTTCGGTAGTGGTGGTAGTAACAATGCTTCCTGTGACATGATAAGGAGCAGCACCCTTGGAATGAAGGTCCTGTATGATGGATGGTCCGGTTCTGGGTTGTCCAATATTCGAAGCAAGCTGGTGCCCTGTGGCCTGGGTGTAGCTTACACCTAGCCGTGGGCGTGTGGATCTGGTTTGGCCATTAGAGGAGGCTGAACTCTCTGTGGAAGAATAAGAACCTTGGTCTCTTCTGGATCTTCTTCGCCTTTGGCGATTTAACTGGTTGGTCAACTCTACGTTGGCGCGCAGTTGTTCAGTTAGCTGTTGTCGACTCTGGGTCAATTCTTGGAACAACATCTGGAACTCTTGTCTGGTAATCGGACCTGTTGGATCTGAAGGTCCGGCGGCATCTTGGTTTGATGGAGGCAATTGCGCGGGATTCTGCCTGTCCCATCCTCCCTGATCAGCAGCTGTAGAAGTAGTCCGTGTACTTACCATGATGATGTGATGAAAGTCCTTTCCTAGATCTGATGCAAATCTGAATAGAATGGAAGGGCTTCAAAGTTCTAGATCTGGATCTCCTTCTTGGATTTATGCAATCCGATATAGATAGGAGATCCAAAGAGCAGGAGAAAATTTGGGTTTTTCTCAATGAAAGCACCAAAGTGTTTGTACCAAAATTGGGCACAACAATCTTCGGAAGTTTTTGAAGAGATAAAGTGAAGAAATTAAATGGAAAAAGAGGAATTATCTAACAAAAACTCCAAATCTCAGATATGAAAATAATTAACATGCAAGGAGACACAAGAATTTAGAGTGGTTCAGCGTATTGCCTACGTCCACTATGAAGTAGTTTGCTTTATTGATCTATCTTTGACGATTACAAGTGAATTCAATGAATTACAACAGATAATTATTATTTTTAGCAGTGAAATTCGTTGGTAGCAGCAGCAATGGAGTTCAGATCTGGATCCGGCAGAGTTTGGGCATTGGAGATCTCAAAAAATAAGAAGAACCCCTTTTATGTTGGCTTTGGGGGTCTATTTATACGTGTAGGAGGCTGGTATTTCGCTCAGATCTCGGGAGACCCTCTCTGGCACGCGACCAGGCCCGCGCGCCCAAGCCCGTGAAGTTTCGGTTCGATCCGTGATCGATACGAACAGATTTCGTATCGATCAAGATTTCATCCAATGGAGTTGAAATTTGGCGTGGACATTCTTTAGCATGCACGTAGGCTTCTGTGAAAATTTCATAGCATTTGGACTTGTAGATTAGGAGATATGATTGATACGAATTGGGATCTTCGGTTGGCTGTTTCGTTCGACTCCCTCATTTCGACTCGCTCTTATTCGACTCGATCTGGTTTGACTCGCTGTTCGACTCGATGACGTGGCGTGCGTCCTTCGCATCGATCTGCAACGTACCTAGTTCGAATTGATGAAGATAGTCTAGTTCGAATCGGTTGATGTTGGCTTGTTCGCATCAATGGGAGGCGTGCGTTTCGTATCGATTGGTGATCGATCGATACGAATAGAACCTTTAAGACTAAGCGATGCAAAGAAGATGCAATTGTTCGTTGCCGATAGATACGAAATAGGCATTGGTTGATCGATTCGAACTGTTGTTTCCTGATGGATATGAATTTGGTCGAGTCGAATAGTGGTTCTGTGATGGAGTCGAAGTGGAGCGAGTCAAAGTGGAGCAAGTCGAACGGTGGTTTTCTGATGGACGCGAAGTGGGGCGAGTCGAAGTAGGCTTCCCAGATGGATTCGAACTGAGCGAGTCGAAGTAGGCTTCCCAAATGGATTTGAGCTGAGCGAGTCGAAGTGTAGTTGGTTTTCATCCACTTTTGTATCGTTCGTAACTTGAACATGTGCACTCGGATTGACTTGAAATTTGGAACGTTGACTCTCATAGCTTAGCTTGTCCTGTTATATTAATTTAAACTCGATCCAGACTCGGAAAAAATTCGTCGATATCCATAGTGAGCCTATGTATAACCGATCTCTGGGGTGGACCGTCATTGTTTTACTAGTCAATTCCTTAGTGTTACGGCCTTGCTAAAAGGCGGGATAACATAACGTAATTTGGAGAATTTGATATGTCTGGTAGGTCCAAGTCAGCTATATAAGTTAGTAGTAACCCTAGGAAAACTATGAAGTAGGAACAGATAGTTTATTGATTTGGACAGACTGACCAGACATACCCATGTGGTATGCATGCATATGATTATTCTATATTTGTTTAACCATTTTGATTTCACGAGAATGATTTTGATTGACATATTTTCAAAAGATACTAGTGAGGGGAAAACCCATTTCGCTCAGTGTGGTGGTCTCACTGAATATCTAATTTCGAGATGGCAAATTATCATTCATACTAGATTTTTTGCCTGACCCGAAGTTTTTGATTTCCCCTTTAACTCTCGGATGCTCATTTGAGTAGTTCGAGAGTAAGATTTACAGGCTTTTAGTTTGGCAAATAAAGATTTCAAAGATGTGTAGGAGGCAAGTTAGCTATATTAAGGAGATATTTTGTTCGCTATGTTATCATTTCATTTTTTCTGAATGTATGTAATGGTAGAAATGTATCTGTCAAGTAGTAATCTTCGATCAGCCATGGGGGCATCTTCATATGTCGCTCTTGGAGTATTTTGTAATGATGATATTTTATCTAAACCTGGGCAACGTTTGCAATATGTAATGAATGTGGAAATTATTATGAAATTTGTTTTGAAATTTTCATATTCCCGTGCTTCTAATGTTATTGATATAATTAACACACCCACATTTTGTCATTGGAAATTAATATTATGGATGACTGCAACATCTATAGCGCTTAGTTTCAGGCCTCGGAATTGGGGATATTACAACTTGGTATCGGAGCAAAGGTTTACGTAAAACTAAAAAGATTTTGAACTTATAAAGGGTTTTGAAAACATAGTCCGAATGAATTTGTGAATAAGATTGGGGTATGGGATAATGCTATTGTAACATACTTGTATTTGCTATATATAAGTATATATCCTATCTCTATTCTTGCCTCTCTTTTAGACCATTTTTTCGTATCTTACTAAGGTTCGAATGCAGATTTAAGGAAAGTAAGGTGTGGAGACATAAAATGGAAGAGTGAATCTCGGTGGAGGAAGCACCACAACCAATGGAAATGTCAGGCCCAACACTAGAAGGAATCCGGGTAGACAAGCACCTATAAATGTAGGTGTTGGACCGCTAGCACTGGATATGGGAGCTACATATCAATTCTTTGTTAATACGATACAAGCTGGAGCTGGATTAGTTGGTGGAAATGCTGCTGATGTAGGAGGAGCAAACCCCGAAGTTCCTATTATCAATAACTATGCTGTGTTGAGTCAGGATTATGCTAGACTCGGAGGAAAGTCATTTATTGGAACCAAAGATGCTATCAAAGTAGAGAATTGACTAATTGCATTGTGAAAGGATTTTCGTAGACTTAGGCTTGAATGATGGGCATAAGAGGAGAATAGCATCCAAGCAGTTGCAAGGAGCTGCATTGTACTGGTGGAACGATGTAACTGTAGGAATGCTAGAAGAGAACTTGACTTAGTCTGAGTTCAAAAGGAGATTTGAAGAGATATTTATGTTTGAAATAGTCAAGTTAACTTTTCTCAGAAAGTTTGTTGAATTAGAGCAACGAGATATGTCAGTGCTTGAGTATGCGACCATATTTGAAGAGTCGTTTACATATGGATATGCTACTTTGGAGACGGTGATAACAAGGAATGAGAAGTCTATAAGGGTTGAAACCGAAGCTTGCTAGGGCAACACTGCCACATCTTAGAGACCCATGTGATGTAGTAGTGAAGATGACACTAAGGAATGAAGAAATGCTTGCGTTATTTCGTAGTAACAAACAGGCTGAGACTCATAGTGGTCAAAGTCAGAAAAGAAAGTTCTTTCAAAAGTAGGGAGATCAAAAGGATGGAGCTGCCAAGATAGGAAAAAATAATGTTATTTACTTCAAATGTGATAAGAAGGGGCACTTTGCCAACAAGTGCCTTTCTGATGATAGAAAGAAAGTCATTGGAAGGAAGAACATCAGATGTTTCAACTATGACCAGAAGGGCATTACAAGAACTAGTGTCAAGAATTCACCAAGGCTGAAAGAGGAAAAATGTTTGCTTTGGAACCATCTACTTCAAGGCTAATAGCAGAAGAGAAAGACAAGGCTGTGATGGGAGGTATGCTTTTGATTCATGGCATACATGTTGGAGTATTGTTTGATACCGGTGCATCACATTCTTTTATGTTTCAGTGTTTGGTAGATAAGTTAGATTTTGAACCATCATATATTATTACTTCCTTAAGGATCGCAAATCCAATAGGAGGGTATGCAACTCTTGGAATGAGATGTGACCATCTAGAATTTGAGTTGTTAGGTCATACTTTTTCCTGTAGTTTGTTTATATTTGATTTTGTAGGCTTTAGGAATATTTTAGATATGATTGGTTGAGAAAATATGATGCTAGGATACTTTGCTAGGATAGGAAAATATTAATAAGACACCCTAATAGTAGTGATCGAATTATATACTCAGTTGAGAATTAAACTTTAAATCTTTGTGCTTTATTGGGTGCAACTGAGGTGGAAGATGAGTTCAGTCGGGTTTCAGTTGTACTAAAATTTGCATATGTTTTTGAACTAGTTACAAGATTACCACCGAGGAGTGCTATTGATTTTAGAATAGATCTTGTACCTGGAGCTGAACTCGTAACTAGACCGCCTAGTAGAATGACACTTACCGAGATGAAAGAGTTAAAGGTCCAACTGGTGGATTAGAAGGAAAGAGTTTTATTAGACCAAGTTGTTCACCGTATAGAGCGGCCATAGTGTTCGTGAAGAAACTAGACGGATCATTGAGGTTGTGTATTGACAATCGTAAGATGAATGAAAAGACGATAAAGAATAGATATCCTTTGCCGAGAATTGATGATTTATTTGATCAATTGAGCGGAGCCAAAGTGTTTTCCCAGTTGGATTTGGCGACAAGGTTCCATCAACTAAGGGTGATGGAGGAAAGTATTCCTTTGATGATGTTTTGAATGAGGCATAGTTCGTATTAATGGTTAGTCATGTCATTTGGGTTGATTAATGCACCAGCTTTTTTTATGGATTTGATGAACCATATTTTCAGAGAGCACTTGGATAGGTTCATGTTGGCATTTATAGATAACATTTTGGTATACTCTAGCAATGAGCGAGATCATAAGACTCATCTTATAATAGTGCTTAAGACTTTGAGGCAGCATCAACTGAAAGTCAAGTTTTCGAAGTGTCACTTTTGGAAGAGAGAAGTGAAGTTTCTTGGTCATGTAGTTTTGGAGAATGGGTTATTAGTAGATCTAGCTAAGATCGAAGCTATTAATAATTGGAAGAGACCCGAGACTGTGACTGAGATAAAGAGTTTTCTTGGACTAGCTAGGTATTACCGGAGATTCATCAAGGATTCCTCTCTTATAGCAGCACCGATGACTAAACTAACAAGGAAGGACGTAAAGTATGTTTGGATCTATATATGTGATGAGGCATTCCTGAAGTTGAAACATTTATTGACCAATGTGCATGTGTTAGTTGTTTCGGATGGGAATAAAGATTTGGTAGTGTATGTTAATGCATGCGGAACCTGATTAGACGCTGATGCAAAGAGGTAAAGTGATTGCCTATGCTTCTCGGTAGCTTAGACTGCATAAAGTTAGATATTCTAACTCACGATTTGGAGTTGGTAGCTATAATCTTTGCTTTGAATGCATGGAGACACTATCTTTTGGGAGAAATATTCGAGTTGTTTATGAATCACAAGTCTTTGAGATATTTATTCTATCAGAAGGAGTTGAATATGAGATAGCAGCAATGGCTAGAGTTCATAGGTGCTTATGATTTTGGAATTGAGTATACGCTAGGGAAAGGAAATAAAGTTGTAGATGTACTTAGTAGGAAACATCAAAATGTGGTATTAGAAATGTTAATCGAATGGAAACATTTGGAAGCATTAAGTACTTATGGTGTGGAGTTAAGATCGAGGGCTAGTTCTAGTCAAGGAACTGCATGTTGTTATGTTTGGAAGTTCGACCGACTTAAAAGTGGAACTAAGAGTGATGATTTGAAAGGTTTTAGTCTAGACCAAAATGGATGGTTAACGAAGAAGGGACGATTATGTGTTCCAGCGGTTGGAGACCTAAGGAAATAAGTTCTTAGGGAGTGTCATCGATCGAAGTTTACTATTCATCGTGGAGGAACTAAGATGTATCAGGATACGAAGAGAAGTTTCTTTTGGGAATATATGAAAAGGGATGTAGGCTTATGGGTGAAGCAATGTTTAAATTTCCAGCAAGTGAAACCCGAGCATCAGAAGCCAAGTGGATTGCTTCAGCCTTTGGATATATCAGTATGGAAATGGGATTTTATATCTATAGATTTCATTGAGGGGTTGCAAAGATTGAATAGGGGAAGAAAGTATTTGGGTTATAGTGGATAGATTAACCAAGAGTGCATATTTCATTCCCACTAAGTCGGTAAGAACGACACATGTATTGGCAAAGTTGTTTATGAAGAATATTGTTAGACTGCATAGGATTCCTAGTAGTATAGTCAGCAATAGAGATACTTTGTTTACTAGTGAATTCTGGAAAAGTCTGCAGGAAGTGTTAGGTACTAAGCTGAAGATGGGTGCTGCTTGCCGCCCACATACGGATGGGCGGATACGTAGAGTAAATAAGATACTTGAAGATTTGTTGAGAGCTTGAGTACTAGACTTTGGAGGGTCATGGAAAGACCATTTGCACTTAGTCGAGTTTTTCTATAATATAGTTGTTAGGCTAGTATAAGAATGACATCTTTTGGAGCTTTGTATGGAAGGCCATACAAATCCCCCTCATGTTGGTTAGAGACCGAAGATAAATTGATTCTTGGTCCATATATAGTGAGAGAAGCCAAAGAAAAGATTGAGTTAATCCGGACAAGGATAATGGAAGCTCGGACGAGGCAGAAAAGTAATTGAGATAAGAGATGTAAGGACTTAGAGTTCTTAATTGGAGACCGTACATTTGTTAAAGTATCACCAATGAAGGGTGTACTTCAGTTTAGGAAGTTGGGAAAATTGGCATCTAGATTTGTTGGACCATTTCCTATTATAGAACGGATCAGGAAACTCGCTTACAAGATAGATTTACCGAACAATTTGATAGGAGCCCACAATGTTTTTCATATATCTCATCTTAGGAAGTGTGTTCATGATCTAGAGACTACTACCACTCTAATTGCATTGGAAGATTTAATCATGGAACCAGACATGACTTTGGTTTGACATCCAGTTTGTATTGTAGCTTAGGATGAGAAGAAGTTAAATAAAAAGAAATTCATATTAGTGAAGGCCCAGTGGAGTGACAATGAAAATGACTGCACTTGGGAGACAGTGTACAAGATTAGAGACACTTATCCTGATTTGTTTGATGGTATGTTTTATATTTGTGTCATATGTTTGCTATGTACCTTATTGTAATTTCGAAGACGAAATTCCTTAAGAAGGGGAGTCTATAACACCCTTAATTTTGATTAACATTATTTAGGAAATTTAATTTGATAAATAAAGTAAATAATTTATTGAGATAAAGAGAATGAGATCTGATAATTAGATGTGATCGTGTCTTAAATAATTGGATAATAAGATTAATTAAACCATAAGGGGAAGGAGGAATAATGTGAGGGGTAAAATAAAAATAATCACTTATCTCTTAACCATAACTCTTCCTCTCTCATCACCCTCATTCCATTTCACTTCATACAAACTAAGACAAACTTGAGGTCGGCCATTGCTAAGGAAAACAAGAGGAGGAAAGCAAGGTAAATCAAAATTAAAGCTAATGGGAATTTAATCAACACTTAATCTCAAATTTCTTTATCCAATCAAGGTGAATAATATTTTTTCATCATATTTTTGCTTGTTTATTTTAGTTTATGCTTAAACCCGAATTATATGATGATATTATGCTAAGTTATGAATGATTGTTGCATTATATGCATGTTTGATAATTTATTGGATTATTTATGAAATTATTTGATAGGTTTTAAGTGTAGAAACCTAGTTTATGACTTCTAATTAACTAGAAATTCAGACATGATGTTTAAAACATTAATTTGGAGATGAGTTTTTAATTTCATAATTTTCCAAGCTTGTGTAAATATTTTATGAACTTCCTAAGTAAGAGAAAGGATTTAGTGTGAGTTTTAATTATTAAAAATAAATAATTAATTATTTTGGCCCTAAAATTTTTATATATGAAAGAATATGTTAATTCTGATTTTTTGTGATTTTTGGGATTTTTTCTAAGTGATTATTAATTTCTATGTATTTATTATGCTAGAAAAGCATTTAAATAATAATAATAAAGGATACTAATTAATTAAGTTAGAAAACTTTTTTGGAAAGATAAAACTGATTTGCGATAGTTTCTAGAAGAAATTGGTAAAGTTTGTTTTTAACCACTATAAAATTGATAAGGGATTAGAGTTGGTGAAAAGAAATTCCTTTATATAGAAACAAAATAATTTTCATATTAATTACGATATTGCCATGTTGTATTCATTTCGACATCAATGATTTCGTAACTCACCTGGACCATCCCAACATCCTTTGTCCTTTTCATATCACACGGATTGATACCGTAAGTCTTTAATATGAAATCTATGCATTAAAGGCTTTGATGTCGCATGTCTTTATTTTTGACAACACAAGTTGCGGCGTAGTTGTCGCAATTTTATGAAGCCGATATCAAATGTTTTAAGATTGTGATGCCGCAAGTCATCATTTTTGATATCAACTATTTTGGCATAATAGTCGAAGTACCATAATTTCGACATTACAGTTTTTATAGTATTGATACCGTAAGAAGTTGATTTTGACTTGAGTAATTGATGGCGTAGCTTATTAGCTTTGGCATCATAGGTTTTCCTTATTTTCGACAACTAGGTTATGCGGTTTTGATGCCGTAACTCTTTTCAAAATTAATGCTTTGTGGGCCGAGAAGCCTTAATACTATGCAAATCTAATAACAAGTTTCATAGGTCCGACAGCCTATATACTTACATTATACGACAAGAGTGAGTTCAGCCTTATGGCCTTAAGTTTTACAAATTAGGGTACTTTATTTTGACTTCGATACTGAAAGGAGGAACCACCTATATCGGGTGTATTGATGCCACATTTTATCAATTTAAATAGCTTTATTTGCTGAATTGATAGTCTAAGGTTATAGAGGTGCTACAACCTTCTATTGATTTCGAAATTAATACTTTGATTAAGTAAAAGGGCTGTATTTTCCTTGTTTTAAATATGATTTCAAGGGAGAAATCATTTATAAATACTTACGGTTTTCAAGGAAATAAAAAGGGTATTTTAGCCCAAGGTTTTACATGAGAATTATTGTTATCACCATTAGATAAATTGTGACAGGATATCTTGGTTCAAGGATTAAAGATTAGAAAACCAAATAATGGAACTAGTGTAGGGTCGTGCCCTATGCTTCAAAGGTTAGCTCCTAGTTGACATTGGTCCACAATTCCAGTGCATAGGGCTTTGTTGAGGGTAAAGACTAAAAGTAGGTTTACACACAAAAGGGAGTCTATAACTTAAATAGGTTATTAATTGGCCTGCAAAACCATTAGGTTCATGGTGAGCCTAGCAAAACTATGAGATAGAGTGATAGTCGGGTTTACACTTAGAAGATTGTATTCGGATAGAAAGTCCAATTTCCTGGTAATTAGGAGAATTTGGTATACCTGGTAGGCCCAAGTCAACCATATAAACTAGTAGTAATCCTGGGAAAACTATGAGGTAGGAATAGATAGTTTATTTATTTAGATAGACTGATCAGATTTACCCATGTGACATGCATGCATATGATTATTTTATGTCTGTTTAACCATTTTGATTTCAGGAGCATGATTTTGATTGAAATATTTTTAGAAGATACCGGTGAGGGGAAACCCATTCCGCTCAACTACATGGTCTTACTAGATATCTAATTTCGAGATGGCATATCATTATTCATACCAGACTTTTTGTCTGACCGGAACCTTTTGTTTTCCCTTTAACTCTCGGGTGCTCATTTGAGGATTTCGAGAGTAAGGTTTAAAAGTTTTTAGGTTGATGAATAAAGCTTCTGAAGACACGTAGGTGGCAAGTTAGCTATGTTAAGCAAATATTTTGTCCGTTGTGTTATCGTTTCATTTTGTCTGAACGTACGTAATAGCAAAATATGTATCTGTCAAGTAGTAAACTCTGATCAACCAAGGGGCCATCTTCATATGTCGCTCTTGGATTATTTTGTAATAGTTATATTTTAACTAAACATGTGCAACTTTTGAGATTAGGTCATGAACATGGAAATTATTAATGAAATGTGTTTTGAAAATTTTCATATTCATGTGTTGATGTTATTGATATAATTAACATGAACGCATATTATCATCGAAAATTAATAATATGGATGACTATCGCATCCGTAGCATGTAGTTTTAGTATTTAGAATGAGGGATGTTACATGAGGATTGAATATTCAATTCGTAAATGGATAATCAACATCATCAATTTCGACCCCCATGATAGTAGAGTTCTAGATCAATAGTCAATTCATGTTCATCATCCACAATATCACTTCAAATCCAAGCATCCGAGATCTCAAAATCAAAACAATGACATAATGCCTTACCTCAATGCAATCACACTTTGGAAAAGCTTTATTACAAGGATTCTATAATAGCAGATGCTCCACTTCTAGTCTAGAACGATGCAAGTCATCGACAAGGCAATCCCTCGCTCTTCTCATCATCAACCTCCTGATACAAACACCACGTCCAGATCCAGGCACAACTTTGACATCAATATAATGATTCAATCTCCATCAACGACCTCCGACTTCACAAAGAAAACAACCTTGTAAATAATTCCAGTTTCAAACAAGGTAAACTCCAGATCAAACGACGATGAACTATTTGGGCTGATTGCACAAATTTTTCAAGCAACGATAACTTCAGGCTATCAGCGACAACCTTATCAAATAACCATCCAAGGGAACTCGATAGAGGTGGTAGATCTGACAACTTGACGAGTGTGATGTTTCCATATCATTGGAAAGACCAGGCGAGGCGAAGCATTGTTTCAAAGCACGATTATTTTGAAGACAAAGTTTTTTTAAAAGTGAAGCGTTGGTAATTTGTGAACAGAAGATAGTTTCAAAAATGAAGGGGAGGTGATGAAATCAAATAGGAGTAAAGGACTAGAAGTACATATGATATGGTCAATACTCTTAATGGTTTAATTAAACAATCCAGGATTATTTATTCTTGATAATGACAAGAAAGTCACAGTTTCTCTTTAGTGTACAAGAATATTCATTAGACATTTTAATGTATTGTGTTCATTTAGTTTGATTAATTTCATTTCATCCTTTGTAATCAGTTTTATGCTTGGATCGTATCCAAATATTTTATACTAATAATTTTTTAAAGAAATTCTTTCGCTACAAAGTTGGTATTTTTTGATACAATAGCTAATTCTCAGTGCAACGAAATGAGCATTCATAAAAATTTTATGAATTGCCTTATATAAACTGATTTTCCATTAGTTCACAACATATTTATGTTCACAACATAAATTAGTCATCTAACGACTATCATTCCCAAAATTTTCTTAGGAAAATTCATATAAGATCTCTTACATACAATTATTATTTGCAGTCTTTCGACTCGCACAACCTGTCAACTCATTGGCCTAGGAAATGTAGGGATTTTTTATAAACCTGTATCTTGTATGGTTTTGTAAACTATTCCTTGGATGATATTAATTTTAACCTTGTGCACCACTCTTAAGTACACACCTTATAGGTAGAATTTAACTCAACTTCACTCATCATTAATTGTGCTTTGTCCAACAAAGCTCGATTACTACTTATCAATACATCATTATGTATTATAGGGAGGAGTGACCTTAGAGACTAAATCTTTATTCATATTAGGTACACATGGGACTCTTTCCAACATACTCAACCGTTTAATCAAATTAGACCCGTCAAAATACACAATGACCCTTTAACCCAACCCATATAACATAACTTTTGTCCAGTTGGGTTAGACCCTTTTTTTATTTTTTACAACGGGTCAAAACCCATTCTACCCACCTAAAAACTAATTGACCCTGTCTACTATCTAACCCGGTTAAAACCCTAGATCTACTTCACGATCCCAAAACCTTTTTCTTTGACGTTGATTTTTCTTTGAAATTCAACCCGTTATATATCATCTTGAAGGAAGATTACATCAATCTGCAATACTTTCAATTCGAGAATCCTTGAAGGAGTTGAAGCTGTAAACGAAAAAGAAACGTACGTATTTTCATATTTTTATATGAACTAAGTCTATTTGACTGTTGCTCGAGTAATTTTTATATGAACTAAGCCTACTTTATTGTAATTTGAAGTAAACATGATGGTTGCTTTTGATTATGTTGGCATTGTTAGCATTCAAAGTTATATTTTATATAGATTAGGTTACAATTCCCAATTTAGAGTTGAATATTAGGACTTCAGTAATCATTGGGGTAAAAGATTTTTTCTTCTTTGGTTACCTATCACTAATATTTCTCGTATGCATACATATATACCTTCTGATTTTGAATATGTAGATGTTTACCACTATAGATAAAATATTACTGTAATATAAACTTTGAATGCAATAATCAGTGTATTAGCGTGTATAACGTGAATTGAGTATGAGATTCATCTTTATTTACCACTAAATATTAAACCAGTCCATATATTTGTATCACTAGCATCTTCTCTGACTTGCTCGTATAGAGCCACCTTTGCTTCGACAGTGTTAATTAAGTCAAAGGTTTTAAAAGCCGGTGGTCGTAATATGATATTTAATACTTACATGTCACATTTTATTGTTCGATTATGTTAGTTTACTTATGTTATTTGCTTAGTCAAAGGATTATTTATGGCATTGCCTAGCATGTTGATGCTCAATGAATTTTATCCCATCCTTTTTCTTTTGTTTCACCTGCACTTGCACTTCTGGTTGTTGCGTGTGTTCTGCATTGTGTCAATATGCTTAAAATAATGCATTCTAAATGATAAAGATAGGTTCACTACAACAAAAAAGACTTTTCACAGCGTTTGAAAAATGCTGTTAAAAGTTTTCACAGCGTTTTTAAAAACGTTGTATAACGACATGCGGTCGTTGACCTAAATTTTTAACTGGAAAATATAAACGCTGTCAAAAACCCACTTTCTACAGCGTTTTTTAAACGCTGTTAATAATTTTTCTACTGCAAGGTATAAACGCTGTTAATAGTTTTCTACTGCAAGGTATAAACGCTGTCGTAGGGATATGCATTTTTTTCCCAATGAATTGACAGCAATGTATAAACGCTGTCGTAGGGATATGCATTTTTTTCCAATGAATTGACAGCAATGTATAAACGCTGTCGTAGGGATATGCATTTTTTTCCAAAGAATGGACAGCAATGTTGTGCCATTGCAATATTCACACATATCATTAATATAAACTACATTTAATTATATTTTAATCAGTTAATGTACATAACATAAACAAATCAAACTAAAAATTGTAAAATAAAAGCATAACTATTAATCACTTCCATAAAATAAGTTGAACACAATATCCATGAACAAAGTTTACATAAACCTGTAAAGAGAGATAAAATTTATAAACCAACTGCATACAAAATTAGACAAATGCACAATATCTAGAAAGCAAGTTTGCATCTAATATTATCGACAAAATGTGCATAAAAGTAGTTCAAATACAGGCTGAAAATGAAAAGTGGCAGTACGAAGATAGTTAGACATTGGTTTACTGAATTGTGCCAACACGGCAGTCTGAACTCGGCAAGATTCCTCCTTCCATCTTTTTTTCTTGACTTTCTGTTGTTGAGCTATCACTAACCATGGCTTTGTCAACATCCTGTGAGTAGTAATTACAGTAAGCTTTAGACGTATAACTGTTAGTTAAATATAAAGAGTACAATTTCCAGTTGAAAAAAAATATGTTTTTCAATAAACATGTAACTGGAAGTTCTATGCAATATTTGATAAGGCAGTTCTAGTGAATATATCAAATCGGTTGAAACGTCAACCAAGTTCCAGCTATGTTGATGGGCAATAGTGTACAGAAAATTATATCAACGAATGCCTAGATAATAACAGAATTATTCATTCATCACACCATGTGTGTTGACATATATCAGTGTTAGAAAAAATTGATGGTATCTTTACCATATTAATAAATATGAAATCATAAGCATTCAGTACAGTATTTGATAATGAAGTGTACAACTATCAGGAATTTAATTGGATTAGTATGCTTGTTATATGAGAATAACTATATTTATTTTATGGAGGCAGTTTGGATACTTTAGGAAGTATTAGTGGTGTACAATTATTTCCAACTATATTGTTTTTGATGGCAAAGCGTTTGAACTTTCTTCTCTAAAACTATTGTCCTTTTGTCCTCATGAAACATAAAGGTCGGACAACATGGCCAATTGCCTTCTAGCCAACAAATTTAAACTGATGTTATTTAAACTGATGTTATTTAAACTGATGTTATTTAAATAGATGCTAAAGTTTCACTAAGCTTCCTTTTAGTATTTTTCAATTTGCACAATAGTTTAAACAATGGATTACGTGTTATTGTTATGTTTCAAGCACTGAAAATCACATTGTTATACCCGTTGAAATCCTTTCATCCATTATTATATCAAAAAGGGGTTCAGTGATATCTCTAACACTACTAAAAAGATTGACTAACAGTGGACAATGATCACTTGATGAATGATTCATAATCTCAGGAAAAGCATTAGGAAATAAATCATGAAAAGTACATTTTTAATTACCCTATCAATTTTGCATAACTCTTGTGATACAACATCTTGTGTTTCAGTAAATTGGTTGAACTTTATTAAACTTACACACTAAAATCTGAGCCAAATAGTTGTTATGTACTTTGTTTTATTCTAGGTATCCATTCATCAACAAAACAATGACCTCTAACCCAGTCACCATTTTTTAGGAAACCGACAAAGCTATGATAACTACTTGCATTAACTAAATTAAGTGACATTAAATATAACATAAAACTATAAATATGGAACAACCATAGGAGCACATCCTGTATGTATAAATTTTATGGTCATCACAAAAACATGCAAAATAATTTAAGAATTATGATGCTAGTAGAGGGTGTATAAAAAATAGCATTTGCTTAAGCATCTATACCTTTTAAACAGCCTTTACATTTTTACGTCATTGTCTCCCTTTAACACCATTTCTTTCATCCTGGTGAAGTGCTTCAATGACTTTCTTAAGTTCACTAGCTTTCTTTCCCAATTAAGTTGCTTTCTACAAAATTCAGAGTAAACAATCAAAGTTACCACGCCTTGCTTATGTTAAGTAATGATTTATTCACAGACAATACCCAAGAAAAAAATTATATATTGTCAACGAGTGATAATTACCTTAGGGCATCGTATGAATGAAAATCTAAATCCATTGGAAAGCATGCAATCCCAACACCTCCATATATCTAAAAATGGAACACCAAGAATATTACCTATCATATAATGCAGATGAATTATTATTGCAATAAACTAAGTCACAACAAAACAAGTAGAAAACAAAAAAATTGGAAGAGAAAATTACAAATGCATACCAGCAAAAACAGCAAGTTGCAAACCAGCAACCAGAGATAAGCTTATAACATAAACAGAACTTCAATACCATCCTGAAGACATCATAAATCCACCAGAACAAAAGCATCACTATTCCAAAAATAAAACTGTCGAATCACATGAAAGCACCTGCTCCAAACGTTGGCGCACGGCCACAGCACATGAAAACACTATACTCACGAAAAGCCTAAAAACATTGCATGAACAGATCGCAACCAGAGACATAGCAACATGAAAGAAGCGCTACTTGACAAAAGTAAGACAGAAGGGAAGAACCCCATTAAACACATCGAATAGTAACACTAGCACGGTCAGGGAGCCCAAAGCAGGAAGAAAGACAGTCGGAAAAGCTCGTCAAAGCACAACAAGCTATCACTAAACAAAAACATCCCCATTGTAAGAGCAATCGCCAAGGTATCACAAAGCAGTCACAAAAAATAGGAAGACAAGGCTATCAACCATGCAAAGAGGCAAACCCAATTTAAACTAGTAGGCAAAAATTACCAGATCAAAAAGAAGGCGAAACTCACTTCCATATAACAAAAGCGCACCCCAAGCAATCAAAAGATAGGCCAGTCAAGGAAAATCCCAAAAATCCAAAAGATACTGAAGCTCGGATGTTGTACATAACTATATCCTGTTGTATCCTACTAATAAATTAAAATAAGTAGATGCAAACCAATTGTGGAAAAAAAATTGATGTTGTACAGACATTCTACAAAATGCATGGTCGAACTAATAATTTTATTTAAGATATTACAAATGCTGCTTAAACCATATTAAGAAAAGAAAACATAGTGAAGTTGTTATGTGCTAAAAACAGGGAACTTAAATTGCATGCTTGGTGTCAATTAATCATAAGGTTGCTTTTAAATTCATTTAGTTAAGGACCTGCCAATTGATGCATATCTTCTTATTACTTTAGGGGTTGACAGTTTTTTCTTAGTACTAGCACACAATATAAATGAAAAAATAGTACTTATCCCAAAGTCATAGGCTAAAATTTGACAAGCTTTTAAATAGTAGAATCTCAAATGTTTGAATAGTAATGCACATACTTCACAGGCTGCTTATGTAACGATTCAGTGATTATTAAGGCTATGTGTTTAAGAAATTTCATTATTTTGTATCATAATTATACCTCAATGAGATTGGGAACTCCAAGTAATAATACTTCAATTTAACATGTGGTCGATATGTCATATGGCTATATGAAGATCAACACTGCACTATTTGATTAGTGAATTCAGTTCATAAGCATATGCTAATATGATTAGTGACTTAGTGAAAAAATGTTATTAGTGAACTCGGTTCATAGACCATTTTGATGTTTGCCTCGTTTTGTAATTTGCTTGGGTTGGATAAATTGGACAAAAGTTATTAAATATAGTAAAAGTCTATAAAGGTTATTATACTCATGGTGATTTTTGAAATATCAATTTTATTATTGAGATACAAACTTAGATTTTGTAGCCTGTATAGGAAGACAACATCTTGTGTTTCATCCATGATCCTTAACCATGAACCATGGTCTCAAGTTTTTGTTATAAAATGCTTGATTAAACTGTTACAAAATAATACGCACAAAAATGATCCAATAAAATTGTCTCTAGCTCAGATATTACACATTGAGTTAAGACATGCTTTTGTTTCAAACTATATATGATTTAGTTTTGTGTATGATATTCTAACTCTAATGTCCGACATATACTTCAACTGCATGTAATATGGTAACCAGAAAAGGCAATATTTCAAATTATATACTCTTTGAAAAAACATTTCCTATCAACATGATCGAAATCCAATCATCTTAATCAATTCAAAGAAAAAACAAATTTAATAGTCTAAGCCAGTTCATTAGAAGCAGATTAGGAAACTCACCATTACCAAAAACTAACGATATTCATCCAGGAGTAATTCTTCTCATACCACACTAATACGAACATCAACATTCATCATTCCTTAACTCGAAAGAAAAAATAGTATCAAACATTCAAATGAAATTGGACTGAGGCGTATTAGTTAATTAACACAGGCTATAATCAACACGTGCAAAATCAACAACCAAACTGGTGAGTAGTGAATCTTTTAAGCCACACAGCAGTTTCAATAATAATGGTTTAAGAATTTTTCATTTTTGTAAATTTTTAGTTCCAACCTACTTCAAAGCTTATAGAAGTACAAATTTAAGAGGAACCAGGCTTCATTCAATAATCAGCATAGGACTTGTTGTTTAAGCACACTAGACTGAAAATGACAGAACTCTACAAATATCAACTGTTCAAAGCCTGCACGCATAAAATAAATTTTTTATTAGCTACTTCATGGCCACATTAGACTGAAAATGACAGAACTCTACAAATTAGTCATTTTGTTATTAGCACCAAACTGTTTTCAAAAAATTTGCCATTACAACGGCGCCATTTTGTAGCACCAGAGTAATGTCTATGCATTACCCCTCTCCTGATACTTGGCTTGCGCCATTAACAACAATTTTATCCACTTATACAACAATGTCAGAATCATATACAATATTAGCACCAAATTGTTTCCAAAAAATTTGCCATTACAATTCTCGCACACAATCGCACACATCAACAAGTATTAAAATTATGTAATTACCAGTACAGTATAATAGTAGCGTGTAATTGTATATAATTTATTCTAAGATACACATTCACCAACCTTATGGGCAAAACTACAAGTTCTAAACTAAAAATGATATGTTTAGAACAAAGCAGCAACTTATATCATGTGTGTTTTTTCATATTTATGAACAAATAAAAGCTCAAAGTTTACCTGATAAGTAATTAGCTGGTTTATTACATTTTGAATGAATAAATAACCAAACTCCAAGAAACATGAATTTTATGAGGAACTAGGCATGGATTTTATAAGGAACTAGGCTTCATTCAACATCAACACAGAACCTAACAAAAGTGTATATGAAAAGCAGTTCGACTTACCATACCTGAGATCTAAGTCCGAATCAAAAACCATCCGGACCACCGGTCAAATCAAAACCTGCTAGTGCTAGTGCTGCTCCTCTAATTTAATTGCTCATTCCATTTACTACCCAGCTACTAGCAATCAAATGTTGCTTACATATTACCATCTTAAGAGATGGAGACAATTAGATTAAAAAAACTGTTTAGACTAGTCCAAAACATATGTCGTATAAATCAAAACTAGCTTGCAAGTGATAAAGTGTAATGGAGGATACATTTTTGATAGTGTTGACATGTCACTATTAGCTGATCGCATGGTAAGGCTATAGGCTTTTAACAAAATCCCAATCAATATATTTCTATGAATGTTATGATTTAGACTTGCATGAATTATTTCATCAGAGATAAGAATTTGTTACCGATCTCATTAAGAAAAAGACATAAGTTAATTAACACGAAAGAAACACAGTAAAACATAATATTCCAATACTTTAGTGGTATTGCAGAATTTTATAAAACCAACCTGTAAATGAGAGCATTTTGACCATGTTGAAAGAGGTGCCGCAGGTGACCATGCTGCCAATATATCAACTCCAGGACCAATTAAATCAGACTGCATGTTGATTCAATTATGATGTTATAGTTGCATATTATAAGCAATATAATGTGGATACTTGCATCCCTCATTTAACAGTAACATGTACATGTATAATTTATGGCATATAGATAAGTAATTTAACTATTTTGACTCTTTTTTTTTAGAAAACACTATCTTGTCTAATAATACAAAAATTCAAGAAAAATGGATCCGTAAAGTTCATATTGGTTCAAAAAAGAATAATGGCACTAATGTAGTTTCCAATTTTGGCTGAGTAACTTAGAATTGAATAATATTGCAGGTTAGAGAAATAATTTTAGGATTCATTGTAGATTGTTACTGCCATTTTAATTTCTTGATTTTCAGCTTAAACCATCAGCTTTTATTTCTGGTTTGATCTTTTTTGTGTTGAAATTATCTTATCTAATCTTTTTTATATGTAAAATAATTCCCCCATACCAAAAGCTAATGCAATTCATCTTCGGTCCTAACTACAGTACATGATCTCCTTGGATTTCATTATCAATTTGAAGTATCATTATACTTTGGTTTCAAGTCAGTTTGGATAAAGCTAAAAACAACCCTTAGTTATTAATTTTTTCAGTAAACTTTATTATCAATTTCTTTCTTAATTTATAACAGATACTGAATATTTTACAAAAAAAATACTTATTACAGTAATTGGTAATATAAACACCAAATATTGGCATCAGCTTTTCCTGTGGCAAAAAATGTTTGGCAAAACATTCCTGCGATTAGAACTCTACTTTATGACTAGTTCAGAATAATCAGTATCATTTCTACCGTACGCATCTTATAAAACTAAAAATTAAAAAGAGTATTCTTCTGCAAGATTTCCTAAAAATGTTCTACAGTGCAATCAAAATAAGCAGGTCTTTGAAACCATGGTCTTAAGTATTTCCTAAAAATATCCATACTGATTCTCAATTTGAAATAATGTGGTCCTGGTACATTTCAATTCATTTCACAAAGTGCTTTTATAATATTTAGACATCCATGAACAACAAAAAAAGGACAAAAAAGAAATAAAAAAGAATCAAGGAAAAAAGATGTTAGAAAAAATACATATATTTTGTCCAGCAAAAAATTACAGTTCTAGAATACTAGTATACTAGTACAATGATTGTACCTGACTGCATATGTGAGTAATAAATGCATATGACGAGACAAAAGAAAATACAAACAATTTGAACATCAATATATCAAAGGCATCAAATCCTACAGTGATCTTTACATGTACAAATGGTGCCAGCACCATTTGTTTCCCATTCTTGTATAAGTATCATTTTCTACATCAGTATGATTAATGCCTGACTAATTGGGTGTATGCATTATGCACAGTACATTAAAAATGAAACATATGTGATATGAACACAAACATACATGATCTTCCAATTGAAATTGCAAATATTGAACCATTGCCATGGTCTGATTTTACAAATGAGCAAAATAACAGCTATTAGAAGATAGGCTTACCAGAAAAGCTCGAAAAGCAGTCTGAATTTTGAGAGCAGCGAAATGACTCAGGCTCCCCTTGCTGTAAGAAGAAGATCTACCATGGCTGGTCAATCTAAGAACAGCAGCAGCAGCCTGAGCAGCTGTAACAACAGCATCTGCAGCTGCTGCAGTTGCTACTACAACTGCAATAGCATGTTTTCTCTGTTCATTATCGCTTTCAGTAGATTCATTCCATGCTGCATTGCTCGCATTTACAATACTGCCTTTCTCAGTCGAATTTTCGCTTGATTTAAAACTCCATCTCTTCTTTTCAGTGCATTTAGGGGATTCTCCCTCTTTTTTTTGCTAGGAAGGAGGCTTTTTAACCATCTTGTTGCTTTGCCCATTGGTTGGAACTTTATCTAATCGCTTTAAATCTGTTAAGAAATATGTTATATATATTAGTGTTTTGATAAATCAAAATGGAGATAAATGTTAATGTGACCTTAGTTTAAATTAAGCTTGACTGATACTAATAAAATATGATTCTCATTTTCTTTCTAAATGCATACTTTCAAATATTGAAAAAGAAAAATCAGCCTTAAAATTACAATATTTTAACTTGTTTGAATTTGAACAACTGCAGATATTCTCAGTCTCCTAATAGAAATTAGAAGAAAATATAAAATGAAAACAACACAGAAGGATAAATTAAGTGTAAACACTAAATCATGCATATGCACAAAAATGAAAATTAGGCAGAAGCATGCAACAATCTTAGTATACTTATTAACATACAACAATCTTAATAAACCCATTAACATCAATTTACTAACAAAATCGATCCAACAAATTTTGATTTAGCAATCGAAGAAACAGTACTGAAATAACAAAATCGAAATTGATGAATGATTAAACTAATTGAAGAACCCGTTTTAAACCTAAATAAAATCGACGAATAGTTGAAATAAGTACCTGTAGAAAGAGAATTTAGCGGCGATGATTTGGATTCAAAATCGAAAGGATGGTGAATGGAGATGTTTGAACGATGAAGCGGCAGTGACGAAGACGAATTTCAGTGACTGGAAGAGTGGTTTAATTCTTTTTTAGGTGATGGAGGTGTTAACAAGATGAAAGGCTGAGAAAAGTAATTAGGCGAAGTGAAAAATGAGGCGGCAAAGTTATATTATTTAGGTTTTCTCAGCGTTCACACGTAAAAAAATTCCCTCTAGATTTTGGTCGACCGCATTTAAGGGAGAAACGCTGAGAATAGCTGCTGTCAAAAGTGTTTTTCCTTGTAGTGGTTGTATGTCATCTTTATATGAAGGACTTAGTTACTGTACTGAATAGATCGATAGGAAAATTATATAACATAAAAGTCTTATCTTGATTGCCTGCTTTTGGTAATATAAGGCTGTTCAAAACTTAGACTTATGACCTGATACTAGTTACACTTTGAGTCAGATATATTCTTTGTAGAAGTGATTGCAAAAGACTATGAAAAGCTTATGATATATGGTTATAGGCACCTCTGTTACATGGATACTTCCATTTATAAATTATTAAGTTTATACACACACAGTCAGACATACATAGATGTATATGTATATCGCACATCAATTTGCCAATTTAGTCACGGTGCTTCTTTTGTTGCTTCTAATTAACCTCTTGTTGCACATATAAAATGTTATTCTAGAATGTCATATCGCAGTATTTTCTTTCATCAAAGCATCTTAAATATTTAATTATTGTAAAAATGTAATACAATAATGCACAGATTGTACATGTACCAAGCCTGCAATGATCTATTTCATGTCTCTCATTGTAGGATATAATCGGTTTTGAATAGAAGGATTGAATTTTGCATTGGAATACTCTATTTCATGGATGTTAGCATCAATGTAAGTTAAACTTCTCTTTCTAAATTATATTGGTTTACATTCAATCCTATACTATGAATGACTATAATTTTGTGATTATGATATTCTAGTATCCTTTTAATAGTCCGTTTGGATAGCATAGTCATTGCTAGTGTTATACTCTTTCATTAAAGTTTTAGTCTGAGTTATGTTTTCCAAGCAATTAAATTATGAGATGCATTAGTAACTTCATTTTCTTTGCAATCTGTGCTATACTTTCTGAAATTTTAACCAAATTTTTGCAGTAGTCTTTAACTCTTGTATAATATTATGCTATTTGAATGTTTTACCGTTTATTCTGATCATTTTCCTAATGTTTCTTTATGTGTTAAATTTTCGACAGGGACTGAAAATTTGAGTTGCAAGGGATTGAAAATTTGATCTGCAAGCTGATAATTTGATTCTATGATGTATGTTTTGTTGAAATTCTGTCTCACTTGTATTGTATGAGTTGTACATGTTTCCTACTTGCACTTTCAGATGTTATTTGTTGATTTTATTAAGTACTTTGGCAGTTTAAACAATCTCAATGTTATACTTTTGCACTTTTAGTTATGGTATTTCATGATATATTTGTGCAATATCATTGAATGAAGCTATTTGCGTTATGTACTGTTGTATGTGCAACTATATTTTTCACTTTTATTTGATAGAATATTGGTAGTTTTCTTAAGTGGGTTAAACGGGTCGACCCTGATAAGAAATGGGTTGGGTCATATTTTTCTTTTGACAAATATATTAAATGGGTCGGGTCACAAAATGGGTCAGGTCAATTTTGACCCAACCCATTATAACCCGACCCGACCCATTTGACAGGTCTAAATCAAATCGAACCAATTCTTTTGCATGTTGTATTATTTACTTCTGTTTTATATTCTATGAGCTTACCATAGACTTATACATGCATATCTAATACATATTTCCATGTATGTGATAGCTCATCGAAGTACATGATGAAGTACATGGAATCATTTTAGTACTAATAGACTTACCATTGCATACATCTACATGTATTAATCCGAAGAGTTCAACTCTTATAATGCTGCCACAAAATGAGTGCACAACCCTTAATTATTTGAGATATAATTAACCAGTATCATATGACTCGAAATCATGCAATAAAAATTATTTTTCAAAATTGGGGAATGTCTATAATTCCAAAATAATTGTAATTTTTTTTAAATACTTCTGTATTTTCCATTGCATAGCTTTTATTATGAAAACAAATACCACATTATAGTTTTATTTCAAAATGAATATTCATAATATTCACATTGAAATATAACTATGTCTATTTCTTAATCGACACTAAAAAATATTCAATATTTCATCAATAATGTTCGGTGTGTTTTACAAAAATAATTTTCGTAAATTAATGCAATCGATAAGTTTTATATGACATGCTCTCACTATTTCCGCCATTACTATAGTATCACATTGAATTCAAAGGTCCATTATTCACTTAATATAGTTAATTTATTTCATATGTAACTAGTTTACAATGGGGAGTTCTTTGATCAAATACCTTGAACTCAAAGTAATAGATCTCACAGAAAATAATTTTCTATACGAAAATTCATTTTGGAATAAAAATTATATTTCTTATTCCAATGTTAAGTATATCTCATTACTATTATAATTCTCATCCCTGGTGTTTCTTTATAACGCAGAAGCGACCATCCACTCTCTTCATCCGAACTGTACCTTAAATCACGCCCACTCTTGTACATAAGTTTTTATTTCTAAATAGTCAAACCATTCAAAAGAATACCCTTACTATAACATCATAACAAACTCTTTACAAAAGCATACTCGATCATCCTTAGAATTTAAAGACATCATATATAATGCACTTTGCGTAAACTGATCAAACTGACATTTATGTGATCGAATTCTTAGATCTACCTTATAGTTTTGGTCTAATGTTACATTTGACACAACACAATCTTTGTTATAATCAATTAAATTGAATACTCGAACTCATAGTATGGTTTATCTGTTTGCATCGAATGAACTAATTTCATTGAAGTATCATGCATTACGAACAATGACCATTCATCATATAACACTTATATATGATCGTATGTGAATCAAATATCCATAGTCTCGTATTTCTTTTGAGTTTGGAACTTATAGAATGTAATACATGGTCTTCACCAAAAAAACACGCTAGCGACCAAATTACGAACAAATTAAGTAGTAGTAAAATCATGAGCTTGCATCATGCAATAGGCATTTATTAGCAAGTATATGTTATATTTCTATTTGTCAACTTTCAATTCACTTTCTTTGTGTATTTTAACGGATAAACATTTTATCAATCATTTTAAATGCACAATTAATCAATGTAGATTATTATAACATTATATAACTTATGTCCTTACAATACTAGAAAGGTTAATTATCATTTCATTTTTCCAATAATGCTCCCACTAGTCTTTTATATTTCATCAAACCCTAAGTCTAAACGCAGAAGTTTTTTGACTTCACTAGTGGGTGTTAAGACTCATCCATCTTAGAGTTCTGACCTTGAGTTTTCTTAACAAGTCACAACTTCATGAACAATGGATCACTCATTATCTGTTGTATCGTATACAACTCTCAACCCTTGGTACCTTGTCTTAATCTCATTTCGACCTTGAGTTTGCTCAACAAATCGAAACAAATTATTCACTCATACCCATGATATCGCAATGGCCTAAGTATATATATATATGTATGTATATGCTAGTGACTATTATTTACACTAATTCTCTTCGTCAAAACTATATCATTTTAGACTGACGGAATTTGGTAATGGTTAAAATTCCAGTATCATCCATATTCAACTTTATAGTCCAAACATAAAGTCCTTGGTTTAATAATAACAATTATTATTAACCGAAATGCTTTGGCCAGAAACTTTAACTTTGAGTTGACTTCAGTTGACCGTGATATGAACCTCATATAATTGAGGAGAAGAATCCTCTATTGAATAATGTTTCACTTCCAATGCTTCTACTCGACCCAACTATAGTCGTTCGATGGACGCCATGCGACGATTTAACTATAATCAAAGCGGAACTTCCACATTGAGATCAATAGTATTCTCAGGTCGAAAGAACTATGTAAATTAGTCATACCAATATTTTCTTTTTGACCTTGGTTATATTAACCAATTGATAACTATCGAGTGAGTCATTCAATAGTTATCCAATAAGTATCAGTTGAAAAACACTTAGTGTCCCCAACAGCCATGAGTAATACTCTTCCCAAAAATTGGAGAATGTTATGTACTCTAGTCTCAATAGATATATTAGTATATAGTCTTGATACATCTTGACTGAAAATATTTAAAATGATATATTTATTTTTATTGCGATAAATTACTCACTGTTACAATACTTTGTAACTATTATTACAAAACATCCCATTTATGAATTTTATATTAAATATACTTTTTATTAAAGTAATTAATTAATATATAACATATTATATCAAGTACATAATAGAAATAAAACACCTTTTATTTCGAACAAGATTGGTTATCGAGTTAGATATATGTAACAAATCACATAATTTCCCCTTGGGCATACCCCTAATTCTATCAATTTATAGGCTTTTTAATGATCTCATAATAGTCGAATTTCAAAAGTAAATTCAAACATCAAATTTGTGGTTGTGCATCTGTATTTATCATATAATTATAATTGTTGAGGAGAACATAAAACTTACAAAATGCTTTGACCAGACATAATATTTGTTCATTTCGTATATATTGTAGTTGCATTTTCGGCTTTATTCCTGCTTCCAAGTTACAATAAAGTAAAGAAAGCATATTTCCATGTTCTTCTTATTTGCTTCTCCTTAACATATTTATAGATTCATTTCGTTGCATTTTTCTAATAAACTTTTCCCTATTATGAATTTTGCTTAGTTGTGTTCATATTTGGGTTGGATATGATTAGAGTGACCACGAAGAAGATCGAGATCATTTAGTAACTAATGAAAGTTGTTCAACATAGACAGAAGAGCTACACTAATAAGAGGAGATGCTATTTAGAATTCTTTGTCGGCGATATGGTGTTTGTTGAGATATTTCCATCGAAGAATTTTGTTCGATTTGGTACTATAAGGAATTTGGGTTCGACATTCATGGGTCCTTTTCCAATGCTAGAGAGGGTTAGGAACCTAGCTTATAAAGTCGACTTGCCCTAGAAGATGGCAAGCATGCACATTGTATTCCATATCTCTCATTTCTAGAAGCTTGTGCACACTTCGGGTGTGACTATTGGAACAGATCAGTTGGATGATATCCAAATTGAAGCAGAAGCTTTGAGACCTCATAGGCCTAGTCGTATCATAGGATGTGATACAAAGCAGCTTAAAAGGAAGATGATATAGTTGGTGAAGGTTCAATGGAGTGAGAGCAAAGGCGATTGGACATGAGGGTCTGAGAAGAGCAAGAGGACCACTTCTCCAGAGCTCTTCACTTGGTAAGACTTTTATTTCACATTGGATATCATATTTGATACTTTACATTAGGCAGTTTAGAATCATGCATGCTAGGATAGGCATAGACTATATTTCTTGTTTATGTGTGCATGTTTGATGTTTGATATGAGTGCTCATGATTGATAGGCATGCAGGGTAACTATGTTCGACTTTACCTTGTGTGTGTTGGGAATTTCGATGGTGAAATTCCTAAAGGAGAGAGAGTGTAACAACCCGCATTTTATTTATCGTAGGATCATAAAACATTATTTTAAAATTCATATTGGGTTGTATCACGCTATAAGTTTGGGCGACGTAGAGTAGTGACTTTTTGACCTTTACAAATTTTATTAGATAATTTTACCTTTGAAAACTTGTAATGGCTATAAATTTTGGTAAAAGCTGAATTAGGGTTCGAGACTACTTTCATTGGAAAGATATGATAGTTTCCCTTTCCTTAGAGTGGTCATAATAGCGATTTGAACTTATCGTTTTAGAGATATGATTGTTTAAAGCTAGGTAATTTTAGGAATAGCTTAATGGGAAATTAATGAGGTTTGGAGTAAGCCCAATAGCCCATTTTGGGTTTATGGCTTATAGTGGCTGAAATAGTCATCCCCAAATTACTTTCCCTTCTTCCTAAATAGATCTAAACCTCGAATAAACTTCTCTTAGCCAAAATCTTCTCTAATCTCTTCTAAATCAAATCAAATTCGTAAATCTATGGTAGATCCGTAAGGGGATTAGTTAGATAATTCCAAATCTACATTTTTGGAGAGGACATTTTGGGGCTTTTCAGTCTGTTCTTGGATTGCCTCATTTTTCCTGCAAATCATTGATTTTTGGGTGTTTGGTGAGTAATTTATCATCTCACATCATATTATATTTATATCTGACATGTATTGAACCCATTTTTAAAGTCAAAATTATTTTTTTATGCTGTTTTAAAACTCAACATAAAGTAAAAACAAATTTATGTTTAATTTAAGTGATTTAATCATGTTGCTTTGATGTGTGGTTGCCTTTGTAGATGTTAGGCTATGTTATAAATGCATTATAAGATGAATTTCCATGATTTGATGTGTGCTGATATGCTAGGGTGATGTTTGAATGTGTTTGATGCTTGTTTGAATGATGTTTGTGTGCTTGAATGGTTGCAAATGCTCAGTAAAGTGAAACAGAAGAAGTGGGCGATTCTATGATCGAGGGTCTCCTTGTAGAAGAAGAGGCAACATGCTCTTTGATTCAATACACAAAGAATGAGAGAATCGTAAATGTAGAATCAGACTTCGATGGATCGGCTTTAGAGTGTTTGGGGTCGTATCATTGCATAGGCGATGCACCCCGGTCGAAGTGTTGAGCATGGCGATGGAATCGATGCAAAATTTGGATTTGTTGGAAACGATATAGATTTTTGGTCCGGCTAAGGTTTGCTCGGGGGTTGGCGTCGGGTAGGGGAGGTAGTTGCTTTGGTTTGAGCTCGGTTCGGTGATGGGGGACCAAACATCAAATGTTTTTCAATGATGCTTCTAATCGAGTGTGGAAAAATGGAGAGGGTGCTTTGGTTCGGGTTTGTAGCACCAGACAAGGGGAGGTGTTTGGGGGTTTGGATGCTGAACAAGAATTTGGGTCCAGTGGTGCTTTGGTCCGGGGGTAGATTGGCTTCGATTAGTCATGTGCAAAATCGGATAGAGCTTAGGGTTTCAGGGATGTTTCTAGCTTGGTTTGGATTTTCTTCAGGGTTCATGGTGGCTTACTCCAGGATTCGTATGGGTTGACATGGAGTGTGGTGCCTTTGACGACTCGAGGTGGCGAGTGGCTATAGCATATAGTAACGGACCGAGAGGACAAGTTCTGTGTGATAGCTTATGGAGTAAAACAAGTCGTGGTACTACTATCGATACGTGTGATAAGGGATCGATGGATAACTCTGAGAATATAATGCTCATTGCATTAGGACATTGTTTTCTGTGTGTACCTGTAATTTGGACGTGTTTGTATATACAGTCCTAGGGTAGTCTATGTATACACATATACTGGTACCTCCGCAGCTTACTCTATAGGTTCTATTGGGTACTAGAGGTGTAGGATGGTCATCATAATGAATAAAGTTGTTCATCAACAACTTATCCCTTCTTCCTTCATTACTAAGATCTTTTAGGTTCTAGAATGCACCTCTTCTGGTTCATAGGAACGAACATTGCGTTGATATTCAATGTGTGAAATCCAACTTTAGACGAAATTCCACACATATAAGAATGAGTCCATGCGAAAGCATCACTGTTCACCCTAAAAAACACAATTAGTTCCTTCTTCACCCTTAAGCTAAGTTGAGAACCAATCTTGACAATTGTTGTCACATTGTCTTCATCCATCAACTCCATCGATCCCGCCTTGCCCCATCTGGCTCTTTCCATAGGTACATAGCTTCATACTTGTTTCTATTAGACCCGAGCTGAGGCTCAAAAGATAATTGCTATGTGTTCTGTGTTTTGATGCAGAGATCCTTCGTTGCATATTTTCTTTTCTCTCTAGCCTCGCTTTCCTTAACTTCATGGCGTAGCACTCTCATCCAATTCCTTTCTTCCCTTGAACCAACCCAACTCCACAATCCATGGAAAACTTCATAGTTAAACACCATAGAGCTAGGATGATTCTAAAATCAGCAAGTATCATTTGGACCAAAATTGCTCATAAGCATAATACCGTCCACCATAACAAAGTTCTTTACCCACATAGCGCTGTTGTGTTTATCTCCCAGCTGAACTGTCGGCTTGATACATCTGATTGTAGTCCGGTAAACCCAACAAGAGCAAATTACAAGGAAATAAATCTTTCTTGCTCAATTTCATCTCATCAAAAGCTCTCTTAGCTAAAACGATGTTCACCAAGCATTCGCTGTCAACCAGCACTCGATGAAAGGTAATTAGCCTAATCTTTGTCGTAATCACCATTAGATCGAACATCGACACCAAGATCCCATTAGCATCCATATTCCTAAATAGAATGTCATCATCCATCCTTTACAACTACTTCACAGGAGTGTTATCCTCGATCGCATAACATGTCTCCTATATGACAAGCTTTGGGGAACTCTCGTAGCGTTCCATTTCATTCCTGCTTTATTCTTTTGGATGTTGACCCTATAAATTGTATTGATAAGAAAATCAGCTCCAAGTGAACTTGGACCGGCTCCACTTGTTCCTTCACCATTGCCCTTAGACGGCAGAGGGGTGGATTGTTACTCTAACCATCTTCCTATGTGTTCTTCACATATTGTTGCAACTATTTTCTTCTGATCAACTCCTTGATCGTGTCTTCAGATACCTGAACTCATTCATATTGTTCCCGTGAATCTTATGGAAATGACAATACTTTCCAAATCTTTTCTCTTCTTCAATAGCTTTCTTCGAAGCTGGCTTCCAGTTTCTTATTGTGTTTGGGTTACAAGATAATTATTTTCTATAGAGTTATTCAACTCAATATATTCACCCATTCGAGAAAACCAAAAAAATTCCTAGCGTCTTCCTTCTTACCCCATAGTTGTTCTTCCCCTCGTTATTGTTATTATCATTATTTTTGGTGCTACCATCCTTCTTAATAGCCTCATTACTCTTCACTGAATAGCTTGGTTGTTCCGTTCCTATAATGTTCAACATCCTTTTCATCTCTACCTCTTCCAAGCACAAAATTAATTTGTCATTTTATAGGAACCCGTCAATGTGACTAGTTTCATCATAATCGGCCATTTTCCAAACTCAGAATCCTTTTCAACTGCTCCAACTAAAACCATTAACAGAAGGTTGTTCTTTGGCATCCTCACTTCAATCACTACAACAATGAATCTTTTTAAATAATTCTTCAATGATTCCGCTATCATTTGCTTTACATTCGTCAATGACTTTTCATCCTTGGTTGCACCAAGTGAATCCTGAACTGGCTCAAGAGTTTATTTGCCAATTTATCATAAGACTTTATGGATTTTGGCTTAAGCCTGCAGAATCACATTATCACCGATCCATTCAAAAATAAAGGAAAATCAATATGCTTCACAAAATTGTCAGCTATCACACCATCCATATGCCTATCGTACCTAAGCAAATGTAGCATAGGGCCAATCAATCCATTATATTTCGGTGTAAAGGACATCACAAACTTTTTGGGATACCATGCTACTTCTATCTCCACCGAAAACAGGTCCGACTAGATGTAGTCTTTCGGTCATCATCTTGTTTCTCCATATGAAGAAATATCCTAATAGCATCACTATTCATGTCATATGTTCCTTCAATTAGCGCTCAACGACGGTCAATGGATGTGTCAACATATTCTCGGCTCTACAAATGACCATGACGGTTATTGTTCGAGCGATCATGACTAACATCTTGATGCTTATGTCTCCTTGGCTTTGGGGAGCCCATTCATCTTGGCCTCTTATCTTTACCACATTGTCTTTTATGAGTACGTCCTTTTAAACACTCCCTTCCATTAGCATTTCTATTTTCATTCCTTCCAGATCTTCCACCAATAAGGCTCACTTTGTATTCTCTATCTCTATTGACATCATGACGAAGATCGCCGTCATCCCTAGATGGATCGGTATCGATCCATGCTAGATCGGTACCGATTGATCTACCTAGAGCAGTTGCTCCATGTAAATTATTTCTTTCTATGTTTCTAGCAATATTTCCTTCTTCTTTGGCTCTTTCTTGATTTTCTCTATGCCTTCCAATAGAACTCCCTTTGTCAGATCTAGCTAGAGAACTTTTCCTGTCACCACTATCTCTGATACAACATCCATCTCCTTAAGTGGGTTGCCTCATCCTATCAAAATGCCAAACTAACTCTTCTATGATTGTTTGCAGCGTTGATTCCATCCTTTGGTTGACAACAACCATTATCCCCTCTAATTCCTCTCTAGTGATCACCAAATTTGGTGGAATTTGCATAGTTCCATCACTTCCATTTGCGTTTCTGATACTTCCTCCATCATATTCCTCTCTTACTTGCTTTCTTGAATTCTTCTTAGGTTCAATTTGATTTGATTCCCTTGTAGATTTTATCCAAATCCTAGTAACAATAGGTGAATTGGCCTTGAATTCAATTCTTAATGAAAGGAACCCAAAATCTTAGCCAAAAAATTAGTCTAACACCCTAGTTAATTGAATTCATAGAGATGATGATTTTATGTTGTTGAATTAAATCAAATGATAACAAAATAAATGTAAAAATATGAAGAATAGAAGAAGAAACTAAGAAAAGTAAGAAACAAGAGATTTATAATGGTTCGACTATCTCTACATCCACTTTACTGTTATTTTATCACCAACTACACACTAGATCTAGAATAATTATAGTTACAATCTCAAAATTCAATGAAAAAGTTGTAATTGCGGTACTTCACCTAAGATATGTAAGTGCAAAATTCAAAAGTTATCTTTTCGTTGTATGTAGGCTCATATTTATAGTTTTAGTTGGCTTTTATTGGGATTTAAGTCATTAAATTGCATTAGTAGTCCAAACTCGTCATATATTAAGACCCGAAAAGATGGGGGTAAGATGATGGATCGTAATGATTCATCTATGTATTGGTATCGATCCATGGGCACTTTAATTTTCTTATACATCCTTCGAGATGTATTGTTATATTCTCTTGTGGATCCTATCTTGATGCTCCTAAACTTGGTACTCCATCTATTTTTTGAGAAATGAAAAAAATAAAAAAATAGGAAGAATGATGGATCAATACTGATCCACGTGCTTAGCCAAATTCCAATTTTTCGCTTTATCCTGTCTTCGTGCTTCATCGTCTTGGAGTTTAACATCCATTTCTTCATTGTTTTGTACTCTAATATGATTGAAATGCTGCTTATGAAAAATCCAGGATAATAACTACTTTGATGAACTTCGGAGGATTCATGCTCCTCGTAGAAGCAAAATACAGATGTGGACACTACTGCACAAGAAGATAAATAAAAGTGTCATTTTTTTGCAATCTCAAATGAGGAATTTCACATATTTTTTATGATCGTCTCTTTGCACAATAAATTATAGTTAAATTAATTAAATATCTGAAAATTCATTAGATCATTTTCATTCTTACACCTCACAGCTTTTGGTCTAAAACATATACCTATTATTAGCTGGTATAACAATCGTAGTCGTAGCATGGAATCCAATATATTGCATTTTATTGCTTGGTATATTTTTCTTAGATAGGAACCGATATAAGTAAGTATAAGTGGAACCATTACATGTGATGATTGTAAAAACATGTAGCGACCCATCAACACTTATTACGATTAAACAAGTAATGAAACTCTTATCATTGTCCTTGCCACTGCTTCTTTTGTCCCAACCCTCAACTCGTTCCCTACCTCTTTACCTCCTTTTAACACCCCATGGATCTTTTTACTATAGTTGTTGTGCTTGGCCTCATTGTTAGACTATGCAATATTATCAGCCTACCTTATGCACTACCACCCCTTTTTAATTCAGGACCCTCCATCCAGGAAGCTTGCTTCTATTTCAGTTCTACTGATGTTATGTACCCCGAGCCTACATGCCGCTCATCCCTAGATGTTTCAGTTTGCTAGTTACCTTATGCACTGTTCTTATTGCTCTCGGCATGTATTCCTTTGCACTCTATCGCTACTATGTTTTTATCACAATGTCTTATTCATCAAGCTTTTTTTCCCTTTGCGGCCAACTATATTGCTTTCTGGCATACTGCTCCTATTTGCAGGTTGAAAGCTCTCATTGGTTACATGCCTTCTCTCTTTCTTCGAGTTGGTTTTCTTTTTAATTAGGCTATTCTGTTCATAGCCTCTTTTTTTAACTGAGCTTATTTATCATGCCGGACCTATTTTGTTTTGGTTTTCTTATTGGCTTGGTTTTGTATACTTTTTACGCCATCATTCCTCCCTTTTACGCCAAGCCTTTTTCACTTGGGATTAGTTTTCGCCTGTCACTTCAGAGTTGATGTTCTAACTTGTATAGTTACCATTATTCCGTATTTTTGTCATTGCTTTTTTTACACAAAAGGGTTTTTGTGGCTAGCTACTAGGATTCTTGGTAGTGCCTCCAATTTTTATCATTGTTCTTTTATGTAGCGCTCCATTGAATTAAGTGTTAGAATTTAGTAGAGAGATTAAACGATAAGACTCAAAAGAACTACATTGTTATTAACTTGATTTTTAAAAAGATTGCATTCCATAGGCTTTAAATAGAAATATAAAATAACAAACTACTTCCTAAAATCAAGCCACTAACTTATTCCCTGACCAATAAACTAGGAAACATATCTTAGACCTATTTCTAAACATGTTAAACGTGTGCTATCTTCAACACCCCCTTAAACTGAATATGTTTCAAAATTTTAGTTTATAAAGTACTAAAAAAATCTTTAATGAACTGCAGTTCTTGATTGTTTCATCGTCTTACATTGAAGAACTCTGTCACAACTTTTAGCTTTACCTGGTTGGGCATGTTCAACTATTTTACATTAATTGGTTCTTCACTCATTAACCATCAACAAATACTCTTGGTTTCTTTTAAGGGACTCTTATACCTTTGTTCATGAAGTCATTCCTTGATACTGCTGTATTTGTCATCTCCACGACAAGCTAGAGCTGGAGCTTTTCTTCCTTTGCTGTTGGATGACACAAAACCAAAACTGCTTCACTCGTAGTCCTTTCTGGTTCACTTAGCTATGCTTATCTTCATATAGCCATATCATCAAACAATTTTCAAGCATTCTTCAAATCATCCAACCTCATAGCCGACATCGTCTTCTTCACTACCAACATTCGCACCCAAAGTTCTCTAGAACGCCTTCTTTATGCTAACATCAACATCACCATCCAGACACAATCTACACAAATACATCAACCTTCAACGAAACACACCTGACCATCAACATGCACCCAAACTTCTTCTGCCTGAACCTGCACACAAACATCATCCACAAATCACCACCGAATCACCACCCACACCAAAAAAACAAACACTAAACAACCGTAACTTGAACACCCACCAATCTCCATCTCAATTAATCTCCTCCAATCGCTGACCTGCTCCACGATCGGCAAACTGCAACTCCTCCTCCTACTCCATCAGATTCCAATCCCTTCACCGCAAACCCCTAGAATCATCCACACTTTCGGACATAACCCGATTAAGCAACCTCATTGCTCCAACCACCACAAGTATTACTCATCGAACCACTGCCTCCATCTCACCAGAAACAACCCACGCGACCTTCAAAACCACAACTAAACCTTAATCCAAATCGCGACTTCATCACCTGAAATCACCACACTTCGAACAACCAACCACTCAAATACACCCAAATCCTCTGCCCGAAACACTATAAATCCTCACCCGAGAATCAATCGCTCTAGCCCGAATCGACTCCAGTAACTAAAAAATTGTTTGGAATTTTGATTTCTGGTCGAGAATTTTCGATAGTTGATTTTGGTATTAGTAGAGCTTAATATCCTTTGACACAAATGCCTCATTTGTGTATTTGAGAATTTCGACATTTCAGACTTCAACAAAAAAGCATCACTTTAGCAGTCATCGGCATATCAGAATTGTGTACAATATAAAGGTACAATATTATCAACAATCGCCTAGCAAATCTCCAGCACCATATCTCAACAAGAGCAGCATAACAGCCAAACTTCAAGCACAATCATACCTGGTTGACACATGGCAGTGAGCTTTATTTTTTCAGATCGGTAGCTTGAGTTCCAGGCAGCGGACAACACTTCAAACCATCATCTTAACATCAGCACAATTCATCAGCTTCATCGTTTAATCCTTCGACACCACCAGTTTTCATCTCAAGCTCAACATGGATCATGATCATCATTAACTACACTACCATCCACCATTTACAATACCAAACAGCAAGGAAACCAACATTAACAAGCTAAATATGTCCACGTCTCTAGTCTCAGACTAAAACATCTCCAACAACTTTGGCAAAGTAAATTTAGCAGCTTCAGATCTCATCAACCCATACCAATTCACAACGACTGCAGTCATCAACTTTAAGTTTCATTAGTTCGCAAGCAACTCTTCGAGTTTAGGCAACATATAACTTGACACAGCATCCCGACTTTCATAGGGCGATAATGAGCTATTCAAACCGATGACACCTTCAGGCGACCACGCGACAACCGATGGCAACTCACTCACCGGCAACTTCTCCACCCGGCGTCAACAAAAAATAGATCTTACGCAACATATCCTAAGATGACAACGGCTGCATAGATTACTAGTGGGAATGATAAACTATCTTAGGGGCGGCGCTTTCAGATTAATGGTGAAGTGGGGTTTGCGACATCCAATTCCTTTTTAGCTGAAGTGAATCGATTTCGGGAGGAATTTGATTTTTTTAGCAGTGGTGGCTTTATTTTTCGAGGAGCACAAAGTGTTTTAGTTTTGGAGTAATTTTTTTTATTCTCTCTCTACGGTTCTTTCATCTAGCTCCTATACCATGTTAGAATTTAGTAGAGAGATTAAATGGTAAGATTACATTGTCAATAACTTGATTATTAAAAAGATTACATTCCATAGGCTTTAAATAGAAATATAAAATAACAAATTACTTCCTAAAATCAAGCCCCCAACTTATTCCTAGACCAATAAACTAGAAAACATATCTTAGACCTATTCCTAAACATGTTAAACATGTGTTATCTTTAACATTAAGGGCCATTTTTATTCTCCAAAAAAATTACCAAGTATAGGTTTAATATTTTTCCACAGTATATTTGACAAAGCTTCGTAGAATACATTGCAATAAATTATCGACCTATATTGTAACCGATATCAGTGTTTTTTTGGCCAACTACCTTGTAAACAAGCTAGTGCTGAAAAGTGCGATGTATTTCTCTAATTATCTTACCATCATTCCTTACATTGCTTTACGTGTATGTTTAACAATAGTATCCCTTTGAATTTTGTTAAACTTGGAATCGTAACCATCTCATCCTGGGAATTTCATATAATCAGTAGACATAACTGCCCTTTTAACCTCATCTATGGTTACTTTATCATTGAGTACTTTCTACTAAGGTTAGACATTGCTATTTTGCAAGCCACGTATGGAAACTTCACGGCCTGATTTTTTCATTAATATAGATTGTAAAACTATTTACTTTTTATCTAATTACCGCAGTGTGCGATTTTGTAACGACCCGTAAATTCTAACCGTTTTAATAACGTTATTAATTGAAATTTTGCGAAATTTTAAACGATAAAATTTTGAAATATAAATTTGATATTTGGAATGCGTTTAGTTAAACATAGCAACTGGTAAATTTTCGTCCGAAAATACGAAAGTTTATTTCGCACGTAAATTCACTTCAATTTAATCTGTTAAAAAGCGATGAAAATAAAATGTTTCCGAAACCTAAATATTTTTACATAGAAAAATTCTAAACCATCTTCTGAGCAAGATGTCAGTTTGTCATTTTCCCAAATTCGGACATCTTTGGCTCCGTCGATCTTATTTTTCAGCGTTTTTCTTGCATTTTCCGCTATTAGAAAATTCGAAATTTTATAATTCAATCGTACCACCGATATTTATATGCCGTTATGATCGTCTCGTCGTGCCAATCCCTGCAATATATTCAGTTCTGGGTTATGACGTCCGATACGCAGCGAGGTCTGCGAAAGATTATACGCATCGTTGCAGCTTTGAACTCTCTTAATTCATTTATCGGTTCGTTTACCATTTAAATTCCACTGCGAAATTTCCTATGGTGATTAACATTTAATTGTCTTCAATGACTTTGGCTTTATCACGGTTTCCAACGTTTTGGTTTATTAAACGTTTCACTGTATTTAATTTGCATGTATAATGTTGTTTCACTTCGTTTCCTCCACATCTCCATCTTGCTGTCACTCTCTTTTCTCCTCCTCCATGTTTGTCCATGCCGTGGCCACCACCATCTAAACACCCCTCCTCTTCGCGCCGAACCCCTCTACTGCTGAGCAATCTCCATCGAATCCGACCTCCCACCTAGCATCTCCGCAAAGAGCAGCCATCTCCCCTCTCCGCCTTCATCCATCTAGATGTCAAGTCCCACTGTCCAGCCACTCATCCACCTCTTGTTGCCGGACTGCTTGCTTCCCACGCCCACCATCGCCACACAGCGAGCCACCTTACCCAGCGAGCTACCTCCCCTATGACCGAGATTCCACAGCCGTGTACCGCCTTCGCCGCTTGCCCACACACCGAAGCCACCCACCCATATGTGCCAACAGCCTTCCTTTCTTCCCATCTTTCCACCTTACTTTCACGTCGACCTGCTGATCTGGACCCCTCTCCATGCACCGCCATACGACCCCTTTCCCCGCCATCCAATCGTACACCCTTCAACCCGATCCCATCCAAAGCCTGCTCGGCCTCCTCAAGATTTATCACTATCAGCCTAGCTTCCATAAATTTTGCATTGCATTGCTCGTCCACTGTCTCGTACTTTTCCGACCCTTGCCATGTCTCAGCCTTGTATATTTTTATATATGGGAAAATTTGGAAGGTAAATTATTTGTTTATTAACATGGATTTTTTAAATTGTATGTATATATAGTTGTTTTGTTATGTGAGTTTATACTTGTTTTTATATCATGCCTGTTGCTTATAACACATAAGTTTATACTAGTTATATAAAGTGAATGACTCTATTTTGATTTGGTTTTTCAAATGTATGTATATAAGTATATGGATTTGTTCAGTTTAAAAGTAATGTCTGGCCTTTGTTTATATATATTGCATTATTTATAATATATCAGTTTTATAAAACTGCATACATGTTAGTTTATTCTATTCACATCTTCGTATATTAGATTACGTATATATATAGGGTTGGTTATATTATATGTTATATATCTGCTTACGTCTGCATATAGGGTTAAATATATGTTTGCATACCCATCAACCGTATGGTGTTTGCAGTCCTATTTATAATTATGTATATATACACGCATATTTAAAGTACTATGCTTTTGTCTTGTTTTATAAAATAATTTACATTATGTAGGTCTATTTTAATAGGTATACATTTGTTTATATATGGGTCAGCATGTAGTTAAACACATCTCAGTATATGATTTTTAAAATGAATGTGTTTTAGGGATACATTGTTGCGTCCACGTGTTGTGTTAGTTATATTAATTCTATAATATATTGATTATAATATATGCTTCGGTACAAAAATTTGTTGACAGTAAGTTAAGTATATATAGATAGTGTTATGTGTATTGTTTTAAAATACGTATATTATGATATAAAATACTGATTTTAAGGTAATACATTTGTATGTGTGTGTGTTTTCTTTTACTTTATATTAATTTGAGAAGGAGTATAACGATATAATTTACATTTCGTTTTAATTTATATCGAACCGGGTCTAATGGTTCATCGATCTTCATTATCAGCTTTGGTCGTTGAATTCGGACCGATGTTGCTTTGCTTCGATTCGTCATTCAAATTTCAGTGTCCGTATCAGTGTGCGTATCCGGGTCATCTTCGGTACTCTTTAGCCTCGAAAGGTGAGCACTCACTCACGATTAACGTTCTTTTATTTATTAAATTTGATTTCAATTGAAACGACAATTGAAATATGCTGCTGTTAGTTAATGACACTGTTATATATGATATTACCTGTATCAGTTCACCTGTGACATCTGACACCATTATCTGTTAATTATTTATGCGATGATAATACAGTTTGGCTGATAATTGATTGATTGTTGATGTTTATATTGGACGTTAAATTGTTAATGTTAAAATGATAAACAGTATGAAATTGAACTTGATATAGGATAATTAAATGTTAAATTTGATTAACTGATATTTGTATAATATGACCCCTTTTAATTGTTAAATTAATTGACATTGACATATAGAATAGTGATAATTACACTTTGAACCATCGACGTATATTGGATTAAAATTGTTGAAGTATAAAATTTGAAATAGATGACAAGTGAAAACCGTAATGTAATAATCTTTAATCTACATGAAATGATAGTGTAGATTCTAGAAATAATTATATTAATTCGTACAAATAACAATGCGAATTAATACGGTTATTTCAGGATTATTTGAATTGATTATTGGATTGTTATTGTTCGTTGTTATTGCTTGTTTATTTACTTTGACATCATCCCAGCTATCACACTGCAAGTTCCCTTTGATATGCCTTGATTTTGAATTGAATTGGAATCGGGTTGAAATGATAAATACCCAAATTGAACTTTGACCTAGGATAGAGAATTAAATAAAAACCCGATTGGTCAATAATTTGATTTAAAAAAATATACGAAGATTTTATTTGAATAAAGAATATGGTTTTGAAATGAAGTTGAAATTTGAATTTTTGATGAAAGGAAAATGTTAATATTTAATAATCTGAAACAAAAGATTAACAATGTAATCAATGAAAGAATGTTGTTTAATTTGAGAAATGATTGAATTAAGTTTGAAATGATTTAATATTCAAGTTTGAAATTGAATTAAGTTTGAAATTATTAAACTTTGAAATTATTTAATAATTAAGTTTTGAATTATTTAATAATTAAATAAGATTGAATTATTTAATGATTAAATTGAATTGAACTTTTTAATAAGCAAAATTGAATTTTTGAATAAGTGAATTTTACTTCGTAAATAATTGAAATTGAGTTTCTTTATAAATTAAGTTTTGGGAAAATTATTTAAGAAAGTAAATAAGTGAAATGGAATTTCTTTAACAAGAAATGAAAATGTGATATTTTGGAATTAATGTAAGACTTGTAATTGAAAGAATTGATTTGACGAATTTAGTTTAATTCAAAATTGTAAGTTTTAATTTAATAAAGTTGAACTTAAGAATTGATTTAATAAATTGGAAATTTAATAGAAATTGTTTTGAATGATAAAGTAACTTAACGAATATTGAATGAAATCGATAAATGAGTTTAAATTGATTTGAATGTTAAATTAAATTGATTTAATTGTTTTCGAAATGAACTTATATATGAACTTGAATCAATGTTTGAATTGTTTTCAATATAGATATTGAAATTGAATTATAAGATTTTGAAATGGTAAATTGAAGTTTTGAAACGTAAATTTTGGAAATTGGTTTTTGAAAGACAAATGAAATGTTGATTTGCGAATTGAAATTGAAATTGAAATTGATTTGGTTTTTGAAATATATAAACGACCAATCGGTGTAATAATTACGAAAGTTATTAAAGAGACCAGGATCGGTAATGGATATACTCTCTATCTGAACCGAAACCACTTTAATAACTATGCGCGGAGTGATGATCCAGAATGAAGTGGTTGGAATGATGTACGTGATGACTGAAGAAAGTGAACGATAATGGATAGCCTTGACACTTGTGTCAAATTGGAAATGACTAAAACAGGAGCTTTGCCGGGCCAATGGAGGATTAGCTACCTCAAGTGGGGACACTTCTTCGAACTACTTATACTTGTTGTCGATTGGTGCACCCTTGATTTTGGGAGTGTTGTTTCACGGTGTTGCGGGCGCTGCGGCGTTGCGTTCTCACCAGTCCGGATCAGGCGAACGGTAGTATCACTACCTTGGGTATTGCCTCATGTGCCTTGTCATACTTGTATTCCATTTATGCGCGACCACTACGATTTTGATTTGTACCTTTAGTATATGGATTGCCCTCTGGTGACTTCCAGTTTTGGGGAAACTACGGTCTTGTATATTCTTTTGGGAATAAAAATGTGTTAAGGGTGGAATGGGCCATGACTTAACGCTATTTTGATATCTTCTTATATTACTGATAGACATTATCTACTTATCGTACACTACTACATAGTAGATAGTTTAACGGATCCTTAAAGGATGGTTATTCCAAACATCCTTTGAGTTACTTGTGTTTCAATTGCTATTTCACTTGAGTTGGATTTATTGATATAAGAATGTTAATCCTGACTCGAGTGTCTTGTGTTTTTGCTTTACGCTCGGGTCAGACTGAGTAGTTCAGCTTTTGAGACTCACCTTTGGAGTTGGAGCTTCGCTTGGAGATCCAGCTATCTATCCAGCTTTCAGATATTCGATGATTCCAGTGATGTATTCTGATTTGTATCTGATGTATCTTGTTACTCTTCCGTTGTATCTGGTTTAACTCTGATGTATCGTATTACTCTTCTGTTGTAAACTCTGATGTATTTTATATATTCATATAGTAGCTTCATGAACTACTATCTCTTTTATTTCCGCTGCAAATTATTACTCTGTGTCTGTGATCTGTGATTATTTATTTACTGTATATGTTCAGTTTTGCCAATTTAAATTAACAACGCGGTATTTTGAGCAATTCAACTCCGGCATGAGTGTCTACCTATACACTTATAATGGATGCGAATGGTCCAAAATATCGGGTCGTTACAGTTGGTATCAGAGCTTTGGTAGCTCTAGGCAAAACTCAACATATAGGGTAAATGTATTTACAGAATCACTCTCATTCGAGTTTCAATCTCTTCCTTTGACTCAATTCCTTGAATTTTGGAACGTTCTCCTCGGTTTCGAAATTCATTCGTGTCCTTCACTATTCGTCTTCTTTCAATTCTGGAGCACCCCATAACTCCATTTGAATGATATCTATAATAGATCGGCGGTCTCGCCAATCTTCGAATGATTCATAAAGGAGAAACTCCTTTAAAATAGACATCGATTTACCGGAGATTTCCGTGTCCTCGGTTTACGATGCAATCTATTACCTACTATACCTGAATGACATCTCTTGAGATCGAGAGTTGATTTACCTCGGAATTCAGCATCGATCTTATTCTTGAAGTTACGGACGACCCGGTTAAGGTTGCCCGTGAATTAAATAAACTTACCCATCTCCCGATTCTGTTATTGAATCATCTTATCTTTTCTTTCGAATTTATCTTCGAATCAGAATTCTCTTTGATTTTAGTCCATCAAATTTGAATCTCTATCTTTGCCTTGAAATCCATTATTTTTTTTTTTTTTTTTGAGTTCGTGGGAAACCTTAAGATCATGGTATTCATTGATACTCACTTAAGTAAACCACGCCGTGTGTTATTGTATCGTCGAGCGAGGAAGTGTATTTGTAAATAAATATTTAAAATGATTTAAAATATCGTTTTCAATTTGATAAATAAAATAGAAGTTTGTATGATTATCTTATATATAAATATAAGTTTTCTGAAATTAAATTGTTAATGAATTTTTTTTTTGTCTAAAAATAATAAAATTTGATTTTCATTTATTGTTTTGTAAACCATTGACTATTGCATAATATAAATAAATGAATTTATAAACTTGGTTATAAATTGATTGGAATTTGAAATGAATCTAATTCAGAAATTTGAGAATTTATTAGTTTCCGATGGTTTCGAACTTTGGTTTTTTTAAAATTTTAAAGTATATAGTATTGAAAGTATTTTCGAATAGAAATCGTTTTCAAAGAATTTTTAAAATGTTGAAATCAGTGCTCTTCTCTTTGTCGCTGGAAAATAATTTCGGTGATGGCGGCCGCATCATCGACATTCATTTTCGAGTTTCGAAGTGGAGATAATATTCTGTAGCCTTGCTACGGTTTTGTTTTGAAAAATACTTTGATTTGAATTTCTTCAGTATAATTTGATTTATATATATAGGTATCTTATTTTAAAATTTAATTTGATTTGATAAATATGTTATATATATCTCTAAATTGTTTAAAGTAAATCGGAAATATAATTCTTAAATTTTGTTAAAAGATGATTTTAATTATAAATAAAACCAAAATTTGGAATAAATATTTAAACTTGAATAATTGAATTGAAAATTTTTATTTATATGTTGTTCAACTGCATTCTAATACAACTTACCTAAATCATTCAGAAGTTGAATATGTAATTGGATAATATATAAGATAAATTGAATTTATAAATAAAATTTGAGTGTTTATAATAAATGTTATACACTAAATTTTGATTTTAAAGATGTTAATAAAGTAGATAGGATAATAAGTAAAACTCAGTTAATAATGAAATAAATTTGTTTGAAAGAATTAATAAATTGAAATTTGATCAACTTATGAAAATACCTTGAATTTAAAAGCAATTAATAAATATAAATTAATTTAAATCGAAACTTTTATGTTTTAAATTAATTTATATGGGTTAAATATAGGTGAGTATATATATATTAAGTAGAATAAATTTAACAGTAATTTGGAATAAAGAAGAATTTAAAATTGCTGAAAGATATGATTATAATAAAGGACTGTTCAAATTTATGGTTTAGAAATTGTAAATTTAAGATAATTGGATAATAAGATATTAGATTTAGAAATAGTTAAGATTGATTTCACTTATGTGAAATCAAATGGATTAAATCAATTATTGAATATCAATTAATTTAAATTTGAATTTATATGGTTTAAATAAATTGTTATTTCGTATTTCAAATCTGTTTTTTCTTTTTAGTTGTTTCTATTCTCCTACCTCGTTCCTTTTCGGGGACGAAATGTTTTGAGTGGGGGAGAGTGTAACGACCCGTAAATTCTAACTGTTTTAATAACGTTATTAATTGAAATTTTGCGAAATTTTAAACGATAAAATTTTGAAATATAAATTTGATATTTGGAATGCGTTTAGTTAAACATAGCAACTGGTAAATTTTCGTCCGAAAATACGAAAGTTTATTTCGCACGTAAATTCACTTCAATTTAATCTGTTAAAAAGCGATGAAAATAAAATGTTTCCGAAACCTAAATATTTTTACATAGAAAAATTCTAAACCATCTTCTGAGCAAGATGTCAGTTTGTCATTTTCCCAAATTCGGACATCTTTGGCTCCGTCGATCTTATTTTTCAGCGTTTTTCTTGCATTTTCCGCTATTAGAAAATTCGAAATTTTATAATTCAATCGTACCACCGATATTTATATGCCGTTATGATCGTCTCGTCGTGCCGATCCCTGCAATATATTCAGTTCTGGGTTATGACGTCCGATACGCAGCGAGGTCTGCGAAAGATTATACGCATCGTTGCAGCTTTGAACTCTCTTAATTCATTTATCGGTTCGTTTACCATTCAAATTCCACTGCGAAATTTCCTATGGTGATTAACATTTAATTGTCTTCAATGACTTTGGCTTTATCACGGTTTCCAACGTTTTGGTTTATTAAACGTTTCACTGTATTTAATTTGCATGTATAATGTTGTTTCACTTCGTTTCCTCCACATCTCCATCTTGCTGTCACTCTCTTTTCTCCTCCTCCATGTTTGTCCATGCCGTGGCCACCACCATCTAAACACCCCTCCTCTTTGCGCCGAACCCCTCTACTGCTGAGCAATCTCCATCGAATCCGACCTCCCACCTAGCATCTCCGCAAAGAGCAGCCATCTCCCCTCTCCGCCTTCATCCATCTAGATGTCAAGTCCCACTGTCCAGCCACTCATCCACCTCTTGTTGCCGGACTGCTTGCTTCCCACGCCCACCATCGCCACACAGCGAGCCACCTTACCCAGCGAGCTACCTCCCCTATGACCGAGATTCCACAGCCGTGTACCGCCTTCGCCGCTTGCCCACACACCGAAGCCACCCACCCATATGTGCCGACAGCCTTCCTTTCTTCCCATCTTTCCACCTTACTTTCACGTCGACCTGCTGATCTGACCCCTCTCCATGCACCGCCATACGACCCCTTTCCCCGCCATCCAGTCGTACACCCTTCAACCCGATCCCATCCAAAGCCTGCTCGGCCTCCTCAAGATTTATCACTATCAGCCTAGCTTCCATAAATTTTGCATTGCATTGCTCGTCCACTGTCTCGTACTTTTCCGACCCTTGTCATGTCTCGGCCTTGTATATTTTTATATATGGGAAAATTTGGAAGGTAAATTATTTGTTTATTAACATGGATTTTTTAAATTGTATGTATATATAGTTGTTTTGTTATGTGAGTTTATACTTGTTTTTATATCATGCCTGTTGCTTATAACACATAAGTTTATACTAGTTATATAAAGTGAATGACTCTATTTTGATTTGGTTTTTCAAATGTATGTATATAAGTATATGGATTTGTTCAGTTTAAAAGTAATGTCTGGCCTTTGTTTATATATATTGCATTATTTATAATATATCAGTTTTATAAAACTGCATACATGTTAGTTTATTCTATTCACATCTTCGTATATTAGATTACGTATATATATAGGGTTGGTTATAATATATGTTATATATCTGCTTACGTCTGCATATAGGGTTAAATATATGTTTGCATACCCATCAACCATATGGTGTTTGCAGTCCTATTTATAATTATGTATATATACACGCATATTTAAAGTACTATGCTTTTGCCTTGTTTTATAAAATAATTTACATTATGTAGGTCTATTTTAATAGGTATACATTTGTTTATATATGGGTCAACATGTAGTTAAACACATCTCAGTATATGATTTTTAAAATGAATGTGTTTTAGGGATACATTGTTGCGTCCACGTGTTGTGTTAGTTATATTAATTCTATAATATATTGATTATAATATATGCTTCGGTACAAAAATTTGTTGACAGTAAGTTAAGTATATATAGATAGTGTTATGTGTATTGTTTTAAAATACGTATATTATGATATAAAATACTGATTTTAAGGTAATACATTTGTATGTGTGTGTGTTTTCTTTTACTTTATATTAATTTGAGGAGGAGTATAACGATATAATTTACATTTCGTTTTAATTTATATCGAACCGGGTCTAATGGTTCATCGATCTTCATTATCAGCTTTGGTCGTTGAATTCGGGCCGATGTTGCTTTGCTTCGATTCGTCATTCAAATTTCAGTGTCCGTATCAGTGTGCGTATCCGGGTCATCTTCGGTACTCTTTAGCCTCGAAAGGTGAGCACTCACTCACGATTAACGTTCTTTTATTTATTAAATTTGATTTCAATTGAAACGACAATTGAAATATGCTGCTGTTAGTTAATGACACTGTTATATATGATATTACCTGTATCAGTTCACCTGTGACATCTGACACCATTATCTGTTAATTATTTATGCGATGATAATACAGTTTGGCTGATAATTGATTGATTGTTGATGTTTATATTGGACGTTAAATTGTTAATGTTAAAATGATAAACAGTATGAAATTGAACTTGATATAGGATAATTAAATGTTAAATTTGATTAACTGATATTTGTATAATATGACCCCTTTTAATTGTTAAATTAATTGACATTGACATATAGAATAGTGATAATTACACTTTGAACCATCGACGTATATTGGATTAAAATTGTTGAAGTATAAAATTTGAAATAGATGACAAGTGAAAACCGTAATGTAATAATCTTTAATCTACATGAAATGATAGTGTAGATTCTAGAAATAATTATATTAATTCGTACAAATAACAATGCGAATTAATACGGTTATTTCGGGATTATTTGAATTGATTATTGGATTGTTATTGTTCGTTGTTATTGCTTGTTTATTTACTTTGACATCATCCCAGCTATCACACTGCAAGTTCCCTTTGATATGCCTTGATTTTGAATTGAATTGGAATCGGGTTGAAATGATAAATACCCAAATTGAACTTTGACCTAGGATAGAGAATTAAATAAAAACCCGATTGGTCAATAATTTGATTTAAAAAAATATACGAAGATTTTATTTGAATAAAGAATATGGTTTTGAAATGAAGTTGAAATTTGAATTTTTGATGAAAGGAAAATGTTAATATTTAATAATCTGAAACAAAAGATTAACAATGTAATCAATGAAAGAATGTTGTTTAATTTGAGAAATGATTGAATTAAGTTTGAAATGATTTAATATTCAAGTTTGAAATTGAATTAAGTTTGAAATTATTAAACTTTGAAATTATTTAATAATTAAGTTTTGAATTATTTAATAATTAAATAAGATTGAATTATTTAATGATTAAATAAGATTGAATTATTTAATGATTAAATTGAATTGAACTTTTTAATAAGCAAAATTGAATTTTTGAATAAGTGAATTTTACTTCGTAAATAATTGAAATTGAGTTTCTTTATAAATTAAGTTTTGGGAAAATTATTTAAGAAAGTAAATAAGTGAAATGGAATTTCTTTAACAAGAAATGAAAATGTGATATTTTGGAATTAATGTAAGACTTGTAATTGAAAGAATTGATTTGACGAATTTAGTTTAATTCAAAATTGTAAGTTTTAATTTAATAAAGTTGAACTTAAGAATTGATTTAATAAATTGGAAATTTAATAGAAATTGTTTTGAATGATAAAGTAACTTAACGAATATTGAATGAAATCGATAAATGAGTTTAAATTGATTTGAATGTTAAATTAAATTGATTTAAATGTTTTCGAAATGAACTTATATACGAACTTGAATCAATATTTGAATTGTTTTCAATATAGATATTGAAATTGAATTATAAGATTTTGAAATGGTAAATTGAAGTTTTGAAACGTAAATTTTGGAAATTGGTTTTTGAAAGACAAATGAAATGTTGATTTGCGAATTGAAATTGAAATTGAAATTGATTTGGTTTTTGAAATATATAAACGACCAATCGGTGTAATAATTACGAAAGTTATTAAAGAGACCGGGATCGGTAATGGATATACTCTCTATCTGAACCGAAACCACTTTAATAACTATGCGCGGAGTGATGATCCAGAATGAAGTGGTTGGAATGATGTACGTGATGACTGAAGAAAGTGAACGATAATGGATAGCCTTGACACTTGTGTCAAATTGGAAATGACTAAAACAGGAGCTGTGCCGGGCCAATGGAGGATTAGCTACCTCAAGTGGACACACTTCTTCGAACTACTTATACTTGTTGTCGATTGGTGCACCCTTGATTTTGGGAGTGTTGTTTCACGGTGTTGCGGGCGCTGCGGCGTTGCGTTCTCACCAGTCCGGATCAGGCGAACGGTAGTATCACTACCTTAGGTATTGCCTCATGTGCCTTGTCATACTTGTATTCCATTTATGCGCGACCACTACGATTTTGATTTGTACCTTTAGTATATGGATTGCCCTCTGGTGACTTCCGGTTTTGGGGAAACTACGGTCTTGTATATGCTTTTGGGAATAAAAATGTGTTAAGGGTGGAATGGGCCATGACGTAACGCTATTTTGATATCTTCTTATATTACTGATAGACATTATCTACTTATCGTACACTACTACATAGTAGATAGTTTAACGGATCCTTAAAGGATGGTTATTCCAAACATCCTTTGAGTTACTTGTGTTTCAATTGCTATTTCACTTGAGTTGGATTTATTGATATAAGAATGTTAATCCTGACTCGAGTGTCTTGTGTTTTTGCTTTACGCTCGGGTCAGACTGAGTAGTTCAGCTTTTGAGACTCACCTTTGGAGTTGGAGCTTCGCTTGGAGATCCAGCTATCTATCCAGCTTTCAGATATTCGATGATTCCAGTGATGTATTCTGATTTGTATCTGATGTATCTTGTTACTCTTCCGTTGTATCTGGTTTAACTCTGATGTATCGTATTACTCTTCTGTTGTAAACTCTGATGTATTTTATATATTCATATAGTAGCTTCATGAACTACTATCTCTTTTATTTCCGCTGCAAATTATTACTCTGTGTCTGTGATCTGTGATTATTTATTTACTGTATATGTTCAGTTTTGCCAATTTAAATTAACAACGTGGTATTTTGAGCAATTCAACTCCGGCATGAGTGTCTACCTATACACTTATAATGGATGCGAATGGTCCAAAATATCGGGTCGTTACAGATTTGGTGTTGCCTTGCATGTTCATTTGTTAAACCTTGCATTTTATTGACATGCATTTCTTGAGATCATGAGTACAAACCTTTAAAACATCGAAATGATAGCTCTACTTAAATAAAGTATCACTCTTATTCTAAAAACAATTTATTTAATCATCATATCAATCAATAAAAACAAAACCAAAAGAGAGATATAATAGATTTAACATGGTTTGGACAGATGATACATAAGCCAAATAAGGGATTCAAGATTACAAATTAGTGGAGAATCTCTTGAATCTCAACTACAAATAGGGAATTCAAATAAGAACTCAATAGAACTAAAAATTCCTAAAATAGACGAGATGTGATTTCCAATTTTTCTAATTTGATGTATGTGGAATCTTTGATCTGAATGAAGAAAAAATACAACACTTATTCACAGAGTTAATTACTTGGAATAAAAGCATTAGTTTGGAGAAAAAGTAATTTGATCGCCAAGTATTTTGAATACTTGCTTGGATTTACATTATTTTAATGTAAACCAATAGTGGTGGTTTTCATTTCCTTCTATAACACATCCATGCATGTCCTTCTTACCTCATATCGCATAATTAATTAACTGAATAAATAAAGTAATTAATTTTTCTTAATCCATTCTTTCATCATATTGCATACTTAATTGATTGATCAAATCAATTGATTTATCTTCTTTCCTTGTAATGCATAATCAATTAGTTGATAAATCAACCAATTAATTTCCATTCTTTATATTAAACACATATTTGAATCATAAAAATTCCACACTCTACCTTGATTCAAATATACATAGATCTCACATGTACGGTAATGTACTGAAAGTTGGTAGGTTTGTGCCCTATGGAACCAAGTGAATGATACTAAGCTGATCAAGTTTGAGTATTGCTCAAATTTGTATCTAAGAAGTTACCTTTTTATCATATCAGTAGGGTTGTCCTTGGTTCCTCCTCCATCATTAGAAAAAACCCGTAACATCACTGTGCTTAGTACGAAGGCATGATTTTGAATAAGATAGATGATATTCTAACTATCCGAAAATAACTTCATTGTGTTCGTCAACATTGATAAATCATCTAAATGATGCAGCAAATACAATCCCTCCTTGGGTTCTTTTACAATTAGGGTTGGCAATTAGAATCGAGAACCACAAACCCGAACCGAACCGACCCGAGAAGACCCAAACTCGAACCGAATCCGACGGGTCTCGGGACAGGTCTGGATGATAAAAAATATCATAAAGACTCGATCAAACCTAAGCCAGACTGTCCCGACTCGACCTGAAAGACCCAAATAGAAAAAAAATTGAAATATATACATTTTTAGTGTTATTACCCAACAGATCCGAATTGAACCAACTCGAAGGTAGGGTCGGGTTTAGGATTTAAAATGTATAGTTTGGACCCGACAAAACTGACATGCCTGGAACCGAGACCTACCAGGTCGGATCTAATTGCTAACCCTCTTCACAATTAATATCAATGAGGCTTTGGTAATCGACTAACTACTATATACTAAACTTTAACCTTTGAGAAATTGAGCATATGCCAAGTGCAGCAACATAGCCCAACACTGACTTCTTGTCATCTCTTTTATTTGCCTTTTCTAAATCATTTAGAAATATTTTAAAGTTGTTTAACCATTGTTTAATAATGTTTAAAAGTCATATGTTTCTATTCAGTATTGTTGTAAAGTTTATTTATTGATATTTTAATACTGTGAAAAGTTATTTATTTAAATAATTGATATTATTTGAGGATTATTCTTATTATTTATTAGTAATATTTTGGGAGTTAATTATTTATTATAATAAGGTTTTTGAAGATTAATTATTAATTATTAACGTTTGAAATTATTAATTATTATATTAGTAATGTTTTGAAGTTATTTATCATTATACTAAATGTTTTGAAGTAAACTAACTATTTCATTAATGGCGTTCTAAAGGAAATTGACTGTAATATTAATGTTGTTAAAAAGTTAATTTATTATTTATTTATGATGTTTAAAGTTAATTAATTTATCTTATTAATTATATTTATAAATAATAAATTGATTTATCAAGGAAATTCATAAAATAAAGAGTATATACATGAAAATGGAGTATTGTATTTATAAAGGATTTTTACAAAGGCTTTATAAAGAATTTTTATAGAGGGGTTTTAGAAAAGATTGTTATAAAGTAATTTTATAAGGGATTTTATAAAAGATTTTTATAACGGAGCTCTATAAAAGAATAAAGTTTTATAAATGAGGTAATAGATTTATAAAAGGAGCTTTATAAATAGTTTTATGGATTTATAAAAGGACTTTATAAACGATTTAGAAATTTATGAAAATAGTTTTATAAATTATTTTAGAGATTTATAGAAAGAGTTTTATAAATTGTTTTAGATATTTTTAAAAGAGTTTTATAAATGATTTTAGAGATTTATAAAATGAGTTTTATAAATGATTCTAGAGTTTTATAAAAAGGAAATTCATAAAAGAAGATGAGATTGATTTCCAAATAATCTTTAAATAATTATGGTGGTATGAAACATCTTTCCATACTCAATACCAAATAGGAAATCTTTCTCAGTTTTTGTAAATATACTTATACCATTGAGATAAGTATATAAATACATTTTCTAAGTAGTGAAAGTATAGTGTTTTTGTGAATATACCTATACCGTTAAGATAAGTATATGGATATTCTTCCAAGTATTGAAAGGAGTAAAAAGGGTATGTCAGTATACTTTGTAGAAGTGTTTTGATACAAGTATTTATATGGTGATTTAAATTAATGATAGGATTAATTAAAGAGGTTAGTGGTTGCTTATGTGCTTAACCAATGTTGGTTTTCCCTATGGAATTAAATCCTAATGTGATTGTTGTTTTATTTGATAGTTAAATAACCGACTATCAAAATTGGCTAGTTTTTAAACTATCCTTGTCAGTTCAGGGAGACCGAGATCGGATTATTATCTAGAAACCACTTCGAACCGGCATAAGCGTTCGAATAAAATACATATTGATGATGGTTTCTAAGACAGAGTTCTTTGATGTACAAGGGCTACTTGCTACTAATCCTTAGGGTAATTCCAAAATGGATATAATAGAAGTATGCATTTGGTTTCGTTTAGACCCAAACGAACTTGTATGGATGAATGCTGGCATTGCATTTCTACCTAGAGTACAGTGTTAGCATTCCAAGTGGGAATTGCTAGAAGGAATCAGGTAATCGTTATATCACGAGCCTTACACTTGGTAAATGGTAAAGCAAGGACATGTGACAGGGCTATGTGGGTCGCTCCATTAGGGTATGGTCATCCCTTATCTTGAGTCGATATTTATGATTGCTTCAGGGCCCATTATGGTTGTTTATCAACCTAGGGATGATCATATTCGGTGCTATCCAGTAAGGGGTAGGGCCGGTTCTGAGTAGCTGAGGTGCAACATGTTGTAGCCTCCAGTACATTTTATCTAGAGGTGTACTGATTTGGTGATAGACCCTTACCCTTTTATAATTGGGATCCATTTTCCAATATGAGTCTTCGTACTTGATTGTATACCTATTATGCTGGAATTTAATTAATGTAATAATTTCGGCTATATTCAATTTTTATTTTAAACCCTTGACACTAATATAATATTAGAAAATTTTCTATGAAATGTTTTGGTTATCGTAAGGTGAAAACCCATCCGTGTTTATATGCGGCGTGGTCTTACAAGATACCTTTATTTTCAAAAAAAAATTATAACATTAAAATCTAATTGAGGTGTGTTTCTTACGCTGGTTTACCAGACTGATCCGAGCGTTATTTTTCTTATAATGCTCGGGTCAGCCTAAGTATGTTTTAGATTTAGCTCTGGATGCTTTGGAGCTTCAGGTGGCGAGTTGAATGCTCCGACACGTATTCACGTATCTTTTTATTTCCGCTGCATATATGGTTTTGTATTTATCACCAATTGTAAGGACAGGTTGTTATAACTGTCCAGGCCGATGATTGTTTAGTGTACTCTGATTTGATGTATGTATATTACAGTTTTATTTTACTAAAGATCATTGTGTATTTTATAGATTACTCGGTACAATGTGAGATTCTGTTCTATCTTTTATTTTATTTTCACCCCAATAATCTATCTTTTCGGCACTTGAATGCTCGAAACATAATAACCATTGATGTACTAGTGTCGACTTTTGAGGGTCGAAAAGATGGGTCGTTACACATAATCAACTTTATCGAAGTTGTATAATGGACCGATCGAAAGTCGCATAGATTGATCATGTGAGTTAGATTTTCAATAACGATAAATATTTGAATTACATGAAAGCAGATTATTGAAAATACTGATTTAACTGATCCTGAGTTGTAATTAGGTTGAAAGGCTATGCTAAAATACCAATTTTATTTTCTAGGCATTAAATTAGTATTTTTAAACATTTTTTAAATGCAATAGGAATTATATCAATTAATTATTTAATTGGTTAATTAATATAATGGCTAGAGGTCGACGGTCGTTGCCTCTCCCCGTACTATTTTATATGTGTCTTGTAGTGTGGATATGTAGTTTTTATCTTCTATTGGTGAAGGAGACATTTCTTTACTCAACTTAAAATGCGAACCTAATAGATTGCCTATTAGCTTAGCATTCTCCACATCAAACCTAATTAGGACTTTCTCGATGTACCAAGTCCAAGTAAGTTTTGGTCTTTAATTATCTCCATCCTCAAAATCCTTTGTGCCTGTCCTAGATTCTTTGTGTCAAATTCCATATTAATCTTCACATTTAATTCAGATATCATGGTCATATTTTGAGATGCGATTAACATATCATCCATAGATAATAAAAGATATATCATATTCCCATCACACCTCATGACATATTCACTCTAATCCTTGAAACTTCTAGAATATCTCTTAGAAACCTTAAACTTATCAAATCTCTTATACCACCATGTAGGTAACTTTTTAGTTTGTAAATGGATTTTTTAAGCTTACAAACAAAGCTAGGACTGTTATTATTAATGAACCTCTTTAGCTCTTGCAAGTAAACATCTTCCCGAAGGTCACCATGTAAGAACATCGTTTTGACATCTAGTTGCTCAAGTTCCATATAAAAATGATCAACTAATGCCATTAAAATGTGAATAGAGATATTACTAACAACTGAAGAAACAATCTCACGTTACTCAACTCCTTTCTTCTGAGCATATCCATCTGCCGCTAACCTTGTCGTGTACCTCAAGTCACCATCGCCACCATTTTTCACCTTGTAGATCCACTTACATCCGATTGTTATCTTACTAAAAGGGAGAGGTATCGAATCTAAGTTTGATTCTCCCATAAGGACTTCATCTCCTCCATAGAAACAAACCAACAAGATATCAACTAATGAAATAACGTCTTTATAAAGTCTATGGTCATAGTGAACAACACTCAACTATCATACCATCAAAGTTAATATTCTCTATACTCAATCCAACAAAAGCATCTAGCCGTTTAGCCTTCCTCCTCTCTCTAACTAGCCTAGGCTATGAATGAGCTCCAACTTAAGACTAATCCTTTCTACCTTCCTCATCAAACCTGGTACCATTATGAACACCATCCGTCTCTCTATGGAAATTATCTGATGACTTCTCTTCTATTTGGTATTCTGAATTTATCCTCAAATAATCATTTGATGAAGAAGGCTCCATGTTCAATAAAGCCTTTGCATCAAAATTCACATATATGATAGTAACAATCTTCGTGGTAGTAGGATACTACATCATGTACCTCTACACTCCTCTCCTATAACATAAAATGATATACTTGCAAGATTTAGTTCCAACTTCCCTTTGTTCTCATGCACATAAGCTAGACATCCAAACACTTTAAGAAATAAATAATCTATAGGCTCACCTTTCCATAATTCTTCATGAATTTTCATGCCTATGACCGTAGAAGGTATGCGATTAATAAGGAAGACTCCCATAGATAAAGTCTCTATCGAAAATTCCTTCTTTCATCCAACTCTCAATCTAAGGCATCTGGTTCTTTCCAATAATGTTCGATTCATCCTTTCAATAATCTCTTTGGAGTGGATGTCACTTGGTATGCTGTAATGCCTTTAAATACCCTTGGACATACAATAATATATAAACTTCTATGATTTGAATTTATCACCATTATTTGAACAAAGAACCTTCAATTTCTTTTCTTATTACTTTCTATTGCTATATTTATACTTATTAAACCTGGAAAAGGTTTCACTATATGTTTCATAAGTATACCCATACTTCTCAAGAAAATTCATCAATAAAGGTAACGAGGTACTCGTAACCACCCAAAGATGGGAATTGGAAGGGTCCACAAACATCCAACGAATACATTCCATGTTTGCTCGAAAAATGGGCAAACACCTCTAAGGAGTTTCCATAGAACCATAGATGCTAAATGTATTCTACAGTTGTTTTATAGGTTAGTTTGTAAGTTTTCCAAAGAGTAAATCAGAGACAAAAAATGTATAAAGTAAAATATTGTAAAGTAAATAACACATATTTTATAGTGGTTCGGCTGAAAATTGTCTACATCCACTGTGAATCATCATTACTTTTCCTATAGATATCTAGTATAATGTAGAACTATAGAATGTAATGATTAATTGCATAAATAAATGTAAAATAATGCTCCTTTGATTCGGTTCGGTTGAAGCTGGTTTGATCCAGTAATGTTTTGTCTGGTTGTATTTATAGGAGGCACTCTATGTAGGTTCCAAGTACAGAACATTGGCCATTGGAAGATAATGATATTGAGTCTCTTTTGAAAAGCTATGCATCTACTTCAGTTAACCATTTTCTTTTTTATTCTCAATTAGGTTGATGGATTGCAATTAGTTGCAATTAATTAACCAACAACTAACTAAATTTGAAACCTCCCCACGAATCAAAATCTCATCTAGTTGACTAATTTACCAAATATAGTTTTTAGATATTGTAGTAGATTTGAAAGTCTAAGGAACCAAATTGTAAGTTTAGTTTCTTCTTCTTTCATAACATAGCTATGTATAATGTTTAAAGATGGTTGATCAAATAATATGTAGTTCACACCATGTTAAAGGTAGCGGACCTAGTTAAAAGCATACTGAATTGGAACTTAACCTAAGCTTTTTTTTTCTCATTGTTTTACCACTTCAGCATGACAGTTTTTAGCTGTGGGTTAATTAGAAGAATACTAATAGATTTGAATATTTCCTACTTGTTATACATGTTTCCAGCTTCATGTTCTATTATCACTAACTCTATCTTCTCATTTTTTTCTCAAATTCATTTTTATTCTTGATTTTTTCAAACCAAATGTTTCGGTTTGTAGAGAAAATAAAGAAATAGAAAATGATTATGGGTGGGTGAATATGTCATGTGTTGAAGAAGTTGACATTTTTTTGGTGATATTGAAGAGCTTATATTTTTACTAGCTTCTGGAAGAGATTATTGTAGTGTTTTTTTACTAATGACTAGGAGTGGGTATTTAACTGAGTTAGCCGACCTAACCGACTTAATCGACCTTAATTGAACTGCTTTAACTGAAAAAATATGTTAACTGACCGATGTTAACTGACCGATGTTAACTGACCAAAGTCTAATCAGTTAACGATTAACCACAATTCATATACCGATTAACTGTTAACCAAAACTATTTTTTTAATTATCAAACAGCCCAAATCCAAGACTATTTGCAATCTGGCCCATCCATTCTTCCCTAACCATAATCGAATCATGCTTGCCAATGCCAGCCGCTATTCACAATTTCGTTCATTCCTAAAATAGTTATCTCATTAGTTTCCGTTCCCAAAATAGAAAACTAATCTACAAAAATTTTCGGCCCTGCTAAACTTTCGAATCCAAATACAAACCGACCCTTCATCGCCTTCGTCTTCATTCTTCGTGATCTGGATTGTCGATTTGAGTAATGATGAATGCTAGTTAGAAAAGGAAGAACATGAGTTTGGTTTATTTTGTGTAGTTTCAGTGTTTATCTATTTTATTTAAATTTTATTGAGTGTTTAATTCGTTTATGCTTAAACAAGAAATATACACAAGTGCTCACAATATTATGGTATAATATTTAAATAAAACAGAAAACTAGTCTTTATCTTCATGGATTAATTTATTTTGTGTACTTCATATATTATGTGTTCAACTATTCATATATGATATAAGATCAGTTCATAGAAATTTTGTTAATTTATTTTGTGTAGTTCATATATTTAAATATTATGTGTTCATATATGGTATAATATCAGTTCATATAATATCAGTTGATAAACTAGTCTATATCTTCATGGATCAGTTTGAATTTAATGAATATTATGAATCATAAACTAGGTAGATCAGTTCATAATATATGGTATATACTATATAATATATCATATATGAGTCATAATATTATGTGTTTATATATCAGTTATATATATATATATATCAGTTCATATATATGAACTGTTATATATTATATGAACTGGTATATATGATATATGAATTGACATGTAATTATAATATATATATATATATGGATTGATATATCTTACATATATGAACCGATATATAGTATTATGAACCGTTATATATCAGTTCATAATATTAAATTCATAATATCAGTTTGAACTGAAATTATAGTAAATTCAAACTGAAATTATGAACTGATATATATGATATATGAACTGAAATATTATATATATGAACCGATATATCAGTTCATAATATCAGTCTCAATATTATGAATATAATCTACTATTTCAAAAATAGCAGTTTGAATATTACCAATTGCAAAATATCAGTTTGATGTTTGAATATTATGAATGATATTTATCAGTTTGAATATATACGTTTAAATATTACGATATTTATATTTGTGTATAAACTAATGCTAGTATGAAGTTAATATTTAATTCCAAAATCTGTAGATAAAAATGGATCTTTATCATTTTATAAGATAAATTTACCTCTTAGAGGATAATATAATGCTGGTCAAATAATAATGTCTACGTTTTATGCTTATATAAAACCTCCATGTTTTTAGCTTTATTTTACTTGAATATTTTACTAATTTCACTTACTTCACTTTTCTATTTAGTTTTTGCACTGAATTTTGCAATGTTTAATCATTATGGTGATCTTGTTCATCTTATATGACAAATATCATTATTCTTGTTTTCAAGGAATCCATGTTCACTTATATTAGTCTCCTAAATATGAATTTGATTCTTTTTTGATGTTATTGTATTTAAAATTCTATTTGTTACCAATTTTGAGGGAGAAACCAATGAAGAGAGTGATGATGATATGATTCTTAATATATTTATTTACTAAATGCAAGAAAGTAATCAAGCCTTCTAGTTCTTATAGCATATTTTATTTTTTATTATCTAAAACATGTTACTATAGGATAAAAAAGGTACTTCCATAAGAGTTTATCCATCACATAATAATTTTTTTTGCATGAAACTTGAAATGGCCCATTTGCCAAATTGTTTGATCATGTTAGCTTTACTACTTTAGAGTTGTAAGATTATAATAAATTTAACTTATCGACATTGAATTCATACCATTCTGTTAGATATCCGAGCGTTAGTATTTAATTCTATAGGAGTTTCAAACCGTTTGAAGTTAGCTTGCTCCTGAACAATCGAGATGTTTCAAAGTTGAGGCAACTATTACTTTTTGTAATGCATTACCTGCTATTATTTAGTACGCCAGCATGTTTTGAATTTTTAAGTTATTGGTGTTTCATTAGTACTTGTGAATTGTGATGATAAAATTCTTTTGCTACACATGTATGAGTCCTTGACCATGACTTAACTTACTTTATATTTTGCTGATTATGTTTATTGCAGTTGTTTTGTCTATTTACAAAAAAAATTGACTTCCCATATAAACAAGAGTTTTAGTTAAAGAATAAAAAAAAATCCATGAACGTATTTGTAACCATTATCGTTGTGTTTCGATACAGACACAACACGATGTCTAGTACCCGTTGTAGAAATCTAAAATTAAAAAAAAGGCTTTACATAATACTGATAGTTGTCTTTAGATTATTATGATATGGAACAAATGTACTTACTATAATATATTTTGCATATGTGAGGAATATTATATTGCATTTAATTGACATATTACTTTAGCTTGTTGCTATAATGCAAGCAAATCAATTATGATATCTAAAGCTATATAATGTAAAAAGTTTTATCATCTTATGCTAATCATGGAATTAGTTATAACATAGGGTGAACATGATTCCTTTGAGCTCTTCTTAGTCACATCTCACTTTCAAACAATTCAAAGAATTTTTTTGACTACATCTGGTAGACTTTCTATATGGATTGTACTATAATAAATACTTTTTCTTTACTGAAAATGAATAGAAGTGTGAACTATAGTGTCATACTTTGGTGATTCATTATATACTTAAAATAGTTATGAACTAAGATTCGATTCATTCTTGAATCAACTTTTACAGTGCAACATTAAATGTTTGGAGGAGACAAAGTGTAACTGCTGAAATACAACGAGCATTTATAAATATTAGTGTAACTGCTGAAATATCATTTATAAATATCAATAATGCATAATATCATGAATGCATAAATTCATTTATAAAATAAGCATTTTTCATTTTATGTTTCTATATCAGTATAGTTCTAATATGTTTCAGGTTTCCCTATGTATTAATTGAATGTTAAACCGATATATATATATATATATATGCAACTAAATGTTTTAACAAATATTAGTATAACTGATATATATATAACTATATATATCATGGTCGATAATGCTAGTACAAATGAAGTGGCAATTAATTATGTGAAAAACAAATTAAATGATTATAATGGTGGTTGTGTTTTGAATGGTGAATTCATTCATATACAGTGCTCAATAATCAATTTACTTGTTAATGACGGGCTAAAAGAAATTAGCAATACTATAACTAAAATTCGTACTACAGTCAGATTTGTGAGATCATCTTCGGCACGATTGACTAAATTTAGAGAGATGTGTTTAAGTATGGGAATAAAGACTAAACTATGCTTATTTTAGATGTACCCACTAGGTGAAATTCAACATATTTGATGCTGGAAGCAGCTTTAAAATACAAAAGGGATTTTGATGATCTGAAAGAAAATAATAGTATTATTATTGCCTATTTGGATGTTGAAATTCGTTCTTGGGGTTCTATAAATAGGAAAAATGTTGAATTATTTGTTAAATTCTTAAAGTATTTTTATGATGTTACTTTAAAATTTAGGAAAACTTTATCTGCTCCCGCAAATGTTTGTTTTGCCGAGCTAAGTAGAATTCAAGAAGAACTTCAAGTATTGATTGCGGGAACAATTCCTTATCCTGCAAAAATGGCATTTAGTACGAAAGTGAATTTTGATAAATATTAGGAATACGTAGATAACATAAACAAAATTTTACTTGGTATGTGTATGCTTTACCCAAGGTATAAAGTTCAAATTTGAAGTTATGTATTGAAGACATGTATGAAAATGAGGTTGTGGAAGACATATTAAAAACCGTGAAAGATATTTTGATAAGGTTGTTGGACTTTTATGTCAACAATTCTACATTTGGAACACAAACGTGTGATGAACCACTTTAACATCCCCTATCTAGAGGCCCTAAACGCTAAAGATGCTGCAGTCATCCATAGTTATAACTTTCGGCGACCAAATACGGCTATGTTAATGTTACCCATAATATCATATGCATTTGAATATGAAACAAAATCACCGATTTCAAAAACATTTTTTCACATTACATTTCCAAAACACATGTTTCACATTCAAATTACATAATCCCATAATCGTTTCCCAAATTCAGATAAAATATAATTATTACATAAATACGCCAAGAGCGACATATGATGATGCCCTCTTGGTTGACCAGAGTGCTATATAGACATAACTATCTTAAATACAACACAGCGGAATAAAACTAAACAAAACAGTAACTCCTAAATAGCTATCTATCAGCCACCTGCTCCCTTCGGAAGCTTTGTTCGTCAACCTACTAAAAATTGTAAAACCTCAACCCTCAGCCCACTCAAATTAATTTTGAGCACCCGAGAGTTTAAGGGGAAAACATAAACTTTGAGTCAAACATAAAGCCCAATGTGAATAATACTATACATCTCAGATATACGATATTAAGTGAGACCACGCCGCTTAGCAGAACGGGTTTCCCCTCACTAATATCCTTTTAAAACATATCTTTTGCAAATCATAATCCTGCAACCAAAACTGGTTAAAACTGTAAAGCATTCTATGTAAACTTACATATCAGGTAACAAATGGACTATCTGTCCGAACACTATAGTTTTGTTTGGCAAACTACTAACCTTTGGGTGACTCGAGCCTACTAGTCAATATAACAAAATAATCTAACATCTGCTAGACACACATCTTTTGGATGGTTTGTCCTTAACTATTTGTTAAATACTTTTCTTCTGGATGGTCTATCCCTAACGTAACATCTCCCAAGGTCACCTGATCCTAATGGTTTTGCGGGCTCACCAATATATCTCTATAGAAACATATATTCCCTTCTGTGTGTAATCATAATTTTAGTCTTACCTGTGACAAAGCCCTACACACTAGAATTTTGGACTAAATTAGCTGAGGCTAATAGCTAATGTATAGGGCGCGACCCTATACCAGTCCCATATGGTATTCTAATATTTGAGTCACTTTACTTAGGGAAACCTTCCCTTAAATTTTCCTTGAAAAACTTTTCTCAAACTGATTAAAAACCTTTAAATCACCTTGCCATGTTATATATATATACTTTACTCAAACCTTTGTTGATGAAAACATTTAACTTTTAAAAGCACCCCTTTTGAATCCATTGAAAGTACCCCTTTCAAAACCATTGAAAGCACCTCTTTCGAAACCAAGTAAAATCCTTCTTCTAACCTAGGCCGAAAGGCCAAAACCTTCCTTTCGAAACCATTCTTATAAACCTATCGAAACCATTGAAAACCTTCCTTTCGAAAGCTTTAAAACCTTAGACATCTTTCTTTTAACACCTTTAAACATTGCCCTTCGAAACCTTTGGGAAACCTTTCCTTTCAACCTTTCGAAAACATTGGGAACCACCCCTTTGAAACTTTTCTTTAAACCCTTCGAAAGCATTGGGGAAACGCCCCTTCGAAACCATCATTTAAAACCTTTCGAAAGCATAAACCTTTGTAAACAACAAACCTTTTGAAAGCATTTGGGTTCAATTTAAAACATGTGGAAAACACCTTCCGAAACCAATTAAAACCATCTCCTTTGAAACCATTTGGGTTATACTTCAATAGAGAAAAAGGGTCATTAAAACCATTTAAGTCGAAAGCCTATCTTTCGAAAGCATTCCTAAGCAAAGAAGTGATGGTGTCGAAACCAACCTTCCGAAAGCATTGGAGAAGTGGCCAAGTTTAAAAACAAAGTATACCTTACGAAACCATTGACTTTGAAAGGTAAGAAAAGCGGCAACTAAAGGGCTTTGACCTAGTCGAAAGCATATATTTAAAAACAAAGGCGCAACCTCCTTAAAACCATTTCTTTAAACCATTTGACCCGGTCGGAAGCCAATCAAGTCGAAAGCTATATAGTAGGAAGCAAAGCAGGCGTATTTTCAATTTAAAACAAAGGCATGCTTCAACCATATCAGAACCATACGTTTCGACCCTATACCTTCCGCCTTCGTCCAATTTGCTACGTACCAAGTATACTGGTACCATGCGCATTGGTTTCGAAAGCAATGATGGCGAAACGTCTAGGTCGGAACCCCTGGTGCCGAAATTGGCGAAACATTTTAAAAACAAGTAAATTTTGTCTTTAACTTAAAAGAGAAATACTTTTTGACTAACCTGCCATGTTTGTCAAATTTTCATTGTTCTTTTTTTTTCAAAAGTGCTGCCAAGATTTCAGAAATAAACAATAATTTTATTTTATAAATTATCCCTTCTCCTTTTATAAATATATAAAACATTTTAGTCCCATACCTCAAATAATTTTATATATTCATTAAAACACTTAGGAAAATTATACAAAAATTCCAGAAAATCATTTTCAATATGTTTTCTAACATATATAAAGTTCACACCCAAATAAATAACTATTTAGCCGTAAATAATTTAAAACCCAAATAATCATTTTCTATACTAGAAAATTTATATAAAATCCATAATAATTTAGAAAATTATGAAAATTGAAATTCATCTCCAAAATATCATTTCTGATCTAAATCTAAAATTGCAAGGCATTTGGATGTCATTTAATATGGTTTTCATATCAAAACATATCATAACATCTATATGAACAAGCATAAGTCATCAACAAGCATACATACACATTTAATCATTTAAAACATGGAATAAACTTGCAAAAAACTTTGGATTTAACTTAAAACTGAAAACATTTAAGAGAATGAGATGTAGTCATTATTCACCTTAGCTTGTGATTAAGGATTTGAGATTTGAATAGCTTTTGATTTGATTAATCTTCTTTCTTAGCTTTTTCTTCTTCTAGTTCTCTAAAATGGTGGCCGGCCTCTATGTTTTTAATTTGCAAATGAGAATGAATAAGAGAATACATGGCTAAGGGGTTTAAAGTTTAGGGTATAAGGATTTTCCTTGTTCCCATTTTTCCCTTGCATACTTCCTAACCCTTTATCTATTTTATTTTATGTTATCTCATTTGGCTTTACTCGTTAACATGGCACGACTACCCTTATTAATCACAAATCTCAATCAAGTAATCACCTTACTTTGTTTGATTTGATTTAGCTAATTAAATATCCTAAATAATGTTGCTAAAAATATAGGGTGTTACAATCTCCCCTCCTTTGAAATTACGATAAGGTACACAACAAAACAATCAAAGGTAAAACATACCATCAAACAAATCAGGATAAGCGTCTCTAATCCTGCTCTCAGTCTCCCAAGTATAGTCCTTATCATCGTCACTCCACTGGACCTTCACTAATCTGACTATCTTGTTCCTCAACTTCTTCTCATCTCGCGCGACTATCCGGACAGGCTTCCTAACTATAGTCAAGTCTGGTTCCACTACTAAATCTTCTAACACAATCGGTGCTATAGTAGTGTCTGGATCCCTAACACGCTTCCTCAGATGAGATACATGGTAAATATCGTAGACTCCTGCCAAACTACTCGGTAACCTTACTCTATACACGAGTTTCCCGATCCTTTCTAAAATAGGAAACGGTCCTACGAATCTCGGTGCTAACTTCCCCGCCTTCCCGAACCTGATAACACCTTTCATCGACAATACTTTGACGAAAACATGATCTCCAACAGAGAATTCTAAATCTTTCCCTCTTCTATCTGCATAGCTCTTCTTCATAGACTGAGCTTCCTTCATTCTTATCAGATCAATCTTCTCTGCTGCTTCTCTTACCAATTTGGGACCAAGGACTAATCTATCTCCAGTCCCTAAACAACATGCGGGCGATTTGCATGGTCTTCCATACAAAGCTTCAAACGGTGCCATCCCTATACTAGTCTGATAACTATTGTTATACGAAAACTCGACTAGATGTAGATGGTTTCTTTCCATGATCCCCTGAAGTCTAATACACAAGCTCTTAACAAGTCTTCCAAGATCTTATTAACTCTTTCCGTTTGCCCATCTGTCTGTGGATAGTAAGCGGTACTCTTCTTGAGCTTGGCTCCTAAACTCTCCTGTAGACTCTTTCATAACTCGCTAGTGAATAGGAAATCTCTTCACTAACAATACTACTAGGAATTCGGTGAAGTCTAACCACATTCTTGATAAATAGCTTTGCCAATACAAGTGCCGTCCTTTTTGAATTAACTGGAATGAAATGGTCACCCTTGGTTAATCTATCCACAATGACCCATATACTCTCATTTCCTCTTCTGGACCTTGGCAACCCGTCAATGAAGTCCAGAGAAATTGAATCCCATTTCCAAACCAGAATATCTAATGGCTGAAGCAACCTACTTGGCTTCTGATGGTCGGCTTTCACCTACTGACAGTTCAAACACTGTTTCACCCATAAGCCAACATCCCTCTTCAATCCTTCCTAGAAGAAACTCTTTTCATATCCTGATAAATCTTCATTCCTCCTGGATGAATAGTGAACTTCAAACGATGACATTCCTCCAAAACTTCCTTCCTTATGCCTCCCACATCTGGAACACATGATCTACCCTTCTTTCTTAACCATCCACTTTGGTCAAGACCGAAATCCTTCAGCCGTCGCTCTCCATTCCATCCTTTAATTTCCTGATCCTTTTAACTAACACTGTATCCACTTCCTGTTTAGAAGAAATCTTCTCAATCAATACCGGTCAGACTTCTAAACAAGATAACATAGCAAATTCTCTACTAGACCCAGCCTCGGATTTCCACTGCACTCTGCAAGTCGACAACGCTTCCAAGTATTTCCATTCTGCTATCATAGCCAACATTGCATTTCGATGCTTCCTACTAAGCGCATCTGCAACCTTGTTGCCTTTTCCTGGTGTGTACTCAATTCCAAAATCATAAGCGGCTAAAAACTCTAACCATCTCTGCTATCTCATATTTAGATCCTTCCGAAAGAACAAATACTTCAACGGCATATGATCCGTATAAAGCTCGAACCTCTCTCCGAAAAGGTAATGCCTCCACACCTTCAATGCAAATATTACTGCAGCCAACTCCAGGTCATGCGTTGGATATCTAACCTCATGCGGTCTAAGCTGTCTAGAAGCATAGGCAATCACTTTACCTCTCTACATCAACACAGCTCCTAATCCAGTTCCACACGCATCTGTATAAACTACCAAGTCCTGATTCCCTTCGGGACCACTAACACAAGTGCATGGGTCAACAAGTGTTTCAATCTCTGGAACGCTTCCTCACACTTATCGGTCCACACAAACTTCACATCCTTTCACGTTAGCTTGGTCATTGGCGTTGCTATCATCGAGAAATCCTTAAAAAAATTCCTATAATATATAGCCAATCTGAGAAAACTCTTTATTTCAGTTACTGTCTTGGGTCTCTTCCAAATATTCATCTCTTCAATCTTAGTCGGATCTACAGACAACCCTTTCTTTGAGACTACATGACCTAGAAATTTTACTTCCTTCTTCCAAAAATGGCACTTCGAAAACTTTGCCTTTAGCTGACGCTGCCTCAGCGTCTCAAGCACAACTCTAAGATGAACTTCATGCTCCTTCTCATCCTTGGAGTATATCAGAATATCCTCCATGAAAACCAACACAAACCTATCCAAGCGCTCTCAGAAAATCCGGTTCATCAAATTCACAAAGAATGCCCTGCGCATTAGTGAGTCCAAATGGAATAACTAACCATTCGTATGACCCATATCTTATTCTAAACGCCGTCAAAGATATACTATCTTTTGCTACTCTAAGCTGATGGAAGCATGTTGCTAAGTCTAACTGAGAAAATACCTTGGCTCCACTCAGCTGATCGAAAAATCGTCAATCCTAGGCAACGGATATCGATTCTTTTTTATTTTCTCACTCAACTTACGATAATCGATACATAGCCTTAGCAATCCGTCCGACTTCTTAGCAAATACTATGGCTGCTCCCCAAAGTGAGCTACTCGGTCTAATAAAACTCTTGCCATCCAAATCCACCAACTGAGCCTTCAACTCCTTCATTTCTGTCGACGTCATCCTGCTTGGTGGTCTACTCATCGGTTCTGCTCTAGGAACCAAATCTATCTGAAACTCAATGACTCATTTCGTTGGCAATCCTACTATCGGCTCGAAGACATCTACGAATTCTCTAACCACTAAAATGTGATTCGACTCATCTTCCAACTCCACATCACCAACAAAGCATTCACCTCACAACTAGGGTTTTATATGGTATATACAATCCGATCACTACAATCAGGGTGTCTAAGTGATATTTTCCTATCATGGCAAAATATCCTAGCATCGTATTTACTTAACTAATCCATGCCCAATATAATTCCGCCCTACAAAGTCAAATATATGCAACCGCAAACAAAGGTGTAACCTAGCAAGTCAAATTCTAAGTGGTCAGACTTCATCCCAAGTGTCGGATATTGTTAGCGCCAAAATTGGTCACTAACACCCAGGTCCAGATGAAAGCACCGAATCACAGATAGAATGTATGTAGAGAATATAAACGTGAAGAATAATAACATTAAAATGAAAGCAGTAAAGAACAACAAGTTTTATAGTGGTTCGGCTAACTCCGGCCTACGTCCACTCCAGAAGTTTCCTTTTTATTGCTGTAAAAACCGACTACAGTTGCAAAGTAGTAGAGTAGCCTTAGCCTTAGAAAAGAGAAAGTAAGAGAGCAGAAAGAAGATCACCCCATTTGGAGACCTACATGCTGTATTTATAGGCAAAACCAGGTTGTTGGGCCTCCTGAGTAGTTTGGGCCCACCAAGGCCATAGCCGAACCCTACTTCATCATGCCGACCGACCCTGAGCAGTTGACATGCCGAACGGAAGTTACCCGGGTATTGACCCGAAGCGAGCCTATCCGAAACTCGAAGCAGACTAGTCCAGAACTCGGAGCAAAGCTAGCGACGAACCATGTATTGATGCCGACCCATGTCACCATATAGCCAATGCTGATCCACTTTGCCGAGTCACAATGCCGAGCCATCATCACCTCATCACGATGCCGAGCGACGTTCAATGCCGAGCGAGGTACGATGCCGAGCGAGGTACGATGCCGAGCGAGGTACGATGTTGAGCGAGGTGCGATGCCGAGTGGGGTGCGATGCCGAGTGGGGTGTGATGCCGGGAGGGGTGCGATGCCGAGCGGTAACTTCCATAACTCACCTCATCACGATGCCGAGCGACGTTCAATGCTGAGCGAGGTACGATGCCGAGCGAGGTACGATGCCGTGCGAGGTGCGATGCCAAGCGGGGTGTGATGCCGGGAGGGGTGCGATGCCGAGTGGTAACTTCCATACCTCGACCGGACCATGCCATGCCGAACGGCCGAGTCACAAGGTCGAACTCCAAACACTTTGAACCATTTCATTCCGACCGAACGACCTATCCTGATCGAGCATCTATCCAAGTGAACATCATCCGTTTAGACCGAATCCGTCATATTTCAGCCTCGATAATCGCGAAGTTGGTTAAGTTGAATCCGCCTCACCATGGCCATGCCAAAAGGCGGGTTAACATTTGCGCCCCAAAACATGCCTTGCTATTGGAAGGTGTGTTTTGAATAGCCTCACGTCCGATATCCGAAGTATGTATGTTATCCACATCCATACTTTTTGATTCATAATCCAATCCATTTTATCCAAGTGCCATCGCCGTATCCTTATCCGAATCTACGACTACTCTGAGTCGATATCCAATTCCGAATCCAGTAACCAAATCCTTAGCCAAATCCATATCCATCTGAACTCGACAACGAGTTCCAATCCATCCATATCCAATGACCAATGACCACGTCCATGAACTCTCCGGGTCGATGTCCAAATCCAGGACCGTTCCGGGTCCATGCCAAAACCCTTAGCTGTTCATAGCCAATATCCAAATCTGTAACCTCTCCGGGTTCTTGCCAAGCGCAATCCACACTTGATGACCTATGTTAAGTAATTCCATGGTGTTCCTGGTTCAGTGTCCCTGAACGTCAAATAATGCCATGGCTTAAGTCCTAAGCCGAATCCTGGTCGCTCCGGACCCCTGCCGAGCATAGTCCATACTCGACGACCTGCATAGGAGACAATATGGGGCCTAAGTCCTAGGCCGAATCCCGGTCTCTCCGGACCCTTACTGAGCATAGTCCATGCTCGATGACCTTTCAACCAAAATCCAAACCGAAATCCAATTTCAACCAGAAAACCAGAAATCCATATCAAAAACCCAAACCAAAAAATAAACATCCAAACCCGAATCCAAACCAGAAAACGAGTAAAACAGGGAGTTCAAACCAAACTCCAAAACCAAACCGGAAAAAGAAAATGTCCAAATCAAAGGAAAAAACAAATTTCACAAACCAGGGCGTCTCGGTAAGCCATCATCTCAGAGCATGTCTAAGGGGTATCTCCGACCCTATACATGAGTAAGTGATTTAACCGTTTGCCCGGAGTTTGTTACTTATTCCAAACCATCAAGATTAGCTGATGACCAATCGGCCACCATTCCTGGGCCTCATGCCCTCGTCGTTCAAGGTAGGCGGTGGCTGCTCCGGTTCCACCGCCGCATTCCAAGTTCCGACATATTGTCGCAACTGACCATTCCTTATATGCTCCTCGATTATGTCCTTCAAATACCAGCAGCTGTTAGTATCATGCCCGTCCAGGTCATGAAAAAGACATTGCCTTCTTAACGCCCTTTTCTCGTTCTAAGGGCTCCCTCCTTGCCGGCCTTCGATACGGAAGGCGATCTCGAGTATCCAAGAATATCCGCTCCAACGTTGCGTTCAATCCTGTGTAAGTGGAGAACTTTGGTTCTCCCCAGCGCTTCCTTTTCCCTTTATCCTTGCCCCCACCCGAGCTTTCGCCGGGTAGTCCTCCATCCTTAATCATGTTTACTTCCTTTGACCTCATGTCCAAACATGCATCCTCTTGTCGAAGAAATCTCTCGGCTTCATGAAAGAATTCCCCAAGATCCAACGGTGGGTCCCGTATCAACGATACTTTGAAATCCGAATTATCTCTGACTCCTGATACCCCAGTCATCAGAACCATTGATGGATCCGGCCGATCCACCGAAGCAACTGCTGCATTAAATCGAGTTAAGAATGTCCTGAGTGATTCATCCGCCCCCTATTTGACTGACGTTAGTATCATCACGTTCTTTGGCCTTTTTATGTGAACTCGAAACTGACTTAAGAACTTGTCCACCAGTTCCGTCCATGTTCCAATGGATCCATCCTCCAGCTGTCTGAACCACATAGCAGCAATATCAGTCAAGTACAGGGGGAAACATCGAGCCATAACCTCCTCCGTTGCCCCCAGCACTTCCATATGCCTAGTGTACCTCATCAAGTGGTCGGTGGGATCCGTCTTCCCGTTGTACACCTCCAGAGTGGGTAGTTTGAAATCGGGCGGATTCCTAGCTGTCCTAATGTTCCGGGTAAACGGACTTTTGTTAACTCCCTCTGAATCCCTGTTTGTCAGACCTTTGCGAATAGTCCGCCTGATAATGTCAGCCAATGCAGTGTTTCCAACCAAGGGTTGCCCCCTATCCATGTTTCCAGACTGCCCCCCAAGTCCCCGAGGAAATTCTGGCACATATTCCTCATCCCGTACTCCTATATTCCTATCGACGTCAGGCCGCGTAGCGTCATCCGGTATCCCTCCATGAACTGGTCCAGCATTACCTGGTGGTGTGCCCCTGAGTCTAGGTCCATCTAGATTGTTAGCTGTTTGTTGATTGGGAGCTGCCCCCTGTTGAATCACTCCATCTGTCCGCTGGTTGAGTTCCTCTGGTCCAGTTCTAAGAACTTGAGCACTTGTAGTTCTTGGTTGTCCAAATTGCCTAAGAAGAGCCTGCATCATCTCCTCTTGCCGTTTCATCATCTGCTCCTGCATAGAATTCATCATCACCTGCATCTCATCCCGAGTTATGTAGATGGATGCATGATCCTCTCCAGCTCCAGAAGAGGCCGCTTGACTTCCTTCCTAATTGCTCCTTTCCACTGCTTGCTTCCTTGTTGGTGGTCTAGCCATTGCTTTCTAGGATCCAAGTTCCTAACTCCAAAATTCCTGAGTGCTTGCGTTCTCAGTGAAAGCACCAAAATGTTAGCGCCAAAATTGGTCACTAACACCTAGGTCCAGATGAAAGCACCGAATCACAAATAGAATGTATGTAGAGAATATAAACGTGAAGAATAATAAAAATTAAAATGAAAGCAGTAAAGAACAACAAGTTTTATAGTGGTTCGGCTAACTCCGGCCTACGTCCACTCCAGAAGTTTCCTTTTTATTGCTGTAAAAACCGACTACAGTTGCAAAGTAGTAGAGTAGCCTTAGCCTTAGAAAAGAGAAAGTAAGAGAGCAGAAAGAAGATCACCCCATTTGGAGACCCACATACTGTATTTATAGGAAAAACCAGGTTGTTGGGCCTCCTGAGTAGTTTGGGCCCACCAAGGCCATAGCCGAACCCTACTTCATCATGCCGACCGACCCTGAGCAGTTGACATGCCGAACGGAAGTTACCCGGGTATTGACCCGAAGCGAGCCTATCCGAAACTCGAAGCAGACTAGTCCAGAACTCGGAGCAAAGCTAGCGCCGAACCATGTATTGATGCCGACCCATGTCACCATATAGCCAATGCTGATCCACTTTGCCGAGTCACAATGCCGAGCCATCATCACCTCATCACGATGCCGAGCGACGTTCAATGCCGAGCGACGTTCAATGCCGAGCGATGCCTCTATGTCGAACGAGGCCTTTATGCCTCTATGTTGAACGAGGCCTCTATGCCGAGCCTCTCGTTACCAGTGTATGCCGAGCGGGACTACGCCGACCGACCTAGTGTATGCCGAGCGGGACTACGCCGACCGACCCAGTGTATGCCGAGCGAGAGTACACCGAGCGGGAGTACACCGAGCGAGAGTATGCGGAACGACCCAGTGTATACCGAGCGAGAGTATGCCGACCGATCCATGCCCTGTATACCGATCTTCTCTCAAAAAACAATCTGACCAGTCCCTATACAAAAAATATGGATCGGGTACGACCCTTATTTTTAGAAGAAAAAAAATCGGGTACGACCCAAATTTTCGAAAATGATGCTAAATTTTTTTTTCTGGGGGAAATCCCCCCGAACCCTAGCCGCAGCGCAGTGCCTTCGAATAGTGAATTCAAAACTCAACTTAATAAAGGAACATTCTATCCACTTCCCTGACATATACCCTCCTATCGGAGTTGCAACTCTTAAGGAAGTAACTAAAAATGTGGGTTCTAGGTTAAGCTTATCTACCAAACATCGAGGTATAAAAGAATGCGATGCACCAGTATCAAACAGAATGCTAACAGACATACCATGAATCTGAAGCATACCTCCCAATACTGATTTCAATTTCTCCTGGGCCATTGGCTTCGAAGTAGTAGGCTCCAATGCAAATACTTGTCCTTTATCTCCTTTAACTAGATCTTTGGACCTGTTCTTGTAGTGCCCAACTTGATCACAGTTGAAACATCTAACTCCTTTCTTCTCAGCAGCCATCTTTCCTTTGCCTGTCCGACACTCATGAGCATAATAGCCTTTCTTATCACACTTGTAACAGACCACTTTAGACTTCCCATTCTTTGCTACTCCACCTTTCCGAGCACCCTTCTTATGAAAGAACTTTCTCTTTTGACCTTACCCAACCTGACCCTCCTTCTCCTTCTTCTTCTCTAAACAAGCAAGCATCTCTTCGTGTCTTAATGCCATCTCCATTACCACATCACAGCAATCTCCGATATGTAGTAAGGTAGCCCTAGCCAACTCAGGCTCCAATCCCCTGATGAACTTCTCATTCCTCTTCATCATTGTATCAACAGTGGCATACACATATCTAGCCAACTCTTCAAACCTACTAGCATACTCTAAAATAGACTTTTCTCCTTGTTCTAACTCAGCAAACTTTCTGATCAAAACATACTGCGCCATCACCAACATAAACCTCTCCTGGAACCTTCTCCTAAACTCAGCCCTTGTCATCTCCTCTTCATTTACTCCAGCCGTCCCACTATTCCACCAAAATAAAGTTGCTCCTTGAAGCTGTCTCGAAGCAAGCCTCCCCTTTTGCTCGTCATTGAGCCCTAAGTCAGCAAATATCCTTTCATAGTGCAGCAACCAATTCTCCACTTCTATAGCATCTTCGGTTCCGATAAACGGCTTCCCTCCAAGCCTAGCATAGTCTCTACTCATGTTAGCATAATGGTTGATAACTGGAGCTTCCTAAACTCCTCCCGCAACATTTCCTCTAACCACTCCAGCAGCAATTCTAGCTTGCATCATGTTTACAAAAAACCGATACATAGCTCCCATATCCACTTGTGGGACTCCAGCACCAATATTCTCAGCTTGAGCCTGACCTTGAGTCCTCCTTGTATTAGGTCAGGCATTTCCATTGGTGGTGGTGCTGTCCCCTCCTAGGTTAACTCTGCCACTTCTTGCGTCCATATATGTATTCATGCCCCGTGAGATATAGAAGGATAGCCTAAGAGAGATAGGAAACTAAAGATATAGCGTATACTTATATATAGCAACTATAAGTACGTTACTATAGCGTTATCCCATACCCCGATCCTATTCTGATTCCTAAGGATTATGTTTTCAAAAATCATTTCAGTTAAAGTATTTCATATACCTATACTCTGATACCAAGTTGTAACATCCCCTGTCTAGAGGCCCAAAGTTAAACGCTACAAATGTTGTAGTCATCCATAGTATAAACTTTCGGCGATTAAATACGGCTATGTTAATGGTATCCATAATATCATAAGCATTTGAATATGAAACAAAATCACCGATTTCAAAAACATCTTTTCACATTACATTTCCAAAACACACGTTTCACATTCAAATTACATAATCCCATAATCGTTTCCTAGGTTCAGATAAAATATAATTATTACATAAATACGCTAAAAGAAACATATGATGATGCCCCCTTGGTTGACCAAAGTACTATATAGACATAACTGTCTTAAATACAACATAGCAGAATAAAACAAAACAAAACAACAACTCCTAAATAGTTATCCGTCAGCCACCTACTCGTCTTCGGAAGCTTTGTTCGTCAGCCTACTAAAACCTTTAAAACCTCAACCCTCAGCCTACTCAAATCAATTGTGAGCACACGAGAGTTTAAGGGGAAAACATAAATATCGAGTCAGACATAAAGACTGGTGTGGATAATAGTATACATCTCAGATATATGATATTAAGTGAGACCATGCTGCTTAGGGGAACGTGTTTCCCCTCACTAATATCCTTTTATAACATATCTTTTGCAAATCATAATCCTGCAACCAAAACTAGTTAAAACTTAAAGCATTTGATGTAAACTTACATATCAGGTAACAAAGGACTATCTGTCCGAACACTATGTTAGATCATAGGTTTTGATTGCTGACATGAAACAACTATTCATGAATCTACGACTACGACAACATCCGGACTCAACGACTCAAAGTATGGTTCATATAATTATATATTTTAACAAGAGTCATCAAATATGTATATAGAGTATAGTTTAGTGCTTTGTTAAAACCTTTCCTCAAGAATCATCATTCACATTCAAATAAACTTGCATGCATATTTTAATCGAAATCAAGTTTTCAAAAAATGCATGGAGCGGGGCTCGAACCCGGGTCACTAGTTTAGAAGGCAAGTGCTCTAACCAAATAAGCTATGGTGAATTTTGATTATCAACAGAATTCAGTTGACTGAACAAAGTCATTCAGTCGACTGAATATCTATAAACAGCCTATTTAACTTGTGCACATATGTATACACGTTTATATTTTCAAATTCAGTCGACTGAAGTTCATAGACCAGTCGACTGACCTAGTTCCAACTGCTATTTTTTTGAAAAGACACTTCCTTTTTGAATAGCCTTCTTCCTCGCGAAGAGTTGTAGCCATTGCTATTCGTTGAGAACTCTTCACCAGCAGTTGCAACTCCTTAACTACTATATATATGCATGAATTTCAAGATCAAATAACTTCACTTACTTGCTTATACTTGAATCATATTTTCTGAATCAACTACTCTCTTGAATTCATACATTCATTGCTTACAATCACAATTCTATATTTCTAAAGCAATTTGAAACTTCCTAATCTTCATATACACACAACTATACACATCATACTTGAGGAAAAGATTATAGGAAGGGTGTACTACAAGTGACAAATCCGTGTTATTAGAACACACAAGGTCAAGACAATCTACTTTGTAATCAAAGTCCTGTTCGGTTGCTCAGGCGGTCAAGTCCTGTTCTGTTGCACAGGCGGTCAAGTCCTATTCGGTTGCTTAGGCGGTAGAAGTCCTGTTCGGTTGCTCAAGCGGTGTAAACCTATTCCTCCGGGTTAAGTGAGGGTTGATAATTAAATTCCAGAAGGAGTCTTGGACTGGACGTAGAACGGGAGTTCGAACCAGTATAAAAAGTCCTGGTGTGCTTATTTCATTTACTTTATTACTATTATCTATTATCTAGTTTATATTTCTGCATTATTATAATATTCCATATTACACGATCCTAAGTGTTAACTAGCCACACAGCTTACACACTTTCACACTATAGTTTTGTTTGGCTAACTACTAACATTTGGTTGACTCGGGCCTACCTGAAAATAAAAAATAATAATCTAACATCTGTTAGACACACCTCTTTTGGATGGTCTATCCTTAACTATATGTTAAATACTTCTCTTCTGGATGGTTTGTCCCTAACATAACATCTCCCAGGGTCACCTGATCCTAAGGGTTTTGCGGGCTCACTAATAACCTATCTGTATACAAACATATATTCTCTTCTGTGTGTAATCATAATTTTAGTCTTACCTATGACAAAGCCCTAGACACTGGAATTTTAGACTAAATTAGCTGGAGCTAATAGCTAATGTATAGGGCGCGACCCTATACCAGTCCCATCTGGTATTCTAATATCTGGGTCATTTTACTTAGTAAAATATATAATCTCTATGCTTTACTCAAAATCACCTTGCCATGTTATATATATACTTTACTCAAACCTTTGTTGATGAAAACATTTAACTTTTGAAAGTACCCATTTCGAATCCATTGAAAGTACCCCTTTCAAACCATTGAAAGCACCTCTTTCGAAACCAAGTAAAACCCTTCTTCTAACCTAGGCCAAAAGGTCAAAACCGTCCTTTCGAAACCATTCTTAGAAACCTTTTGAAACCATTGAAAAACCTTCCTTTCGAAAGCTTTAAAACCTTAGACATCTTTCTTTTAAAACCTTTAAACATCGCCCTTCGAAACCTTTGGAAAACCTTTCCTTTCAACCTTTCGAAACCATTGGGGAACCACCCCTTTGAAACCTTTCTTTAAACCCTTTGAAAGCATTGGTGAAACGCCTCTTCAAAACCATCATTTAAAACCTTTCAAAAGCTTCAAACCTTTGTAAAAAAAACCTTTCAAAAGTATTTGGGTTCAATTTAAAACATGTGGAAAACACCTTTCAACACCATTTAAAACCATCTCCTTCAAAACCATTTGGGTTATACTTCAATAGAGAAAAAGGGTCATTAAAACCATTTAATTCGAAAGCCTATCTTTCTAAAAAATTTCTAAGAAAAGAAGTGATGGTGTCGAAACCACCCTTCTGAAAGCATTGGAGAAGTGGTTAAGTTTAAAAAAAAGTATACCTTACAAAACCATTGACTTCGAAAGGTAAGAAAAGCGGCAGCTAAAGGGCTTCAACCTAGTCGAAAGCACATATATTTAAAAACAAAGGCGCAACCTCCTTAAAACCATTTGACCTGATCCGAAGCCAACCAAGTCGAAAGCTATATAGTTAAAAGCAAAGCAGGCGCATTTTCAATTTAAAACAAAGGCATGCTTCAAACCCTATCAGAACCATACGTTTCGACCCTATACCTTCCGCCTTCATCCAATTTGCTATGTACCATGTATATTGATACCATGCGAATTGGTTTCGAAAGCAATGATGGCGAAACATCTAGGTCGGAACCCCCGGTGCCGAAATTGGTGAAACAGGCTAAAAAAGTAAATTTGTCTTTAACTTAAAAGAGAAATACTTTTTGACTAACCTGCTATGTTTGTCAAATTTTCATTGTTCTTTTTTTTCAAAAGTGCTGCCAAGATTTTAGAAATAAACAATAATTTTATTTATAAAATACCCCTTCTCCTTTTATAAATATATAAAACATTTAAGTCTCATATCTTAGATAATTTTATATATTCATTAAAACACTTAGGAAAATTCTACAAAAATTCCAGAAAATCATTTTCAATATGTTTTCTAACATGTATAAATTTCAGACCCAAATAAATAATTATTTAGCCGTAAATAATTTATAACCCAAATAATCATTTTCTACACTAGAAAATTTATATAAAATCCACAATAATTCAGAAAATTACAAAAATTGAAAATCATCTCTAAAATATCATTTAAATCTAAAATCACAAGGCGTTTGTATGTCATTTAATAGGGTTTTCATATCAAAACATATCATAAAATCTATATGAACAATCATAAGTCGTCAACAAACATATATACACATTTAATCATTTAAAACATGGCATAAACTTGCAAAATACTTCGGATTTAACTTAAAATCAAAAAATTTAAGAGAGTGAGATGTAGTCATTATTCACCTTAGCTTGAGATTAAGGATTTGAGAATTGAATAGCTTTTGATTTGATTAATCTTCTTCCTTAGCTTTTTCTTCCTCTAGTTCTCTAAAATGGTGGTCGGCCTCTATGTTTTTAATTTGCAAATGAGAATGAATAAGAGAATACATGGCTAAGGGGTTTAAGGTTTAGGGTATAATGATTTTCTTTGTTCCCATTTTGGCCCTGCCTAATTCCTAACCTTTTATCTATTTTATTTCATGTTATCTCATTTTGATTTACTCATTAACATGACACATCTACCCCTATTAATCACAAATTTTAATCCATTAATCACCTTACATTATTTTATTTTATTTAGCTAATTAAATATCCTAAATAATGTTACTAAAATATGGGGTGTTACAATCACAACCTAGTACGTCCGTTGCTAGTGAATGTGTTGAGAATGTTGCTGATGTTATTTCTAGAAGAATGAATACTTTTATAAGACAAGTTCGACAACAAGATAATGATGGCAATGAACTGGAAGAGTATTTAAATGCACCAGTTGAGGTTGCACTAAATAATTTTGATGTTTTACTAGGTAAATAGTTTCAAATATCATGTTTTAACTTTAGTCGCTTGAGATCTTCTTGCTATTCCAGTGTCCATGATTGCTTCTGAATCTACTTTTAGCACCGGGGGAAGGGTTATAGACCCTTTTCGTGGTACTTTGAGTCCATAAATGGTTGAGGTGTTAATTTGTACCCAAAATTGGCTAAGATCCAAACCAATTTTTTTATCACTGGATTAAGGTTCCTCTCGATGATGTTTCTTATTATAATGAAGTCCTCTCAGGTGATATTAGCATTTGTAAAATAATCTAGTTACTCATTTGTTTGATATTAAATACAATACTCTAACTAACTTGTTTTCCATATAGAATTTGTACATGGATGTCAATGTGAGTCACCATCATCTTTTATTTTCACCATGGATTGTCCAACTATGTAACAACCCAAAATTTTGATTATTTAAATTTAAATATTTAAATAATAGGATTTTCAAAATTCAATAATTTGAATTCAAATATGATTAGTCATTTAAATATTTGAATTGTAAATTAAATGGGCTTAACAATATTATTAAACTCATTTTAATTAATAAATAATATTGATGAATTCAATATGTGTTTACAAAAATAAATAGATCAGATAAATATCGATAATTGGATCGAAAATATAAAATGATATTTATATTTGTGAAATTATCATTATGGGGCACTGTCTTGTATTTTGACGAAACTAGTGCCATTAGATCCGAAATAATAAACTATTGTATGTCGTCGAGTTTCACAATGATCGGACATACCGTTTGGTCGTGCGAGCTCGAAATGCGTAGCAATTGATTCTAAATATAATTTGATTTAAAAAGGTAACTTCCGTATACTTTGAATTAGGTCTTGAAACTAGTTTCATTGGGTTCAGAATATGGGTATTTGGTATAGAACGCCAATCGGCACGCTTCGATAGGAGTTTGGGATTTTTGGGTATGTAATGCCTGATATTTTAAAATAAAATAATATATATACCCTATATTTTAATTCCTTACTTCATCCCATACTCTTCACATCAGGCCCATACTCCCACGTCAAAGCCATTCCTCCATCTCCTTTATATTCCATTGCCTGTAAACAAGAAATTGTTTTTCCTCTTTGCAAATCAAACTTCTAAAATAAAAAACAATTCACACACTCTACTAAAAATCTTATAGCTTGATCCATTGGGTTCCTATTGTCGTGAATTTCTTGTCCATATGCTCGGAATTTGGTGCATCTTCAATTTGGATTAGTCGACATTTAGGCAGTAGACCACGACTTGACATTGTTTGGGCTCGAAGCTTTGATAGGTCGTGGGGCGAGCATAGTCAGGTTTGTGGTAGCGAGAGGCACCTAAGGCCAAAGTTCAATGGGGTGTGCCCCTTATTGTGTTATGCGACATTGTACAGACCTAGGGAGTGGGGCTAGTTGTCGCATTTTGGTGGAGGGTGAGGGAGGCGCCGTGGTGATGTTGTAAGGGTCAAGGCCGTGTAGAGATGCTCAACGGTGAAGACGGATTTGAATTTCATCAAGCAAAGCTCCGTGTAATTGAAATTGTGTGCATGGCCATGTCGTTTGGACATGTACAAGAGAGGAGAGGGATTAGTAAAGGGAAAGAAGATGAGTGAGCACTCAGGGGTAATTATTAATTATTTAAATTGTTAATTAATTTAATTTAATCGATAACTAATAAATTGAATAACTTTTGCGAACGAGATAAGGTTCGAACGCTGTTTTTCATGTTAAGCTCATAGCGATGATGGCTATGCAATGGAGATAGTGAAATTTTTGGCTAAAATCGAACGCTTGTTCGGTTTTAGTTTAAACGGGGACTCTTCGGCGAAAACTAAAATCAATTAACTCACATTCAAGTTTACTATATCATATCTATGATGCTATAAACTATTATTGATTACTTGGATGTTAGTTAAATTGTTTGATTGATTGTTTGGTTGAATTTTCGTTTGGAAAATGGATGACATATTTACCTGATTGTTATGAACCCATATGATTATATATAATATCCTTAACCATTGTTTTGCAGGGAGAATTTGTAGAGAGACCCTAAGGGGTTTCTCGCCAATAATTATTCATTTACATCCTTAAATATTTAATTGAAATAAATCTTGATATTCCATTTAAATCGTTTAAGAGTCATTATAGCAATTTTCGTTATACCGTCATTTATTGATTTCATCCCCAAAACACTGTCGTGTGTGTTTTGAACTTGAGCTTGTGATTTCATTAAATAGAACTTTAAAATTAATTAATCATATTAGTTATTGGTATTTTAAATTAATTAACCATTTTAATTAACGGATATTTAAATTAATTAACTATTTTAACTAATGGTGTTTAAAGTTAACTAATCATACCAACTAATGATTTTTAAATTAATTAGCCAATTTAATAAATGATGCTTTATACTTAATTAATCATTTTAACCAATGATTATTTGAGTTTAATAAATTATTTTAATTGATGATAATGGAGTCTAATTAATCGGTTTAATTAGTGATATTTGAAATTATTAATCATTTTAATTAAATGATGTTTAAAAGTAAGTTATCATTTTAAATAATGATATTTGAATATGATTGATTATTTTAATTAATGATATTTAAAAAATTAATTAATCTAGTTGATTAATGAGATTTGAAATTAATTAAGCCATTTTAATTAATGATATTAAACTTTAATTAATCATTTTAATTAATGATTGTTTAAATTTAATTAATTGTTTTAACTTATGATTTTTGAAATTTTAGTTAATCATTTTAATTAATGATGGTTTATAGTTAATTAATCACTTTAACAAATGATGTTTTATTTTATCATTCTAACTAATGATGTTTGAATTTAATTGATCCAAATATTGTTTTAAGTTTACAAATAATGGTTTTAAATGAGAAACTCCTTTAAAAGGAATAATTTGTAAAATAAAGCTAAGTGTAAATCATTTGGGTAATAGTAAAAAATGTTCAATGACATTTGTTTTTGACCCTTGTTTGATACACTTAGTATTATAAGTTTGTATTTTAAAAGAATATTTTTAAAGAGTATTTCCAAAGTGTTTTACCAATATTTGTAATATGGAAATCCAGCACAAGTTTAGCTTTTAAAAGTAAAGTTCGATTTTAGTTATGGAAAATTAATTCCGTAAACGATATCGGTTATATGGAAAGGATCTAGTCATACTTTTAACACTAAATGTCGAGGCTTGGACTCGTTTCTATATCGAAGGTTAAAAATATCATCAAGACGATGCCTAGAGGTAACACTATCTCAACTTGCCTTACTTCATTTTCAACCGAGAGATAGCACATGTTTGGAATCGACGAGTAGTGGTAAATATATGATATTTAATTTCCATATACGATCACATTAATTATCCCCGATAGTTGATTATTTAATTATTGGATTCAGCTTTCTTCATGGTGTATTATCACCTTAAAAACGATTTCTACTCTTTGAGCTTTGTTATCCTTTGTCGAAAATGACTAAACCCAAAGCGCAAGAGGAAGCCAAGCTATGCAGGATTGCTCCCATTAAAAGGGTATTTTCACATCTTATCTAGTTTGGATTCAGTTGTGCACTTAGATGTGAAATATTCGAATATTCAGTAATGTTTGGCGGGTCCGGCTTGGTATTGTCTTGAAGCATCACAGAGTATATGAGCTTCTCATATGTATATTTCTAGAAGTATACTTCAAGGGTGGCGCACCTTCCTAGTCATTTGTTGGAAATTTTCCTTTCCTTATTTGATTTGAACCTTTGAATCTATTTTTCTTTGATTGCGATGGGAAAAGTCAACCACTCTTCGCAGTATTTAAGTATTGGTTTTGTCCATTCTATCAAGTTCGAATTGTTACTTTATTTTTCCATTCTATAAAGTTTGGACTGTTACCTTATTTTGTCCATTCTATCTAGTTTGGACTGTTATCTTGTTTATATATTCTGTCCAGTTTGGATTCAGATCGAATTATTTTCATTCTCTTAAGTCTAGTTTTTAGTATGATTTATGCCCATTATTATTTGGATTTGTTTCCTATTGTTTAGCTCTACTCTTTCTGGTATGGATGCCATTCTTGTGAGGGAAAAAAAAACCCATTCCGCGCTAGCGGTGTGGTCTCACAGAACTTTTATATGTTCCCCATTCTTTGGGTTTTCTCACGCTAGTATTTCGAGACTGATCCGGATGTTATTTTATTATAATGCTCGGGTCAGACTAAGTATTTTCCTAGGTTGACTTTGGTGTTATGGAGGTCTTAAAGAGGAGCTGGAGGTTCACCTATTGTAGTGTTATATTTTCCGCTGTATTATATAGTATCCATGTCAGCAATTGTAAGGTCAGGATTTTAAAACTGTCCAACCGATAAAGTTTGTTTTTTAACTCTGATATACTCTTTATTTTTGGAGTGACACTTTTTACTATCCTTGTTTTATTATATGTTGTCGATTCCGCTATGAGATTCTAATTTTCTCTGTTCTCTGTTCTTTTCATTTTATTTACCCTACCAATTTGCCTTTATGTCGATTGGATGCTCGACATTTGAATACAGTGGTAGTATTCAGTGTCGACTTTACGATGGTCAAAAGGGAAGGTCGTTACAACTTGGTATCGGAGCTGAAGGTTAAGCAAGAACAATAGCTTTGGTAGGGTAAGGCTCATTAGAGATTGGGTTAGTAACACCCTAGAATGAGTCCGAGAGTATTATCTATATACGAGAGTGTGTTTGTTAATGTTATAAAAACATATTGTTTTAATTGGTCTATTGAGTTGTTTATGAATTCTGGTCGAGACGTGGGATGTCATGGTGTCAATATGATTTTCTAAACACTCGAACAAGTCCAACGGAATTAATGTTTATTTTTGAAAATTTGGCAAATTAAATATTTTGCCTAGGATTATATTTTATATATGTGAAGGAATAATTTTCAAAACTTTATATAGTTATAGAGTGTGTTTGTTTGAATGTGATAATATTTATTTATTATCACTATTGTTTGTTCAGTCATGCTTACTTAAATTAGAAGCATTGCTGTTGTTTGTTAGTTATTAAATCGTGCTCGGTTTATTTAGGTGCATTTATCGCTTTGATTTAGAACGAACCCCTTGTGAATTAAGTTTCACAATTTAACTATAAGTTGTTCGGAGAAAATGTTAAGTTAAAATTCACCTTTTAATAATGGTTAGTTAAGGATTAATAAAAGTTGTTTAATATAATCTAAATGATAGGATAAGACATTTAGAGAATAAATATTTGAGAAAATTCTACTATAATAAAGAAGAGTTATTATAACATAAGATGATTTTATATAAAGGAAATTTTATATAAATTCAGTTTATATAATGTGATTAAAAAGGATTTTTGAATCTAAATCCCGCAGTTTTTGAAAATAATTTCAAAAGGATTTTGAGAAATGAAGCAGTAGTATTTTTTTGGAAGTATTTAAAAGTAAAAATATTTTGGGAAGTAAAATTTTAAATGGTTTGCATTCTCTTTGGTATAAATCTGTGATGCCCCACCTTTATACTCACACTAGCCAAGGACACTACGGGGTAATGCTGTCAACTAGCACGAAGAATAAGGCTGTTGAGGAGCGACCATCTATGTAATTGCTTTGTGCGAGTACCGATATGTCAGATAATATAACTTACATTTCATTTCAAGAAGAAATCCAACATATCAAATACAAACTCAGAGCTACCACACAGTGGCTATGTGGACTTCAGAAACAAATATAGAAATAAAAATAACACAAATCAGTCACAGATATTCATATCACAAAGGCAAAAACAGATATGAATATATCACATAGAAGTGTACATCAAAATAGTGGTCATACAAGATCCACTACATCACAAAAGAATAGGTACAAGTGCTAGACAAAAGAATATGTATACATCAAGGAGTCTCTATCTCAAATGTATAATAACAAAAACTACTAAGCTAAAGTAGTTAGCCAAAAGTCAGGCGACGGACCCTGATAAGAAGTCAAGCAGAAGCACCTGAAATACCTCGGTCTGACCCGAGTATTATTTAAGAAGAAAATAATAAACGGATCAGTCTAGCTATAAATATCATATAAAATGAGATAGGATAAGAGATATCACAAAAACGTATGATAACAATAATGCCATACTGTGACAAGTATACATCAGATAACCACAAAAATCATACAATATCTCAAATATTCTCAAACACCAAAAAGAAGGTTATATTCTTTAAATTATTCACCAAAACACAAATATTGACAAAACATATCAATGCCAATCGCAAAAATCGGTGAAACACAAATTCTAGAAATCATCAACTAGAAATCCAGAAATCACAAAAAGGGGAAGGCCTATCACAAACATGAGCATGAAAACTCCCCAACACGTGTATCACAAATGGGTTGCTATCCCATGGTCGCTAACCATAGAGCCGGTGCAACAGCGTAGTGCAATAATGGTACGCCCGAGGAACCTGAAACTCCAATGAGTTGGAATAACAACGTAGTGCAATAACGGTACGCCCGATGAACCTAAAACTCAAATATTTTGGAACAACGACGTAGTGCAATAACGGTACGCCCGATGAACCCAAAACTCAAATAATTTGGAACAACGACGTAGTTCAATAACGGTATGCCCGATGAACCCGAAACTCAAATAATTCGGAACACCGACGTAGTGCAATAACGGTACGCCCAATGAATCGAACTCCATAAAGCCCGTAGGTCGCTAGCCTATAAAAATGAGACGAAGCTCAATAGAACTGGGTACAGTCCCCCACGCGGACAAATAGACATCGCACATCGCTAGCCTAAATCACCAAAGGATCATCATTGATCGATAAGTGTAAATTACACTAAGCTAGTAAATAAATGAGTTTTGCTTCATGTCCCATAACCACTGGCTTAACTTAAATATTTACGAACAGATTGTAGATTTCCACTCGAAAATTGTCACGAGAGTTCAATCGAACAAGTCCAAGAATTAACCGACGAAGTAAACGCAAGCGTTTCATACCACTTGTTTTCCTAAGGCGTTTAATTAGATTTCTCATATGCATGAGGTAAAGGTTTGTATATACTATAGATTGGAAAATGGTTTTAAAAACGAGCTTTGTATTTAAAAGTAGTGTTGAAATCGTTTTTGTAAAAGAGTTTGAGTATTTACTACTAGTATTGAAACCTTTGTATTTTAAAGTGACAAATCACAAAATGATTGTAAAAACAATCAATCACCAAAAATTCACATACGACAATGTGAATTAAATCCATAAAAATCGATACCAAATCCATCAAATGGATATTCCCAAAAATCCAAAGAAAGAAGTCATCAAAGTCGATAATAAGTGATAACAACTAACCGGATCGACAAAAATCGATTAACATTGGAAATTCATTCAAAAATAGGCAAATAGGCAAAACTGAACAGTTCCAGACGTCTGGTTCAGAATCCAGACGTCTGGATTTGTTTTCTAGAAATTTTCAGAAAACCTCCCAGACGTCTGAAATTTCAAAGCAGACATTTGAGCCCTAATCAGACGTCAGAATCTATATTTCAAACGTCTGGAATTAGTCTCTGCCATTTTTATTTTTCTCTGCCGTGTATATTTTTCCTCCAGGTCTATAACCAGACGTCTGGACTTGATAACCAGATGTCTGGACTTGATAACCTGACGTCTGGTCACCTGGTCTGGGCAACAATTTGCCTAGGCCAAGATGGCCAAAACGTTTCGGAAGCGATCGGACGAGCAACGACGACTAGGGATTTATGCCAAGCGACAACCCATCCTTATAGGCTCTTCGATACACCCCAAATATCATGTCCAAACATCCATAGTAAGATTTTCATAAAATTGGACCAAAACACCAAAATTTGGAAACTTCACCAAATCAATTCAAATCAAAAGCAAATGAACATGCACAAATGTTAGGAATTCATACCTAACAACAATGAAAGTTATAGACGTAGATGCGAGTTAAAGAACTCACTTTTAAACCCAAAAACAACGAATGAGAAGCTTTAAAACAAAGCAAGACCAATTCCTCTTCAATATACCTCTAGAATCTTCAATCTATTATCAAAGGTGAAGTTTTTCCTAAGTTAGGTTATAGGAATTTCTGTAAATTGAAGGGAGATAGAGATGGAGAAGATGAAGAGGGTGCTTACCTAAGCTTCTCCTTGATTTTGGACTTGAATTTGAGTTTCCTAAACAAAACTAGGGTTTAGGAATTTCTATTTCCCATTCTTTCCCCCATTTTTACTTTAGCTTGAGTGTTAGGAAATAGAATGAGTGAATGGATGAAGAGTAGAGGAGTTAGGGTATTATGTTGGGTTAGTGGGCTGAAACCCAAACCCAAAGCCCAAAATAGAAAAATAGCAAAATTTGATTCAACTCCAAACATATCGATGTTTATACTAAAAAAAGTTATAAACGCTATTTTGGACTCAATGGAAGTGTTCTCGAGTCCCAATTCGACTGTTTACAAAAAGTAACATTTCGGACTTTAATCCGATTAATGATGCTATATTTAAATAAAACATTTAAATATATAATCGTGAAATATGCGGGTTGTTACAAAATTAAAGGAAAACATCTCAACTAGTTTTGTGGTAATCTGGATAATCTTCTAAGTGACGATCATATGTTTGCTTAGGCGAACGTTGTGGAGTACATAGTAAATTATTTTCTTTATCATTGTGCGACCGAAATGAGTTCAAATCCGAATGAACCCAAAGTGAGTTTTAATAAATAAATCATTTGAAGTTATTTTATATAAAAATATATGTAGTATGTTTTCAAAGAGGAATTATTGGAAATTAAAAACCAGGTACTTAATTTTTAAGTTCCCTCAAAAGTGAATCTTTTTCAAAACAAAACTATTTCTGATAAGAGATTATTTTGATAGATGAGATTTTACCCTTAGATATGATATGGGATAATTTAACACGGGTTTAAAATGAGTTAAAATTGGATGGGAAAGTTTTGATAAACATTGTTTTATTAAAACCATATATTTGTTTTAAATATCTATGTAGTGTAAACTATTTGCTAATTGGGTCAACCCATAAATATCTTTCATTTTAACACTCTAAGTTAAAGAGGTCGAAAAGTTGACTAAGTTTTAAAAGACCCAAATTTTGATTAGATCTTCATCTAAATTGTGGAAAGTAAAATAAAATTTGTACGTACTTTTAGGATATAGAAGAGTATTATACAAGTAAATAAAGTGGAATAAGTATTATTTGATTTTTTATAAAGAAAAGACTTTATAAAATATTTTTAAACTTAGGTGAAAATTTATGAAATAATTCATAAAAATTTTTAGTATTGAATAAAATACTATGTGGAAATATAAGTGATTTGGAAAAATATTGATGTAGTTAAGAAACGAATAATTTTAGAGTATAACTTTTAATTTAGTCTGAATGAATTTGGATAATCTTCTAAGCAATAACCAAAAGCTATTGAGAAAAATGGTACGCTTAGTGAAATATTTATAATCGGGCAATCAAGAAAGTTTTGAACCTAAGTTTAGATTTGTTTGTTAGTCATTTGACATTGTGAAAAATATTATGTGATAGGTTTTCCCATATGGAATTTGATTACTTGACTAATAGTGTTGGTTTATCCCTATATGGAATTTGATTTGATTTTGCTCATTTTGATTGATTGATTGTGTGATTTTATATACCATTGTTTATAAAGTTTATAGACAAAGGATTTTGAATTGTAGGTATTAGGACCTAAATCCTGTTGATTTTGAAAAAAAGAGATTTTGAAGATTTTAGGAAAGAAATAATATTTATTCACTCTAGTTGATGTTTTGGAGGAACCGGAGTACCACTGGATGCTCCATGTTATTCTAATTCTAGAGCTTCACCATACTTTATTAGGAGGAATCCCCTCCTTGTCATTTTGTTTTTTATTTTTGACTTATTTCCCATTTGAGAAATTTGAAAATAAATTTTGGATTTAAAAAACTGGGCATTTATATCAAAATTTATTATTTGAAATTATTGGATGCATAGCATTTATTACAGAATATTCTCTATATTTTGTCGCCCATTATTGTGATATTGTAGTTAGTTGCACATAGCTTTATTATATACTAGAGTTGCATGTAGATTTATATCAGGCTAGTCATCACATGTAGAGTTACATTATATTGCTTTTTGTCAACCTGATTCTCTTTTGGATTATGTAAGTACAGGTAAGCAAGAGATTTCCACTTGTTTTCTTGTGCACCAGCATTTACATCAAGATAATAAACCGCTTGCAAAAACATATAACGAATGCAAAAGGGTATGTAATAAATATAGAAATTTAAATTGGTTGATGATTTTATGCCTCAATTATGGGAAGCTGCTTGGCTTTTGTTTTCTTTGGTTGGTTTAGAGCTCGTAGAGGCAATTTGTAGTTGTTCTGATCGAGTCGCAAAGGAGGCGCTACCAAAAAAATTTCGTAAAATTTTGAGATTTAATTAATAAGTTTAATAGCTCATTTTAATTAATAGTTTTAAACTTAAGGGTTTGGAAACATTTTCTTCCTTGGGAATTTCGGGGACGAAATTTATTTGAGGAGGGTGAATGTAACGACCCAGATTTTGATCATTTAAATTTAAATGTTTAATTAATTTTAAATATTTAAATTATAGTATTTTTGAAATTCAATAATTTGAATTCAAATATGATTAGTCATTTAAGTATTTGAATTGTAAAATAAATATTAATTAAATGGACTTAATAATATTATTAAAATCATTTTAATAAATAAATAATATCGATGAATTCAATATGTGAATTTATTTACAATAATAAGTAGATCAGATAAATCTTGATAATTGGATCGACAATGTAAAACAATATTTAAATTTGTGGAATTATCATTTTGGGGCACTGCCTTGGATTTTGACGAAAGTGGTGCCATTAGATCCGAAATAATAAACTATTTTATGCCGTCGAGTTTCATAGTGACCAGACGTATCGTTTGGTCGTGCGAGCTCGAAAAGCATGGCGATTAATTTTAAATATGATTTGATTTAATAAGCTAACTTCCGTATACTTTGAATTAGGTACCGAAACTAGTTCCATTGGGTTCGGAATATGGGTATTTGGTATAGAACGCTAGTCGACACGCTTCGATAGGAGTTCGTGATTTTTGGGTATGTAATGTCGGATATTTTAAAATAAAATACTATATATATACCCTATATATTAATTCCTTACTTTAGCCCATACTCTTCGCATCGGGCCCATACTCCCACGTCTAAGCCATTCTTCCATCTCCTTTATATTCCATTACCTGTAAACAATAAATTGATTTTCCTCTTTGCAAATCAAACTTCTAAAATCAAAATCAATTCACGCACTCTAGTAAAAATCTTGTAGCTTGATCTGTTGGGTTCCTATTGTCATGAACTTCCTGTCTATATGCTCGGAATTTGGTGTGTGTTCAATTTGGATTAGTCAACATTTTAGTAGCAGACTAGGGCTCAACATTGTTGAGGCTATGAGCTTCGATAGGTCATGTGGTGAGCGTAGTCGGGTTTATGGGGATGAGAAGCAGCTAAGACCGAAGTTCGATGGGGTTTGACCCCCTATTGTGTTATGCGACGTTGTACGGACCTAGAGAGGGGGCTGGTTGTAGCATTTTGGTGGAGGGTGGGGGAGGCACCGTGGTGATGTTGAAAGGGTTTAGGCCATGTAGAGATGCTCAACGGTGAAGACGGATTTGAATTTCATCAGGCAGAGCTCTGTGTCATTGAAATTGTGTGAATGACCATGTCGTTTGGACATGTACATGAGATGAGAGGGATTAGTAAAGGGGAAGAAGATGAGTGAGTGATTAGGGTTAATTACTATTTAATTAAGTTTTTAATTAATTTAATTTAATCGATAACTTATAAACTGAATAACTTTTACGTACCAAGTCAGATTCGAACTTAATTAATTATTTTAACTTATGGCATTTAAAAATTATTTAATTATTTTAGTTAATGATGTTTGAGATTAATCATTCATTCTAATGAATGATTCTTTGAATTTAATAAATCTTTTTAATTAATGATATTTAAAGTTAATTGCTTTAATAAAAGTGATTAAATTAAATTAACTAATATAATAATAGTATTTTAAGTTAATTAACCGATTTACGTTTATAAATTTAATAAACTGTTTAATAAAGATTTTAAAGTTAATTTACTGATGATATAAAAGTGTTTGGAACTAATTAGCCATTTCATTAAAGTTAATGGATATATTTATTTAAAAGAGATTATAAATGCGATTAATTGTCTTTCGGGATAATTAATATTGTTTTAAATTTATAAAGGTATTTAAATTATTTTATTTTCTTTTAGGATAATAAATATTGTTTTAAATTTACAAATACTGGTTTTAAATGAGAAAATCCTTTAAAAGGAATAATTTATAAAATAAAGCTAAGTGTAAATCGTGTGGGTTATAGTAAACAATATTTAATGGCATTTGATTCTGACCCTTGTTTTAATGCACTTAGTATTATAAGTTTGTCTTTTAAAAGAATATTTTTAAAGAGTATTTCCAAAGTGTTTTTACCAATATTTGTAATATGGAAATCAAGCACAAGTTCAGTTTTTAAAAGTAAAGTTCGATTTCGGTTATGGAAAAGTAATTCCATATACGATATCGATTATATGGAAAGGATCTAGTCATACTTTTAACACTAAACATTGAGGCTTGGACTCGTTTCTATATCGAAGGCTAAAAATGTCGTTAAGGCGATGCCTAGAGGTAACGTTATCTCAACTTGCCTGGCTTCATCTTCAAGCGAGAGAGAGAGAGAGTAGCACTTGTTTAGAGTCGATGAGTAGTGGTAAACATATGATATTTAATTTCCATATACGATCATTTTAGTTATCCCGATAGTTGATTATTTAATTATTGGATTCAACTTTCTTCATGGTGTATCGTCGCCTTAAAAATGATTTATTGCTCTTTGAGCTTTTTTATCCTTTGTCAAAAATGAAAAAACCCAAAGCGCGAGAGGAAGCCAAGCCATGTAGGGTTGCTCCCATTAAAAAGGCTCATCTAGTTTGGATTTGGTTGTGCCCTTAGATGTGAAATAGTCGCATATTCAATAAGGTTTAGCGAGGTCCGGCTTGGCATTGTCGGAGAAGTGTCACGGAGTATATGAGATTCTGAGAAGTATAATACTAGAGGTATACTTTAAGGGTGGTGCATCTTCCTAGTCATTTGTTGGAAAATTTACTTTCTTTATTTGATTTGAACCTTCGAATCTGTTTTTCTTTAATTGCAGCGGGAAGAGTCAACCACACTTCGTGGTGTTTAAGTATCGGTTTTGTCCATTCTATCAAGTTCGGGCTGTTACTATATTTTGTCCATTCTATAAAGTTTGGACTATTACCTTATTTTGTCCATTCTATCCAGTTCGGACTGTTATTTTGTTTATCAATTCTGTCCAGTTTTGATTCTGCTCGCATTATTTTCATTCTCTTATTTATGCCCATTCTTATTTGGATTTGTTTCTTGTTGTTTATCTACTTTTTTCGGTATGGATTTTATTCCTGTGATGAAAAAAACCTATTCCACACTAGCGGCATGATCTCACGGAACTTTTATATGTTCCCCATTATTTGAGTTTTCTCACACTAGTATTTCCGGACTGATCCGGGAGTTATTTTATTATAATGCTCGGGCTAGACTGAGTATTTTCCCAAGTTGACTTTGGTGTTATAGAGATCTTGAAGAGGAGCTGGAGGTTCACCTATCGTAGCGTTGTATTTTCCGCTGTATTGTATAGTATCCATGTCAGCAACTGTAATGTCAGGATTTTATAACTGCCCAACTGATAAGGTTTGTTTTTTTAACTCTGATATGCCTTGTATTTTTGGAGTGATAGTTTTTACTATTCTTGTTATATTATATGTTGTCGATTCCGCTATGAGATTCTGATTTTCCCTGTTCTCTGCTCTTTTTTTATTTACCCTAACAATCTACCTTTATGTCGATTGGATGTTCGACATTTAAACATAGTGGTAGTATTCGGTGTCGACTTTTTGATGGTCAAAGTGGCGGGTCATTACAGCTTGGTATCAGAGCTGAAGGTTAAGCGAGAACCCTGGCCTTGGTAGGGTAAGCCTCATTAGAGATAGGGTTAGTAACACTCTAGAATGAGTTTGAGAGTATTATATATATATACACACACACACGAGAGCATATTTGTGTATGTGTGTATGTATATACATACGAGAGCATATTTGTTAATGTTATAAAAACATATTGTGTTAATTGGTCTATTGAGTTGTTTATGAATTTTGGTCGAGATGTGGGACGCCACGGTGTCGATAAGGGTTTCTAAACACTCGAATAAGGCTAACGGACATGATATTGATTTTTGAAAATTTGGCAAATTAAATATTTTGCCTAGGATTATATGTTTTATATAAAGGAATAATTTTTGAAACTTTATTAGTTATAGATTGTGTTTGTTTGAATGTGATAATATTTATTTATTATCACTATTGTTTGTTCAGTTATGCTTAATTAAATTAGAAGCATTGACTGTTGTTTGTTAGTTGTTAAATTATGCTTGGTTTATTTAGGAGAATTTATTGCTTTGATTTAAAACGAACCATTTGCGAAACCTTCACAATTTGACTATAAGGTGTTCAGAGAAAATGTTAAGTTAAAATTCACCTTTTAATAATGGTGAGTTAAGGATTAAACTTTAACAAAAGTTGTTTAATATAATCTAAATGGTAGGATAAGACATTTAGAGAAGAAATATTTGAGAAAATTCTATTATAATAAATAAGATTTATTATAATTTAAGATGATTTTATATAAAGAAAATTTTATATAAATTCAGTTTATAAATTGTGTTTAAAAAGGATTTTTGAATCCAAATCCCAAATTTTTTGAAAATAATTTCAAAAGGACTTGGAGAAATGAAATTGTAGTATTTATTTGGAAGTATTTAAAAGTAAAAATATTTAGGAAGTAAAATTTTAAATGGAAGGCGTTTTCTTTGGGATAACTCGGAGGATAATATCTCAATTAGTTTTGTGGTAATCTGAATAACCTTCTAAGTGATGATCAGATGTTTTCTTAGGCGAACGTCGTGGAGTACTTAGTAAATTATTTTCTTTATCATTGTGCGATCGGAATGAGTTCAAATCCAAACAAACCCAAAGAGTGTTTTAATAAATAAATTATTTGAATTTATTTCATATAAAAATATATGTAGTATGTTTTCAAAGATGAGTTTTTGGAAATTAAAACCCGGGTATTTAATTTTGAAGTTCCCTTAAAAGGGAATTGTTTTCAGAACAAAAAGTATTTCTGATAAGAGATTATTTTGATAGATGAGATTTTATCCTTAGATAAGATAGGGGATAATTTAAAACAGGTTTAAAATGAGTAAAAATTGGATGGGAAGTTTTGATAAACATTGTTTTATTAAAACCATATATTTGCTTAAAACATCCAAGTAGTGTAAACTATTTGTTGATTGGGTCAACACATAAATATCTTTAATTTTAACACTCTAAGTTAAAGAGGTCGAGAAGTTGACTCAGTTTTAAAAGACCCAAATTTTGATTAGATCTTCACCTAAATTGTGGAAAGTAAAATAAAATTTGTATGTACTTTTAGGATATATAAGAGTATTATACAAGTAAATAAAGTGGAATAAGTATTATTTGATGTTTTATAAAGAAATGATTTTATAAAATATTTTTAAATTTGGGTAAAAATTTATGAAATAATTCATATATAATTTTAATATTGAATAAAATACCATGTGGAAATATAATTGATTTGGAAAAAAATTGATGTAGTTAAGAAACTAATAATTTTGGAGTATAGCTTTTTATTTTGTCCGAATGAATTTGGATAATCTTCTAAGCAATAACCAAAAGTTATTGAGCAAAATGGTATGCTTAGTGAATTATCTATATTTTCAGGCAATCTAAAAAGTTATGGACCTAAGTTCAGATTTGTTTGTCAGTCATTTGACATTGTGAAACAATATTAAGTGATAGGTTTTCCCTTATGGAATTTGATTGATTGAATGATAGTGTTGGTTTATTCCTATACGGAATTTGATTTGATTTGACTGAATTTGATTGGTTGATTTTGTGATTTTATATACCATTGCTTATAAAGTTTAAATTTATAGACAAAAGATTTTGAATTGTTGGTATTAGGACATAAATCCCGGTGATTTTGAAAAAAAAAGATTTTGAAGGTTTTAGGAAAGAAATAATATTTATTCACTCTAGTTGATGTTTTGGAGGAACTGGAGTACCACTGGATGCTCCAAGTTGATCTGATTCTAGAGTTTCACCATACTTTATTAGGAGGAATCCCCTCCTTGTCATTTTGATTTTGATTTTTGATTTAATTCCTATCTGAGAAATTTGAAAATATATTTTTGAATTTAAAAATCCGGGCATTTAGATCTGAATTTATCATCTAAAATTATTAGATGCATGGCATTTATTACAGAATATTCTCTGTATTTTATCGCCTATGATTGTGATATTGTAGTTAGTTGCACGTAGCTTTATTTTATACTAGATTTGCATGTGGATTTATATCAGGCTAGTTTTCACATTTAGAGTTACATTATATTGCTTTTTGTCAACCTGATTCTCTTTTGGAATATGTAAGTATAGGTATGCAAGAGATTTCCACTTGATTTCTTGCGCACCCGCAATTTCATCAAGATAATAAACCACTTGCAAAAATATATAACAAACGCAAAAAGGTATGTAATAAATTGAGAAATTTAAATTGGTTGATGATTTTATGCCTCAATTATGGGAAGCCACTTGGCTTTTGTTTTCTTTGGTTGGTTTATAGCCCATAGAGGCAATTTGTAGTTGTTCCAATTGAGCTGTGCAAAGGAGATGCTGCCGAAATTTTTCATAAAATTTGAGATTTAATTAATAAGTTTAATAAGTTATTTTAATTATTACTTTTAAACTTAAGAGTTTGTAAACATTTTCTTCCTTGGGAATTTCGGGGACGAAATTCATTTAAAGGAGGGAGAATGTAACAACCTAGAATTTTAATCATTTAAAGGGAATTTTGGACATGTACAAGAGAGGAGAGGGATTTGTAAAGGGGAATAAGATGAGTGAGTGATTAGGGATAATTATTATTTAATTAAGTTGTTAATTAATTTAATTTAATCGATAACTTATAAATTGTATAACTTTTGCGTATGAGGTCGGATTCGAACGCCTCTTTTTGTGTTGGACTCGTAGCGACGATGTCTACACAATGGAGTTGGTTTGGTTGGATTTAGAGCTAGTGGAATTTTTGGCTAAAATCGAACGTCAGTTCGGTTTTAGCTCAAACCGGGACGCTTCGGTAAAAACTGAAGTCAATATGAGTTTAACTCACATTCAATTTTACCGTATCATATATATGATGCTATAAACTATTATTGATTGCTTGGATGTTAGTTAAACTGTTTGATTGATTGTTTAGTTGAATTTCTGTTTGGAAAATGGATGGCATATTAATTTAATTGTTATGAACCCATATGATTATATATAATGTCCTTAACCGTTGTTTTGTAGAGAGAATTTGTAGAGAGACCCTAAGGGGTTTCTCACCAATAATTATTTATTTACATACTTATGTTGTTATATTGGTATTTAATTGAAATAAATCTTGATATTCCATTTAAATCGTTTAAGTGTCGTTATAGTGATTTTCGCTATACCATCATTTATTAATTTTCATCCCCAAAATCCTGTCGTGTGTGTTTTGAACTTGAGCTTGTAATTTCATTAAATAGAATTTTAAAATTCATTAATCATATTAGTTAATGGTATTTTAAATTAATTAACCATTTTAATTAACAAGTATTTAAATTAATTAACTATTTTAACTAATGATGTTTAAAGTTAACTAATCATACCAACTAATGATTTTGAAATTAATTAGCCAATTTAATAAATGATGTTTTATACTTAATTAATCATTTTAACTAATGCTTATTTGAGTTTAATTAATTATTTTAATTAGTGATAATGGAGTCTAATAATCATTTTAATTAGTGATATTTGAAATTAATAATCATTTTAATTAAACGATGTTTAAAAGTAAGTAATCGTTTTAAATAATGATATTTGAATTTGATTAATTATTTTAATTAATGATGTTTTAAAAATTAATTAATCTATTTGATTAATGAGATTTGAAATTAATTAAGCCATTTTAATTATTGATATTCAACTTTAATCAATCATTTTAATTAATGATTGTTTAAATTTAATTAATTGTTTTAACTGATGATTTTTGACAAGTTAGTTAATCATTTTAATTAATGATGGTATATAGTTAATTAATCACTTTAACAAATAATGTTTTAACTTATCATTTTAACTAATAATGCTTGAATTTAATTAATCCAATTAATTAATGATTATTTGAACTTAATTAATTATTCTGATTTATGGCATTTAAAGATTATTTAATCATTTTAATTAATATGTTTGAAATTAATCATTCATTCTAATTAATGATTCTTTGAATATAATAAATCATTTAAATTAATGATATTTAAAGTTAATTAATTGATTTAATAAAAGTGATTAAAGTAAATTAACTAATATAATAAAACTATTCTAAGTTAATTAACTGATTTAGTGTTTTAAAGTTAATAAATTGATTTAATAAAGATTTTAATGTTAATTTAGTGATGATATAAAAGTGTTTGGAAATAATTAACTATTTCATTAAAGATAACGGATTTGTTTAATTAAAAGAGATTATAAATGCGATTAATTACCTTTTAGGATAATTAATACTATTTTAAATTTATAAAGGAATTTAAATTGTTTTATTTTCTTTTGGGATAGTAAATTTACAAATAATGGTTTTAAATGAGAAAATCCTTTAAAAGGAATAATTTATAAAATAAAGCTAAGTGTAAATCGTTTGGGTTATAGTAAATAATGTTTAATGGTATTTGTTTTTGACCCTTGTTTAATAAACTTAGTATTATAAGTTTGTATTTTAAAGAATATTTTTAAAGAGTATTTCCAATGTGCTTTTATCGATATTTATAATATGGAAATCAAGCACAAGTTCAGTTTTTAAAGTAAAGTTCGATTTCGGTTAGGGAAAAGTAATTCTGTTAATGATATCGCTTATATAGAAAGGATATAGTTATACTTTTAACACTAAATGTTGAGGCTTGAACTCGTTTCTATATCGAAGATTAAAAATTTCGTCAAGGCGATGCCTAGAGGTAACACTATCTCAACTTGCCTGGCTTTAACTTTAACCGAGAGATAGTACTTGTTTGGAATCGACGAGTAGTGGTAAATATATGATATTTAATTTCCATATACGATCATTTTAATTATCCCCAATAGCTGATTATTTAATTATCGGATTCACTTTCTTCATGGTGTATCGTCGCCTTAAAAATGATTTACTGCTCTTTGAGCTTTGTTACCCTTTGTCGGAAATGACTAAACCCAAAGCGCGAGAGGAAGCCAAGCTATATGGAGTTGCTCCCACTAATAGGGTATTTTCACATCTTATCTAGTTTGGATTCGGTTGTGCACTTAAATGTGAAATATTTGGATATTTGGTAAGGTTTGGCGTGGTCTGGTTTGGTATTGTTCGAGAAGTGTCATAGAGTATATAAGCTTCTCAGAAGTATATTACTAGAGGTATACTTCAAGGGTGATGCACCTTCCTAGTCATTTGTTGGAAAATTTCCTTTCCTTATTTGATTCGAACCTTTGAATTTGGTTTTCTTTAATTGCAATGGGTAGAGTCAACCACTCTTCGCTGTGTTTAAGTATTGGTTTTGTCAATTCTATCAACTTCGGACTGTTAATTTATTTTTTCCATTTTACCAAGTTTGGACTGTTACCTTATTTTTTGCGTTCTATCCAGTTTGGCTTGCTATCTTGTTTATCTATTCTATCTAGTTTGGATTCTGCTCAGATTATTTTCATTCTCTCAAGTCTACTTTTTAATACTATTTATGCCCATTCTTATTTGGGTTTGTTTCCTGTTGTTTGTCTTTACTTTTTCCGGTATTGGATGTTATTCTTGTGAGGGAAAATAAAACCCCGTTCCACACTAGCGGTGTGGTCCCACAGAACTTTTATATGTTCCCCATTATTTTTTAATTTTTCTCCTGCTGGTATTTCCAGACTGATCTAGGTGTTATTTTATTATAATGCTCAGCTCAGATCGAATATTTTCCCAAGTTGGCTTTGGTGTTATGGAGATCTTGAAGAGGTGCTGGAGATTCATCCATCGTAGTGTTGTATTTTCCGCTGTATTATATAGTATCCATGTCAGCAATTGTAAGGTCAGGATTTTATAACCGTCCAGCTGATAAGGTTTGTTTTTTTAACTCCGATATACTTTTTATTTTTGGAGCGACAGTTTTTACTTTCCTTGTTATATTATATGTTGTCAATTCCCCTGTGAGATTCTGATTTTCTCCATTCTCCGTTCTTTTCTTTTTATTTACCCTATCAATTTTCCTTTATGTTGATTGGAGGTTCGACATTTGAACACAGTGGTAGTATTCGGTGTCAACTTTCGATGGTCAAAAAGGCGGGACATTACAAACTATGTCATCGCTTTTTTCACCATGGTTAGTTCATCCTGCAAACATTCAATGCTGTTATAATTTTCTGGGTTAAATATATAAAATACAATATATCGTTATTTCACAGCAAGTCAACAATTGACTATAATAGCAATATACTGAAACTGAGTACATTTATGTTGTAAACATATATATATATATAACTCATAAATATACATGACTTGTATAACTATATGTTACATATATACAGTTGAATTAGTACACAGTTAACTCATACAGTTATATTTCCAATAACAATAAATTATATATATTGTATGTCTGTATAACAGCAAATTATAAATATATGATATATATAGTTAAATTATATTTAGTTAACTATAAACATCACACACATCTTAACACATGTCTTCTTGTAGATCAGTTGTTTATATTCACACACATCTTAACATCATAGCAAGTTACTGTAAATTGTTTATATTCAATGTATGATATAATTATATATTTACTATTGGAAGTCCACAATAAGATTCTTGTATATTATAAACTGATATATAATATTATTATATATAGTTACTGTAGCCACAGGATCGGCTCGCTCGTCGTTGTTTCCCCTGCACCGGAGAGTGATAGGATGGGATCCAGCAAGAGCCCAAAGAGGCTATAATCAGTCTAGGACTTAGGCCATGGCATCGCTTAATGTTCAGGGATACTGAACCGGAGTGCAGGGAGCGACGCCACTTCGCCAAAGAGCGATAGGATTGGCTCGCTTAATGCTGTTTCCACTTCACTGGAGAGTGACGGATGGGATCCAGTAAGAGCCCGGAAAGGCTGAGATCGGTCTAGGAGGACCAGGGCATCGCTTAATGTTTAGGGACACTGAACCGAAGTGCAAGGTATAAGTTGCTTCGCCGAAGCGCGACAGGATATGCCTATTCAATCGTTAAGTTTGGATCGAGCTTAACAAGGGTCCGTAGAGGCCGTCAATGATCTGGAGAGATCGTAGGATATGATTACTGACTTCCAAGATGTGATATGGATTCGGATAGTGGCTTCAAACAGCTAAGGATTTGGCTAAGGACCCGGAGTTGTCCCAGATTTGGATTTGGACTCGGGTAGGTCCCAGATTTGGATTACAAGATCTGAAGAGGTCTCGGACTTGGATAAAATGAACCGGAGAGGTCGAGGATTCTGTTAATGGATTTGGAATGAATTCGGAATTGGATAACGACTCGGAAAAATCGTGGATTTGGCTATCGAACTCGGATGGAATTACTTGATAATAGATGGAATAGGGTCTTTGGATATCGGATTTAAAGCTATTCAAAACACACCTTCCAATAGCACGGCATGTTTTGGGGGGCAAATGTTAACCCGCCTTTTGGCAAGGCCATAGACAGGCAGATTTAACTAAATCGATTGCTCGGTTATCGAAGCTGGAATACGATGGGTTTGAGTCAACTAGATGGATAGACGATCAATCACGGACGATAAACATGATTATGAAACCGGGATTCGGCATAGTCGATGGACAAAAGGCGCGGGATACTTAAAATATAAGTTCCGACAAAAATCAAGTCATTTTGAGATGGTTGGAGTTTTCTTCGAGTCGTTTGTGGGTTTACTTCGAGTTTTCAAGCAGCTTGCTTCGGGTCAATTAAATGATTGCTTCGAGTCACATGGGTCGGCATCCTCCAGGCTTTGGGTCGGCATGTACAAAACTCCAGGTCGGCATGAATGGAAGGGTCAGCGTCAAGGAAATGGATGGGATCGGCATGTTTGGAGATTAACTCCGAGTCGGCACTCCACTATCCTCGGGTCGACATATGGGAATCAAGTCGGCACTTTATGGGATCGACATTTGTGTTAACTCCGGGTCGGTGGAACGAAGGCTTCGGGTCGGTGTCTTGAAGGCATGGGATCGGTGTATCACTTCGAGTCATGGCATGAGCTGCTTCGGGTCGGTGAGATGTGTGCTTCGGGTCAGCTGTAGTGTAACCTCGGGTCGGCATAAAAGATTAGGTTGGCAACATTTTTGGGGTCGGTGTGTTTCTTACTTCGAGTCCCAGCCTTGTTTATTTCGAGTCAAGCGTAAGGTTGCTTCGGGTCATCACCAAGGGGAACTCGGGTCAGCAGATATACAACTTGGGGTCGGCATCGACGAAGCATATGGGCTCGGCTATGTCTGTGGTGGGCCCATATCACTCGGGAAGCCCTGTAACCCGGATTTTGCCTATAAATACAGCAGGCGAGGTTACAGAAAAGGGATCTTCATTCTGTTTCCATTCATCTTCTTAACTGAGGCTACTCTGCCATTATTATTTCAGAAACTCCGGATTGTAACTGTAATTGATTCTGATATCAATAAAAAGGAAATTTCTAGAGTGGAGTAGGCCAGAGTCAGCCAAACCACTATAAATCCTCTGTTATTACTGCTTTCTTTTTAATTTTGATTGTTCTTCATATTTATACTCTCTACATACACTCTATATGTTATCTGTAACTGTGAATTGGTGCTTTCAACGACGTTTGGGTGTTAGTGACCAATTTTGGCGCTAACATTATTTTGGATATCTATCAAGCAGAATAATCCTGTTTTGTGCTTGCAAAGTAAAAAAGATGATTTTTGTAGTTAATTAATATGTGGATTAATTAATATGTGGATTAATTAATGTTGGATAAATGATATGTTAGCCATTGGTTGCTAATTGTTGATAAAAATGTGTTTGTTATTATTGTTGTTTGGTTATTGGGTCTGGTTGAATTTCCGCTTTGGAAAGCGGATGACATATGAAATAAAATATAGGGAATTTTGTAAAAGGACCCAGATTCCTAGTGACTTTTGATTTTAATTTCATTTATATACTTGTTGTATAAATTGTTGAATGCTAAAATTATTGTATGTGACGCCGATACATGTTAAATGTTCAATCATTTAGTGATAAAGGTAATAGTAGAATTGGTTAAGTGCTATGATAGCTATTGATCTCATTTTAATACTCTGGAAATACTATTATTTGCTATTTTGATTTGAAAATTGTTTTTATTCGAAGAATGATTTTAAAATGTGACTTTTGGAATTTTTTGTGGAATTTTGTTTAGAAATGGTTTTTGAACTCCTCTATTTTACTCCAACCTTTTATTAGTCTTTTCTAATTTATATGAAAATGTTTTAAAAGTATTTTGAGAAGTATTTATTTTACAGAAAGGTTAATATAATAACGGATGTTTATTTTAAAGAAAAGGGAGTTTATCTTTTATAATAAATTGAGTCTGTTTTAAAAGAAGTTTTATAAATATAAAGGAGATTTATAAAATAACTTTTTATAAAAGGAATGAGATTTGATTTCCATAAATGATCTTTCTAATTTATGGTAGTATGGAAAGTATTCTTTTCATACATAACACCAAATTCCAACGTAGGGATAACTCGTCCCTATCTTGAGAATTAAGAATGTATGTCGAGGCAAGAATAGTTCATAACTTGTCTGACTTCATTGTTAATCAAGGGATAGTATGAGTTTGAAATCTGAAAGTGGGGGTAACCATAATTGGCCTAATTCCTATGCGATCCATTTATTTACATCAAAAGGAAAGTGGTTTGAGTTTATAATAAACAATGTTTTTAAATGACATTTGTTTTAACACAAATAAGTGTGGTTTTGGAAGTGAAATCTTCTTAAGATTTTGTGAATATACTTATATCATTGAGATAAGTATATAGTACATTTGCTAAGTATTGGAAGTGTAGTGGGTTGTGGATATACTTGTACCGATGGGATAAGTATATGGAAATTTTTTCCAAGCATTGGAAGAGTATTAACGAATAGTGAATGAGTAATCTACATATGTATATCTTTGTAAAAATATTTTGATACAAGTATTTATAAAGCGATTTTAACTAATGGAAGCATTAACTAAAGAGGCTTAGTGGTTGTTTATGTGCTTAATCATGCTTATTTTCCATATAAAGTTAAATCTGTGATTGGAGTATTGTTTATTTGATAGTTAAATAACCGACTATCAAATGTTGGCCAGTTTTGAAACTATCTATTGGTTTGGAGAGACCGAGATCAGATATGTAATCCAGAAACCACTTTGAACCAGCATAAGCATTTGAATTGAAGACATCTTGAAGATGATGGAATCGAAGATGGAGCTTTTTGAAGTACATGGGCTACTAGCTACTAATCCTGAGGATATAGTTGAAGTGGTGCCTTCAGTTTGTTCATATCCTGAACAAATTGTATGGATGAATGATCGTATTGCACTATTGCCTGAAGGGCAATGTTAACATTCCAAGCGGGATTTACTAAAAAGCTAAAACATAGCCTCGAGCCTCACACCCGGTAATGACTAAAACATGGGATATGCTTTAGGGCCATATGGTTCGCTGCTATTAGGTTATGGTCATCATCCGATTAAGATCGATATTTATGGATTTATGTATGTTTCGAGCCCAGTATGATTATGAATTCAACCGGGGTGATGATATATTTAGTACTATCCAGTAAGGGGTAGACCGATCCTAATTTGTAGGGAGTTGGTAAAGGCTCTCGGTATATTTTTCTAGAGGTGTACTGTGGCAGGCGGAGCCCCGGTAGTCTTGTCATTGGATGGAATCCATTCTCCAACACATACCTTATGGACTTAGTTGTATACCAAATATGTTGGAATGTGAGATGCAAGCATTTCAGCTATGTTATATATCTATTTTAAACCCTAGATATTATTATAATATCCCAAGATTTCCTTACAAAAATAGTTTGGTTATTGTAAGGTAAAAAAACCCGTTCGTACTTATGTGCGGCGTGGTCTTATGAGATACCTTTATTTTTAAAGATTTTATAACATTAAAATCCATATGATTTGAGTTTTCTTATACTGGTTTACCAGATTGATCCGGGCGTTATTTTCTTATATGGTCAGGTTAGCCCGAACATAGTTCCAAATTTAGTTATAGATGCTTTGGAGCTTCAAGTGACGAGCTAGATGCCTCCAAGACGTATTCACATATTTTATTTCTACTGCATTTTTTGTTTTGTATTTATTAGAATTTGTGAGGACATGCTGCTATAACTGTTCAGGCTGATGATAGGTTAGTTCACTCTGATTGATGTATGTATATTAAAGTTTTTCTTTTGTAAAGATCATGTGTATATTATATATTACTCATCATGATGTGAGATCCTGATCGGTCTTTTCTTTTGCCCCAACAATCTGTCTTTTCGACACTTGGATTCTCAGCGCATGAATGTCGTGGATGCATTAGTGCCGACTTTTGAAGGTCGAAAAAGCCGACCGTTACATCATGGTATCAGAGCTTAGGTTGAGCGAACAGCTAGGACTTAATGGGGTAAACTTATTAGGGATAGGGTTAGTAACACCCTAGAATGAGTTTGAGTGCATATATATGAGAGCGCGTGTTTGTTAATGTTATAAAAATGTTTTATATTGTGTCGATTGGTCTGCTAAGTGGTTTATGAATTTTGATCGAAATATGGGATGCCGGTATCGGTAGGGGTTTCTAAACACTTGAACAAGGCAAATCGACACGGTATTGTTTTTGAAATTGGTAAATGAAATAATTTTACCTAAATTTTATATTTTCTATACAAAAGAATAATTTTTAGAAATTGATATAGTTACTTATGATGTGTTTGATTGTTAGGAAATATAATATTCAATTATTATCATTTATTGTTGATTAGTTGTGCTCGGCCAATTATGAGCATTGACTATTATTTATTGATTTTTGGAATTGTGCTCAACCATTTTATGAGCAGTTTTGCCTTTTTCAACATGGGTTGAATAGATAGCCACTTGTGGGAACGTTGAAACAAAACCTTGTGAATTAAGTTTCACAGTTTGACTATAAGGAGTTCGATGATAATGTGGGGTTACAATTTAAGTTTAATAAAAAAATTTATTATAATCTAAACAAAGATATACATTTATGAAATGATTTTATATAAGAAAGTGAAATTATATAAGTATGGCTTATAAGTATGGTTTATAAATAAAAATGATTTAAATCCCAATGTTTTTTGAAAATTGTTTTTCAAAATTTTGAGGAAATAATAACAGTATTATTTGGAGATATTTATGAATAGAAATACTTTTAAAAAAGGATTTTAAAGGAGATATAAAGTACTGAACACACTTCTGTCGCTAGAAAATAATTTCGTTGATGACTACAGCATCATCGTCTTTCATTTTTGAGTTACTAAGTAGGGGATACTACCATAGTAGTTTGCTACAGAGTTGTTTTGATCAAACAGATTTTGATTTAATCCCAAAAGCATGGTTTGATATACAAAAAGAGATATGTATATTATTATTATTTCAAAATGATTTGAAATAAAACCAGTGTTAGGTTGTTAAGTTTTCTGTTAAGTTATTCTATGGACGTATGTATCTTATACATTATGATAGTTTGGTTCATGCATCTCATTATGATATGTTGTTTGGTAGTTTTCATTTGTTGAAATGAAATGGAATTTCAGCAATTTTGGATAGTCAAAAACTTCCGAATTAGTTGAGAACTTGAAGCTAAGTGTTTTGGGAAAATATAAGAAAATAAGTTTTCATAACTTATACATTTAAGAAGATAGAAGTTAAACAAGTTTTCATAACTTATACATTTAAGAAGATAGTAAATTAAACAAGTTTTAGATTTGTTGGACATTCATGTTATGTAAAACAAATATAATATTATGTATACACTCTTGAATGTAGTGGAGTATTATACGAATATGAACTTAAGTTTGAATGTTTATAAACGTAAGTAATGTGTTATGTAATGGTTCAAAAGTGATTTTAGTATTAAATGAAATACTACAAATGTAAATGAATGTGATTTAAAATGAAAAGTAACTGATGTAGTTAAGAAACCAATGGGATAAAATACGTAAGTTGTACGTAGATCATTTTGTTTACATGACTATTCTTGATCTAGGATTCAAGTACATGATTTCGAGCTAATTTACACCGATTCAAACAAGAACTTTTCACTCGATTTTCGCAGTGAACATTTTGATATGGATTTTTGATATGATTTTGAGGTTTTCTATATAGCATATGGCTATGTAAGAAGAGCGTAGGTTTCTAATCAAGAAATTTGATCAGAGTCCGCATTAGAGAGGTCAAATGATCTATACTAGTTTGAAAAGGAAATTTATGCGATCAAGCAAGTGATCGGATTTGATATTATGTACGGATGACATACGTATATCGTTTGGGATTTAGTGTACTTTTGTACTTCTTACATTTAGAAATGCAAGTTATATAGTGTTACCACATTTGTATGTGAGGTGATTGCTATATATGATTTAGCAACTTAGATTCAGGATATATGATGGATGAATTGTTGTATTATTTCAATTGTCGTGTTTAACTTCATTTTAGGTTACGTAAGTGAAATTCAAGTATATGGAACCAAAGGCTTGCTTGTTGCTTTTGGTTTGATGAGTAGAGTTTGATTGCTTGACAAATGGTACGTGTTTATGCTTAATGGGTGTGTTTTCTATGTAACATACACACCGTATAAGATATATCATACGTATATATTGTTGTTGTTTTGTCCTTAGATATGGGAGGTCCTAGATATTGGCTTATATTGATGATTGTGTTTTTTACGGAACTAACCGCTTAAAGGAAGTGCTGCCAAAATTTTCTGTAACATATGAGACTTTAAAAGATTAATAACTCATTTTAAATAATTGATTTTAAAATTCTATGGGTTTGGAGACATTTTCTTCCTTTGAGAATTTCGAGGACGAAATTCCTTTAAGGGGGGGGATGCAACGACCCGAAATTTTATCGTTTTGATTATGAATATTTAATTAATTTTAAATGCTTAAATAATTGATTTTAAAAGCTTAATACCATTTTTAATTAATAATTAATAATGATGAACTTGTTATAGAAAAATATTTACAAAAATAAAGAGTTCGAATAAATATCGTTAGTGGGACCGAAAATCATTTTATTGATAAACGGTCTTCAAAAAGCATAAAATTGTCATTCTGGGGCACTATCTTGAATTTTGATGAAATTAGTGCCATTGGAACTGGAATAACAAGTGATGTGCGCCTACAAGTTTCATGACGATCGAACGTGTTATGTAGTCATGCGAGCATGGAACGCGCGACGATTAAAAAGTGAGATTAAAATAATAATATAAATTATTATATAAACACCTTCATACCCCTTCACCCTCTCACTCTTCCTCTCTATCCCTCTTTTATTTTATTTTTCATTTCATGTAAACAAAAAAACAAGCCACCTCCTTCCTAAATTTATTCGTAGAGTTTCGCTCAACGAAAAAATATGAAACTGGATATGTTGAGTTCGTATTAGCGAGGTCTTCAAATCTATATAGTCGATGTTAGGTATGGCATCGTTTAGGGAAGAGTGACATGGAGAGGCGAACTAGGATTAGGGATTGACGGAGATTTAGGCAACGATAAGTCATGGCGTTGGTTGCATCGTGCTTATCAAGTGAAGGAGTGCTAGCGGGAGCATTTTGAGGTGGTGCAGCCATTGATTAAGAGGTGCAATATTTCACTATTGTGGTCGAAGCCCTCAGGTTGCGATAGAATGTAGGGCATTGAGCTTCAATCTGTATGTGGGTTGTGAAGAGCTTTCGAAGTGTGGTTCATTAGAAGTGACGGGGGTCGATTTTGTGGAGTATTGATCGATTTAGGGTGGTGCATGCACGATTGGAATGGGTGCGTGTCCCTATGCATATGAGTGTCTAGGTGGGAGCAAATCGATTTGGGGAAGAACGTGTTATTGAGAGTAATTAGTATTTAATTAATTAGTTAACTAATTTGACTAATCTCTAAACTTATAAAATCAATATCTTCTCCATACAAGGTATAATTGAGACGAGGTATTTTGCATTATGCTCGTAGGAGCGTTATCTATGCATTAGATTTGATTTCATCAAGTTCGGAGCAAGTATGATTTTAAGCTAAAATCGAGTGTCGTTCGATTTTAGATTGAGCGGGAATGCGTAAGCTTCAGATGGAATTTTGGTGAGTTCTCACCTTTGGTTTAACACTATATGATATATGTGTTGCGATAAATTTTATTTGTATGTTTGGATGTTTTATTGTTTGGTTTTGGGTGAGAGTTATTATTTATGTAGTGGTTTAATTATATTAACTAAATGTGTTAACTTTAAAAGGAGATATCTTGTTCATTTTAAATCTAATTAATTCGCAGATTTTTGCATTAAATTCGTATCGACATTTAGAAAACGATAGTATAGCTTATTGACAGTTTTAACATTGTATAAAATATTGGTAAATTAATATGGTCTAATATAATTACGTTGATTTAAATAATAACATAGTTAAATTAATTATATTTCATTTGTGATGTCTATTTGGTAGAATAAAACACAGTTCTGCTATAATTAAATTACATAGATTATTTTGTATATCTATTAAGCAAAATAAATCATGGTTCCATGGTTGCAAAGTAAAAAAATGATTTTTGTAGTTAGTTAATATGTGGATTAATTAATATTGGATATATGATATGTTAGCCATTGATTGCTAATTGTTGATAAAAATGTGTTTGTTATTATTGCTGTTTGGTTGTTGGGTCTGGCTGAATTTTCGCTTTTGAAAGCAGATGGTATATGAAATGAAATACAGAGAATTTTGTAGAGGGATCCAGTTGATTTTAATTTTATTTATATACTTGTTGTATAAAATGTTGAATGCCAAAAGTATTGGATGTGACATTGATATGTGTTAAAAATTGAACATTTTTAGTGATAAAGGTAGTGGTAGCATTGGTTAAGTGCTATAGTAGTAATGACCTCATTTTAGTATTTTGGAAAACTATTATTTGTTGTTTTGATTTGAAAATTGTTTTTATTTAGAGAATAATTTTATATTGTGACTTATGGGATTTTCTATGGTATTTTGTTCAGAAAAGATTTTTGAACTCCTCTATTTTAGTCCAACCTTTTTGTTAGTTGTTAACCCAAATAATGGATCAATACTCTGGATTGAGTGTCAAAGCACCAGCCTTGTTTATCAAGGCAAATAAAATATAAAAAGCAATAGTAAATTGCAGAAAAGGTAAAGAGACAAGAGATTTTTATAGTGGTTCAGGTGTTAACGAAGCTTACGTCCATTTTATAGCTTTTATTAATCAACTGCTGTTACAAGAGAGTTTGATACAATATGATTTATCTTCTTCATGTTAGATTAAGCCACCATTATTAGAAACAAAAGGAGGATCTCAGTTGTCTCTTAATGGCTGCTGTATGGGAGAAGAGGAATGAAGAAAGGATAGCAGAGCTTCAGCAGAGACCAAGTTCGGAACCCCTTTTCCGCTGGAAGTAGGACGGTATTTATAGGACTTAAGGAGCACCTAGGCGAGAACCATTGCACTAGAAGCCTGTAGCCAAGAATAGGAAGCAAAACAGAAAGTTTGGAGCAATTTTGAGCTAAGTATTTGGATCGATACCGATCCAATTGGAACGGATCAGTATCAATCCAAGTAGTCATGCAATTTTTACACAACTTCCATCCAATTGGCTTCCTTACTTGATTGTGATGCCCTCCATGTAATTTCATACCTTGTTGACTTGTTTTGATGACGATTCACCTATGAACTTGACTGAATTGTAGTTTAAATTAGATAAGTCTTTGCTTCTTGAACTTGGATGCTTTGAATATCACCAAACTTGGTTGATAGGCCGAGAAGAGATATAAGATCATGATACAAGTGGTTAGAAGAAAACACAAGCCAACTTTTTGGATCGGTATTGATCCAATCGGATCGGTATCAATCCAAAGAGTTGGTGTATTTTTGGCTTAAACTTCTCATGTTCTTTTGTCTTGTCCTTTTAGGCCTTTTGGTCAAGTTCCAAGTCGTTCTGGCTTAATCTGAATGCTCTAACCCCTTTTGAATTCTGCTGGGTTAAAAACCCAGTTAACTTTTTGCCCCCGGAGCATGCTTTCATTGGAAACAAGGCATGCTCTGGAATTGTTCATATTTTGGTTTCTGTTTTATGGAGTTTCATTGGTCGTATCTAGCCATCTTGAACGGTCATTTATGGCATACCAGCTAACTATTTGGACCTTAGTAATGAATCTTCATTGTTCAAAATTATGGAGTGATCTTGACTTGATAACTCTTGGGACGAGTACGAACATCAAGTAGGTCAAACGGGGAAAATTCGAGATCATTTGAAAGAGAAAATTTGGATCGGTACTGACCTAATTGGATCGAATCAATGTCGATCCAAGTAATTGGAAATTTTTTTGATTTTTCACCTTTCATTCATTTTTCATTTTTTTATATATGTGGGATCGGATCTCCCTTTCTCCTACTTTACCTTTTCAAGCCAAACCGATCCAAGCATCCTACATTGCCGCCGATCCAACGCCTGCCATCGCCAAAGAGCCGCCATCGTTGATCTTTGCCTCTAGCGCCACTAGTCACCGCCTACTGAAGCTGTCGTCGTTGTTCCATTGTCATATCCTTCTCCATTTTCAGTTGTCACCGATCTGATCCATCAATACCATAATTTGAGTTGCTTTGTATCAGAGATCAGCCCACTTCTCTCCATTTCGAAGGTTGGTGATGTGGATTTTGGCATAATATCAGCGATTGGCGATGAAGTTGTATTGGCAATGGATACAGTGGAAGATTCGAGCTGATTGTGACATTGTGGAGGAAGATAGTAAATCAATCCTTAAGTTCTTCATGGAATGAATCTAGGATTTTGCCCCGGTGCTTAACTTGTTTTGTTGTCTTCTTTCCATAGAGTCAGAATTAACTTGCGTTGAGTTACACAGTCAGTCCCGGCACGACATCTTGTGGATTGATTTTGGTTTTTCTGGGAGGTGATAATAGCTTAGAGTAGCATTTTGTATGCATCTTAGGCTATTATCACTTTCCAGAGAACTAAAATCGACTTATGCTGAGAATTCTCTTCCCCATTCGGACCCATTGGTCTATAATAGCTCGCTTTGGATTGGTCCTATCATTGCACACCCAGTGTACCTGGAATAGGAAGAGTTTTCTATGTCGCTTCGGACAATGGATCCGTTATCGATCATTGGTCGATAACAGGTACGTATAGAAGAAAAGACATTAACAAGTGGTATGGGTTGCTCTTTCTTGTGTGAGTGAGCCATCTACACGGAATGATTTGTTCACAGCATTCAAGATGCTGGACCCCTTCTCACTTATTAGATTACATGTCACACACACCCGCAGTTAATACTTGGAATCCGGTTGGTGGTTGGTACACGCCCTTAATCTTCTGAATCTCAAGTATCATCTGTGCTAGGATTTATAGCTTAGAGATTTAGCGCACCTGACTGTTTTAAACACAAGCTTTCTTATATAGAATGACGTGCAAATCTTCTCGGCACAAGTCGGTTGAGGGAAGCTCACCTATTTCTGAGGCGGAGTCTTCGTCAATCCCAGCAGGATCTGCTGCTCCCATAACCTCGGGTCAATATGGTCATCTGATTCCAATTGGCCATGTCGTGGATCGCACTCCCCTAACTTCAGAGTCGTGCTCGATCCTTCAGAGAATGCTTCCTCCATCCTTACATGTAGGATGTTGCAAAGCGTCTGCTCACGTTAGGGTATCCTAGAGAATGACGTGCTTCTACCATCGAGAGGGGAATTCACTCATATGCCGCCTTTGGGATATGTGGGTTGTCATCTCTATATGTGTATGTATGGTGCAGTGCCCCCGTTCAATCATTTCTTAATGACAACGCTTAAAAATATAGGGTTAGCCCCATTCCAAATTCTTCCAAATGGGTACGCCATGCTAACGTGCTTATACGTTCTGTTTATGCGGGTGCTTAATCATGGCCCGAGCTTTGCCGAGTCACAGTATCTCTTATTGTTCAAAAAGAGAGAGGCTAACCAGTCGCTCATTTATATTGAGGCGCAATGCAGCCGGAAACTCATACTTGATTTTCCCAGCAAGGTTCCCTCAATCAAGAACCAGTTCTTCTTCTCTAAATGTCCAAAGGGATTCACCCATCTATGGACCATTGGGGGTAAGTTTCTTTCACCATGCTTGGAACTTCCTCTAATTGCTACAAGTATTCTGATTGATCGTATATTCCTTATAGTTCTTCCCAAGATTAACAAGGATCCGACAATTGGCACTATTCTCAACGCCCTGAAAGCGATCAATGCTGAGGAGCGCACAATCAGGTTCTTGCTCACAGAAGAAAATCTACGCCGATGTGGGCTCTTACACCCTGGGAGGTCTATTGGATTTTTTAGCGCTCCCTTCCGCTCCAGAACTTGGATCCGCTCTGTTTCTTCTTCCCATGATTCCGGTGAAGATGATAATGATGATAAGGAAGAATAAAGTGACACATCCGACGGGTCAAGGAAGACTTCGAAAGTGATCCATGTTCAAGTCGGGGTCGGCAGTCCCTCAAAATGCCACCGATCTCGGAGGAGAAAGAAGAAGATTTTGTTCAACAAGCGGGCAAGGCTCCATTTATTGAGGGGAAAGAGGAAGGAAAGATCAGCGAGGGGCACCATCTAAATGCAGAAGAAATAGATTAGGATACTGACATCGAAGAGGGTAATGTCCATTTAGGCGTTGTGGCCTCAGAGTTGAGTCCCGAACATACTCCCTCTCCTCCTTTGAAAGAACATACTGAAGAGGCTCCTCCCAAGAACGAACACGTTCCCAGCCCTTTGCCGGAAGGTGCCAATATTGACTTAGGAGATACGAGCGACATTTTTGTAAATATGGGTGATTTGATGGAAGACTTCACCTTGGAAGGGTTTCCTTCCCGACTTACTCAAATCATCCCTACAGGAATCGATGCCCTGGTACTAGTCGGTGATCGATCTAGTTTGTGTATTCTTCTAGGGCCATTCAATTATAGCACACACTTCACTAGTATCACACACTTTATATTATTATTATTATTATTTTATAGGTTGTTTTAGTCAGTCAAATGCCTCTTTCCTAAAGCTGTTTACATCATTTGTTGTAGGAATCATGTCTCGTGGCTTTTATAGTGACCTTGATAGAGTGCTTGAGTCCAAATGTTCACAGAGACATTATTCTAGGTATCATGCTTCTCCAGATACTGATGAAGAAGGAAGAAGAGGAATGATAGGGAGGTGGAAGAGCGTCGCCATCATGAGAAAGATCAATATCGCGATAGAGGAAGTGGTTATGAGAAGAGGAAGAGCTCGATTAAGCGGGAAAATTTATCAAAGAAGTCGAAAAAAGACCAAGGGCAGGAACCCGCTTTACAGCTTCCTGCTTCTAATGGAATAACCATATCTACTTCCGACGTCATGACCACCTCCACTCATGCTACTATGACCTCCTCTCTCCCAGTTTCTAGGCACACTCCTTACATTCTCCTCGTTGGTCCCCCGCACCTGTAGTCTACATTTCCCAAATTATTCTTAAGGAGGGTTGTGTTTGATAAGCCTAAATTGAAACCGGTCTGTGCAGAGTCTTATTCACCCTATCTTCACGCGATTCAGAGTGATTTGGAGCAAGCCAAGGGGTGGGAAAAACTGTACACGCAGCTTTCCACGGTTAATCAAAATAATTACCAAGAAATTCTCTCATTCGAGTCCGAAAAAATGAGCACGAGAAGCAGCTTGTGGATCATGATGCGGAGATTGAGAGGCTGAAAAAGGAGAGGGATAATGCCCTCAAGAGGGAAAGTAAAAGTGCTTCTTTGTTTAAGGAGCTAAAGGAGTCCCCGATCGAGCCGCACTTATATTCAGAGATGAAATAAAGAAGTGCAACACTAATGAGGTGGCTTTAAAAGAAAAACTTAGGATAAGTGAGATGACGGTTGAGACGGAGAAGAAAATCATCGTCGAACAGGCCAAAGAAATTGCCTCTCTTCATGAGAAAATTCTTTGTTTGGATGTCGAGAAAAGTTAGCTAGCGGCAGAGAAGGCTAGCACGGAAGCCAGCTTCTCAGAGCTTCAAAACACCTTCGCATAGAAGATGGAAGGCTTGGACCTACTACTTTGGGCTTCTATGTTAATTTCGTGCTGCTTCAGGTGATCCTCGGTTACTTGGGTCCGATGTTCCCTCGCACGCTTGCTGTAGTTTGGAAAGAAGTTCTGGCCCGATTTGAAGATATGGATGGCTGCAATACCAAAGAAGAATTGGTTCAGGCATACCTGAACGAAGAATCCTGCTGGGCTTTACTAGAAGGCCAGAAAATCTTGAGACTGGAGAGGGAACGAGAAGCCACTGATGTCACCGCTAAAGCTGTTACTAAGCATTTGCCATCAGGCCTGGGTGGGCCATCTTCGTATTTTCATATTGGTGAGAGGATCGTTCCCACTTCTCCTACAATTGTGCAGCCGGCAAAGGAGGGTGACGATGAAGGCTTCGAAGTTGTGACACATGAATAGACCCCAACAGTAGGTAATTTTCTTATCTCTCCCATGCTAGAAGACTTTCAATTCACGCTTGATGAAATTACCGAGATAACCGCCCTTTATTCTGACATTGTAGATCAACCCTCTCTTCCTGTTGAGTTGCCTCCTCATCACGATGCTGGATCTACTGCCATTCTAACCGCATAAACCATCATCTCAGCATCTGGCTCGCAATCCAAGCAAATTGCAGCGCTGCATGGTTTGGATGACCCCTCCATATCTCAGGAGGAAGGCTTGGCAGCTACTAATACACAGGAGCAGGCGGGTCAGGCTATTCAACAAGACAAAGCAGAGGTCGAGCAGCTGACGACCGAGCAACAGATAATAGCAGTAAAGAAGGAGAAGGTTGAAGAACAGAAGCAGTTATCAAAGAGTTCTCACAGACCTCGCAAGCATAATGACAAAGGAGGGTATGCCAGTGGCCATGTTTCTGAGAGCGAGATTGCCCTGGGAAGGGACAAACCTGAGAAGTTGTCGATCATAGGCGAGAAAGGCGACTAGGGAAGCAGTGAGAAGAAGCCTTGATTTGTCTTTTGCTCCTTTTGTTTTTTGATTACTTTTTGTACAAGTGCAGAATCTACACTTAGCATTTCGTTTAGTTTTTTCTACAGTGGTGTTTGTATCTTCCCATTCTTGGCCGATACTGTGTGGGCATGGACCCCACTGTTTGTCATTGTACATCAAAAACATTATAAATAATAAGCTGCTGAAATTTTAATTGTATCTTTATTTTGTCTACTTATCTATGTTTCATGCACTTATGCTATTTTAATTCATCACTATTTTATTTAGCCCCGTAATTACTTTCAAAATTCTTTGTTTGGAGGAACAGAACTGTGAAGTATTTGCTTATATGGTTCGGTGTGTGCGTCCCTGGTTCACGGGACTGTTCCCTCCAAACACTTGACAAATGACTAGTTGATCCATGTGATTCCTCAGATGTCTGTAATCGAGTCTATTTTTCGGTTCCTATCTTTGGGAACTTGTGATTCGAGCGTCGTGATTCTAGAGATTTTGTCGGTCATTGATCAGAATTCTTTACCGGTTCGTAGTTGCGCGACGTTGCTGGATTCATGTCCATTACTTCTGATAGTGAAAATGGATTAATTCTTGTTAGTCCTACAATAGACGAGTTTTCCGGCATTGCCTAGATAATACCGGTACTTAGGAGTATGCGTGGCTTATGAAATACGCGGCTTTTAAGAGTGTGCGCGACTTCTGGGACGCACGACTTCTGGGATCGATATGACTCATCGATTTGCATATCGATCTGGAGCAATTTGGAATTTCTTAATGTTACCGATCTTCGGGTAATGTGAGGAGTTCATGTTTCGAGGGCATGTTTCCACGGCTCAAGAAGTAATATGCGGCTTTGATTGAGACCTTCCCGGTGTTGCTGGAGAAACACTGGTTTTTAAAAGGCATGGATCGAGTTCTGTCGATCCAACGGTTTGAGTAGATTTGCTTCCCTCGACTCGGCGGATGGATGGGGCGTATTTGAATATGGTTCCACTATTTCAAGTAGCGATTGGATGGTTTTGAGTCGATTTGACCCCGTCGACTCAGAGGTTACTTTTGTGAACAAAATTTATTGGTTCAGAAAGTAAAGCAATTTTATTAATAAAAGTTGGGCAAGTTCTACTTATTTACAATGCCTTCAGTATTCCGGGGTGGCTTATTTGCTGGAAATAGGAAGTACATAAAATAGTCTTAGATAAAATAACGACGCGATTCGTTGTTCCATGCTCGGGGGATTTGGGTTCCATCAACAATTATTAGCTTGAATGTGCCGTCCCTTGGCTTCTGACCGATCACATAGGGTCCTTTCCGGTTTGGTCTGAATGTTCCTAGTACAAGGTAAACCCGTTTTAGGACAAGGTCTCCTACTTCAAAAGTGCAGTTACAGACTTTGCAACTGAAATATCGTGCGACCCTTTTCTAGTGAGCAACAGTCCTTAACTCGGCTTCTTCCCTCTTCTCGTCGATCAAATCAAGCGAATTGAGTAGGAGTATCATGTTTTGCCTTTGATGAGAGGGGACTTCTAGCTCGATTGGGATTATTGCTTCTGAACCATATGCCAGGGCGAACAGGGAGTGCCCGGTTGCAAATTTATGCGTTGTCCTATAAGCCCATAGTGCGAGTGGAAGTTCATCAACTAGCTTTAGTTAGTCGCCTTTTGATGGTGGACTTGATGATCTTATTCGCTGCTTCCATTTGCCCGTTTGCCTACGGATGTGCGACAGTGGAAAAGCTTTTGTCGATTTGGAAGCATTTGAAAAATTCTTTGAACTCGACGCTTTCGAATTGAGTCCCGTTATCGTGATGATTTTTTGTGCCACTTGAAACCTGCAAATAATGTTTTTAGTGACAAAATTAATAACTTTCTTTGTGGTAATAGTGGCCAGCGGTTCCGCTTCGGCCATTTGGTGATACAGTCAACATCGACGATAGAATATTTTTCTCCTCCTTTGGCTATTGGTAATACACCAACCAGATTGATTCCCTAGATCGCCAATGGCCATGGGTTGACCATCTGTGTCAGCTCTATTGAACGAGTTCTTTCGATCTTGTCGAATCTTTGGCATTGGTCGCACCATCTGGCATAATCTATTGCATCGTGTTTATTATTGGCCAAAAATACCTATATCGAAGAACTTTCTTTACGAGGGTTTTCCCCCTCCGCAGTCGCCTTCATGAACTTCTTTGAGGATTCTTCGAGCTTCGTCGTTGGTCACACACTTGAGTAAGGAGGTAGAGAATCCCATTTGGTAGAGCATCTCATCTTGTATTATAAACCGTGGCGCCTTCCAAAAGGAGCTTTTTCCATTGATTCCTGTCTGTAGGGAGTGTTCCTTTGAGCAGGTAGTCCTTGATCGGTGTCATCAAGGTCTCGGTTTCTTCGGTTGTTTCAAAAATCCAATCTATATCCATCTCACTTATGTTTGGAGTGGTCAGAGTTTCGACTGGGATTAGCCCTAAGGACTGAGCTTCTCCGAAACTAGCCAGTTTGGCTAGATAGTCTACCTTCGTATTTTGTTCCTTTGGGATATGAGTTATGTTGTAATGTTCAATGCATTTAGCAGTTCCTCCACTTTAGATAGATACGGGGCGAGATTCTCTCCCCGAGCCTGGTATTCACCTTTCACCTGGCTGACGACTAGCTGAGAGTTCTTTCACAACTTTCAGCCTGGCTATCAATGATTCGTATTACGCTTCGTTATTTGTTGCAGGGAATTCCAAGTGCAAGGTATAACAAACGGATCACCCTTTAGGGGTTTCGAACAACTTCCAACGTGTCTCCACTTCTGGAGTCATTTTTTCCTCATTATCTCATAGTGTAAACTCGACAATGAAATCTGCCAACGCCTGCTGGTTGATCGCCTTTCGAGGATGGTATGTGATTTCATACTGACTTAATTCGATGTTCCATTTGATAAGCCGTTCAGAGGTCTTGGGGTGGTGTAACGCTTTCTTCAAGGATTGATCTGTCAACAATTTAATATGGTGTGCCTGGAAGTATGGTCGTAACTTTTCGGATGCGATCAAGAGGCAATATGCCAGTTTTTCCAATTTTGGATAGTTCTTCTCTGCTCCAATGAATCGTTTACTAATCTAATGCACGGTTCGCTGGATCTTAGCTTCTTCTCGTACGAGTGCGGCACTTGATGCATGGGACGAGACTGCTAAGTAGATGTAAATCTTCTCCATCTATTGGCTTGGATAGGATTGGCGGGGTTTCCATATGTCTCAGCAGCTCTTCGAATGCAATTTGACAAGCTTAATTCCAATCAAAGTTCTTTTTTCCTTTCTTTAGCATGTTAAAGAACAGTATACAATTATCGGTTGCTTTTGAGATGAATCGGCTTAGTGTTGCAACCTTTTCATTCAAGTTTTGTAATTCGTTCATGTTCCTTAGGGCCTCGACTTCCCGTAAAAAGGTAATTTGTTCGGGATTTGCTTTGATGCCTCTGGGCTTACTATGAATCCCAAGAACTTTCCAAAGGCGACCTCAAAGTGACATTTAAGTGGATTGAGTTTATTCCATATTACGGAGTATTTCAAACATTTCGACGAGGTTGTCCAGGTGGTTTGCCACTATGCACGATTTAACCAACATATCGTCTACATAAACTTCCATAGTCTTCCCAATCTGATGTTTAAACATGGCGTTTGCTAGTCGTTGGTGGGTTGCCCCAGCATTCTTTAAGCTAAATGACATCACTTTGTAGCAGTATAATCCCAGATCAGTAATGAAATTGTTATTTTCCTGGTCAGGTTCATGCATCATGATCTGGTTGTACCTCAAATAAGCATCCATAAATGATAGTAGCTCATATCCAGCTGTCACATCCATAAGTTGGTCGATTCTAGGCAGAGGAAAGCTATCTTTTGGGCAAGCTTTGTTTAGGTCTGTGTAGTCGATACAAGTTCGCTATTTTCGATTGGACTTCCTGACAAAGTCTGGGTTGGATGCCCATTTGGGGTAAGTTGCATCGCGGATAAAACCATTCGCCATCAGCTTATGCACTTCTTCTCTCAGCACTTTGGACCGTTCAGGTCCTAGGCTACGTCTCTTTTGCTTCACTTCTGTATACTTGGGATTAATATTAAGTGTGTGGCATGCAATTTTTGGCGAAATCCTGCACATATCGGAATGTTCCCAAGCAAATACGTCAAAGTTGGAATGCAGAAAATTCAATGAGTTACAGTAGCATCTTGTTTCCAAGATGTGATCCAATTTTTAGAACCCGTGTTGGGTCATCCATATCGATTGAGACAGACATCGTCAATTCTGCCGGTGCTGGCCGTTCCTCCCCCGAGCTCTTCTTTCTTAGGGCCAAAGCCTTGTCAAATCGGCTATGGTCCCCAACCTAGGGGCGGCTGTAGTTGCTATTCGGTAGGTTCATGATGTGGAGAGTTCTCCCCACATTCTTCCCCTTTTCTTGCCTTCTAGACTCACACAGTTCTACGATGTAGCATTTTATAGCGGCACTTTGGTCTCCTTTGATCACCCTAACTCCATTCTATGTCGGAAATTTCATGGTGTGACACCCTGAGCTAAAGCAATCCTAAAATCTTCCAAGGCAGGGTGATCCAAGAAAGCATTGTAGGCGGATATTCCATCTACAATCACAAAGGTTTGGATAGGGATGACTCTTCGGTCACCTTCTTCGAGTTCTACGGGTAAATTGAATGTTCCGACAGGCTATTTAGGTTCACCGGTGAATTCCTGAATCTTCTTTTGGCAAGCGGATACGTCTTTCATATTGATCTTCATCTTATCAAGCGTGTGTTTGAAAAGAATATTCACAGAACTGCCACTGTCCACCAATACTTATTGGACCATGGCTGGTCCAATTCCTACTATCACAACCATGAGCTCGAGGGTCGGATCTTCTACTCTTTCAATGTCTCGATTTTGGAACACTATGTCATCGTTCAGGGTCCTCTGCTGCTTGGCAAGAGTTCCACCTTCGATTGGGAGGCATGAATCATTCGAAGCATGTCTTAGTGAGCTCGTGTATCGCTCCATTTCTCCCCAACTCTTCTGTGCGGGATGAGGTCCTCCATATATTGTTCCATTGATAAGTCTCTGGTCGGTCCGCCTAGATCCCTCTTCGCTGGTTCCAGATTGGTTTCCCTAATCTCTGGAAGCTTGCAGTGTTGTAGGCTTGTAACATACCCTATCTTGAGGCCCGAAACTAAGCGCTACAGATGCTGCAGTCATCTATAGTATTAACTTCTGGTGACAAAATACGGTAATGTTAATGGTATCCATAATATCAGAAGCACATGAATATGAAACAAAATCATAAATTCAAATAAAAAACAACTTTACTGATTACATTGCAAAATCATGTTTCATATTCCATTACATAATCCCAAACGATTCCCAGGTTCCGATCAAATATAAATATTACAAATTACGCCAAGAGTGACATATGAATATTCCCCCTTGGATGACCAGAGTACTAAATAGACATATCGGTCTTAATACATCACAGCGGAAATAAAACTAAATAACTCCTACATAGCTAGCTTTGCCTCCTACATGTCTTCAGAAGTTCTGTTCGTCCAACCTACTAAACCCGAAAAACCTTAACTCTCAATCTACTCAAATTAATTTTGAGCATATGAGATTTTAAGGGGAAAACATAAACTTCGAGTCAGACATAAAGCCAGGTGTGAATAATACTATTACATCTCATATTTCTGATATTAAGTGAGACCATGCCGCTTAGCGGAACGGGTTTCCCCTTACTAATATCCCTTTAAAACATATCTTTTTGGAAATCATAATCCTGCAATCAAACTGATTAAAACAATAACGGCAATATCATATATGCCCATAAATTGGGTAACAAACGGACTATCTATCCGAACAATTTAGTTTGGTTTGGCTAACTACTAACCATTAGCTGACTCAGGCCTACCAGACAAAATAAATAATCTAACATCTATTAAACACACTTCTGGATGGTCTGTCCTTAACTTACTTCTCCCAGGATCAACTAATCCTAATGGTTTTGTGGGCTCACCAATAACCTATCCTCCTTCTCTGTATATTTTTGTGTGTAACATCATTTAAGTCTTACCTGTGACTAAGCCCTACACACTGGAATTTTGGACTAAATTAGCTAGGGGCTACAGCTAATGTATAGGGCGCAACCCTATACCAGTCCCATCTGGTAATCAAATATCTGAGTCATTTACTTAGGGTTAACTACCCATCAAATTTTCCTTGAAAACATCTTTCAAATTGATTTAACCTTTAAATCATACTTAAACAAGGAAAATATACTTTTTGCTTTACTCAAATCTCTTTGCCATGATATATGCTTTACACAAAACATTGTTGATGTAAACCTTCGAAACCTTTGTTTAAAAGCTTTAAACAATCTCTTTCGAAACCTTTGAAACTACCCCTTTCGAAACCGCTTCCGAAACCATTTAACTACTTTATTTTGAACTCTAGGCCGAAAGGCCAAAACATACCTTTCGAATCATTTATAATAGACCTTTCGAAACCATTGAAAGTGTCCTTTCGAAAGCTTTATAAAACCTTAGACATTCTCTTTCAAAAAATTTCAAACTTGCCTTTCAAAAACATTGGAAACTTTCCATTCAAACATTAAAGGCAAACCTTTCGAAAACATTAGGGAATCACCCCTTCGAAACCTTTATTAGTTACCTTTCAAAAGCTTTAAAGCCCTTTACTTAAAACAAACCTTCCGAAAGCATTGGGTTCAAGTAAAAGCTTGTGGAACATAGTTTCAAAACCATTTAAAATCATTCCTTTCAAAACCTTTGGGTTTAACTTTCAATATATCAAAGGGTCTTAAAAGAACTGGGACGAAAGCATCTCTTTCAAAAGCATTTTTCCTAAATAAAAGAAAGTGGATGGTGTCAAAACTAACCCCCTTTGAATCCATCGAGAAGCGGCTTCTAAGTTTACAGCAAAAAAAACCCTTTTGGAAGCATTGCTTCGAAAGGTTGAATGCTGTAGCAAGGGTTTCGACCCCTTCGAAAGCTTCTTTTTAAAACAAAGGTGGCAACCTCTTTCGAAAGCCCTTTTTCTAAAACAACTGACCAAGTTGAAAGCTATCTCCTTCGAAAGCTTCATTTGTAACCAAAATAGTTCAAAGTTTACAAAAGCTACTTCAACCCCTTCGAAAGCCCATTTCGACTCCATACCCTTCGCCTAACTCCAATCCACTACGGTACTGAAGCTGATACCTTGTGTATTGGTTTCGACGTAGATGGAGGCGGTAGTATGAGGTCGAAAGGTGGCTGCTATACGTAGCGAAGCAGTAAAACCTTATAAAACTGAATTTTAACCTTTTAAAGCAATTTCTTTCTAATGAACTTGCTTTATTTGTCAACATATGATTGGTTGCCAATTCTTTTTCAAAAAAATTTCAAAAAGTGCTGCCGAATTTCAGAAATTAACAAATTAAAACATTTGCAAATAACCCCTTCTCCTTTTATAAACATATAAAACATTTAAGTTCGACACCTTAAATAATTTTATTCTTTAATAAAATACTTAAGAAAATTTAACAAAAATTCCCATAAATCACTTTTGATATGTTTTCTAACATATTTAAATTTCTGACCCATAGCTAACATATAATGGCCGTAATTAATTTTAAACTCAATTTAACCATTTTCTTCACTAGAAAATTCATAATAAATCCACATTAACTCGGAAAATTATGAAACTTGAAACCCATCTATAAAATAATATTTCTAACCTTATAGCGAAATCGTAAGGCATTTGGATGTCATTTTGTAGATTTTTCAAATCATAACTTGTCATAAAATCTATATGAACCAACAAATTTCATCAACAAGCATATATATCTATTTAACATTCAAAACATGGCATAATACTTTGCAAAACATACTTGGATCTGATCTAGAACCGAAAACAAGAAATATGAGATGTAATCTATTATCCACCTTAGCTTGTTGTTAAGGAGTTTGAGATTTTCTCCTGAATGAGTTTGATTAAGCTTCTTCCTTTTGATTCTTGCTTATCTTCCCCTTTATCTTCTTCCAATGGTGGCTGGCCTTACTTAAGTTTATTTTTTGTCTATGAACGTGGAAAATGAAACTGGCATGAGGGTTTAGGGTATAAGAATATAACCTATTTCTATTTTCCCCTTATCTATTACCCTTCCTTATTTTATGTTAATTCCTTTTTGTTCATTAGTTAATTAGGAATGGCTACCTTAAAGTTTTACAAATCTCAATTCCCTTAACCATTTACATTATTTCATTTAATTTATCTAATTAAATGTCCTAAATAATATTAATCAAAATTAGGGTCATCCCAGTCTCCCTTCCTTAAAGAATTTCGCCCTCGAAATTACGATAAGGTACTCACCAAAATCAATCATAAAGGTAAAACATACCATGAAGCAAGTCAGGATAAGTATCTCGAATCCTGCTCTCAATTTCCTAAGTATAGTCTCTCTCATCATCACTCCACTGGACCTTGACTAATCTAACTAACTTGTTCCTTAGTCTCTTCTCATCCCTCACAACTATACGAACTGGCTTTCTAACTATAGTCATATCCGGTTCCACTATTAAATCATCTAACATAGTCAGTGCCATAGTATTTTCTGGATCTTGAATATACTTCTTTGATGAGAAACATGAAAAACATGATGGACTCCTGCCAAACTACCTGGTAACTACACTATATATGCGATTTTCATAATCCTTTCTACAATAGGAAATGGTCCAATGAACCTCGGTGCCAATTTACCTGATTTTCCAAACCTATTTACATCTTTCATCGGTGATATCTTGATGAAAACATGATCTCCAACTGAGAGCTCTAGGTCTTTCCGTCTTCTATCTGCATAGCTCTTCTACCTAGACTGAGCTTCCTTTATTCTGGCTTGAATGAACTCAATATTTTCTACAGTTTTCCTAACCAAATTTGGACCAAGAACTAATATATCCCCATTCTCTAACCAACAAATGGGAGATTTGCATGGTCTTCAATACAATGCTTCAAACGGTGCCATCCCTATACTAGCCTGATAACTATTGTTATACAAAAACTCGACTAAGTGTAGATAGTCTTCCCATGATCCTCCAAAATATAGCACACAAGCTCGTAACAAATCTTCTAAGATTTTGTTAACTCTTTCTGTTTGCCCATCTGTTTGCGGATGGTAAGCTGTATTCATCTTGAGCTTGGTACCCAAAGTCTCTTGTAGACTCTTCCATAACTCGCTAGGGAATAAGGAATCTCTATCACTTACTATACTACAAGGAATTCCATGCGGTCTAACTACATTCTGCATAAATAACTTAGCTAAAACAGGTGTCGTCCTGGTTGACTTAACAGGAATGAAATGGGCACTATTGGTCAACCTGTCCACTATGACCCATATACTTTCATTTCCTCGGTTTGACCTAGGAAACCCGTCAATAAAATCCATTGAGATATAATCTCATTTCCATACTGGAACATCGAAAGGCTAAAGTAACCCACTTGGCTCTGATGTTCGGCTTTTACCTGTTGACAGTTCAAACACTGTTTCACCCATAAGCCTACATCCCTCTTCAGACCTTCCCAGAAGAAACTCCTTTCATGTCTTGATACATCTTAGTTCCTCCCGATGAGTAGTGAACTTCGAAAGATGGCATTCTCCAAGAAATTCATTCCTAATGTCTCCCACATTCATAACACAGTCTTCCTTTCATCCTTAACCTCCTATTCTGGTCAAGACTGAAATCCTTTAAGTTATCGCTCTATGTTCCATCCCTTAACTTTCTGATCCATTCAACTAATAATGGATCCTCCTTTTTCTTAGAAGCAATCTTTTCGATCATTAACGGTTGAACTTCTAAACATGACAACATAGCGGTTTCCTTACTAGATCTAGCTTCAGATCTCCACTGTATTCTTCATGTAATCAATGCTTCTAAATCTTTCCACTCAACTATCATTGCCAATACTGCATTATGATGTTTTCTGCTAAGTGCATCTGCAACCTTGTTTCCTTTTCCTGGTGTGTACTCAATACCAAAATCATAAGTGGGTAAAAACTCCAACCACCTCTGCTATATCATATTCAACTCCTTCTGAGAGAATAAATACCTCAGCGACTTATGATCCGTATACAATTTGAATCTTTCTCCCATGAGGTAATGTCTCCACACCTTCAATGCAAAAATTACCACAGCTAATTCTAAATCATGTGTTGGATATCTAACCTCGTGCGATCTAAGATGTCGAGATGCATAGGCAATCACTTTACCCCTTTGCATTAACGCAGCTCCTAATCATGTTCCACATGCATCTGTATATACCATTAAATACTGATTCCCTTCTGGAACAACTAACACTAGTGCATTAGTCAATAAGTGCTTCAATCTCTGGAATGCTTCCTCACACTTATCGATCCAAATGTACTTCACATCCTTTCGCGTTAGCTTGGTTATCAATGCCGCTATCCGCGAAAAATACTTAATAAATCTCCGGTAGTACCCAGCTAATCCAAGAAAACTCTTTATCTCTGTCACTGTCTCGGGTCTCTTCCAATTATTCATTGCCTCGATCTTAGTCAGATCTACAGACAACCCTTTCTCTAAGACTACATGACTAAGAAACTTCGCTTCCTTTTTCCAGAAATGACACTTCGAAAATTTCTCCTTTAGTTAATGTTGTCTCAATGTCTCAAACACTACTCTAAGATGAACTTCATACTCTCTTCCATCTTTAGAGTATACTAAAATGTCATCTATGAAGACCAACATGAACCTATCTAAATGCTCTCGGAAAACTCGGTTCATCAAATCTACAAAGAATGATGGTGCATTAGTTAGTCCGAACGGCATTACTAGCCATTCGTACGATCCATATCTGGTTCTAAACGCCATCAAAGGAATACTATCCTCTGCCACCCTAAGCTGGTGGATTCCTGTTGCCAAACAACTGGGAAAATACTTTGGATCCACTCAACTGGTCGAACAAATCGTCAATTCTAGGTAATGGATATCGATTCTTTATTGTCTTCTCATTCAACTTACGATAATCGATACATAACCTTAATGATCCGTATAGTTTCCTAGCAAACACTAGAGCTGCTCCCCAAGGTGAACTGCTTGGTCTGATAAAATTCTTGTCTTCCAAATCCACCAATTGCACCTTTAGCTCCCTCATCTCGGTAGGTGCCATTCTACTTGGCGGTCTACTCACCAGTTCTGTTCTTGGTACTAAATCTATCTAAAACTCAATAGCTCATTTCGACGGCAATCCTACTATGGGTTCAAAGACATCTGTGAATTCTCTAACAATGAAAACTCGATTTAACTCATCTTCTGCCTCCACGATACCCAACAAAGCATTAACCTCAAAACTAGAGTTCTTTACGGAGTATATTATCTGGTCACTATAGTCAGGGTGTCTAAGTGATATTTTCCTATCATGGCAAAATATTCTAGCATCGTATTTACTTAACCAATCCATACCCAAAATAATTCCGAACCCTACGAAATCAAACACATGCAAACTGCAAACAAATGTATGGTCTAACAATTCAAACTCTAACTAGTCACACTTCATCCCAAGTGTCGCATACCCTCCTATCAGATTTGCAACCCTTAAGGAAGTAACTAGGTATGAGGGTTCTAGATTAAGCTTATCAACCAAACAACGAGATATAAAAGAATGTGATGCACCATTATCAAATAGAACTCTAACTGATACACCATGAATCAAAAGCGTGTTGAATCATGGATTTTGATTCATGACAACGTAAAATAATTAACAAGAAAAAGCAAAGAAGATGCAACTACTAACCGAAGGAGATATGCTAGCACTTTGGAGATCTCAAGGTCACATTGTATGAATGTGTTAGTACATGTATATTATGTTTGTAGAGTAGTTATTTTTGTTAAAATCTATCCTCAAAATCTCTCACAAACATCAAGGAATTATCCACTTTCATCGTAATTTTAAATAAGTTGGAAAATATGCATATATATGCTCAAACAGCCAGAGCAGTCGACTGGTACAATTAAACCAGTCGACTGGTTCAGTAGTCTGCTCATATATATACAAACATGCACATAAACGTGCACACACCTTCTTCGACCAGTTGGCTAGTATATTTTGACCAGTCGACTCCTGTATTCCAACTGTCATTTTTTATGAAAAGACACCTCCTTTGATGAAGAGTTTCAATCCATATTTCTTCTAAATAGATGCTTCTTTTGATGAGAACTATTCGTGAATGGTTATATCTCTTAGACAACTATATAAACACATTAGTTCTACATCAAAATCATCTATTCAATTATTGCTTTCTAATCTTACTCTCTAATATTCTTTTTGCTCTATAAGGCTATCATATTCTTCCTTCAATCCTTATTCACATTCACAAATTTGAGGATTAGATTATAGGAAGTTCTGTACATCATTGACTCATTAGTGTTATTAAGAACACAAGAAGTCAGAAACTAATTTGTATTTACTATTGATCCATTCTGCTGCTCAGGTTAAGAAAAGACCTCTTCTGTTGCTAAGGCAAAATCCTGTTCTGTTGCTCAGGTCCTTGTTCGGCTGCTCAAGGGTTGTTTAAACCTATTCCTCCGGGTCAAGTGAGGGTATTGTTAGTTGGTTAATTCCAGAAGAAGTCTGGGACTGGACGTAGGACGGTGCTCTGAACCAGTATAAAATATCTGGTGTCATTTTACTATATTGCTTTTATATTCCGCACTACTTGAAGTATTACTGTCTTCACTACTCTGTATTATCATATATCCATATTACACGATCCGTACACACTTTTATTTGGTATCAGATCAAGGCATCCTATAACCGTTACACAGTTATTTGACACTTTGCTAATATGGAAAATAACACTAGCACTGTCACTAACACTAGTTTTACTGAAGGTCAATCTACAGCACGACCTCCATTCTTCAATGGCATGAACTATAATTACTGGGCTACACGTATGAGAATCTATATGCAATCTAATAGTTTTGAATCATGGAATATTTCACAAAAAGAATACACTCCTCCTACTGGAGAATACTCTACATGGAGTAATACACAAAAATTAGATGCAACTGCCAATGCTAAAGCAATGAATATGTTATTTTGTGCTTTAGAGAAAAATGAGTTTAATCGTATTAGTATGTGTGAATCTGCATATGAAATATGGCGTACACTGAAGATCACACATGAAGGAACTAATAAGGTTAAACAAAGTAAGATCTCTATGCTCAAAAATCAATTTCAAAACTTTAGGATGAAGCAAGATGAATCAATTAATGACATGTATTCTAGATTTCAAGACATTTATCATTCACTATTAGGACTAGGAGAAAAATATACTGATTTTGATATTGTTTCGAAAATCCTTAACTCTTTAACGGATGAGTGGGAAAGAAAAGTATTAGCTATCGAAGAAGCTAATGATCTCTCTACCATGAAACCAGAAGAGTTAATAGGAAATCTAATGTCCTATGAAGTAAATTTGCAGGCAAAGAGAGTACAGGCACAAGATAAAAAGAATATAGCTTTTCATGCACAAGAAGAAGAAGAAGGTTCTGATGATGAAGATCTTGCATTCATTGCCAAAAATTTCAAAAAGTTTTGAAATTTTGAAAAGTTAACAAAAATAATAGCAAAAGAAGTTTCAATAACGGATTCAACAAACCATCAAACTTTGCTCTAGAATGCTATAATTGTCATAAGAAAGGTCATATTCAAAAAGATTGTCCAGAACAGAAGAAAACCTACAAAAGCAAGAGCAAGAAGGACAATTACAAAAGGAAAGCTTTCTCAGTAACATGGGATGATTCAGATTCCTCTTCATCATCTGGAAGTGAAAGCGATAATGACACTGAACAAGCTAATGTTTGTTTTATGGCTACAGATAATGAGGTTAGTGATTTCACATTTGATGATTTAATTGAGATTAATTCAGAACTTCTAGACACTCTTAAAAATCTCAAGAAAAAATATAAGGAAACTCATGAAAATCAAAATAAAGCAAAATTCGAAAAGAATATGCTTAAAGATGAGAAGAAAATACTAGAGGAAGAACTTGAAAATCTTCAAAAATCATTCTCTAATATTAATTCTCAACTTACCTTATTAAGTCAAGAAATTGAAACTCAAAAAGAAAAGAATGATGCTTTAGTTCTTGAAAATCACGAGTTAAAAACTAAAGTTAAAATGATTGAATTAGACAATATTGGTCTTAAAAGTAAGTTAGAAGATATTACTAAAAATGTCTCAAACTTTAATAAAGGAAGAGAAAATTTGTCTAAAATTATTGAAAATTCTCAATCTGTTTCAAGTAAAAGAGGTCTAGGATATGTTAAGAAATCAATACCTCTACATAAAAAGGAAAATAAATGGAGAAAAGATTCTAAAAGTAAGATCACAAAAGATAATTCAAAAAGGACTAGTTTAAAAACTATAAAAATATGGATTCCTAAAACAAACAACACTTTGATTAGGAAGAAATATATAAATTCCTTTTTTGAATCTGTGTACAAAAATGAAAATTATATTATCAAAGGGAATACTGAACCCTCTTGGGTTTGGTTTCCCAAGACCTAACTCTTAGGACCCTATAAGAAAAGTGGGTACCAATGTTATTTTCTTATTTTTTGCAGGTCCCACTCAAAAAGAGAGGAAAATGGATATTAGACAGTGGTTGCTCTAAACACATGACAGGAGACAAAAATATGCTATCAAATATTATTTACTCAGAAGGAGGCTCTGTCACTTTTGGAGACAACTCCAAAGGTTTTATCATCGGCAAAGGCGATGTGAGCAACAACGGTATATCTAATTTACCTCTTATTTCAAATGTTTTATTAGTTAAAAATTTAAAACATAATCTTTTAAGCATTAGCCAATTGTGTGACAAAGGATTCAAAATCACATTTTTCAAAAAATAAATGTTGTATTTTTGATCAAAATGAAAATATTATTTTTGACGGTAATAGAGACAGAAATATTTATGTTCTTAATATGAAAATAAATCATAATTCAGATATGTGTTTAATAGCCAAAGAAAGTGATCCTTGGTTATGGCACAAACGTTTTTGTCATATTAATTTCAAAGCCATAAATAAACTTTCTAAAAATGATTTAGTAAAAGGTTTACCTAAAATGAATTTCAAAGTAAATCATATTTGTGATGCATGTCAATTAGGAAAATTAACTAAGTCATCTTTTAAATCTAAAAAGGTTATTTCAACAGTACAACCACTAGAATTACTACACATGGATTTATTCGGACCAACTCAAGTACAATCCATAAATCATAATAAGTATGTGTTTGTAATTGTTGATGATTTTTCTAGATATACTTGGACTATTTTTATGAAAAACAAAAGTGATACTTTTGAGTATTTCAAAACTTTTGTCAAAAGAATTCAAAATTTCCAGAATTTAAAAATAAAAAATATTAGAAGTGATCATGGTGGTGAATTTGAAAACGAAGCTTTTGAACATTTTTGTAAAAAGAAAGGAATAATCCATAATTTTTCTTTTCCTCGAACTCCTCAAAAAAAATGGAGTAGTAGAACGGAAAAATAGAACTTTACAAGAATGTGCAAGAACTTTGTTAAATGGAAGTACGCTACCAAAACATTTCTGGGCAGAAGCAGTTGCAACAGCCTGTTATGTATTGAATCGTGTTTCTATTAGACCACTAACCAAAAATACTTCTTATGAATTGTTCTATGGCAGAAAACCAAATATTTCCTATTTTAAAGTCTTTCGTTCCAAATGTTTTATCTTAAATACTAAAGATCAGCTTAGCAAATTTGATCCAAAATCTGATGAAGGAATCTTTATTTGATATTCAGATCGAAGCAAAGCATATCGAATTTTTAATAAAAGATCTAAAATCATTGAAGAAACATTACATGTAACTTTTGATGAAAATTTTATTACTAAACCAAGTAGAAAAGATGATGAAGAATTTTCTGAAAATATCACAAATATTGAAACTACAAATTTTGAGAATTTTGAAAATACTGTTCATAATGAAAATCAAATTGATAATCCTGTTCAAACAGAAATAAGATCTCCACCTCGAATTTTACGGGATCATCCTGTTCAAAATGTGATTGGAGAAATTAATTCAACTGTTAGAACAAGAAGTCAATTGAATCAAATGGGTCATGTAGCTTTTCTCTCTTCAATTGAACCTAAAAATATTAAAGAAGCCTCTACTGATGATTATTGGATTATCGCTATGCAAGAAGAACTAAACCAATTCGAAAGAAATGATGTTTGGGATTTAGTTCCTAGGCCTAGTGATCAATCAGTCATTGGTACAAAATGGGTCTTTAAAAATAAAGCTGATGAACTTGGAAATATCACTAGAAATAAAGCTAGATTAGTTGCACAGGGATATAATCAAGAAGAGGAATTGACTATGAAGAAACGTTTGCTCCGGTTGCTAGATTAGAAGCAATACGTATCTTATTGGCCTATGCATGTTTTCATAATTTTAAACTGTATCAAATGGATGTTAAAAGTGCATTTTTAAATGGTTTTATAAAAGAAAATGTTTATGTTGAACAACCTCCTCTATTTATACATGAACAATTTCCAGACCATGTTTATAAATTAAAGAAAGCTTTATACGGTCTTAAACAAGCACCTCGTGCCTGGTATGATCGTCTCAAAAGTTATCTTATAGATTTTGGTTTTGAAATTGGAACGGTTGATCAAACTCTTTTTATCAAAAGAAATAAAAAGGATATTTTAGTTATTCAAATATATGTTGATGACATTATTTTTGGGTCTACTAATGAAAAACTATGTAAAGAATTTTCAAACATAATGACCAAAGAATTTGAAATGTCCCATATGGGTGAATTAAATTATTTTCTTGGTTTACAAATTAAACAACTTGAAAATGGTATCTTTTTAAATCAAGAAAAATATTGTAATAATTTAATCGAACATTTTGATATGGAAAATACTTCTGGTAAACCAACTCCTATGAGTACAACAATACATCTAGAAAAAGATGAAAATGGCAAAAGTGTTAACCAAAAATTATATCGAAGCATGATTGGATCGTTACTTTATTTAACTACTAGTAGACCAGATATAATGATGAGTGTTTGCTTATGAGCACGATTTCAAGCAGATCCTAAAGAATCACATATGAGAGCAGTGAAACGAATTTTACGGTATCTTAGTAAAACCAAGAACTTTGGACTATTTTATCCTAAAGATTGTCCTTTCGAATTAGTATCCTATAGCGATGCTGATTTTGGAGGAAGTCGAACGGATAGAAAAAGTACAAGTGGGACTTGCCATTTTATTGGACGGTCTCTTGTATCTTGGTTTAGTAAAAAACAAAATTGTGTTTCACTATCTACTTGTGAAGCAGAATACATATCTGCAGCTTTAGCATGTGCTCAAGTCATATATATGCAACAAACAATTAAAGATTTTGGTTTCAACCTATCTAAATCAACAATATATCGTGATAACTCCAGTGCTATAAATCTATCTAAAAATACAGTTAATCATTCACGAACAAAACATATTGACATTCGTCATCATTTTCTTCGTGATTGTATTGAAAAGAATTTAATAGATTTAGATTTTGTTCCTATAGAAAATCAACCGGCTGATATTTTTACTAAACCTTCAAATGAAAATTCTTTTATTAAATTTAGACGAGAACTTGGTATCGTCTCTCTTAAAGATATAATTACCAACTATGCTATGTATATTTTTTATGTTTTCTATTTTTATAACATCTTTCAGTTATTTTGTAACTACCTATTTCCTTTATTTTCTTCCATCACTATTTTTCTTCTGGTAGAAAGCTTTTTTAGCCATCTTTATTTTCTGAAGCTTTCACCTATATATATATATACTCTCTATTTATATATTATCCTCACTCTTTCTTTTACAAACAAAAGTAAAGTTTTCTTATATTTCAAAACAATGACTCTAGATCTATTCTTGGCAAATATTATCATCCTTATGGCTTCTAACCACAACTCTTCTGATGAACCATCATGTGAAGATTTTTCAACACCATCTTCTGCATATGATTCTTCTGATTCTCATTTACCCACTCCAACTGCTAGAAATCATACCGGATATACTCTGGAAAAGAAGAAGTCTAGGCGGTTTTTGTTTTTCGGTTCCCCGGATACTAAACAAAAGATAAATGATATGCATCACTATCAACGGGAACTAGTTGAACTAAACCGTGAAATGTATTACGAGCAGAAAACAAATTCAAGATGTCTTCAGTTTCTTGCAGATATTGGATCGAAAATTTGTGGTTGTTCTACATCTAACGTACATCAACCAACATCTTTTCATCCTCATTCTTCTCAACCGTCTTCTTCTCATTATAATGCATGGGAACCAAGTCCTCAACCTCCTCCAGTCTCTCCAAATTATACGTCTCGGAATAACATTTGGTCTCCTCTTCAACCATATATTGAGAATACCAAAATAGAACCAGGAGAGGAAACAACACCGAAGACAACTCCAAAGAAATCTCAAAATAAAACTCCAAAGAAATCTCCCAAATGATTTCTTACTTTATTTGTATTTTGTTAGGTTATATTTTGATTCATTGTTTCAAATAAATGATCAAAAATCTCAACAAAAATAAGTGTTGGTCGTACTGTTGTTATGTATGAAAATCTATATTATATATATATATGTATATCTATATACTTTTTATATATATCAATTTTTACAAGTCATGGTATCTCTATACATCAAAGTATTCCAGGAGTCGACTGCCCAAGTATCAACCAGTCGACTGCTTTACCTATAGTTGCTCTCTGGTTTCCTTATCCAGTCGTCTAAGTTCCTCCAGTCGACTGGTTTACCTTAGTTCTTCTCTGTTTGCCTTAAACAGTCGACTGGATATCTTTCATCAGTCGACTGCTGGACTACGATTTTTAAAATTTTTGAGCAAACCGGAACACCTTTTCACCTTTTCACCCAATATCTTTTTGACACCTCATCTGCATCTATTCTAAAACCGTTTCATCTTTCTTTAGTTTCATAATTTCAAAACCTATCATCTCTTCAAACTAATTTTCAAAAAGCACTAAAATGGCTCCTCCCAAAACAAAAAAATCAAAAACTTCATCTTCTTCCACTCTAGAACCCATTGATTCATACATTGCTCAGTGGTTGTACGATGCTACTGCCATACAACGATGGAGGAAATTGAAAAATGTTCCAATTCTAGAGAGCTCCTTTGTTGTTTTCCCGGATTTTTCAGCCTACGGTCTTCTCAACATTGCTAGGCAGGGCAAATTAGAATCTCTTCTCGACTATGAAAAGAACAAGCTTCCAATTAATCACATCATGGTTAAACTTTTTCTGGCTAACTTGAATTTGGGTCATCAAGATCCAAGTGGTAACCAAGATAATTGCATTTGGAGCTTAGTATGTGGCAAGAAGATATTTCTCCCAATTGATCGTATTGGTCATATTCTTGACACACCGACGGATGGGATAAATCTTCAAGAAGTTGATTGTGTAGTCCATACCCGAAATGAAATCAGTCACCGTTTTATAGAGGATAATTCAGACGGTACAAAGTCGATTGGTCTTCGTCCCACCGCCAGATTACTTCATCGGGCAATGATGCGATCTATTCTTCAACGAACCGGCACTTTTGATCAGGTTTATCAAGAAAATTTTCGTGCTTTGTATGCTATATACAATGGTCAAGACATTAATTGGATTCAACTCATAGTAGACGAGTTACTCAGCTTCAATCAAGGTGCTATGAAACGTATTTTCTATGCTGAGTACATAATGCGTTTACTTAAACATTGTGACGTCCCGAAACCAGATTCCAAAATTTCTACCGTCGGGATTCTTAATGCAAAGACTATAAAGCTCATGAAGTTGCCTCCTCCCACTCTTCGCATTATGCCTTATACAGATTGGCTTGCACGTGCACAATCAGGACAACCTCAACAACCACCAGCTGCTCCTTCTCAATCTTCAAGGCCAAGTGATGTTCGCATTCCCTCTGCAACTCTCTCATCAAAAGAATCAATGGATATAGTTGCTCGGAATCAATTCCTTCTAGAAGCTCGTTTGAAAAGAATGGATGCTAAAATAGATAAGAAATTCGATAAGGTAAAATCAAAATTATGGGATGCAATCTCATGCTCCTCATCAAGTCCTCATTCTACTCAAGATCCGGGAAAACGTCCTGCACCTCAATTCACATGGAGCACTTCAGATGAAGATACTAGTTCTTCTCCAAGTATTGGCGGACCTTCTTCCGAACCACAGCACAAAAGCAAAGGGAAGGACATTCAAGAAGAAGAAGAGGAAGGAGACGATGAACAAACAGATTCCGACTAATCATTCGTGGTTATCTCTGGTGATGGTTTTTGGAATATTATTCACTACTTTACTATTATAAGAGACATGTATAACTAGTCTCTCTATGACTACTGCTACTACTGCTACCTGTTTTTGTCCATATTTCATATTCTATATATGCTATCTGGTTATGCAATGCTTCTATTTTTCCTTTTTGTCGATGACAAAGGGGGAGAGACATAGGTGGACTAACATTTTATTTGCAGGAAACCGATAGCCATTTATTAAGGAGGAATAATAAATTCAGGGGGAGTTTATATTCTTTTGCTACGATATATATTTTCTTCTTATACAGGTTGTCATCAATCAAAAAGGGGGAGAATGTTGAATCATGGATTTTGATTCATGACAACGTAAAATAATTAACAAGAAAAAGCAAAGAAGATGCAACTACTAACCGAAGGAGATATGCTAGCACTTTGGAGATCTCAAGGTCACATTGTATGAATGTGTTAGTACATGTATATTATGTTTGTAGAGTAGTTATTTTTGTTAAAATCTATCCTTAAAATCTCTCACAAACATCAAGGAATTATCCACTTTCATCGTAATTTTAAATAAGTTGGAAAATATGCGTATATATGCTCAAACAGCCAGAGCAGTCGACTGGTACAATTAAACCAGTCGACTGGTTCAGCAGTCTGCTCATATATATACAAACATGCACATAAACGTGCACACACCTTCTTCAACCAGTTGGCTGGTATATTTTGACCAGTCGACTCCTGTATTCCAACTGTCATTTTTTATGAAAAGACACCTCCTTTGATGAAGAGTTTCAATCCATATTTCTTCTAAATAGATGCTTCTTTTGATGAGAACTATTCGTGAATGGTTATATCTCTTAGACAACTATATAAACACGTTAGTTCTACATCAAAATCATCTATTCAATTATTGCTTTCTGATCTTACTCTCTAATATTCTTTTTGCTCTATAAGGCTATCATATTCTTCCTTCAATCCTTATTCACATTCACAAATTTGAGGATTAGATTATAGGAAGTTCTGTACATCATTGACTCATTAGTGTTATTAAGAACACAAGAAGTCAGAAACTAATTTGTATTTACTATTGATCCGTTCTGCTGCTCGGGTTAAGAAAAGACCTCTTCTGTTGCTGAGGCAAAATCCTGTTCTGTTGCTCAGGTCCTTGTTCGGCTGCTCAAGGGTTGTTTAAACCTATTCCTCCGGGTCAAGTGAGGGTATTGTTAGTTGGTTAATTCCAGAAGAAGTCTGGGACTGGACGTAGGACGGTGCTCCGAACCAGTATAAAATATCCGGTGTCATTTTACTATATTGCTTTTATATTCCGCACTACTTACAGTATTACTGTCTTCACTACTCTGTATTATCATATATCCATATTACACGATCCGTACACACTTTCAAAGCACACCTCCCAACACAGCTTTTCCCTTCTCCTCTGATGTTGGTTTCGAGGTTGCTGGTTCCAATGCAAACATCTTGATTTTCCATCCTTAACTGACTCCTTGCACTGGTTCTTATAGTGTCCAATCTAATCGCAGTTGAAACACCTAACTCCTTTCTTCTCAGTAGTTTTCTTCCCTTTGCCTATCCGGCGCTCATGAGCATAGTGTCCTTTCTTATCACGTTTATAACAGACAACTTCTGCCTTCCCCTTTTTAGCAGCTCCACTCTTCTGAGCTCCTTTCTTATAGAAAAACTTCCTCTTTTGGTTCTGCCCTCCTTGAGCTTCTCCTGCCTTGTTTCCTTCAAGAAAAGCAAGCATCTTTTCCTGCCTCAAAGCCATCTCAACAACAACATCGCATGGATCTCTAATATGCGATAACGTGGCCTTAACAAGCTCAGGCTTCAACCCACGAATGAACTTCTCATTCCATTTGATGACGGTATCAACCGTAGCGTATCCGTGTCTCGCTAGCTCCTCAAACCTGGTTGCATACTCAAGCACTGTCATATCTCCCTGCTCCAATTCAGCAAACTTCTTGAGCAGAGTAGACTTAGTAATCTCCGACATACATCTTTCTTCAAATCTTCTCCTAAACTCAGCCCAAGTCATAGTCTCCTCATTAACTCCAACAATAACACTGTTTCACCAATACGGTGATGCCCTTTGTAGCCGTCTAGAAGCGAGTCTCCTTTTCTGCTCATCATTGAACCCCAAATCAGCAAAAATCCACTCACAATGAAGTAACCAATTCTCCACTTTGATCACGCCTTCAGTACCAGTAAACGGCCTTCCTCCCAGCCGAGCATAATCTCTACTCAAAACAGCATAGTTATTAACCACTGGAGCTCCTTGATTTCTCTTTTAGCATTTCCTCCAGCTAACCCCGCAGCAACTCCAGCTTGCATCATGTTAATGAAGAACTAATACATTGCTCCCATATCGACTTGCAACACTCCAGCACCCACATTAGTAGCTTGTTCCTGACCTTGATTCCTCCTAGTATTTGGTCTGGCATTCCCATTGGTTGTGGTGCTTCCTCCACCAATGTTAACTCTTCCACTTCTAGCATCCATATCTTACGTCCATAAAATCTGCATTCGAGTCTTTGTAAGATACAGAAGAATAGCCTAAGAGAGATGGAAGAATAGGGATAAAGCGAATACTTATATATAGCAAATACAAGTACGTTACTATAGCGTAATCCCATAACCCGATCTTTTCTCTAATTCCTTAGGATTATGTTTTCAAAATCATTTTAAGTTTGAAATTTCTTTCAAGTTTTTTCATAAACTTATGCTCTAATACCAAGTTATAACAACCCCTATCTTGAGGCACAAAGCTAAGCACTACATATGTTGCAGTCATCTATAGTATTAACATCCGGTGACAAAATATGGTAATGTTAATGGTATCCATAATATCAAAAGCACATGAATACGAAACAAAATCACAGATTCAAAAAAAACTTTACTAATTACATTGCAAAACCATGTTTCATATTCCATTACACGATCCCAAACGATTCCCAGGTTTTGATTAAATATAATTATTACAAATTATGCTAAGAGCGACATATGAAGATGCCCCCTTGGATAACCAAAGTACTAAATAGACATATCAGTCTTAATACATCACAATGGAAATAAAACTAAATAGCTCCTGTATAGCTAGCTTTGCCTCCTGCACATCTTCGAAAGCTTTATTCCTCCAACCTGAAAAACCTTAACTCTCAATCTACTCAAATTAATTTTGAGCATCCGAGAGTTTAAGGGGAAAACATAAACTTCGAGTTAGACATAAAGCCTGGTGTGACTAACACATTACATCTTTAATTTCTGATATTAAGTGAGACCACGCCGCTTAGCGAAACGGATTTCCCCTCACTAATATCCCTTTGAAACATATCTTTTTGCAAATTAGAATCCTGCAATCACACTGATTAAAACAATAATAGCAATATCGTATTTGTTCATAAATTAGGTAACAAATGGACTATCTGTCCGAACATTATAGTTTTGTTTGGCTAACTACGAACCATTGGCTGACTCGGGCCTACCAGATAAAATAAATAATTTAACATCTGTTAGACACACTTCTAAACGGTCCGTCCTTAACTTACTTCTCCCAGGGTCAACAGATCCTAATGGTTTTACGGGCACACCAATAACTATCCTCCTTCTCTCTATATTCCTTTCTGTGTGTAATAAGTCTTACCTGTGACTAAGCCTTGCACACTGGAATTTTGGAATAAATTAGCTAGGGGCTATAACTAATGTATAGGGCGCGACCATATACCAGTCCCATCTAGTAATCAAATATCTGAGTCATTTACTTAGGCTTAACTACCCATCAAATTTTCATTGAAAACATCTTCCAAATTGATTTAACCCTTTAAATCATACTTAAACAAGGACAATATACTTTTTGCTTTACTCAGATCTCTTTGCCATGATATATGCTTAACACAAAAGATTATTGATGAAAAACTTCGAAACTTTTATTTAAAAGCTTTAAACAATCTCTTTCGAAACCTTTGAAAGTACCTCTTTCGAAACCATTTAACTACTTTACCTTGAACTCTAGGCCGAAAGGCCAAAACATACCTTTCGAAATCATTTATAATAGACTTTTCGAAACCATTGAAAGTGTCCTTTCGAAAGCTTTATAAAACCATAGACATCCTCTTTCAAAACATTTCATACTTTCCTTTCGAAAACATTGGAAACTTTCCATTCAAACACTAAAGGCAAACCTTTCGAAAACATTGGGGAGTCACCTCTTCGAAACCTTTATTAGTTACCTTTCGAAAGCTTTAAAGTCCTTTACTTAAAACAAACCTTTCAAAAGCATTAGGTTCAAGCAAAAGCTTATGGAACATAGTTTCGAAAACATTTAAAATCATTCCTTTCGAAATATTTGGGTTTAACTTTCAATATATCAAAGGGTCTTAAAAGAACTAGGACAAAAGCATCTCTTTTGAAAGCATTTTTCTAAATTAAAGAAAGTGGATGGTGTCGAAACCCCTTTGAAACCATGGAGAAGCAGCTTCTAAGTTTAAAGCAGAAAAACCTTCCGAAAGCATTACTTCGAAAGGTTGAATGCGGTAGAAGGGGTTTTGACCCCTTTGAAAGCTTCTTTTTGAAATAAAGGTGGCAACCTCTTTCGAAAGCCCTTTTTCTAAAACAATTGACCAAGTCGAAAGTTATCTCCTTCAAAAGTTTCATTTGTAACCAAAATAGTACTAAGTTTACAAAAGCTACTTCAACCCCTTCGAAAGCCTGTTTCGACTCCATACCCTTCGCCAAACTCCAATCCACTACATACCGCAGCTTATACCATGTGTATTGGTTTCGACTTAGATGGAGGTGGCGGTATGAGGTCGAAAGCATTGCTTCAAAAGGTTGAATGCTGCAGCAAGGGTTTCAACCCCTTCGAAAGCTTCTTTTTAAAACAAAGGTGGAAACCTCTTTTGAAAGCCCTTTTTCTAAAACAACTGACCAAGTCGAAAGCTATCTCCTTCGAAAGCTTCATTTGTAACCAAAATAGTTCAAAGTTTACAAAAGCTACTTCAACCCCTTCGAAAGCCCATTTCGACTCCATACTCTTCGCCTAACTCCAATCCACTACGGTATCGAAGCTAATACCATGTGTATTGGTTTCGACGTAGATGGAGGCGGTAGTATGAGGTCGAAAGGTGGCTGCTATACGCAGCGAAGCAGTAAAACCTTATAAAACTGAATTTTAACCTTTTAAAGCAATTTCTTTCCAACTAACTTGCTTTATTTGTCAACATATGATTGGTTGCCAATTCTTTTTCAAAACAATTTTAAAAAGTGCTGCCAAATTTCAGAAATTAACAAATTAAAACATTTGCAAATAGCCCCCTCTCCTTTTATAAACATATAAAACATTTAAGTCTCATACCTTAAATAATTTTATATCTTTAATAAACAACTTAGGAAAATTCTACAAAAATTCCCATAAATCACTTTAGATATGTTTCCTAACATATTTAAATTTCTGACCCATAGCTAACATATAATAGACGTAATTAATTTTAAACCCAATTCAACCATTTTCTTTACTAGAAAATTCATAATAAATCCAAATTAATTCAGAAAATTATGAAACTTGAAAGCCATCTATAAAATAATATTTCTGACCTTATATCGAAATCACAAGGCATTTGCATGTCATTTTGTAGGTTTTTCAATTCATAACTTATCATAAAATCTATATAAACCTACAAAATTCATCAACAAGCATATATATCTATCTAACATTCAAAACATGGCATAATACTTTGCAAAACATACTCGAATCTGATCTAGAACCGAAAACAAGAAATATGAAATGTAATCTACTATTCACCTCAGCTTGTTGTTAAGGAGTTTGAGATTTGCTCTTGAATGAATTTGATTAAGCTTCTTCCTTTTGATTCTTACTCGTCTTCCCCTTTATCTTCTTCCAATTGTGGCCAGTCTTACTTAAGTTTAATTTTTGTTTGTGAACATGGAAAATGAAAGTGGCATGAGTGTTTAGGGTATAAGAATATTTACCCTTCATTATTTTATGTTAATTCCCTTTTGTTCATTAGTTAATTAGGTATGGCTACCTTAAAGTTTTACAAATCTCAGTTCCCTTAAACATTTACATTATTTCATTTAATTTATCTAATTAAATGTCTTAAATAATGTTAATCAAAATTAGGGTCATTACAGGGCTGGTCAGAATTTTCCGGCTTCCTCACATGCTGCTGAAGCTTATTTTCCCGAATTAGTTCTTCAATCAGGTTCTTCAAGTGGCAGCACTCATTCATGTTGTGACCATGTGTTTCATGGAAGCGGAATTACTTTTTGGAACTCCTTTGTTGTTCAGTCGGTTCGTTTTTAGACGGCTTCTTGTACTCTTCCATCCCTTGTGTCGTGAGGTAAATGTTCTCTGGAGTATCGTTGAGCGGGGAGTAGTCTTCGAGCATAAAGCCTTTAAGTTGCTTGCTATTTATGTTCTGCTTGTTGGAATTCTGATTCTTCCTTTTGCTGGTTCCCATCCTTTCCTACGTTTCCTGCGATGGTACCAAAGGTATTCGTGTCTTGGTTCATCGCCAAACCATTTTATCCAACGTTGGTTGGTTGTACGTTAGCAGGTCTTCCTTCTAGCACTTCTGCTTCTTCCAATCTTAAGTACTGGCTTGCCTTCCGATTAAAGTCCTTCCTACTGGTAGGTTGCTTTATTTTGATCCATTTCCCGAATTCAGTGTCAAGATGGATAGCGTGGACCAGAGCCATGAAGACCATATCTTCATTTGGATTACTTACTTTAGTGACATGGTGTTAAACCAGCTCATGAAGGAATTCAAAGACGGATTCCATCCCTGGAATAGGCTCGATAAGGACATAACGTCTTTTGGTTGGGTTGTGTGAAGCCTAAACTGATCAAGGAACCTCGTTGCTAATTCACCGAAAGTGGAGATGGATTTAGGTGGGAGCCTAGTGAATCACGTGGAAGCGATTCCCTCTAGAAAGATTGGAAAACATCCACATCGAATAGCATTTGAAGCATTTGCTCCGTCCATGTACCAAATATACTTATAAAAGTGCTGTTTCGGGTCCTTAGTTCCACCGTAGGACAGGATGGTTGGCATAGTGAACTTTTTAGGATATCGTTCATTCATAATGTCATTAGTAAAGGGAGTCCGTCTTGGAGTGGATCTCCATTCATCATCTCTCATATTCTTACTTTCATCTATTAGGGGCTTGACCATGTCCACATTATATATCTCGGATGTCCAGTAATCCATGGGTTGGCTGTCAGTGATTATACCAAGTGTTTAGTTTTGCAAACGGTCTTGGTAAGTGGGCTGAAGCCTAGGCTCTCCTATCTTCGGGAAATCCACTCGCTCGGAGTTCTGTTGGCTTGCGACTGGTCATATATGGGCAGTTTGGACCTCTCTACCGGTATTTAGTACGTTAGTGTTCTCTTCCAACTCGTCGTCATCAAGTTGTTCTCCATCTTCAGAGTCAAAGAGATCCAATGCTATATCTTCCCGTGGGGTTTTCATCCCCAGACTCAAGTTTACGGTAGGCTACTTTGTAGTTAGTGGAGTGCATGCATTTCCTTCTATGGTGATTCTTGGAGCTCCACCTACTGCTCCCTCTTGCTGCTGCTTTCTGTTTCTCGTATTTAGGCCAGAAGTAGAAGAGTTTTCCTACTTCGCGATAGCCGCGTGCTCTGGCATGGTTCTCAGAGCAACCAGTAATTGCAAGGTCGGGAGGGCATTTAATTTTTCCATAAGAGCTTTCTGGCTATTGTCCATCTTTTGATTGATTTCATCAACCATCTTGTTTAACTCGCGTCTAGTAACAACTTCACGCTGGATAGAAGATCCCGGCATCTGATCTCCCGTGTTGGCACCGTTGACTTCAACTTGCTGAGGATAAGTTTCCTCTCTAGCTATTACAACTCCTATGGATCTTCCTGAAGCAGTTCTCTTTTTTCCTAGTGCCATTGATTACCAACAGCAAATTTTCTAAGCAAAGATTGGGAATCTAACTTCTAAACTTGTCTGATTCAAAGTAGACAGCTAGACCTGAACCTGAGTTGGGTTCTCAGTGAAAGCACCAAAATGTTAACCCAAAAAATGGGTCAACGCCCTAGATTGAGTGTGAAAGCACCAGCACTGTTTATCAAGGCAAATAAAATAGGAAAGGCAATAGTAAATCGTAGAAAAAGTAAAGCGACAAAAGATTTTTATAGTAGTTCGGTTGTTGATGAAGCCTACGTCCACTTTATAGTTTTTATTGATCAATTGTTATTACAAGAGAGTTTGAATTACAATATGATTTCTCTTCTTCATGTAAGATTAAGCCATCACTGTTAGAAATAAAAGGAGAATCTCAATAGTCTCTTAATGGCTGTTGTGTGGAAGAAGAGGAGTGAAGAAAGAATAGCAGAGCTTCAGCAGAGACCAAGTTCGGGACCCCCTTTCTGTTGGAGGTAGGATGGTATTTATAGGGCTTAGGGAGCACCTTGGCCAGAACCATTGCACTAGAAGCCTATAGCTGAGAATAAGAAGCAACACAGAAAGTTTGGAGCAATTTTGAGCTAAGTATTTGGATCGGTACCAATCCAATAAGATCGGATCGGTATCGATCCAAATAGTCATGCAATTTTTGCACAACTTCCATCTAGTTGGCTTCCTTACTTGATTGTGATGCCCTCCACATAATTTCATACCTTATTGGCTTATTTTGATGATAATTCACCTATGAAGTTAACTGAATTATAGTTTGAATTAGATAAGTCTTTGCTTCTTGAATTTGGATGCTTTAAATATCACCAAACTTGGTAGATAGGTTTAGAAGAGATATAAGATCATGAGTGGTTAGAAGAAACCACAAGCCAACTTTTTGGATCGGTACCGATCCAATTGGATCGGATTGACATCGATCCAAAGAGTGGGTGTATTTTTGGCTTACATGTGTTCCTTTGTCTTGTCCTTTTAGGCCTTCCTGTCAAGTTCCGAGTCGTTCTAGCTTAATCTGAATGCTCTAACTCCTTTTGAATTCTGCTAGAATAAAAACCCCATTAACATGGTCTTTTTAAATTTATATGCAAATGTTTTAAAAAATTTCAAAAAGTATTTAGTTTACAGAAATTTTAATATAATAACAGATGTTTATTTTAAAGAAAAGGGGGTTTATCTTTTATAATAAAGTGATTCTGTTTTAAAAGAAGTTTTATAAATATAAAGGAGACTTATAAAAGAAGTTTCATAATTATAAAGGAGAATTATAAAAGAAGTTTTTATAAAAGGAATGATATTTGATTCCCATAAATGATCTTTCTAACGTATGGTGGTATGGAAAGTATTCTTTTCTGACTTAACACTAAATTCCGAGTTAGGAAAACTCGTCCTTATCATGAGAATTAAGAATGTATGTCGAGACAAGGATAGTTCCATAACTTGTCCGACTTCATTATTAATCAAGGGATGGTACAAGTTTGAAATCAGAAAGTGCGGGTAAGTATAATTGGTCTAATTCACATGTGATCCATTTACTTACACAAAAAGGAAAGTAGTTTGAGTTTATAATAAACAATGTTTTTAAATGGCATTTGTTTTAACCCAAATAAGTGTGGTTTTGGAAATGAAATCTTTCTTAAGATTTTGTGAATATACTTATACCGTTGAGATAAGTATATAGTTACATTTGCTAAGTATTGGAAGTGTAGTGAGTTGTGAATATACTTATAACGATGAGATAAGTATATGGATATTTTTTCAAGCATTAGAAGAGTATTAATGAATAGTGAATGAGTAATATACATATGTATATCTTTGTAAAAGTATTTTGATACAAGTATTTATAAAGCGATTTTAATTAATGAAAGGATTAATTAAAAAGGCTTAGTGGTTGCTTATGTGTTTAACTATGCTTGGTTTCCATATGAAGTTAAATCCCTGATTAGACTGTTGTTTGTTTGATAGTTAAATAACCGACTATCAAATCTTGGTTAGTTTTGAAGCTATCGCCCGTTGGTTTGGAGAGAATAGGATCATATATATGATCCGAAAACCATTTCAAACTAGCATAAGCGTTCGAATTAAAGACATCTTGAAGATGATGGAATCGAATACGGAGCTCTTTAATGTGTAAGAACTTCTTGCTACTAATCCTGAGGGCGTAGTAGAAGTGGTGCCTTCAGTTTTTTCATATCCTAAACAATTTGTATGGATGAATGCTAGCATTGCATTGTTTCCTGGAGGTGTTGTTAGCATTCTAAGTGGGATTTACTAAAAGGGTAAAACGTAGCCTCGAGCCCCACATCCGGTAATGACTAAAACATGGGATATGCTTCAGAGCTATATGGTTCGCTACCATTAGGTATAGTTATCACCCGAGCCAGATCGATATTTATGGATTTGTGTATGCTTCAGGCCCACTCGATTGTGAATTCAACCGGGGTGATGACATATTCAGTACTGTCCATGAAGGGGTAGGCCCGGTCCTGATTTGTAGGGAGTCGGCTAGGGCTCTCAATGCGTTTTTCTAAAGGTGTACTTTGGCAGACGATACCCTGATAACCTTGTCAGTATATAGAATCCATTCTCCAGTACGTACCTTATGGACTTAGTTGTATTCCAAATATGTTGGAATGTGAGATGCAAGCATTTCAGCTATGTTATGCATTTATTCTAAACCCTAGGTATTATTATAATATCACTGGATTTCCTAATAAAAATGGTTTAGTTATCGTATGGTAAAAACTCATTCGTATTTATGTACAGTGTGATCTTACGAGATACCTTTATTTTTGAAAGGTTTTATAACATCAAAATCCATATGATTTGAGTTTTCTCATGTTGTTTTTCCAGATCGATCCGAACGTTATTTTCTTATAATGCTCGAGGTCAGCCCGAGCATATTTTCGGATTTAATTATAGATACTTTGGAGCTTCAGGAGACAAGCTGGATACCTCCAAGATGTATTCGGGTATTTTATATTCGCTGCATTTCTTGTTTTGTATTTATCAGCATTTGTGAGGACATGTTGTTATAAATGTCCATGACAATGATCGGTTAGTTCACTATGATTGATATATGTATCTTATAGTTTTTCTTTCGTAAATATCATGTGTATATTATATACTACTCGAAACGATGCGAGATTATGTTCTCTCGTTCCTTTTCTTTCGTCCCAACAATCTGTCTTTCTGACACTTGGATGCTTGGCATGTAAATACCATGAATGTATTATTGTCAACATTTGAAGGACGAAAAGTGTGATGACCGCCTTACGCCGTCGACACCCATTATACCTGTATAGTGCATTGTAGCGGTGTTTGGTCGATGCAGGGTGATTATCAATGGTTATAAAGTAAATAAACAACACAGAACCTGTCAGATATCTCACAGCGCATCGAATCAAAATATAATTATAAACATCTCAGATATAAAACAGGCGAGATGGTAAATAACTGGATGAATCATAGCATCAGAGTACATAGATCCATACAGTAAATATTTTAAGTGATAGAGTTATACATTAAATAATAACTCATAAATAACTGTCTCTACATAATAAGACACTAGCAAGCTCCATAGTGCTGTGCAGTGGAATAGAAAATGAGTACAAATAATAATATGAAAGAATAGCCTCCTGCTCGCCACCCGTCCAGCTCCACATGCTCACTAAACCTGATATCCCTAATCTACTCCTTTAAGAGTACCTAGAGTAATAGGAAGCAAAGCATAAAACCCCAGGTCAGACAACAGTCTGGTGTGAGCAGTAGAAATATCAAATACTATAAAGTCAATAAACTAGGAAAAATGGTATAGAAAATCATACCCGACCCATCCCTACATCAACAGAGTTAGCACATATAAAATATATACGCTACTCTATGATAGTCATCATGGGTGTGTTATATGTCAAAGTACTAAGAGTGTCTAGATATCTGCATCGGTAATATCTACATCATGTGACATCCCTAAGGTGATAAAAACAATCAAGCAAACAAGGCATCCATCCTCACATTCACTCACTCAGTGTGTTGGATATATAATACTCGTAGGACCCCATCATATAGTCAAGGACTACTCAATGACTCGGTTCCTCGATACTCAAATCCATGCCACTCAATAGGCCAGGAACTACACACTCCATAACAGCCCAAGATAAACGGATCAAAACATCATGTGATCCGAGGCACACTCCATAGCCTATGTGAGCGTCCTCACATACCCCCGCTTTACGAGTACACTTCGAAACCTACGAATATCAAGGATCCCTTTGCACATGTCATCCATAGAAGAGCTCATCTCCAAACTATCCATGCAACTCCCATCTGAAGTCGTCGTGGTTGAGAACTACTCTAGACAACCATCATAAGTCATAGAGTGTCATCATGCATCCCATAACCCGCCTCTAACAGTTCCCGTAGTTCGACTCATTATCGCCTACTCTTCCTCTCAAAGTATAGCTATCGACCATCAAATGTTCATAACTCGATCATACGAACCCCAAACAGTCTAAAACTCGGGACGTAGTTTTATGGGGCCTTCCTTATCACCCCATATCAATATAATCAAGTTTGGAATAAAACTCATGGATAAGTACCAATCCATGACCACCAAACCATCACCACCAATCCATGGCCACCAATCCATCATCACCGATCCCATACTTCACACATGAGCTATAGCACACCTCCCAATGCTTTACCAGGGATCGCACCCTGATTGGGTCAATCCCCATGGATCGATATTGATCCATGGAGACCGATCCCACACTTTATTTTTCAGCTCCAAATCACTCCACCATGCTCCTAAACAATTTGTGAGTCGAATAAGTTAACCCATATGGATCGGTGCCAATCCATAGGGTCAAACCCATACTTAGCCAAAATTGTTGATGTTGGATCCACCCTCTTGCTACCATATTCCCATTCCCCAATCTATACTGAAAGCTACTCCATCGATCCTTGTTATCGAGTCTCAACGACCATGCTTTTGAATTCCCACTGATCCATGTCTCTGGCCTCTACCGATCCATCCTTTGAACGTCCATACCTTGACCTACGAACTCCAAATGGCTTGAAACTTGATGTGTAACCTTATGAGGCCTTCCTTATTACCTCAAATCGATCGCATCCAATTTGGGGTTGATTTTATGGATCGTCAGCAAACTATGGACTCTTCCTAACTAAATTGCCATTCGATCGACGTTTTCAACCATTCAAACATAGAGCAATCATAAATTCATCATATATAAGCATTAACAACAACCAAACATCCAAATTATCATTTTAAAGAGATCTAAATCTAAGGTGAAGGTTAGGGATCCATAAGAACATGGTTAGGGATCCATGTTTCTGCAAATCAAGTCCAAATCATCTAAAATTCACATATATGGTGTTATATGGTCTAAAAACATTTTTAGTGTTTTAAATAAATTTTAAAACATCATTTAGGGTGTTTAATGACCTAATTGGTAGGTGAGAGATCTAATTGCTCACCTTAATTCAAATCAAAGCCCAAATTCTCCAATGAATAGTAGAAGGCACGAAATCCAAGGCTCTTCCAACAGCAAATCTCTAATCACAAGTGTTAATTACGCTAGTCTCCTCTTAATGGTGCAGTTTGGTTAATTAAAGTATGTTTTAGGGTTGTTTTTTGGTCAATGGTGGCTAATTGAAGCTTTTTACTATTTTTAGGAGTTGTGAAATGATGGGGATGAGGTCCCATTAGCCTTCACTTACCCTAAAATTGAAATGGGCTATGGGCCTTAAAGTTAGTGACCCTAATTACCCACTTAAGTTGCTTAATAAAAAAATCTAAACAATCATAACTCTTAAATGATTAGTCTGTTTTCTTAGTATAACCATTCTATAGAAAGGAAAACCATCATTTGGATTTAATAGAAGTGGATTTAGACCCTAACTCGGCTCTTATCAAAATTTATAGTCTGTACAATATTTACATGGTCAAAGTGGTCACATAGAAATTCGCCAAAATCATGGATGTGGGAAATGTCCCTACGAGTCATTTCCCAAAATATTAGAACCATACAACCTTATATAAGAATAATATAAATATTCTATGATCCTTTGATATGTAGAATACAGGTCGTTAGATTCTCCCCCCTTTAGGAATTTCGCCCCCGAAATTCTATAATCAAGTCAATAAGGTCATACTGCATGCCTAACAATTATATACAAACATAGGCAACCATCACACATCAAACATGCATACATAGCAATAAAGGAAAAGAAAACATCTAAGCCTACCCTAGCATGCAGGATACTACGCCACGGTATACTTCATGATATCAAAAGTGAAAGTAAAAGTGATAAATAGAAAGTCACACCAAGTAAAGAGCTCTGGATATGATATCCTCATGCTCTCTCGGTCACCTAAATGCAATCGACTTCATTTTCACTCTATTGAACCTTCACTTTCTTCCTCCTAAGCAGCTTCGTATCATGTCCGAAAATACGAATAGGCCTACGAGGTCTTGAAGCCTTTGGTTCAATCTCGATATCATCTAGTTGATCCAGTGCGATAGTTATTCCTGAGTCGTGCACAAATTTCCGCAAATGAAAGACATGGAAGTCATTGTGCCCTCCTGCCATTCTTTGAGGTAAGCCAACTCTATAGGCAAGGTTCCTAATCCTCTCTAATATCGAAAAAGTACCAACAAATATCGGTGCCAACTTCCCACTACTACCGAATAGAATGACATTCTTCAATGGAAAGATCTTGACAAATACCATGTCGTTGATAGAGAACTCTAAATCTCAACGTCTCTTATCAACGTAGCTTTTCTATTTGTGTTAGGCAGCTTTCATCCATTGTTGAATGATCTCAATCTTCTCCGATGTTTCTCTAATAATATCTGGCCCAAGTATCAGTTTCTCACCCGCTTCCCACCAACAAGAAGGAGCATTGCACGGTCGGCCATATAATGTCTCCAATGGTGCCATACCAATGCTAAACTAATAACTTTTGTTGTACACGAATTCATTAAGATGTAAGTGACCATCCCATAAGCCCCCTAAGTCGAGTATGCAAGCACGTAAGAGATCCTCTAAGATACAATTCACTCTCTCAGTTTGGCCGTCAGTTTGAGGGTGATAAGCTATGTTGAGGTGCAACTCTATCCCTAACGCCTCCTGTAAACTCTTTTAAAACCCACTAGTGAACAACGGGTCTCGGCCACTCACAATGCTCTTCGACACACCGTGAATCGTACTATCCATTTCATATATAGTTCGGCCAGTTTGGCTGCCATTCTACTTGACTTGACGGGTATAAATCTAGTACTCTTGGTCAATCGATCGACTATGACCCAAATGTTGTCGTACCCAGCTCGAGTCCTCGGCAGTCCATCGATGAAAACCATCGATACTTGTTTCACTACAACAAAAAGGACTTTTTATAGCGTGTAAAAACCGCTATAAAAACTTTCTATAGCGATTCTATAATCGCCATAGATCAACATGTTGTAAAAAGTCTGGTAGATACTATAGCGTGTCATACTTGCAATGGAAAACGTATTTTTCTTGCCATCTAAAATAGGCCATATTGGTGCAACTGCTTTTCTATAGCATTATGAAATGTGCTATAGAACTTTTTATGACGCATTTTAGTTGCTATAAATATGTCGACATGCTATATTATTATAGCATTTGAACGCGCTATGGAATCATCGTGTCAACCTTTTATGACACATTGAAATGCTATAGAAAATTCATTACTATCTATTATAGCACCGTCTTATTGCTGTGAAAACTATTTACTCTTTGCAAAATATTTTGTATAGCACTAACATGATGCTATAGTATAACAAAGCTGAACAATTTTTCTTTTTATTGCATAGTTAGAACGCTATAAAAAAATTCTATTGCACATTTTTTGCTGCCATAACATTCAAAGCTTACAATTTTCAATTCTACTTATATATTATAACTCAAAAAACCACATTCATCACATTAACATAAGTACATAAATTGAGTCATAAGCCAAATCACAAAATATATATATATATCCATAATATTTCATACATGAAGAATTAAACATAAATAATTGTGATAAAAATTAAACATAAGTACACAAATTGAGTGTAGCATACCAAAACGATACAAATATGATTTCTCTATGACACGACCATACGAGTTTAATTGCTTCAGGGGTTCCTATTCCTGCACCTCTTGGATCACCAGCAGGGCCAAACCTGCAACAAAATATTCATTATCTTTTTAAAAAAATTGCAAATTAGAAATTATTTAAGTACAATATTTTTTTTGCCCCTTCTAACCAGTGATTTTGTGGAGCTCCTGTAGTCCTTGCACGGATGCCAGCGTAGGTCGTTCCATTTACAGACTTCCTAAGTACTTCCTGGATATATATACCCGGAGAACAATACAAAAGCAGTTATCATTTGTAATTGAGCATATATTTACTGAATATTGTCTATCGATAGGAACTTTTTTCTTCTATAATACATAGTTAGACACCAAATATTTTCTTTATATCATCCCCCAAGGGGCGTTTAAACGGTTAAATATCAAATTATAGAACAAAGTGATGATATAAAACACACCTATTGAAATACCTGAATAAAAGATAAGGGCGGACATATGTCCCTCAAGGTTAACCTACTGGGTCATTCATTTTTTAATATTCTCTACTATATATGTACCAAAATTGATATAACAATGATGGAACTTGCCTATAGGAATAACTGATCGCTGGTACCAGATAGAGGATTCTTGATTGTGCAATCCAAACGCAGAGTCCATGTGCTGAGATAGAGGATGGTCACCAAAGTGGCTACTTACGTAACTATGACAACACAAATTATGTTATTGTTGATAATAGAAAGTAGGAGGAATTAGAAATAAAATATATCAGATGGAGAAACAAACTAACCCAACTAGAAGGGGGTGACTGAAAGTTGGAAGTGTGCAACAAGAGGCTATCAAAGAGCAGTGTTCAGCATACTTACGGCTAAAAACATTATGAAAGGATATGCCAGTATTACAACTACAACTGGAAGAACGAGAGAATCGAATAATACAAGTATGAACCATCTCATATGCAACAGAAATGAACATAAAATTGTGATTTGTTTAAGTCATAACTAATGAGTGATCCAAACAATTAAGTAATTGAATTACTTCGAAATATCAATGATGGTCTTGATTACTGCAATATGTGTAAGAGATTACAAGTAGGTTCTAGAAAATTAGGATGAAGAAGCAATACCTGCCAATAACTTATTAGCCTGATGCACATGTCCACTGCAAGTGCATTCAGTGAAAAATCAGCACTATGTCTTCTTTTGATTTGCTGATCTCTCTCTATGCCGGCTCCTCCACATTTTCTTTCTTCATTTTCTTGAAATATGACATGTAAAGAACCTTAAAACGATCTTGAATAGCACTCAAAACTAAAAGCATCAGTATGGAATAGGCTTTCTTTTACCATTGTTCGTTTCAGTACACCATTAATTATTTCATTTCTTCAACAACGCTTGATATAAGTTTTTGTTCAAATCATATCTTTCTAAAGGTTGTAGTTCGGATGAATAGATCTCTTTCATATAATTTTGTTCAATTTAATGCTCCTCATAAAGCAGTTATATATGCTGCTGCAACCTAGGTTCCTTAAAATCTTGTATAATCTATATATTTTGTCTAATTCGTGTATTACTAATGCTAGCTCTAAATAGATTAGGAATTTACTTATTGCTGCTAATTAACTGTGAAGATTGATATTCCATGAGATGTGAATTATATCTGAATGATGTATGGTACAGGCATATATTGGAAAGAATCAAGAATGACATGAATAATTGGTATTGGCAGTACTAAAACTCATTTTATTTTTTGTATGTTAATACATGTACCTTATCAATGCATATATAATATTACAAGAAAGATAAATATCTCTATAATTCGGAATTCAGTATTCAAGCATAAAAAACATACACAATCTAAACTGTTCTTTAATGCTCTGAATTATGGTTAGAATGTTAATCTCCCGAACCGGGTATAGGATGATCCGGCCCGAAGTGTGTAATCCAAACGCAGATAGAGGATTCTTGATTTTGCAATCCAAACGCAGAGTCCATGTGCTGAGATAGAGGATGGTCACCAAAGTGGCTACTTACGTAACTATGACAACACAAATTATATTATTGTTGATAATAGAAAGTAGGAGGAATTAGAAATAAAATATATCAGATGGAGAAACAAACTAACCCAACTAGAAGGGGGTGACTGAAAGTTGGAAGTGTGTAACAAGAGGCTATCAAAGAGCAGTGTTCAACATACTTACGGCTAAAAACATTATGAAAGGATATGCCAGTATTACAACTACAACTAGAAGAACGAGAGAATCAACTAATACAAGTATGAACCATCTCATATGCAACAGAAATGAACATAAAATTGTGATTTGTTTAAGTCATAACTAATGAGTGATACAAACAATTAAGTAATTGAATTACTTTGAAATATCAATGATGGTCCTGATTACTGCAATATGTGTAAGAGATTACAAGTAGGTTCTAGAAAATTAGGATGAAGAAGCAATGCCTGCTAATAACTTATTAGCCTGATGCACATGTCCACTGCTAGTGCATTCAGTGAAAAATCAGCACATTCTAACAGATACAGGCATAAATTCGCACCACCGGTATGGATATAAAATATTAAAATCAATGAAAATAAACACTTACTTGTCTTTTCAAGCTATGGCTAAATTTGCATGAGCTTCGAGCATTATTAGACTTATAGAAATAGCTCGAATATAGTCTTAGATTGCCCCATTAACTCTTCCAATCTCCTTTGAAGTTTTTCCTCTATTAACAAGCTCATCTGCTGCTAAAGGATCTATTCTGAGAACCTTATTGTAGCATGATAAGGCTTCAACATGGTTTCCCTATTTGAAATAATAAATTACAAGCAAAATTGCTCATACGGTAACAAATTCAGATATATTACAGAACATCATGAAGTAATATGGGAAAAGACAAAACTATCAGGGGTAGAGAGGACCTGTTTTGTGTGTAATAGCTAGATTATTGAAAGGAGCAGAGTCCAGTTGTTACAGACAATGTTACCTTGTAAAAAGAACCAGGTGTATCTATCGTATTCCTGCATTATAATAAAGAATGCAAGAGTGGACTATGAGCAATCATCAATGTGCACATCATCCTTATTCACATCTTTATTCTCAAGCTTCAAATCTGAATATGTTTTTAAAACCTACAAAAGAAGAGTATTTACAAATCAAATGAGCCAGTGTATATATTAAGATAATGAATGTAGATACTATAGCTGCAGTGACACCTCGTATATGTACAAAGATACAGGCGTTGTTGTTCAGGAAACATGCACTTTAGATCCAAAATGGAATCCCCATAACCGCCTAACTCTTTTGGAGGACAAGGAATGCTACTGTTGCCGTTAGCTTTCCATTCAGTAAATGCAGTTATATGATCTTTAGGAATAATTTTCCATGTTGAACTTGAATTTATGAGTTCCACCATGTGAAAATTGTTTACCTCTATCTATGTATAAGTGAAGTGTTTTATCTACACCCCCTGGTACTCGGTTCTCACGAAGCTCACGGCAGTAGTTAATGCATAATGGTATGAACATCTAGAGCAACTTTTATGGAAATCGACTATAGAGGTTCGACAATTATTGCTGAATAAAAAAACATGTAGATTAGTTATGTATATAGCATTCTCATATGGATTAAGAGTATATTTTTGTATGGCATACCCACCCGATCTGAGTCAACCCAATAAAGCAAGAGCTTGTTGAGTTAATAACATTTTAATTGCATATACTGGACTTGTTCAACATATTAAATATAAACACTACACCCAAACTATACATGAAAAATTTGTAGTAGGTATGGTTGTCAGTATAAGCACACACTATTTCTGGTGGTGCATATGAATCTCAAATACAAAAAATTCTACAAATATTTGATAATAATGTATTTACCATTTATAACCTATATTTATTGGCTTCTTAAAATCTAAACGAAAAAAATGCATTATCTACAAATTACATTTTCTTTTGATAAATAGTTTCAAAGTCATTTTAAAACCAAAATATTTGTGCGATCATGATCAAGCTAACGACGATCATCGAATATGCTTAAAAAAAGGTTAGTTGCTAGGTCATATCAACCAAAACATTTTCTTGCAAATCATCCTTTGATAGTCCAGGATACCTTGTATAATTCAAAACCATTAAAACATTCAAGAAAAACAAAAAAAGACACAAACTATCTCACACATAGACTAAAATACTATGAAATGCTTAGAAATCTGAAGAATATGCATTCGAGAAAAAATGAGCAGGTTTAGTGAAATCACTGCATACAACAAGATCATGTATGGAAAAAAATCCTGATATAATGCCATAAAATTAAAAAATCACATACAACGATTGTCAATACTAATCATGAAAAAGAAAACGTGTGTGTGTTCTCTTTACGTATACCATACTTATATATATGCATATCCTCAAACTAACCAACCAACCCACACTATACACAAAAGTATGGGGATTATGCTAAAAATCTCTTATGAGATCATGATCAAACCAGAAAAAACTCACCAGCTCTTGATACACGATATACAGAACCTTTATCTCGTGCACATCATGCAACTGATAACCCTACCCTTGTCATTTCGCTGGCACTGGTGGCACATTAAGGCATCTTCTCCTTTACAAATCTTCCTCTAATGCTACTAGTCATAGAACAATGTTAAGATTTAAATGTTAAACTGGAGAATATATTAACCTGGTGTGGTATTTGTTTTACTTAGTACTAATAATTTTGGTTTATTCAAATGTTAAATTAAATACCATACCAAGATAGATATTTAAATTAGAGAGGGATAGCGAGTTTGTTAAACTTCCTACGAACTTTAAATTTATTATAAAGCAACAATTTTATCCTGTGAAAGATATTAACTGTTTACTTCCACAAGACCAAAGCATATCAATAATAGTTTAAAACTTGCATCTAATGCTCTACTTTTACTTCCTTGTCAAAAAAGTATTTGACTTGAAGCAAATCCTTGCGGAAGGATACTATTCTTTGAACGTGTATGCCTATGTATAAACAAATCCAAGAAGTAATAATTTCCCACACAAATTGCAAAACGAAGTTACGGCATAAATTACCTTAGGCTTCTCTTTACAATCAAGACCCTTTTGTAGAGAAGATTTACGTTCTATACCAAACTGATCACCATTTTATTTTCCTCTGTTCTCAACCTTCTCCAACAATTTGCACTTTCTTTTATTACTGATTCGTTGATCCATATCATTTTTCTGCAACACCTTTTACCAAATTAGAAGTTTGAAAAAGAAAAAAATACAATATTTGTTAGAGTGTTACCTCTTCACCATCAGATTCGTCGTCGCCCCAAAAATAATTAGTCCACTCCTTCGATGCTAGAACTCTAGTTCTTTTTCTTTCTTTTGGTTTTTTATTCCCGTTGATCTCATTTTCAATGATTTGTCCCCTATCAGATATTTTTGTACAGCTTGTTTCTTCCTGCTTATAAGTAATATGATTATTAGAACAAATTTTACTAGGTATTTAGGCATGTTATGCAATACAGTGACTAGGCAGCACTGGTATAAACTTTACCTTTCCAATGCCATTAGATTTATCTCCACTTTTCAACTCTACCTTCCTAGCCTTTATTATATTCTTCTTGATGCAGGCCAAGTATTAGGTCGTGACCGACCTAACAAACCCTTAAGTCGTTCGGAAATGATGAGTCATTTACGACCTAAGAACATGGGAGCTAACAAGGAAGTTCACGAGGAAGGAATACAGAATGAAGTACTAGGTCGTGACCGACCTAACGTGATACTAGGTCGGGACCGACTTAGTGAAGCTCGCCAACGACCTAGCGGGAAAGCACACGCTAAAGAGATAGGTCGCTGCACTGGGTTACGACCTAAGATTTAGGTCGCGGAAAGTTAAGTCGCCGAAGAAGATTAGGTCGCGTAAAGAGCTGTGTTGTTTTAGGTCGTGTGAGTTGTATAGGTCGTATAACTGTGTTGTATTGTTGAACCGTGTGAGTCTGTTAAGTCGCTGCCGACCTAAGTTAAGTCGTAAGTCGTATGTCGTAGATAATATGTTGTAATATGTTTGAATTTTCTGTTAAGTCGTGAGAGATTTAGGTCGTATGCGACCTAAGTGTTGTGTTGAAAATGTGAGATACCGAGGGGTACTGTTGTTAGGTCGCGTACGACCTAAGTTGAGTCGTGTGGTGCTGATAAGTCGGCAACGACCTAGTGTGTGTTGTAGCCTATAAATAGGCAAGTCGGGTCATTTGTAAAGTGGTTGATTTGAATGAAAACTTTTGTTTGTTAGCTTTGTGCTTTCAATTAAATTGGTAGTTGAGTGTGATCTCCTATCTCCACTTTCGGTTAATCGAGTGCGCTCGATTCAACGATTGTTGAAGCCGATTCGTGGTATCAAGTGCGCTTGATCAACGCTTGAAGAATTGAAGATCTTCTTTCACGGTATAGTGCGCTATCAACGTGACGAAGATAGCTAGAATTCGGTATCTTCGGATCAACGAATTTGGGCCATTCAGTATTCTTCATTCCATCGATTGCTACTTTCACAGAATCATCATTTTGTTAATTCCGTTGCTGCATCACTTCTTCACACTTCTCTGAATATCATGTTAAGCATTATAAAACTTTTTATTTTTGGATCTATCCATCTTGACTTAAGATTTAAGGTTTAGTTGGGTAAAGAAATGTTTATTAAATAAAAAGACAAGAAATTATGTCGATTCTTCCAAAGTTCATCTTCTTTGCTCAACCAAACAAAAAGAGTAATTATATGGATTGCATTTCTCTTAAATTGTGGGACAAATAAGGGCTTACAAAGAGACACGGCTTATGACCTAATTGGTGTGGATTGTAAACTACATAAGTTGCCTGAATAGAACGAGGTGAACGTGGTTCGGTTTGGATCAACAAGTTGAAATCAGGTTCAAGAGTGTGTTTTCACACAAATCCAACCAGAGACACATAGCCATTAGATACATTCAGATCACCAGTCAAGCCAGATTCTAATATTTTGGACAGTGTTTGGTCATCAATATGGGTTGGAGAATACTACTTTATTCCAGTAAAATAATATATCATACATGTAGATATGCTCACTAGATCGCAAAATCTTTGATTGAGATTATGGAAAGTGCCTTTTGTTTGCTCGTTGTTAACATATAAAAGAACCTCAAAGTTAAAATTCATTCTGGCGCCATATAGAACATATTTATTTTTTGTAACATGCCTCAAATGTTGAGGCCATTATGAGAATAATAAGTTTATAGCACTAAACATGAGACGAGTTGAAAGGTATTGTAACACGTCTAATGTACGGAGGCCATTATGATAATAACAAGTTCATATCCTCTAAACATGCTATGAGTTGAAAGGTAATTAGCAAATGATAATGAAACATACAGAACATTTACAAAGCAATTCCCTGAAAATAAATGTTAGTGATCATTGGACTAACCTTCTTAATAGAAGTATCTTCTTTACTGCTATACTCATCACTGCTCTTGAAAATATCACTCTATTATATAAACAAATATTCTTGCTATAAAAAATCAAAACTAAAACTTTATATTTTGAAGGAAAAAAATTCATCAAACTGATATCACCTTTTTGTTCATATTTTGTAAAAGGAGTTTACATAATATTCAAATTCCTAAATCATCTGTAATGTTGTGCAACTGAGAATCATTTAAATGGAAATACAAATCAATAACAAAAGTATTACCTTTTTCCAGGCTTGAAGAATCGCGCTTCAGCTGCTGAATCGGTCGAAACCAAGCTTGAGGAAGAGAGGGTTGCGGAGCTTTTAGATTAACTCAATTGAAGGAAGAAATGACAAAACATGTGTGAGAATCGAAGAGAGTGGAATCGTGAGAGTCGAAGAGCTTCGATTGGAATCCTGAGGGAAGAAGGAAGTGAATGTGAAAAAGTAAATTTGGCGGCCCTGAAATAATTTAGAGGGAAACTAAATTTAGAACGCAAATTTTGTTTCAGGAGGTTATTAATTACGTTAGATGACGCTGTCTTTTTAGTTAATTAAACTAAACAACCTCAAACAAACTTAACAATTGCAAGTCATGTTCATGTGCAATCCATGCTTGCTATTAATATAACATTTTCTTGTAGTGTTTCCATTTCCACTTAATTAGGAACTACTAGCGGTTGCATCAGACCACCAGGCATCTTCTGCTCAGCTTTAACCAACAGGCAATTCATGCATTTTGAGATGAATACCCCAACGTCTTTCTTCATTCCTTCCTAATAAGAGGTCTGCCTCATATAATGGTCATTTTATTGCTGTCAGCATGTATATCAATTTTGAATGATGGCACTCTCTAAGCACCTCCTCCCTCAACCCATCAATATCAAAAACAAACAATCTCCCGTCTATACGGAGCCAACCGTCTCGGTCAAGTCCATACTGTCTTCTATCCTCAAACTCTACTCCCACTTTAATCTTAGAAATGATCTCGGCTAATCTGGAATCGCGCCTATGACTAGTACCAATCCTCTCAATAAGAGTAGGTTTGATAGTTAAGCTCACCAACATCTCTGGCTCTAGCTCGCATCTTGGTCGGAAATCATAACCAGCAATATATTCTAACTACGTCCACTCTAGGAACATAGCTCCTAAGCTGGCATGTCTCCTGCTCAAGGCATCAGCAACGACATTACCTTTACCCGGTGTATATGCAATATCAAAGTCATAGGAGGCTAGGAACTCTAACCATCGTTGCTGTCAATGGTTAAGATCCTTCTGCGAAACTTCAATGATTTATGGTCGGTGAACAGCTCAAACCTCTCTCCTAAAAGATAGCGCCTCTAAATCTTCAGCGCAAACACAATCGTTGCTAACTCTAAATTCTGGGTCGGATGTTTCTTCTCATGTGGCTTCAGTTGTTAGCTAGCATATGTAACAACGTTGCCTCTCTGCATCAATACGCGCCCAAACAGGTATCACATGCATTAGTGTATACCGTCATCTTCTTATTCCTACCTGGAATAGTCAATACTGGTGCACTCGCCAACTTCTCCTTTAGACTAACAAATGCATGCTCACATCTATCATCCCAAGTAAAAGTCTGATTCTTTTTCGTCAAATGAGTCAACGGTGCTGCTATCTTAGAGAAGTCATGGATGAATCGTCTATTATATCCAGCAAACCCCAAGAAACTTCTCATGTCCGTAGCATTTTTGGGTCTAATCCAATCTTGGACTGCTGCAACTTTTGCAGAATTAACAACAATGCCCTGCTCGAAAACAATGTGATTTAAAAATTGCACTTCCCTTCTCTTGAAGTGACATTTTGAAACTTCGCTTTAATTGGTGCTTTCTCAACACCTTTAGCATGATCCTCAAGTGTCTTGTATTCTTCCTCTGTCTACGAATAGACAAGAATATCGTCGATGAACACAAGCATGAATTTATTTAGCTGGCACCTAAAGACACGATTCATGAGACCAACAAAGTATGTCGATGCATTGGTTAGTTCGAACGGCATAACCAACCACTCATAGAAACTAGATGGTGTATGAAATGTTGTAATCGCCATACTCTCCTTCATCACTCTTAGTTGGTGAAATCCTGTCGCAAGATCCAACTAAGAAAATACTCTGGCACCATGTAGCTAATCGAACAAGTCATTAATACGTGGGAGTGGATACTTTTCTTCTTCATTAATTTATTTAGCTCATCGTAATCAACACCTAATCTAAGGGAGACGCTCGGCTTCATGGTGAATACTAATGGCGCTCCCCACTCATATATACTCCTGCAAATGAATCCTTAGAGACATCACTACCAGTCCGGTATCTTTAACTAAATCAATATGGAACTCGATCTCTCTATGTGGTGAAAGTTCTATCACTTCCTCAAATGAGTCCGGATACTCCCTAGCAATAGGCATTGATTAAAACTCGTCATGTGGGATATCAAGCGAATATAGAAAGCTAACCATCTCATCGTCATCTGGAAGGCAGCCTAACACTACCGTCTATCCATCATCCATCCTTATCATAACCAATGACTTCTCACAATCCACCATCACTCCAAATCCGCTAGGTTAAAAAGCCGGTTAACAGTAAGTAGGAATTTGGGATAGTAAGCGGGGTGGAGGAATGTTGGAAAAGGGTCGTGGTGATCATACAAGTCCTTTTGCAGCTTGCTTAAATCACTAGGCTGTCTTTCTTCGGCTTGCCTTTCTTTCTTTCTCTCTTGGCTTTGCGGTTTTCTTCCGCCTCTCGTTATCTTTCCTTTCTTCAAAATCTTTCTTCGTCGGTCTCTTGACAGCCTTGATAATTAGAGCGAGGTAGGTATGGTTAGGAATGCATCCTTTAGACTCGCCAACACCGTATTGGAGCTTGTTATACTGTCCCTTGCCATGCTACCTGAAACAGGAAAAAGGATTATATAAATGCTGAAATTTTAGGATTGAAGTGAATGAAAGGCATGCGTGTTTATGATCCTAGTGCAGTGTTGAGTGTCGATGACCCCCTAAGTACTCTATGGACCGTGTTCGAAGGCAAAAAAAGTTAGAGTCCCACCACCTTCGGCTAGGATATCCCCGGGAGGGAAGCTGAAACCCGGAGATACATCCTTAAGGAGATCGCTGATGGAAATGTCAAAGTCACTCAAGGAACCGAAGACATTCCCAAAGGACCTAGTCAGAGGAGTAGCATGACTTACTAGCAACATGCTCATTTCGATGGCCTTTTTCAAAGACTTGGTAATAATGCATTTTAGAAGAGGTAAGGCAAAAAGCACAGTGTCTTTAGGAGACGTCTCACCGAACAATTCATCTTTCTCTAGACAAACATCGTAGTCCCTATCGCCTCCCTCCCAACTCTCTTCCTCTTTGTTTTCTTCTTCTTCTCCATCTTTCGCTTCTTCTTGAAAGTTTATACGGATCGAGTAATATGATTATAACTACTAAATAAAACTTATATAAAATTTGCAGTATAAAAATTACGATAAGTAAAGTGCACTAGAGATTTTTTATACTAGTTGGAACTTCCCATTCTATGTATAGTCCCAAACTCCTTCTGGAATTAACTAATAAATATCCAAGCTTAACCTGGAGGAGCAGGTATTACAAATCACCTAAGCTACCCAATAGGACTCTGTGCCTGTAACAACTTCAACAGGACTTTGACTACAAATGGTAGTAAATTACTTGACTGATTATGTTCTCGACAACACGGATAAGTATATTTGAGTACACCCTTCCTATAATCTCCTTGAGATGATGATTTAAACGTGAAGTAAATAGTCGAGAATATTTGTAAATCATAAGTAAATATGGATCGGAAAGATAGAAAGTATATTAGTTGATCATAAAGTGAAATATCAACTTTATTTATAGTTTTGAAAGGTTCTAAATCGGTAGTTTCAACCATTTGAATAATTGCAACTCTTATGAAGGAAGATGACTCTTCAAAAATTGAATTTCTATTAAGAGTTGTCTCTATTTGTCAGGTCCAGAAGTCTGAGTAAAAGTGTCTAGATGTCTGGACGAATATAAAAAATATATAGAAAGCAAGGAACAAAAAGCAAGTCACTCAAATGTCTGGAGTTTTCGTACCAAACGTCTAGAATCAATTTAGACATCTAGTATGAAAAGTTCAGACGTCTAGAACTGAACTGAAATGTTCATTTTAATTGAAGTTAGATAGACGTCTATGATAAAAGTTGCAGACATCCAAAAATGAACTATTTTGTTCTATTTTTACTGTATTTTAGATGAAACATACACAGTTGTCTGGGGTAAAATTTCCAAACGTCTAATATTGAACTATTTTGTTCATTTTTTGTTGAAATGCTATATTTTCTTTATAATGATATTTTGACTTTTTGTTTGAAAAAACATGTATTATAAAATAGTTATACTGCAAAGATAATTTCTAAAAATATATTTGTGTGTGTCCATAATCATCAAATTGGGGATTGTACATAAAATCTAGACCGATAAAAAATAAGATACAAAACTTATTTTTTAACTTCAATTTCAACCTGATTTTGATGTCGATCATCATATCTCCCTATATTTTCCTACATATGTAATGATTATGTGTGTGTGTGTGTGGAAATATATAGTTGTTTCATTGAAACTAAAAAAGGCAGGTCTAACACTTCTTTTTCCCTATCTTCTTCCTTCGTCTTCACTTTCTTCCAAAATCGTTTCCATTCCATCTTTTTCATCCCCTTCTCTTAGTGTTTCACCGACGGTATGCTCTTTGCTACCTTATATGTAGGCTCATCAACATTTACCATTCTCGATGGACCTTAAACTTCCCCTTTAAGATTTTTTCCAGAGCTGTCAAGGGCTAAAGATCGGGTAGGCATTCTAGAACTGCTTGGTGGAGTAGTTCCGGGAATAGTAGAGCAATCAGGATGCAATAGACCGCACTGGCAAAGGTTCTCATTCGTCAAAAGGAACATAGTGGTGTGATGCTGGAAGCTGATTCATTTTAGAGCTTTCAAGGTATTGGCATGCTTGTCGCTTGTGGCTTGAGCGGGGATATATGCAAAAATAATTAGATGATAGTTAAACGCTTGGACGGATATAATCCAAGTATAGGAAAAGTGAAGAAAAAGGATCTTACTACCAGAAAGCTAACGCCCATTGAAGCCATACGGACACTGTACAAAGAAGTACTCGTTCTTGACATATGACCGTTTATTGAGGAGTGCTTCTATAACTTGCATTTGCACCAGGCCTCAATGAGCATGAGAGATAGCGAGTCTTGCTGATGCTTGAAGCTCGGAATGTGTGTCAACTCTCTAAAGTTGGGAGGTCGTTAGAATCGAGGATAGCACTTATAGAGAGCTAAGGAATGTGAATCTATTAGGGTGAACTTGGGACGGAGCTGGTCCAAGCTCTTGGAGAATCATACGGAGAAATGAATTGAAAGGCGATACAATGCCGTCTAGGCACATGTATCTATTGCAGGCTATATAATCCACTGGAGGATTATGTGCTTGTTGCCTCTGAGTAGGAAGCAAGACATCACCATCCGGGATTCCATGCCATTGGCAGATGGTTTGAAGCGTCTTGGGAGTCAGGATTGTCAGCATCTATTCAAGCGTCCATGACCCTTAAACCAATGTACGTTCAATGGAGGAGGTTGTTTTTGGTTTGGATTCACAGGAACAATCATTCATTGTAATTCCACGGTAATCGAACACTTAGTCCCGAAAGGCGTGGACGTCGAAGCCTAAGCAGCAGTAGATCCGGCTTCGAGAGGAGTAGATAGCCCAACACTAGTATTGAAGTGAGGCGTTTGATGAGTCATTCTGCATAGGAAAACTCAACGTTCAACACAGTCAGGTATGTTTTATTTTAGAATTCTATTTCAAATCTAAACCCGTGTGATTGGTGCCCAGAATACAATGGATGTCAACATGTGTTGATTAATTGTATTCTGAACATCGACCAGGGTAAGTGGAAGTGTTAACCTATGCAGTGTGAGTCCCATATTCCATACATGACGAACGAACCATCCTGTGAAGATAGCTTGCTCATGCTAGAAAAACGAGCCACGCCGCACAATTAAATTACACATTGGATCTTACCTGTTATCGTCGAATAATCGATAACGGAACCACTGTTCGAAGCAACGCAGAATTTTTTCTTTTACAGGAATGCAAGAAGTGCAGTAGTTGAAAGTACTTGGTAATGGAATCATTCAAACATTAGAACACGTCTAATACAACCACTCTTTTGAGAAAGAACCATCTTATTGACACTCAAACAGTGATATGCAATTGGTCAAGTATTGGTCCGGGTAAATCAAAAACTTTGGTTGAACCCCAATGCACATCAAATCGGGCCCGAGCTCAACCTTGGGTGAATGTAAGGACTGCTCTGACCTAACACTTACCAAGATCTTTCAAACCCATATCATCGACCATGGTGATCCAGAAAAAAATTATCAACGATGAAGTCCATTACCAGATCATGGCGGTGACTTGCCTTGTTACGATTTAATTTAGATTTTGTCTTGAGGAGGTCAGTAGCGAGCTCTTTGAAGAGCTCGATGGTGATTGAGGTGAAGATTTAGAAGGGTGGCATCCTTAGTAGGTCGGTGATGATGTGGAAGGAGTGGTGGAAGGACGAAGTTTGCAAGGGCTTGGTAGAAGAAGGCTAGGTAACAAAAGCAAGGAAGTGAGGAAATTTCTTTAAGTGCCTGGTATCGACTTGAATTTTTGGACCAAAAATTAGGAAAGGCCAGGGAAAGGAAAAGTATATCTAGTTAAGGCATGAAACGACCTCTAGAGCGTAGATCCTCCTTGACACCGAGAATGGAATTTCTGCTATATAAAGCGACTGAACATATATTCATGGAATAGAAGCAATGCTTTGAAGCAAATCTTGGGTAACCAACGGACATACATAAATGGCAGTGAATGCTTGTCTTGTTCCAGAGCATGCTTTGTGTCCAACAAAAGCATACTCTGGGAGGAAAGTGTTATCCAGTTTTTTGACCAAGCAGGCTCTCACTCAAATATGAATGTCGGGATGAAGACGAAATGATTCACGGACTTGGAAACATGCTTGGAACAACATTAGGAGTGAACTCAAGAGTTTAGAGAGCAATAAGATTTAAAGGAACCACTTGGTACCAAGCACTTTTATTCTGTACCGAACACTTTTTTGGCCGGCTATAGGCCCCCAAAGCTATGGATCATGGAAGGATGGCATGTGTTGTCGTCTTGGAGTGCTTTTCTCAAGGAATAGGTAAATAACTCAAAGGAAGTTCTAGAGGAAAACAGACAAGTACAAGTGATATCTGAACCTCTCAAACAGAATATAATCTCAAAGCAAAAGTACTCGAAACAGAATAGACTAGGGGTAGAAGATCAAGAAAGAGAAGAAGGCATGGTTTCCACTCCAAAAATCAGGTCGGTACTGACCGCTTCTTGACGGTACCAAGTTGATTTTACAATTGAGTAAGCTTAGTCTTCCCCTCCTACACTCTTTGATCTAGATCTAGACTTGGTATCTCATGGGCCTTCGGCTCTACTGGACGATTTCCTTATAAATAAAAACTCTACAGCAACTGGAGAAGGACTATTTTACTCATTATCTTCTTCATCTTCTATCTCTCCTCCATTACAGTCACTAAGAAAACTATTATTTCTATTTTAGGCTTTTAGATCATCAAAACCCTTTTACTAGTGACTTTCAAAACTATAATCAATAAAAGATACAGTGGACGTAGGCCAGGGATCGCCAAACCACTTTAAAATCTTTGTTTTTCTTATTATTTTGCATATTTTTTCGCTAGATTTCTACAGGATTTTGGGGGTTGTGCCATTTTTGGTATCAACAAATGATGAATGATTTTAATACAATAACTTCAAAACATTTGAACCGTAACTACCATTTATTAGGCTATTTGAAATCTTTAATTATATATGTTATGCTTGAATTCAACCATGGATATAGAATCAAAAGATTTTGTAAAAAACATATTGAATATTAGGTTTGAAATTCAAATTAAAATGATGATTTAAGATGTTGAAATATATTTTTAATGACTTTTAAAATACAAAATCATATACATACATATGAGTCTAAGTACAATTTTTTATTTTTTAATCAAAGATCTATAATTCAATATTACCTAATGAGTAAAACATATCAATTTAATCATAGATAAATGGGTGAGACAACATATGTGAATATGGAATCATTCTATAAATTGTCCAACAAACAATATTTGTGAATTGAAATATGAATAAAAGATATACCTTGAAAATGTTGTCATTGATCACACCTTGAATGGTAGATCATCCTATATACAATCAGAAAAGGTCTTCCCCTTTGTAACACCACAATTTGAGATTTCTCCTCGAATCTCAAGTAGATCACCACCCAGCTTTGCAAAAAATTGATGAACTGCTTTTTTTATTTTTTATTCGATATTTACATTTAGTACTGGAGTTGATAAATTTTTGGAAATATTGATTTGATTTTTAGCCATGGAAAGTTAGGAGGTGAGAAGAGAATAGTGAATAAAAAATGAATGTCTATAGGTAATGAATTAGTAAATTTGTTTTTCTAATTGATAGAATGAAACATTTCTCATTCTTTTAATTAAAACTTCCCTAATCAATTCCTTTAATTTTATCTTTCTCTTCATTCCTCTCTATTCACATGGTATGGCTAAAAGCCTGAAATTACTTGCAATCAGATGGCATAAAATTTCCATAAATCCCTTCATGCAATTATCTTTTATTTAAACTTATTTAAAAATACATAGATTTAGCATATTGATGCGCATAAATATAATTTTTATATATGCATTCAAATAATTCCAAATAACTCCTAAATATCAAAAAATTAAATAATAATTGGTTTTTCTCAAATATTAATTAATTTACAAAATTTTATAAATTAATTAAATCATGTGGTTTTCTGGAGAATTCACAAATATAATCGTGTGACTCAGAGGTATGATTTCAATCAGGAATTAATATTGAACAATTCGAATATTAATGTTCATACGTCACTTTAGCTAGTGGTGTGACAGTTTGACCAAATTCATCGCTTATAGACCATTTCAGTAAAATCAAATTTCACATTTTCTAAAGCAATACCTTTCAGCAATGATTATTACACCAATTCTCTTCGTCAACACTATATCCATTAGGACTTATGAAATTTGGTTTAGGTCAAGATTCCCATATTCAACTTGATTAGTCCATAAACAAAGTCATTAGTTTAATAATAACATTTATTATTAATTGCATTACTTTGAGATTTTAATTTTGAGTTGACTATAGTTGACTTTGAGTTGACTATAGTCCATAACAAACCTCATAGAACTGTAGAGATGAATCCTCCATTGATTGTGTTTTGCTCCCAATGCTTCAAATCAGGCTCGGCTATAGTCATTCGGTTAACATCATGCCATTATTTAGCTATAATCTAAGTGAACTGCCTGTAACGACCCGGTATTTCGAACCATTCGCATCCGCATATGTCAGACTTGAATTGCTCAAAACAACAGATTGTAAATTTTATATATGGAAAAGCTCAGCATATACAGTAAACAAATCAATCACAGAATCACAGACACAGAGTATTACAACAATAAGCAGCGGAATATATAAATAGTAGTTCATGAAGCTACTATATAAACATTAGAGTTTGAAATAAAATACAACATAATATCTCAAATACAATGAAGTCTCGAATACAAACAGATGACATTTTTGAACAAATCAACTAGAAAAGCTGAATAAATAAGACAGATCTTCAAACAAAGCTCCAATCTCCAAAGGTGAGTCTCAAATGTTGTGATACTCAGTCTGACCCGAGCATAAAGCAAAACACAAAACACAAAACACAAAACACAAAACACAAAACACTCGAGTCAGGATTAACATTCTTATATAGTAAATTCAACTCAAGTGAAATATCAACTGAAATACAAGTAACTTAAAGGATGTTTGGGATTTCCATCCTCTAAGGATCCGTGGAACTATCTACTATGTAGTAATATACGCTATTATAATATGTCTATAGTAAAGTAAAAGTATTAAAATAGCGTTAAGGCGTTACCCATATCCCACTTAACACATTTTATATATTCCCGTAGTCTATACAATGTCGTACGCTCCACCAAACCGGTGGTTTACCCATAGGACATCACATAGGTACGGTACAAAACAAACTCGTAGAAGGCGCTCTAGGGCATGTGAACACGGCACTCGAGGCAATGCCAGGGTAGATTTACTAATTGCAGAACCGGGCTGGTGGTAACGCATAGCAGCTACTACCGCCCACCTCGGAACACACTCCCAAATCAAAGGTGCACCCAATCAAATCACAAAGTGATAGAATGGTATCGAAGAAGCATGTCCGATCGGAGGAATGACCTCACTTGGCCCAGGTGTAGCTCATGTTTTGGTCACATCTAAGCTGACTCACGGGAGCCAGGGTCACGTCAATACCTTTACAGAAATCGTTCGCCAAACCATCCTACTTCATTTCTGGAATCTCCACCACGTACACAGTTGTTAAAGTGGTTTTCGGTATTGGCAGAGAGTATGACAATATCCGATCCCGACTCTTTAACAACCAAACGCTTATTTCACACCGTGGTCATTTCATTTCAAATAGTTCATACTTCATATCAAAATATCATATTCATTTCAAAACCATATCAATTCGATATCATTATTCACTTTAAATAATAGTCATTTCCAGAATCGTAACACTTTCAAAATTATAACACTTTCGAAATCATAGCACTTTTAAATTATAACACTTTTGAAATTGTAGCACTTTTGAAATCATAACAGTTCCAACTTAAATAGTTTAGATGTTGAAAATAATATATATATTAAATAGTTATAAATTAAAATAATTTATATATTAAATAATTTATATATTAAAATAGTTCATAGACTAAAATAATTTATATATTAAAGATACTTTGTATAATAAATTTAGTCTCCTCTAATTTCACAAATCGATTCACATCAACTTAATTCAAAAATTCAATTTAATCAATCCTAGTTCATCAATTTCAATTAAATTCAACTTATCAAAAACCCATTTCAGTTCATATTGATTTCAAATCCAGGTTTGAACTATCTGTTCAATTCCAATAAGATTCAAAGTTTAAATATTCAATCATTTCAATATAAGTTTCATTTAGATTTCAACATTTTAACTTTAATTTTATTCAAATTGGAAAATATTCACTTAATCATTATAGTAACAATTAAATAAAATATCAATTTATAAATTTACATCAATATTAAATATTCAGTCTCACTTTTATTTAAAAATTGAGAATATTCATTTAATCACTTTTTATCAAATCAAGTTATCAATCATCTCTTTCAAAATCTCAAAATCAATAAGTTCAAATCAATTCTTGTTTGAATTCAATTATTAACCAATTTAAATTTCAAGTCAACATTAATTTATCTTCCCAACCTTTATTATTAAAGTTATAAAATAAATCTATTTTAAAAAAATATTAATATATATTTAAATAAATACCTAAACATGTTATATACTAATTAAATTAATTTTTTATTAAATTAAATCTTATTATTAAATTTATTTTATATTAAATATTATTTATATATTTTAAAATAATAAAATTATAAGTAAAATCTTAAATTTTATATTTTCAAAACTAACTTATAAATTTAAAATTTCCAAAACATATTATTTTAAAAATCTATATTTTCATATATAAAATAGCATTTATATATTATATTTTAAAAATCAATATTTATTAAAACCCATATATTTCCTTTCAAACTTTGGAAATCATTTTCAAAATATAGACCAACGGTGTCCATATATAATTTTCTATCCTATGGTCAAGTGATACAGATATTTATCATTTCAATCCGCAATTTAAATATCTATGGGTATATCATTTCAACCCGCAATCCCAAAAATTTAAAATAAATGAAAATCGCTTGGGTTTATCATTTCAACCCATAACAATTTTCCCCTATTCTACAAAATCGTTCGGGTATGTATCATTTCAACCCATAAGGAATTCTAAATTAATAGGGAACTTGCAGAGTGGGAACAAATATGATAAAATATAACATCTCAATAACAGGCATATATCATCGGTGATAAATTAAATAAATTATATACAATAGAATATGGTGTCATATATCACAGGTGATCAATTTGCAGATAATGGCATATCATATTTAATAATTAAATAACTAACAATTCAAAATTAACAGCTTATTTCAATTGTCGTTTCAGGTGAAATCAAATTTACTAACTATAAGAATGTTAATCGTGAGTGACTGCTCACCTTTTGAGGCTAGAGGAAATAGATAATAAGACAAGCTACGATTTGAATCACGATCTAGACAATCGACCAACAAACCACAAATCTCAAAGCGAAGTAAGCTGAACACAGATTTTGACGGACAAAGCTGATACATAGGAATCGATGAGAACAAATCGAATCAGCTTGATATAAATGGAAAATATATATACTATTATTATTGTTATTATTTTATAAAAATAAATATTAAGATATATATTACAATAAAAAAATATATATATAATTCAAAATCGTTATTCTTAAAATACAAATATTTAAAAATCAAAGATATATCTATTATATTTAAAATCAATACCAAAGCTAAGCAGCCTCTTAGCTATGAAGACAACCTATATACCGTTCAAAATATTTATATATAGATATAAAACTATATATATATATAAATATCAATATATCTGTAAATTATATATATAATAAAATCAAAGACAAAGATGAATATATATAACATGCAGACGTTATATACACACAATTATATAGGCTTATGTGTACAAATCGATCCTATACTTATATAGCTTATATATATCTAAATGAACAGGTTATATATATAAACTAATATACGTATAAACATTACACATATATGAACTTATGTAAACTTATATATATACACGAACAAATGGTATATATATAACTTATATAAAAAAATCAAACCGATTGTATTTATTATAAAAACATATATATAAAATAGATATATAACTAACATAACCTGTACCTAGTAACAACTATATATATACAATATATATACACGTGTAAAATACCGGAAATAGACATATTACATAGATATTTTTTTTCAAAACATTAATATACGTATAAAATACTAACACACTATAATACATATATAATACGAGCAGGTATAGAATGCACTTTACATATATATAAAAATTTATAACCCAGAACAACAAAAAGGCTAATACTATATATGTACCTAATATGTAATATACAAAGCAGGTGGAATGAAATGATAATGGTGCAGAGCTGTTACAATCGGTGAGGAGTTGGCAAAGCGGGCTTTCTGGATGAGTAGCAGGTTCGGGTTGAGAGGAGGTGGAGCGGTTGCTTGCTGGGGATAGTCGGAAGTAGTATGGTGGCGGGCGAGAGAGTGGGAGAAGCACTAGCATGTGAGGGTGAGGCGACGTGGATGACAAGTAGAGGGGAGCAAGATGATGGCGGCAAGAGGGTCTAAGCTGGGTGGGTTTTCTCGGTTCCAGGCTTCGGGTCTTGTGCCTATGCTCTGCTCACGGCGGAGAGTTGAATGGCTACGTACGGCACAAGTTCGAGGCTACACGGTTTTCTAGGTGATGGTGGCTATGTGGTCGGTCATGAGAGTTGAAGGCTGTGGTGGGAAGAGTGGAAGGGAATGATGAAGGTGGATCTCGGTGGGCCAATGTTGGAGAGGGGACGACTGTTGTGTTGGGCGGACTTTGGCATGGCATGGGCGGAGCAGCTATAAGTGAAGTGAGATTGAGATGACGTGGAGGCGGATTTGTGTTGATGAGGTGAAGTAGCAGAGTGGTGCTTTGTTTGGGGATGGTGGAGGCTTGCGTGGCGGGGCATGATGGTTGGGCTATGAGGAGTTGTGAACGGCGGTGGGAGGGAGGAGAGATGCGGGCGAAAAAATACAAAAGAAGAGGTCAAGCAAATTATACGAGGTGGAGGAGAAAGCTGCTTCGTTTCTCAAACAATATAACTTTACATATATTACCTTCTTATTATATAAATATGTTTTCTTATTACAATAGCACGAAAATAACAGGAAGAGAGAATTCAGGGAACCGGCATAAATATCAAACCAAGGAAGAGTGGCAGCCTAGGGAATAGTGACATCCTACCATTGAATTAAGTAATTATATTAAAAGCAAACGGCTACTCGTTTTCTCCTAGGACAAATTAAAAGACAGAACCAAAAAGATTAAAACGGTACCGATACGGATAACCGTTTCGTACATTTCGCCGTGCACCGGACATTGAAATGCACAACCGAATATACTGCGGAGATCAGTACGACGAGATGAACAGAATGGTACACAGATACTAGTGATAAGAACAAGTTATAAAACTCGGCTTTTGGCTGCTAAAAATGCTGCAAAAATGCCGAAAATAAGATAAACGGGGCTAAAGAAGTCCAAATTTGACGAAACGAAATATGACGTCTCACTCAGAAAATAGTAAACATTTTATTATATAAAAATATTCAGATTTTGAAAACATTTTATTTTCATCAAATTAACTGATTTAAATTGAAATTTTCACCACAGAATTTACTTTCATATTTACCAATAAAATTTTACCAGTTGCTATGTTAAAATAGACGTATTCCAAATATCAAATTTTCATTTCAAAAATTTATCTTTTATTTTTCATGAAAAATTTAGTTAATTACGTAAATAAAACCGTTAAAATTTACGGGTCATTACAGTGCCCATACTGAAGTTCCATAGCATTATCAAGTCAAGGGAACTGCATAACATCGTCAATTTGAGATTCTCTGCTAGACCTCAGTTATATTAACCAACAGAAAACTATTAGTGAATTATTCCATAGTTATCCAATAATTATCAATACGTAACCCCTTGGTGCCCCGAGAAGCTACGAGAGAGTGTTACTACTCTAGTCTCAATGGAGGAATCAAATCAATATGCTTTCTCGAAACATCTTGAATAGGAATATTTAAAATAATATGTTATTTTCAATGTGATAAAATTATCATGATTACAACGTATTGTAATTACTATCACATAACCTATTATTTAAGAATTTTTTACCTATATACTTTATATTCATTACTTAATTTATTTATATCACTATATAACAAGTATATAATAGAAAGAAAAACGCCTTTTATTTTGAACAATATTTGTCATTGAGTTAGATATATGTAACAAATTACATAATTGCCCCGAGAGCATACCTTTAACTCTATCATAACCGAGTTGGTTATAAGAAGTAGAAGTTTAGAGAGTCCTATTTGCCATGCACCTACCTGTATTATTGAGCAAGGGACAAAGCGACTTCATAATAAAGTAATCAAACCGTTTAAAGTTCAGTGGGGAGACGATCCAGTAGAGAGTACTTGGGTGCTTGAGGAGGAAATCCAAGCTATCGATTCAGAGCTCTTTTTGGATACGTTTCCATTTAAGTTAGCATAATTACTTATCAACTTAGTAGCTTAGTATATTCCATAAGTAGGAGTGTTTAGATGCTAGTCATGGTTGTGAATGTGTCACAAGGGCATGTTTTGAATAATGGTTGCCAATGGATGAATTTTATTAGTTAGTATTGCACATATTAGCCGATATATTCATGCTGTTCTACAGCACACATCACATTTTTCATTTTATTTTATCAATTATATACATAATGGTTGTTGCATTTTTTTCATATGTATTGAATGGTTACTCATCGTATAGAATTGCAAGTACATAGGATGTTGCATACATTTTTGGATTCATGGCATGAGCACTTGCATTTTAGGAGGTCGACTAGTTCAACAGACCGCCAAATTTTATATATTGCCTATATGTTCATTTGCACTCCATGGCTATATGTACAAGCTGCATTAGAAGTCGAAACTAAGGACAATGGTTGATGATTGAGTAAATGGTTGTAGATATTGGTTTACTTACAAACAAATTACATTTTTCTATCTTTGGAGATTTCTAGGAAGAAATCCTTTAGATGGGAAGAATGTAACATCCTCGAAATTTAGTAACAAACCAAAGCATTAAAAAAAAAGATAAAAATGTAAATTTACATAAAAGGATAAAGTAGTGAATTTTTATGAATGAGAGAATTTGGGGAATCTAACATTTCCATCGCGTCAATTAGATTTTTCTAGCGTATTCGTATATAAAATGTCCGAAACGGACATCGCGTGAAGAAAATACAGAATGTTTACAATAGCGCACATATCGGGTTTTACACCTATTCTGAAATTTAGTTTAAGAATCAATTACAAGAATAAATCAAAACTTATTTATTAGATAATTAATTGAATATGTTTGAATTGCTTTAAAAATAGTACCATTGTGTTACTGTACATTAAAAGAAAAAGAGGAAGATATTTATATGCACAAAGTGAAAACATTAATTAACATGTTAATGGAATTTATTGCTATAATCAATGAAAATATATGTTACATATAGAAAGGGGATGTGATGATATATTTAAGATGAAAAGAATGCATTTAATGTTATATGTTTTGAGAACTGAAGATAACAATAAATGTATGGAAGTAAAACGTTATCTTAAAGGAAATGTAAGGTACGCAATCTCATTACTAGTAAAGAATAAAAGGTAAATCCGATTGGAACTTGGAAAGCTTAATACCAATAAAGAGTAAGGTTTCTAATTAATTAAATAAATACACACAAAGATATACGTATATACATGGATGTTTGAGTATAAATTCATAATTCACTATAATAGTCAATAATAATAAATGTGTAAAATTTCAATAAATGGTATTAATTGACTTGAATTATAATAAATGGTATTTATTTGAATCCCAATTAATGACATTAATTGGAATAATATAAACATTGCCTTCTTTAAAGAAAAAGAAAAAGAAAATGAACTATGCACATACTTAAAAATACATAACATATGAATAAGCATATAATTTTTCCTAGACCTAGACTTCACCCATAAATAAGACCCTTACCCTCACTCCTTTTCACCGTAGACCTTAGCCATCACCTCCTCGTTGCTATCCATTCTTTTTATTGTTCTTCCTCCTCCTCAAAAACTCCAATTTCTCAAACCTCTTCTCCCATTTCTGAAATTAAAACAAAACAAATATTAAATCAAATAAGAGAGGGAGAGGAAGCAAAGAATCAAAGAAGTAGAAGATTCAAATTGAAAGGAGGAGGAACAAATCAACAAAGATGGGAAGGAGTGAATTCAAATCAAACTAGAATGATTTCATTCGAGGTGAGTGAATTGATTACTAAGTTTATGATGATTATAAGTAATTGAATTCCTTTATAATTCTATATGATTTGAAAAAAAGTTTTTGAATTTGAATAAAAATTCCAACTTGAATCTATTTTTAAATTACAATTTTGGTTATGAATTAAATTGAATGGTGATGATAGAAAACCCTATTTGTTAATTTAATTGAATACTTACTGAAAAAGGGAAAAGTTTAGATTGATGAAATTCATATCTAAATCTATGAAGAAGAATCTATATCTTTAATGTTTGGAAATGAATAAATCAAATATCACCTTGAATTTATTTTGAAATTTGAAATATACGTATAATTTTCATTGGTATCACATAGTAGTTTTTAACAAAAATAGTGTAAATATAGGTATATAGTCTTGAAAATTAATAAGTTAAAATTGTGTAAACTAAAGGTATAAACTATATACAAAAATCTGGTTGAAAACAAGTCCTTAAACCTATATTTGAAATCACGAAGAAGACGAATGAAAACAAAAAAATAAACAAAGTATAAAAATACAGAAAACATGAACAAATGCCTATCCAGACGTTTGTTGAGTCAAATGTTTGAAAAAGGAAGTCCGACGTCAGAACACCTGAAGATAACTTTTTTTGACAAAAAGTATCACACAGTCAGATGTCCGAATAGCTTCAGCAAACCTGGATCGAATCTGGACCTGATACGGGCCAAGAAGGTCGAATAGAGGGACTTGAATCCCACAGTATCGACTGTCAGGAGTTTGCATAGCTTCATGGAGTAGGTGCAACAAGTAGTATCACTTCATGTCGGGCGTAGCATGGTATGCGGTAGAATTATTGTAAAAATTCTTCTAGACCTCTGCTTAGTCCCCACCTATACACTAGGCCAGACTTACTGCAACAACATGCACCTTAAGGGGTTCAAATTTCAACTGAATCGAAATTCAAGTCCATTAGGGCACAGATCATTAATTTTATGGGGTGTTACACTTACGGCCTAGTTATTGTCTACGCCCACCTAGACAAGGTTTACTGCCACATGTAAGAATCAAAACATATATTTAGCACTAGTTAGGCATCATTTAAGGTTCAATTCTACATATAAGCATTCATGTGCAATTTTAAGATAGTCCTACCTCTTTGGCTACTCCTAAGCACATTCAAATCTGCAAAATTCTAATTTATATCAACCAAAACTAAATAAAACATTGAAATTTTATTCAAAATACATGAGTTATCGAAAATTTCTAGCTCCGACTAATCCTTGATTAATCCTTACCTAAACGATTAATCCCTAGTCTGTACTAACTACCTAGCGTCCGCCTAGTATTTTTACAACCTTGCTCGACTGGACGGGCATTATCAACTAAATAAGAAGCTCTTATTATTACCGAGGTGCCTTGGTCACATGCTAAATATGTAGGAATCTGGGAAAGGGGGTGGCATCTACAATAGTAAGGCTACACGGTCGGGCAGCGGTTGGACCTATGGGGAAATTACTATAGTGATTTTTCTGAATACTTCAGGTTGAACGGTAAAGAGCATATGACACGTTATCGTTGAGATGTTAATACAAATGCTTTGGTAGGCCATAAATCGTCGAGGTAGTATACTTGACGCGATCCCAGGCATTGCAATGTTTGCTCAATGTGTAAGTGTGATATACATAGTTTGTCATTGAGAATGCAAGCCCAATGTTGGCTAGAAAGCTAATTATCGGGATTCACAACTAGGAATTGACCTAGAATCGTTAGATGTTGATTGTTCAACCCTTGATCGAAAACCTTTGTAAGTTGTCTACGGTTGTAGGTTTTATTAAAATTATACCCTTGATTTCAAAAATAACCAATCCTTTAAATGTAGTAATTAAACTAAATGGACATCCTAGGTCATGTAGGTTATAATTGAAGTTAATTACTTATGAACACCATACACTAGTAATATAATTCATTCAGTATACTTTGTCCAATCTACTTATTTTCTTCCCTTTTTCCCACTATAGGAGGACATGCTAGCAGGTGTTTTGGCCCGACGCAGTACGCAGAGAAGGAGACTAAGCTCCCAGAGATTACATCTTCTTCGTATATGGAAGTCTCAAACTTATTTTATAAAGGAATAAGCTTACCTATCAATCCTATTATAACTTAGTAACACTTAATTCTTCAATTAAAATTAAGTTCAGCTATTAGTAAAGTCTCAAAATATTATATAGCTCATGTATATAATATATACATATATGTATACACATATATCAAAAAACCATTTCTCGGGGTCTAAAGTTAATAAATCATTTTATAACTTTAATCAAACCTTATTAAATAATATAATACTTCTTTTGTAATTTCTAACTTTCAAATCACCTTTATAAAAATTCATTAGCTAGTTAATTATTGAATTACATCATAATAAACTAAAACCAAGGCCAAAAAAACTTCAAAACCATTTTTTATCTAAGTTTAACATGCCTAAACAATTATTTTAGCCTTACCGCTTATTTAGGTCATACTTTTAACCCTTGATTAGTAGTAAAATATATAACAATATTTCTATCACTAATATAACAACTGAGTTTGATTAATTTTTATCCAAGTTATAAATTATTATCAATTACATCTAGTTATATTCAATACGAACAGAACAAAATATTTATATATACGAGATCTTATTCAATTATCCCAAATATATGTAATAAAATATGTAATAATATTTCTACCACAAATATAACAACAAATTTGAGTTTAACTAATTTATAACCAAGGTATAAATTAATATCGACTCCATCTAACTCTATTCAATACGAATAGAACACTATATATATAGACACACACAGAGGATCTTAATAAATTATCTCAAATATCTACTCAAACTAATGCAATCAAGTGGGGAAATAATTACTTATATATATTATTCTACCTCTTCTAGGTAATAATTTTCAATATATATAATTACAGGGATTTATACTGAAATATAAATTCAGAGTTATAATTCTGCTCACCGAAGCCATAAATTCTTGAGTGCCCGAATCCTATCTATGGCCATACTATATTGTAGATAATCTCACAATGAATGTAATGGCGAAGACTGCATCTTGATTGGACCTCGTACGCAAGAGATACAAATTTTATAAGAATACGAATTATAAATATTGATTAATCAACTGAATCACCTTAGTTAAATAAATACCTCATTTTAATCCTTCTTTCCAAATGCCTACAAACTCCAAAAATACACACACATAAGAAACTCCACCTTCTCTCCGCAAATTCTCCCTCTTTACTTCATAAACCGATGCATCGACTTCGCCAACACACTCCACTACACGAGCTCTACACCATGCGCCCCAACGTTCAAGGCCCGAACCCCTCATCTCAAACCCAACCTGCTTCCTCCTTATGGCTCCTAGAAGTCATGATGTGTTCTAAGAGGTCTGTAACGACCCGGAATTTCGGTCATTTGAATTTGGAATATTTGGAATTGCTTGAATAATTGAATCATGAATTTAATGTGAATGAACAACGATTTCGAAAGTTGATTTAAATTCTATTTGAATAAGAAGGAAGATAGTACTATTTTAAATTGGATTTAAAACTGATTAAACAGATTTTGGAAATTTTTCGTTTTAATTAACATATAAAAATAACCTTCCGGGGTACAATCTCGAAATTGGATGAAACCAGTTCTATTAGATCTGTAATAGTATATTATAGTATGCCGTTGAATTTTGTGACAATTGGACGTATCGTTTGGTCGTGTGAGTTCGAAGCGCGTAGAAATTAATTAAAGGGATTTAATTAAATATTACTCGATTTGAAAAGCTAACTTCTGTATATGATGAAATTGGCTTCTGATACATATTCCATTGTGTTCGAAATAGGGGTATAACATATAGAACGCCAGGCAGCACGCTTCGTTTGGAGTTTGAAAATTTAACATATGAATAGTGTTTTGGAAAAAATTTCTATAAAAGGACGTGTAAACCTTCATTTGCAAAACCCTAAAACAATAAAGAACGCAGCTGCCATTAGCAAATCAACGACCATAAATTGATCGAGAGATCAAGGCCAAATTGGCTAAAACCTTCTACATGAAAGTTGTCGAGCTCCTCACCACGACTTCATCCATACGAACCGACCGCCGAATCGATGCTCAACGAGGCAGAAATATCGTAGCATTCTCGTACAGTAGCGCTTCAGTTTTTGCGACATCGTTCGCGAGGCGTGGAGGCGGAGGGCGGTGCAGTGGCGCGGGCGAGGCGGCGGGAGCAGGGGATGGCAGGTCGACGGCGACAACTCGCAACGATCGATCGTGATAAAAAAAAGAACGAAAAGCTTCAGCCTGGGTTCGTGCATAGAGAGGGAAGGTAGAGGAAATTTTGTTTTTAATTTTATTAAGTTATGTTAATTTTAATTTAATTATTCAAATGTTCATTTAATCATATTTAACTCAAACGAGGTCCAAACTGAACGCGATAAGTCGCGTTGCAATCATGCCACGAAGGCTATGCTATGGAGTTAGGTTGGACGGATTCGGAGCCGATAGAAATTTGGGTTAAAATTGAACGTTTGTCCAATTTTAATTCAAACGGGACGTTTCGACAAAAAAAATGTGAGTTAATCTCACCTTTTTGGTTAACCAAAAAATTTACATAGTCAATAAAAATTATTTATTGGATGTGTGGATATTTTATTATTGATTGTTATTGACTATTTGGATGGATGGTTTATGTTATTGGTTTGGATATATTCCCGCCTATTGGAGCGGATGAGACCTTATTACATTCCCGTGTAAGAGCGGATGACCCTTTGTTTACGAATCCCGCCTCGAAACGGTTGATTTATATTATTTGATTTTTTTATACTATATGTGATGCCGGGGGACAGTTGGAGGGATCCAATGGGATGCCTATCACTGTTGATTTTAATTTTCATATACATTATGATATATGATATGTTGGATGTTATTGGATGACATGAATATGATTTTGTTTATTAAGGGCTTTAGTAACACCGAGCCTTGTTTTTGGTATTTTAAAATATTGTAAAATAACGATTTGATCTAAAAATGGATTTCAAAGTGATATTGAAAATTTTATATATTTTAATAATTTTTATAAAGTAAAAATATGATTTTTAGATATTATATGTTAATTGTTTTATGAAATATTTTAAATAGAGATTTTCGATTATAAAATAAGATTTTTAAAATCTTAAAATAAGTCTGTCGTTTATAATTAAGGGATATGTTTTAAAGGAGAAATAAAAATATTTTTATATAAATATTTGTTAACCATTTTATATAAAGTAATATATATATATATATATATATATATATATATATCAGTACATATATTATATTGGAATTTATAAATGTGATAAGTTATAAAAGTGAGATTTTACAAAAGAAGTGAAGATTTGCAAAATCGTATTTTTGTTTGTAAAAGTATGGATTTATAAACGGTGTTTATAAATAAAAGGAAACTATTATCATGGGATAGATTGGGAAAAATAAATCAAACGGTGGATTTATTATAAGATATAGAATGGTATTTTAGAAATTGTTGATTCTATTTTGGAAATTGAAGGTAAGGATAAATTTAGGATTTATTAAATGATATTTTATAAATTGAAAGAAGTTTATAAATAATATTTATACCTATAGAAACAAGGTTAAAACGGTTGAAACTATGTTTGAATGAGATTTTATGAATAAGCGAGATTTATAACGGAATGGGTTATAAATGGAGTTTAGAAATAAATCGATTTTTTTAAAGGAAGTTTCATAAAATAGAGGAGATTTTTGAATATGGTTTATAAATATGGAAATGATCATATTGGAAATTAAGTATGGATTTTTATCATGAGAATATAATTATGTTTTAAGAGTTGTTTATCTATATTAATGTTGTTTTAAAGTGGTTTATAAATATTTTAATATTTTGAAAAGCTAAAAATATTATAATCTTTTGAAAAGTTAATTATTCGAAATTATTAATATTTTGAAATTAAATATAATTTTCATCGATAAAGTTTTGGAAATTAAATATTAGTATTTATAAAAATGTTAAGATAAATTATTATTGTTTTAATTAAGATGTTTTGGAAATTATTTATTATTATTTTAAAAAAATTTAAAGTTAATATTTATTTTTATAATGTTTACAATTTTATAATGATAGTGTTTTAAGTAAACGATTAGAAATTATGTTTTAAATGTTTTCGAAATTTATAAATAGGGTTTTATAAACAGATGTGGATTATAAGAGAAATCTTTTAATATGTTTGGAAAACGTAAAGGAGGATTGGTTAAAAGATAAAAGGGTTTTTATAAATGGTCTTAGATATTTATAAAAGAATTTAGAAGTGGATTTATAAAAGGAGTTTTATAAATGGTTTTGTGGATTTATGATGGAGTTATGAATGATTTTAGAATTGAATAAAAAGGGAAAATTTTCCCAAATGTTGGTGAATATACTTATATCGTTGAGATAAGTATATTGATATTTTTCAAGTATTGAGAAATAAGGATTTTTGGATATATATAGATATATATATATATATATCTTTGTAAAAGTATTTTGGTACAAATGTTTACAAAGTGATTTGAGAACATTGAAGAATTTGTTAAAAGAGGCTTAGTGTTGCTTGCTGCTTAACAAATGTTAGTTTCCCTATGGAATTAAATTCCCGATTGAATGTTGGTTATTCGATAGTTAAATAATCGACTATCGAATTTGGACCCAAACGTAACTTTAGAAATATCTAGGAGAAACACGAGTTATGTGGCACAGTCATCTCCGGTGATGTTGTACTGTGCGTACAAATCTCGTTCGTTCTCATAGGATAATGGTAAGGAAATCCATCCACTAACGGTTAGGAGGTGATCTTCGATCTTATCTTCGATTGTTTATTTCCTAAAGAACCGGGATTGAGTTTACTGGGAATTATCCAAAGTTGTTTCGAAGAGACCGGGATTGGATATGTTATCCGAAAACTACTTCGATTCAACAAATGCGTTTCAAAGTGAAGACGTCTTAAAGATGATGGAATTTGAAGACGGAGCTTTCAAGTGCTTCATTCAGTCCCAGAACAAACTTGTGTGGATGAATGCTGGTATTGCATTGTTGCCTAGAAGGCGGTATTAGCATTCCAAGTGGGAAGTGCTATATAAAAAAGGTAAAATATAGCCTCAAGCCTCATGAACCGGGATGACTAAAACATGGCAGATGTAGCAGGGCTAAGTGGGTCGCTCCCAAGTAGGGTATGATTATCCTTATCTAGAGTCGTTTTTATCTCTCATTTGTATGCTTTAGGGCCCATTAACAGAGGGACGATCATATTCGGTACTATCCAGTAAGGGGTAGGTTGGTCCTCTGTTAGCAGGGGATCCAGGTGAGGTCCTCGGTATTATTTTATCTAGAGGTGCACCGTAACGGGTGGTACCCCAGTCATTGTATGGAACCCATTCTCCAATAAGTGTCGTATGGACTTAGTTGTGTCCAACTATGCTGAAACATGAGATGTAAGCATTTCAGCTATATTCATATTTTACTTTGACCCCTAGACATTATTATAATATAAATGGATTTTTTATAGAAAATGTTTTGGTTATCATAAGGTAAAAACCCATCCGTGTTTATGTGCAGCGTGGTCTTACGAGGTACTTTTGATTTCAAAGATATTTCTTATAACTTTAAATCCAGTTGGATGTGTTTTCTCACGCTGGTTTTCCCGACTGGCTCGGGTGTTATTTTATTATAATTCTTAGGTCAGACCGAGCATATTTACATATTTGCTTTGGATGCATTGGAGCTCGGGAGACGAGTTGGAGGACTTCAAGTCGTATTCTCGTATATGTTTTATTTTCCGCTGTTTTGTTATGAAAATTATCGGCAATTGTGAGGACATGATGTTATAACTATCCAGGCTAATGATTGTGATTGTTGTTATACTCTGATGGATGTATGTATATAACAGATTCTCTTTGTAAAGATCATTAGTATTATATTATATATATTGTTCCGCTGCGATTGTGAGATTCTGTGTTGTTTTTAGTTCTTTTCTCTTCTTCTTCTTTCCTCTTTCTTTCCCATAACTATCTGTCTTTCCGTTCCATTTGGGTTGAACATGTGTGGTTTGTTGTCAGCTTGAATGGTACGGATTAGCAGGTCGTTACAAGGTCGAAGCTCCAAAAGATGATATAGTGAGGCACGCATCACCAAGAGAAAAACGATGGTGCACTACGTTAAGCTTTACTCCCCCTCAATCGTTGTCACATGACAACCCTAGCTCCACAATGAGCGAAGCCGACGTCCCCAATCATCACTGCACCCTTCAATGTTAGCATGCATGTGATCCTCATCTCGCCATGAGTTCAAGAATCCAACCCCATTGCCTATCGTGGCCTGATGCTTTGGATTAATTTAAGGAAGGAGGCGGCCATGCCTTTTAAAGAGCACGAGAAAAAAGAAAGAAAGCGAGGCCAGCCCAATAAATATCTTTCTATAGAGTTATATATATATATATATACATATATATATATATATCATTTAGTTTCTCAATTAAATTGCCACATGTTTTGAACTTGTACGATCACACAGCACATCGAATTGCCGCAAAACTCGTCAGTGCACATCATCTCATTTTTTCGCTCCCAATGATATAAATTTCATCGCCATACAAGTCAATGCTCCAGGATGATAATTTCATGCATTTCGAGGTCGATTTGGACATCGGATTGCGCGATTCCAAAAATTCTTTAACTGCACATCAAATAACGAAGTCCTCATCCCAAAAAAACAAGCCGTCAATAGAGATCCCACTAGACCTGACTGTGCACGTATTTATTTCTATAAAATACGTACAATAATACGTAAACTGTAAAAATATCATGACTCCAAATATAGCGATATTTTTACTCACTTGATTCGCAATGTCGATCCAGACTCAATGGAAGTAGACTTGAGTCCTAATTCACCCATATGCGAAAAGTCAGATCTAGACCTTCAATTAACTATAATTCGATATTTAAATTAATTATTCAAATATCCAGTCGTTAAAAATGTAGATTGTTAGATTTTTTCCCCTCCTTAAAAGAATTTCATCTCTGAAATTTTATGAGTATGACACTACAACCCGACTGACCAAGATTTCCAAAGCATGGAATATATCTCTTAGCCCTTAGGATTTTAAAACTCCTCTTGTTTTTGAAAAATTCGATCGCACATCCTTTGCGCAGCTAGCTCCGAATAAATCCCTATATATATATTATATAATATTTAAGACATCCCCTATCCGAGGCATCTCATTTCTGAGGATATACAAGCATATATATATATATATATATCAACACCATCTACACTACAGATCTTACTTGCTTCTTTCATAATGAGAGCATGCAATTTAGATGCGAATCTGAGCGAATAAGCATCCAAATAGCGAACGACCGCTTCCATGTACCTAATATGTACTCAACAAAGAGGATTAAACATAACTGCAACATTAAACCATAAATTTAAGCATGCTAAATCATATATAGCAATCATCCCAAATAAATATGTTACGACTGACTGTGCAACAACAAACCTAATGCAACAAGCATCTCAAGTGAACATGTTACCATCAAAAATAACAAGCACCCTTGTAAAATACAAGCAACAACAAAGCAAGCTCTACACTATGCTTTCTTAAATTTTAGCAAAACAAAAAGGAAAACAAAAATTTCCTTCAGTAATTGGAGGCATACCAATACAAAGCTCCATCGAACATGGACAAGCTTAACATCATTGATCCAAAGCCATATAGCCCTATTCTAAAAAATGAATAGATCCTCAAGGTCTATATCCATATCCAGTTCACTTCCACTTTCTTTAGTCAACTCATTATGATGACATCACTAGAATCACACACTTATGCAAATAGAATTCATCCAATATGCTGGCAATAACGGGCAAGCAACAAAAATCAATCAACAATCATTCAGTCAAAGATAAATAATCAATCAATTAACAAAATTGAACAATCAATCAAAAATCTAGCAATGACAAGCAATCAATAAGCAATAAAAAATCAATCAACAAAAATAAACAATCAATCAAAATTAAGCAACAACAAACAATCAACAACGATTACCATATAAACTTTCAGTCATTCAAAAGGAGTCTATATCAACATGCATGGTAACCAATAATAGTCATAGCTAGCATGCCAAACTATACACTCCTATAAGACTATTTAACATCCAAGATGACCCAAATGCTTCAGTGATGCAAATCCCTTTCATGAATACAGTACATGAAAGACTATCATACCTCCTGTTCTGGAAAAGAAAACTTATATAATATGTTGGATCACCTATCCTCAAAACTCTCAAATAAACCGAGCAATTTAAGTCTAAACTTTCCTTTCCCATTTGAACGGAGCTTGTTCTCTAAAGGAGAAAACAAATCACTATTAAATGATAATATACAAATGCTTGGGCTTTCCGGTTTAAACTAATCTCAATCACATAATGACAACAAGGATAATATATTAAGTGTACTGCAGCGCTCGCGCAAGCAAGTATCATATCGTCACTTAGAAGATTATCTGAATCGCCACAAAACTAGTTGAGAAGTCCTTCTTCGAACTATCACAAGCTACCTTAACTATACAATGTTATACCTAATTTTACAATGAATAAAGATCATCTAGAATAATATATGATACCTGATCTAATCCTTTATTCGCTTACAAGATTTCCTTGTTAAACTAGGGTCAACCACCTGATTCCTCTTATGCGAATTCAGATGTAGTTTCTTGGTTTGACCACCAAAATTTCCTCACGTTGTTATAGTATGCTTCAAAAAAGCTCTAAGTCACCCCAAGGATCCAACTCAAGTGCCCATGTTTAAGAATCGAGTGAAAAACCCTTGACTAACTGGTGCAAATCACTTAAAAACCGCAGGCTCAAACTAGGGATTAAAAATTGGTATGTAAATGGATTAATCTCTATAAAATACCAATGCAGTTCATGGGATTAATCCCACCACTTCAGGTATTCTAACACAAAGTTAAACACTTATAACATAAACGACTTAATGCAAAACAGAGATGTCTTTCGCTTGGTCCTTGCTCATTTCTGGGAAACTATCAGATCCTACTTGGATATTGAATCCAAGTCACACTTTACCAAACAACTCCTTCTACTCAAAAGCTCATGCATCAAGTTTGAATGGCAGTACTCTCAGTCATTGTACCTAAGCTTAACAGCCAAGGTTACCCATGTAAGAGTAAACATTACAAAAGGAATTTACCTATAATACAATGGGTCAAGAATGGGATATGATTAAGCAATAAATCCCAAACTCATGCATTAAGACCCTAGGCAAGCTTCTTTGCCTAATTCAAAGGAGTAATAACCATCTCCACTCCACATTCAGACAAAAGGTTAAATTGGCTAATATACCCCTTCACTGATAAGCTACCCTGCTGCAAGTGGATGAAACTCTTGAGCTACATAGCCCATTCTATCTCAAAAATAAACCAAGACTCAAAGCAACGTCTAAAATCAATCCAATTCATGGCCTGCTCGTTAATCTCTTCTACTACTATGCGCCAAGGGCTACAGCACCTCTAGCACCTACCACAGCTACTGGACTGTTTGCGGATGGCGAAACATACAATAGGTATTCCAATAGTCTCTTAACCAATCAAGCATCTCAAACTGCCTAACAGCAGTCGCTCGTGCACCTTGTCAGCTTATATAGATAGTCTTAAATGAGATACCTTACCCACTAGCAAAATAATAAATAAAAGTCCAGGAGACAGGTGGTGTATGAAGTTGTTATCCGGCCTTTTGGCCCGGCCATATCTGGACCAATCGGAGGAGATAGACTCAATTGTCATTAGGATTGATGTGTTAGATTAATGATCAAGAAGTCCAAAGATAGGACAAGTACAATGACCTGAAGCAATAGCAAGAAGGAAGTGGAAAGTGAACTCGGTAAAATAGTCAAAGCATGAAAGCTCACCATTCCTTGAAGATGGATCAAGTACGAAACATTCAATATTGTGGATCGTATCGTATCGTATCGATTCCATAGCTCAATTCAACGATGATCGACCGATATCTCAAAATCGACAAGTCCAACAGACTTGAAACTTTCAGAATATCAATATATTAGAGAGAGGAGTCTCCACAAATGATCGCATATCCAAATGAGCATGTTTGAGTTATCGGTGTACATCATTCACAAACGATCGTACTATTTTAGCATGAATGGTCCAATTCAATGAAGGTTGGTAGATATCTCACCAACCACAACTCGAAGTGACACCAAACTTTGGGAGCATGGAATATTGGCATGGGGAAGCTCATAGAAACAATCGCATGTGCGTTGAAGCATAAATGAATGGTTGGTACTGATAGTTCCAAACAATGAATTGGAACTTGCGATCGTTCTGATGGGCCCCTGTGGATCTGGAGAGTCTTCTGCCGAATTTCCAGCGAGATATTTCGCTGTCTTCACCTATAAATATAGACTTCTTTCTTTATTTAAAGGATCTTTTTTTTTTGAAAATGTTACTTAGATACAACATGTCACTGGGACAACAAACCACAAATCATGTGTCAATAAATGTTCGAATCACGCTACGCAAGTTTCGAACTTGTGACCTCTTGCACCAAAGTCGAATCACTTAACCACTAGGACAATGGTGCTTGTCATTAAAGGATCTTTTATGATGCTTGCTATTGGGGACTCCATTGTAATCAAGTGCTATTATCGTTACTTCATTGCAATTAGATTTACAAGTGATCAATAAAGCAAATTCTTCAAAGTGGATGTAGGCACACAACGCCAAACCACTATAAATTCTTGTGTCTTTGTTACTACTTAATTCTGATTTCCTATTTACTTATCCTCTCTATTTAATTTTGATTATTCTTCATTTATTTCTCTACTATTCTATTCTTGAGTGTTTGTGTCCACTTTTGGTGCAAACATTTTGGTGCTTTCATTAAGAACGATTGATTCTCGGTTTATTCAAATCCCTTTGTTGCTACTGGATTCCATAAATCCCACAGAGGAGATCCATAATTACCTTCAAGAAGCTTGCTTGTTCTATTCAGATTTGCAAAAGTCTAAGTAAAGCTATCAACAATGTTTAGGAATACCAGATCTAATTCTCAGAACGTAGAAGGAAACGAGAACACTAGCAACCAGTAAGGAGGCTCGAGCAATCAACTAGTGGATGTGAATGCTACCAATCCAGTTGATGTCCGGAATCCAGCCGATTCCATTACAAGAGCCGAATTCCAGAATCTGATAAAAGAGCTAGTGGATAGCCGTCGACAATTGAATTAGCAAATTCAAGCCAATATCGATCTAATGAGCCAACTTAGGTTAGCAACATCATGGGAAAGCAAGGAGGGACCCTACCCCTTACTTTGCATTGGAGAGTTCTAGTTCATTGGATGATTATCACAGATGTAGACACTGCAGAATGGATGGATACCACGTTGAAGCATCAACCCACCTTCCACCGATCGTTCTAGACAGAGCGACAACGATCGGTGTTGATCCATCTGGAATAGTACCGATCATTCTCTGGATGGACGATACCAACCGGTGATAGTAGGGATACATACCGACGATGCTGCGATCAATCTGGATGTTGGAGTTCAAGCAAATGCTGACCAGTTACTTCCCCAGAATGACGATGAAGTGAATGTACGTGATATACATCGATCGGATGTTGAACCAAGAAGGCGTGGAATGGCCCGTAGACATCGACCAGACCATCCATGTAAGGTGGAACACAACCACCGCTTGGCTCTGACTATCCAAACACCGTATTTGTCGGCTATGGTTAGATAGTTAGTGAGAGAGATCCAAGGCTAGACCAATGACGACTATGTAATGCCATACCCCATTTACTGATAATATCTTACATGCCGAGTACAAGAAGTTTCAATATGTCGTCGATGCCTGCCTACGAGGGAAAAACCGACCTCAGGCAGCATATCATGAGATATGCATGGATGATGGATTCTGCACGAGTCGATGATGCCATAAAATGCAGATGTTTTCCTATAACTCTCTCTGGCATAGCAACGATGTCGTTTACAAGATTTACCCCACGTTCAATCTCTAGATTTGATGATTTAGCAATAAAGTTTGTGGAGCGGTTTCATATGCATGCAACACGCCCCAAAGATGTGATGTCCCTATCCAGCGTAATCCAGGCTTCGGGAGAATCGCTAAAAGATTACTTGGAGAGATTCCATACAGCCATCACGGAAGTTAGTAATCCAAATGACCATTCAATATTGATGGCGGTAACAAGGGGGATTGACCTAGATTCCATTTTGGCGACTGGTTAGCTGGCAAACCACCCGCAACATTGGAGCATTTCTATGCAAAGGCAGCTCGGTATTTAAGGAAAGAGGAAGCCAGATGCTCTAGGAAGAAGAATGTTGTAGAACTAAGTGGAGAGGGAGTACAGAGTAATATTCAATGAATTAGTTTGGTGATAGTTCTAGAAAAGTTCAAATAAATGTCCAAAATAAACCGAATCAGCAAAAGAAAGGTGGAGATAGGAGTCGAGAATGAAAGAGGGATTCTGGAAGAGGAAAGCATAGAATCCCGATGTACGATACCTACACGTCGCCGAAAACATCTCTAGAGAATGTCTATTTTACTACCTGCAATACCATGTAGTACAGGAAGCTGCCTTTGAAAGAATCAATGGGGAAGCAGAAACAAATCGAAAAATATTGTCGGTTTCACGAATGTTATGGTCATAACACAAATAAGTGCAGGCATCTCCAAGATATTATTGAGAAACTGGTTCGAGAAAGAAAGTTACAACAGTTTGTAAAGGCCTCGTAGGATAGCGGGCATGGGGCATCCGACCCTAACCGAGGACAAGCACCGCACATGATTGAGGATCTTGCGCAGACTGGTGGAAGATTAGCAATCAATACAATAATTGGAGGACCGCATCTAGCTAATAAGAGTTGGCATAAGATGGAGCACTACACTAGCACGATCAGGCATGCGAATTTTGAATATTGTTCAAGTATAAAAGATGGAGCTCTGGCAAAATAGCAGATGGCATTATATTCAAAAATAGAGATGCAGACAAGGTGGAGGCACCGATGATCGACCCAATGGTTATTTCGGCCATGATCGGCCTTACCTTAATGAGGAGGATTTTGGTTGATTGTCGAAGCTCCGTAAATATAATTTTCAAAAAATCTTATGATCGGATGAGGATGGAAGCAAAGGACTTGTAACCGTCTAAGGCCTACATTCATGAATTTAACGGCGCTATGACCGAAGCTGTTGGTTATGTTGATTTACCTGTGGAGTTGGGAGAAGGTGACTGTAGGAGAGTGCGGATTTTGCCATTTTTTATTTTGGATGTTGACTCTCTATACAATTATTTTATGTGCCGACCATTCCTAGCTGAGTTTCGAGCAGCTCTTGCTCTATTGGGTTTGACTTTGAACTTTCCGACAGATAATGGTGTTGAAGTTGTTCATGGTGATCAGGCGACCATTCGTGCCTGCTATGTAGCTGAATTAAGGAATGCTCGATGGAAGGAGAAAGGTAAGGGTGTGGACAAGTCTCTCTGCATCCAAGCCACTAAAGATTAACAACCAGCACCTGAGCCTTGGCTCGGGCGCCACAGTCGGTTCTATAGAGACATAGATCTAAGGGATGACGAGGAGGAGCCCAAAGGGACCAAGGCTGCACCGACTGATCTGATGATTGACATCACGGTCAGCCACGACGACCTGTCATGGGTCCTAAAGATCGGGTTACAGCGTGGCCCCCCGATGATGAAAGAACTTGCTGGTTTTCTCTGAGCGAATCTTGATGTTTTCGCTTGGACTCACTCTGACATGTGTGGGATCTTTCCTGCCATTACGAGCCATGCAATGAATATCGACCTGAGGCACATGGATCCGGAGAGATCCACCGCTCTTAAAGAGGAGGTGAATAGGCTCAAAGACAATGGGTTTATTCGTGACGCCCTCTACCCTAAATGGGTATCTAATCCTGTACTATGAGAAAAGAAAATGGGAAATGACGGACATGCATTGATTACTCGGACTTGAACAAGGCATGCTTGAAAGACAGTTTTCCCCTTCTAAGGATTGACCAGCTGGTAGACTCAATCACAAGGCACGAATTGCTATCTTTCATGGATGCATACTCTGGATATAACCAAATCCTGATGCATATTCCCGATCAAGAGCACACCAACTTCATTGCCGACATTGGATTATATTGCTATATGGCAATGTCGTTTGGACTAAAGAATGCTGGAGCGACCTACCAACATCTAGTCAACAGAATGTTTAAAGATCGGATCGGAAAGATGATGGAGGTGTACGTGGATGATATGCTCGTGAAGTCACGATGATTTAGCGACCACATTAGAGACTTGGTAGAAATGTTCGATATCCTCCGATATTATGAAATGAAGATGAATCCTCTGAAATGTTCTTTTGGCGTTGCATCCGGAAAATTCTTGGGTTTCATCGTTAATGCTCGTGGAATCGAAGCCAATCCGAGAAGATCCAAGCTATTCGCAATATCCAAGCGCCAAAGACCATCAAACAAGTACAGAGCCTGAATGGGAAGGTTGTCGTCCTAAGTCAATTTATTTTCGAAGCTACCAATAAATGCATTCCTTTCTTTGACTCGATAAGAAGAGGGAAAAGGAATTTTTAATGGACACGGGATTGTAAAGATGCATTCTAAGCTTTGGTGAACCAATTAGAGAGACCTCCCATCTTGTCAATGCCGGTAGATCATGAAGACTTTTATATCTACTTGGTCATGTTGGTACATGCTATAAGTGCTGCATTGCTGCACGATGAGAATTGAATCTAGAGACTGGTTTATTATGTTAGCAAGCAATTAATAGGAGCTGAATAGAACTATCCGAAGATAGATAAATTGACATATTACTTGTTGATTGCTTGACGAAAGCTCCGCCCCTATTTTCAGGCTCATCCTATCAACGTTTACACCAACCAGCCATTACGACAGGTCCTACAACGACCTGAGACATCTGGAAGGTTACTCAAGTGGAATATCGAATTGAGTCAATTCGACATCACTTATCTTCCTCGAAGGGCTATCCAGGGATAGGCATTAGCGGAATTTATAGCAGAATTCACTGTACAAGATGTTTCCCAAAGAGCGGTGAAACCTCTACAACACGGTGGAAGTTATATATGGATGGCGCATCCAATGATTGTTGTTTTGGAGCTAGAGTTGTGCTAGTAACTCCAAAAGATAGGTCAATTTGCTATGCTTTAAAGCTTGATTTCCCTGCAACAAACAACGACGCTGAGTATGAAGCTTTGATTGCTGGACTTAAACTCGCCAGAGAACTGGGGATAATATCCCTTGAACTCTTTTACGACTAACAATTGGTAGTATACCAAGTCAGGGGAGATTACTAGGCTAAAAGACAATGACTTGCTCCGTACCTTACCTGAGTCCAAGAGCTGTTAACTAACTTTGAATACTATGATATTACACGCATTCCTCGAGATCAAAACAAAGAGGCTGACTCATTGACAAAGTCTGCTGGCACCGGGGATGCACAACAATTGGGCTTGGTCCTAGTTGAAGTACTAAACGCTCCGAGCATAAACCTGATGGAAATCGACCGGGTACTGGAGACGAAGCCTGAGAAGGAGTCGTGGATGACTCTAATTAAAGACTATTTGCTACATGGAGTTCTTCCCGAACGGAGGAATGAAAAACGACAAGTCCTTCGCAAAGCTTCATGATATATCATTCAGGAATTTTGCTCCATATCTATGATCTGCATTGCATAGCATATTAGCTACAACATACAACCAACTATATCCCACCATACAATAAAGTCAATGTGACTTGATAGTGATCGTAGTTCGACCGGTTACTTGTTAAATAGAACCCCATACTTGAGGGCAAGATGACTGACTAAGGGAAATTGAATTCGACGGTTTTCCAAACAACTCCAAACTCCCAGAGTGTGAATTGGATTACAAACATTAACGGGTGCAAACGACCACCTATGGAATAACTCTTGTCCACGTAGCATGGATATGAGTATAAATGAATAAATAAGTGTGATTCGACCACTTACTACTTAACCAACTCGAACCTGAATTCGACAGGGTGAGAATGAAGTTAGTGGAGATGGAACTTGATCATCCACTAATTAATTTTGCCAACCCAAGAAAGGGGGCAGAAACATAATTTCTTAACCGCTGAGTTCAACAGCGTAACATTAAGGCCCGAGTCTGACATTTGAATGCGACTCGGGGCCACGACCTTAGGGAGGCCATGGGATTGATGAATCGAATCAATATCTGAGCTAACAAGCAACGGATTACAAGTACATTAAATGGAAAAAGTAATTGCTCGTTCACTTAAGCAAATACACATAAGAGTTTTACAAAAGCAAGAGAACTTGTATTAACATTAAACTTGTAAGTTGAAGTATAAGTTTATCCAAAAAATAAGAATTATAAGCAGAGGCCGAACCCGTGCAAACACGGCCAACAAAAGAGAAAGATTTGCAATATAAGCTATTTATACATCAAGCCAAGCCAACAGGATGACTACTTCTTGGACTTCTTGTTCTTCCTCGATTCCTTAGGGATGGATCCACTTGAACTATCCTCCAACCCTCTCTTCGATCCTTTACCACCTCTACCTCTTTTCAAAGAGACATCGCTAAATATGGGGATCAAAGCAGCATCATCCTTAGAAACATAAGGGATCTCATCTTTGAGAATCAACCAGCCTGAAGGAATGACTTGAAGTGGGATATGATCTAGAGCATTAGGGTCCACATCAACTGGCTCGGCCTTAGCATTTTTCTTTAACCACTCTTCCTTCTCAATGCACTCCTTTAGACAAAGCTCATCGGTAGGATCAGAAGTACCCATGATCACAACGTCGTCGTCAATCGAGTTTTCATGGCGTGAATCACTACTTTCCCTCAACAATGCGTCTACCATGTGCTCATCAAATATGAAAGCTCTCTCTTCTGGAACATCTTGAGTCATAGCCGAGGTTGTAACTATAATAGACTCCGTTGCGAGCACTTAAGGCCCCAGTTGGATTCTTGAGGAAGAGGAACTGCAGCTGGAGGACCTAAAGCTGAGGAAATATAGCTAAAAAGATTAGAAATATCAACCGGACGATACCCTAACTTTTTGAAAAACGGGAAATGTCAACGAGATACCTTCTTTGGTCTGGCTCCCTAGATGAGCCGGAGTACCTTTAGAATTTTGTTCTAGAATTAGAAAAAGCACGCTGTGAATTTCATATTGAGACTTGCCTGGGTTGTATCATGGAACAGTGGAAAAACCCATGGCAGTGATAAGAATACCCTAAGACACGAGGGTATATTAGTTGGAACATCGGATGACGCGAACCTGGAACTATCACCTACTTCATGTTAAGAGGCCTTAGCTAGCTCTTGTTGAAATATAGGTTGGGCATCATGTAAAATTTTAGGTTCATCGCCCAGCAAGATCTCGGCTTCAGGACCTCATCTGCATTGAGCGCCGTTTTCTCTTCCACAACAAGAAATTCCCAGGCACGCAAATGCTGATAGGGATAGCCATCTCGAAGCCATTCCAGGTTTCTATACTTGAAGAATATTGGCGTTGTAGAAAACAAGTAGCGGGTCAATCTCATTCATCACTTCCTTTCTATTTTTCTCCTTAGCGGCATCCACTTCACGCTAAATGAGGGCATCAACATCTTTACAATAACTGCATCCCTTTTGAGCCTGACATTCACTAGCTCCTCGCAGGCGTCCTGGCCAATCTTTTGCGCCCGATCTTTCTCCTTAGTTTCACATTCAAGTTTAGCTTCAAGTTCAGCTATCCTCTTTTAAGATGTGTCTCTTTCAAGTGGGAGTTGATGGTTTCGATGATGTAGCACTTAAACTTCATCTAGATGTCTAGTCTTCTCATCCTCTAAAGTCTTAATGTCAGTCTCAGTTTTTCTTTAGGCCTCTGCCTAACAATTCCTTGAAGATTTCAACTTATTTGTTAAAGTTTCGATGATCCTCTTATCTTGGGCCTCTTGGTGCTTTAGTTTTTCAACCTCTGCTGCTTGTTCGAAGGATACTCCAGACATTTTCTCTGCAACTTTCTTCCACTCATTATATTGCCTATGGATATCAACAACACAATCCGCAGTCATTTTTTGAATCTTTTAGGGGACGATGTTTAGATTAGGATGGAAGAAAAACCCATCAAAGCACAAGTTCGAAAACTCTTCCCTCGACTGGGCAATGCGAGTGGTTGGATTGATTTCATGCTCCTCGGCGGTTGTTGCAATGTCGACACTTTCCTTGCCCAACCTATGGGGAGCAACGTGCTCGCTATGACGACGGTGATCACTAAATTGCTGCGAATGAGAAGGGAGTAAAGGTGGTGGAGGAACTGGAACAAAAGAAGGACCACGAGAAGAATCAATAGGCAGGTCTCGACGATCAGTTTGCTTTTTAGAACCCTTCGGAGGAGGGGATCAAGATTTTGATTGATGCTCGTCATGTGCGGACTTGCCTGTCACCTCTATCCTGACAATCTCAATCTCGATTGGAGTGATAACTTGGATCATACTCATGACCACCGCCTTAACGATACGGGCCTGAACGTGAGCCTGAAGTTTGGAGGGATAAGTCCTGGAGAGACCGGAACATATTCCTCTTCTTCACCATGGTTCCTACAAAAGAAAACAAGGAGTGAATCAACTTTAAATATTGAAGGGCGCAAGATTAAAACCGTGCAATGACGTGAAGTGCAAGTGTATGCAAGTGTCCTTGTGTTCCTCCTAACAGACCAGATGTTGGAGCTTTGCTCGTAGGAGTAACCTCTCCTTTAGTAGTAGATAGGATTTCTGCATCGGTTCTGGTAGGAGAGTCCGACCCACCGATGCTCAGATCATTAAAGTGAAAAGTTTCAACGTCATGTGGAATGGGCAAGTTACATAATGAGTCAAGCGGTTCGCCTAAATGCTAAGATGGTTGAGAGGCGGACTCATCCGGAATAACTTGAGGAGTAGTAGACGGCTTAAGCTGACTGGAGAGATGACTCTTAGGAAATCAATAGACGGGTTTCTTTCCTTTTCTTTTTTCAAGAGCCGAGGGTTGAAGGGTCTGCAAGGATTCGACCACGACCTCAGGATTAGACCCTTCATTATAACGACTAGGTTTGTCACCTTTATCTTTTTCAGCATCTACATCGGTGACCTCCTGGGCTCCCACGACTGGGGGCACGATAGGATAAACCCAGTTGCCCTTTTTACCAACTGCGACCTACTATCTTGCCACTACAACCCAAGCCTTATTCACTAGACCTATGCTCCAACCTTCTTCTATCACACAAAAGGTGATGAGACGTTCATCAGTAAGGAGGCACTTAATTTTTCTATCTTATGGCGGCACATCCTTAAGAGTGGAGACTACCTCCTTAAGATGTTTACCTTCGGGCCGTGGGATAGTGCCTGTAATAAATCAAAAAAACTGCTTAGTCTAGGATATGACCTAGATATAAACATACGAATTAAGATAAAGGGTGACACTGGCATCTTTCCAACCACTGTCAAGCAAAGCCAGGCAGACACTGCATAAATAACTATTCGCTTTTGAAAGTGATTAATTTATTCCAAGTACTAGTTAAGATTTGGGACTTCTTAACTGACTCCAGAAATTTAAATAAGAGACTCCCTGTCTATTGCTTGAAGGTGAATATGAATCGAATGTCTTCGGTAGTTGGAGGGCGATATAATAACTCCATAAACACTATGTAAATACAGTTGAGCAGGGCATAGCCATTCGAGTGCAGTTGCTTCGGGGCTATCCTCAGTTAATGTAGAACCTCGCGGATATATGAGTTAAACGGTGGAACGCATCCAGCCGAGCACATAAATTTGTTGCATGTTGTATACCCCTCCGAAGGCCTATGAGCTCTATCATCCCATGATGGGGCCAGTACATCGTCAAATGAAATCACGTGTCTCTCATAGATTCGACGAAGAGTGGTTTCACTAATCTTTAAGGCCACTGAATCCAGAGGATCTTCCAAGAAGATTGCATCCTCCAAAGTGTCAGGAAGAGGATCGATGATTTCTGCTGGAAGAATTAGAACGGTGGAGAATAAATCAAATGGTGGACCTGAGCTTTCCGATTGCTCTGAGTGATGACTAGAAGACGGACTGTCTGGTTCAGTGGCTGAACTCGACTCAATGTCGGAATTGATGTGTTGAGAAGATGGTCCAGCGAACATAGCTGCAAGACATTCCGAACGTCTGGAATCCACCGCTATTGAACTTGGTAAAAAAATCATTTTTAGATAAGAAACTAGTTCCCCCCAGTGCAGAGTGAGTGCTAGTGTTGTGTGGTGAAGTGCCATACAATACGGTGATAAGTTATACAGAATTAAAGGCGAAAAAGATAATGAGACTTTGAAGTTTGACTAGAGTGACCATCATTGTTGACCGTCTCAACCGGTTCTCTACATCGTTAGGAATGAATCAGCCTAAGCCTCAAGATCGATTATCAGCAGGTTAAAGATTGACTTTTATGTTCACAAGTAGATGAGCTTCAAGAGAGTTGTCTGAGGAATTTGTCTATGTCATAATTCGAACGTCGTGTATGTCATAGTAAGCAGTTCAAGTCAGATGCAAGTTGTATGTGTTCACTCAAGTGTCCAAGGCTAAAGATCATCTCAAAGTCCAAGTTCATGTGATCGAATTTCATTTTAAAGTTCGTTGTTGACAACCGAACATTTCATCAAAGCATAGTTGATCGTTCCATAACGATCGTCCATGGTCAAGCCAGGTGCCACACCATTCCTCCAACCGATCGTTCCCATCGATCTATATCTGATAGTTCATTCCAACAATTTCATCCAATCGTTCGCTTCGATCCTCCATCTGATCGTTCGCTTCAATCCTCCATCCGATCTTTCACTTCAATTCTCCATCCGATCATTTGCATCAACATTCAACCGATCGTCTGAACCAAACCATCACCATACGATCATTCCATATTCCGCATCATTCCCGTATGATCGGCCCACACCAAAACTATACTCAACATCAACTCCATACAATCGATCCATAAGATTGTTTCACAAGTCGATTCATCTACATCGAAGATTCACCAAGTCCATGACTACAATCAAGCGATCATAAATGATCGTTTTTGACCCTCAAATCCAACACAACCACTTCACCATCTCTAAAATGATCGACCAAAGCCCTTCTTCCTCTAACCTACTTCAAATCAATCGAATATATCATTCTAATCTAACGCCACAACATTGACAAACCCAAAATCTTGCCATCAAATCCACATACAAATCAAAATCAACCTACCTATATTAAGATTCAAAGAATGGAGCTAGTTCAAATTTGAACTTCATGAGATTTGAGAAGATGGAAGTAATAATAGCAAGTATGGTGAAGATGATGATTGACTAAAGATTTAATGGTGGAGGACTGGTCTTTGTTTCAGGAGTCCAGATCGTGTACTAAACGATGAAGAAGGAGAGGAGGAGTAAATTTTCTTTTATGGTTCGGATGGAAACGATGCAGGATGGAATAAGGAGATGAAATGTATCTGGGTCAACAACTTTTATATGGAGGAGACAGGTCATGCTACAAAATTCCATAAAACTAGCAAGGTAACCGAACATTTTGTTATGATGACACACGGATTGTTTTGTAACGATCGATCGTTCCCTGATCTAGAACATTTCGAAATTATCAAATCTAGAACGATCCGAAAACTAACCTTAGCAATGAATGGTCAGATGTGATCATTCAAAAAAAAGACAGGAGCAATGATCGTACGTGAACAATCTGTATTTGATGGATCCAAAAATCTACTTAATATGCCAATGATCGAGTGTGATCATTTCTATAAAAATACTTGACAACGACCTGTGGACGTGTAATCATGATCGGGGGTCAGGTATGAATACATATACATGCTAGTATACGTACTGAAAAATTCAATTTTTGAAATCGATGGAAATTGAATTCTCGCTTGAAATAAATTGGAGAAGAGTTTAAGCCAAACTGATGAAGCCGAGTAATCACTGGAAACAAAACAAGATAATCATCGACAAGTTATAATCTATTATTTATATTATTGGAGATCAACTAATAGTCATGACAAACAGAAAGAGATACGACTCCCAGTAAAAAAGCAACTCAGTGGAAGGATGATGACTACTCAATAAATTGGATGGAATCTTTCTGACGATTCAAGTTCGCAATGACTAATAGTACGTCATGTTCAAACAAGTTGTACTTTGGGGGGCAAATGTTATTTGGCCTTTTGGTCTGGCTATATCTAGACCAGTCGGACGAGACAGACTCAATTTTCATCAGGACCAATGTATCAGATCAACGATCATGAAGTTCAGAGATCGGACAAGTACAATAACCTAAAGCAATATCAAGAAAGAAGCGGAAGGTGAACTCGGTAAAACACTCAAAGCATGGAAGCTCACCATTCCCCTGAAGATGGATCAGGTACGAACCATATTCAATAATATGGATTGTATTGTATCGATTGCATAGCTCAATTCAACGATGATTGATCGATATCTCAAAATCTACAAGTTCGACACACTTGAAACTTTTAGAATATCAATATATTGGAGAGAGGAGTCCCCACAAACGATCGCATGTCAAAATGAGCAAGTTTGAACGACTGGTAGACATCGTTCATGAACGATCATACTATTTCAGCATGAACGATCCAATTCAATGAAGATTGGTCGATATCTCACCAACCACAACTCAGAATGACACCAAGCTTTGGGAGCATGGATTAGAGGCATGACAGAGCTCACAAAAACAATTGCACATGCATTGGAACACAAATGAATGATTGGGACCGATCGTTCCAAACAATGAATTGGAACTTGTGATCGTTCTGGTGGGCCCCAATGGATCTGGAGAGTCATCTGCTGAATTTCCAACAAGATATTTCACCATCTTTAGCTATGAATACAGACTTCTTTCTTCATTTAAAGCATCTTTTACGCTGCTTACTGCTAGGGACTCCATTGTAATCAAGTGCTATTATCATTACTTCATTGTAATCAGATTTACAAGTGATCAATAAAGCAAATTCTTCAAAGTGGACACAGGCACACAACGCCAAACCACTATAAACCCTTATGTCTTTGTTACTGCTTAATTATGATTGCGTATATACTTATCCTCACTATTTAATTTTGATAATTCTTCATTTATTTCTCTACTGTTCTATTATTGAGTGTTTGTGCCTAATTTTGGTGCAAACAGCAGTGTCATATAGTATAAAAATATAGGTACACTCTCTAAATTTATCTCCATCTACCAGTTTGCTTAATTCTAACTGGTCTACTTAGTCCTAAGTGTTGAGCCTAAGATCTGATACCAACTATGATGATCGGTCCTTCGTAATACCTTGAATCAACATCAAATGACAACGTCTGACTCTTAAATACCACAAAAGATAACTTGTTGGAGTAAATAAAAAAATGATACACCAAACTAAGGCGCAATGATAGAATCTCATGGCAGAATGATGATATATAATATACTAAATATACATGAACATAACATGTTAAAAGATATATAAGGGATTATACTAGTAAGGGTAATTGATAAATAAATAACAATACACGAAGTCAGAATACCATATCGGATACAACAAGTCTCATGTATAAATAGCATACCTGCAATGTACTATTACAATATTAAGTATATATCCAAAGTATCGACTTTGCCTCCAAACATGCTCCAACTGTCCATAAAGTGTATCCCTAAAAGAACCTAGCTCCCAACTGTTCAATCGAGTACCTGAGAGTTGTCATGACACAAATAGACAAAAACAAACGCGAGTCGGGCTTAAAGCTTGGTGTGAGGGGAACTATCTCAAAATACTATATATCAAAACCATATACAAATAACCAACAAACTACTTAAGTACAACCGGTCCTCTCCACAAACGTGAATCGAGGATAACTCGGACTGCCTATAAACAAGTAATGTAAACCCAACTCAAAGGTGGGAATCATGCCATAACCTGCTTTTCCCTATCATCAACGAGTCAACATAACTAATATAGTGTAACTGATACGTAACAATATACCATGACAAAGGAAACTCAATATACAAATGCAGGATTAATATAGATATCACAGTAATACCAACAACCAACTAATATGCTACACATAACATAATGGTAAATTACAAATAGAGAATAAATTGATACCCATCATTACTGATGGGTGGATGTAATATCCTGAAATATTATTGTTTTGATTGTGAATATTTTATTTATTTTAAATATTTAAATAATTGGTTTTAAAAAAATTAACAACTTGAATTCAAATATAGGTAGTATTTAAATATTTGAATTGTGGATTAAACATTAATTAAATGGATTCAATAGCCTTATTTAACTCCTTTTAATTAATAAATAATGATGGTGAACTCATTTTGTAAATTTATGTACAATAATAAATAGTTCGAATAAATAATAAGAAGATTAATTGTTAATAAAACGACTTGATTTTTAATGATGTGTTTTTAATTTAATTTATAGGGTTTTTCCATAATTTTTAATTTAGAAAATAATTAAATTTTCATTTGATGCATTTTGCGGCAAGCATCGGTATTTTGAAACTGCACAGAATAAGTTTACCAGTGTATTTTATTATTGCTTTATGATCATGTCACATTATTATGCACGATCATATTTTTATTCCTGTTGTTTGCGGCTCGTACGCAAACGCGTTATTGTGTAGCAGTGTACCGTAAAGCTAACTTTTTTTAAATTTTACACAAAACTACATACACACAACACAACATACACACGCAACATAACACTCACACACAAGAAAAAGAAGAAAATATAACATTATTAAAAGGGAAATAGATACGCACAGATACACATTCATTTTTCACTTACACATTTTTTTCATTTTTTTCATTGCAAATAGAATATATAACAATGCATTTCAACTTCCCTTTTCATTAATCTAATAACTCCTCAAATACAAATATTTAGCTAAAAGTGTAAACATCAAAGTGGCAGAGGACGAAGAGAGCTACGCTTTTTATTCTTGTTGTTCTCGAGATGGTGGTGTGTGGACATCGTTGCGGCCAAAGGTTGCTATGGAGTCAGATGCATTTTGCTAATTAGGGGATGTTGAGTTGTCAATAAAGGGGTCTGATGCATAGAGGTCATGACGTGTGATGTGCTGGCGAAGACGATTCGTGTTTTCATCGAGCGGAGAGTGAGATATGGAGGAGAGAAGGGGCGGTTTGGTTTATGCATGCATGGCCGTGAGTGAAAACATGTGCAGGCATTTCATAATGGAGGAAAGGGTTAGGGGTTTGGATAGGGAGTTGGGCCGCGTTGGGCTTTGGTTTGGGTGAGGATTATTTTAAATAATTTAGTTGTTTTAAATTAGCTTAACTTTGATAATCAATAACTCTCTCATACAAAATCCGATAAAACCTATGGATTTTTGCATTAGACTCATATTGACGAACACGACATTATGGTATAATTGTTGATAGTTTTAACAAAGTATAAATTAATGATAAACTTATAGTGATTTAATTTAATTATGTTTAACATAGTTAAATTATTTATACTTCATTTGTGATATCTATTTAGTAGAATAAAACATCATTCCATTATAATTAAATTGAATTGATTATTTTGGACATCTATCGAGCATAATAAATTACCGTTATGTACTTGCAAAGTAAGACGATTATTTTGAAGTTTATTAATATGTGGATTAATTAATAAATGATATGTCAGTCATTGATTGCTAATTGTTAACATTAATATGTTTGTTATTATTATTTGATTGTTTGTTTCGATTTGAATTCCCGCTTGAAAAAGTGGATTGCATAAATAATCATTGTTTTGTAAGGGACATTTGTAGAGAGAACCTAAAGGGTTTCTCACCATTATTAATTTACTGTTATACGCATCTTACTTAAATTCTTATGTTGCTTAGATTATTGTTAGGTTGAAATATTTGGTACATACCGTTGATTTGTGTAAATGTCGTTTTAGCGGTTATCGCTATACCATCACTTATGAAATATCATCTCCTTAAACCTTTGTGTGTGTGGAACTTATGCTTATATTTTTACAGAATAAATCTTTGATTTCATTTTTGCCATTCTGAAAGTCGTTTAAACTATATCTTCAAGTATTTTTGGGAATTTTTGAAATAAAGGATAAGTGTTGTTTAAATTTTATAAAATGAGTTATAAATTGGATTAATTGCCTTTTTAGGGAAATTAATGTTATATTAAATTTATAAAAAGTTATGAATTTGATTAATTATCTTTGGGGATAATTAATGTTGTTTTACAGTTATAAAAAGATTATAAATTTGATTAATTATCTTTTGGGATAATTATCGTTGTTTTAAATATATAAAACGATTTTAGATTTTATTAATTATCTTTTGGAATAATTAATGTTGTTTTAGATCTATAAAAAGATTATAAATTTGATTTATTATCTTTTTGGATAATTAATGTTGCTGTAAATTTATAATTTTTTTTATAAATTTGATTTATTTTCCTTTGAGATAATTGATGTTGTTTTAAATATATAAAAAGGTTAGAAATTTAATTAATCTCCTTTCAGAATAATTAATGTGGTTTTAAATTTATGAAATAGTTATATCAATTATCTTTCGGGATGATTAACATTGTTTTAAAACTAAAACGATATTTTAATTTGATTTATTATCCTTTGGCATAATAAATGTTGTTTTAAAAGTTATAAATGATAGTTTATAACTAAGAAAATCCTTTAAAAATAATGTTAAGTATAAACTATTTTGGGTTTATAGTAAACAATGTTTTAATGATATTTGTTTTTGGCCCTTCTTTTTTAATACACTCAGAAATATATTTAGCTCTTTAAAAAGAATATTTTTAAAAGGGTTTTCAAAGTGTTTTACAACTACTTGTAATGTAAAAATCAAGCCCAAATGTGAGTCAAATGTTTTAAGAGATTCAATTTTCATGTATGACCATTTTATTATTTCCAAAAGTTGATTTATTGACTATCAATTATGATATCTTCTTTGAGTTTCGTTAATTGAAGACGGTTTGTTGCTCATTTGAGCGTTGATATCCTTTGTTAGAAATTATAAAAACCAAACAGCATGTGGAAGGCTATGTGGGGTTTCTTCCATTAGGATATTATCACATCTACTCTAGATTGGTTTTGGTTATATGTGTACTAAGATGTGAAATACTCAAAATCTCAGTAAGGTTGGTGGGGTTTGGCTTGGACGTGTCCGAGAGCTATCGTAATTCTCAAAGTATATTTTCTAAAGGTATACTTTCGGTAAGGGGGTGCATCCTCCTAGTTATTGTTGGAAAATTCTCTTTCCTTATTTGATTCAAATCTTTGAATCATTTTCTTAGTTGCATCGAGAAGTGGTTGGAGTTCTTCTCGATGTTTAATTATTTGTCTCCATTCTTGCAAGTCTGATTTTTGACTTATTTCCATTCTTTCATCCATGGATGTTGATCTTCTGAGGGAAAACCCATTCCGTGTTTAGCGGCGTGGTCTCGTAGAATTATTATATGTTCACCATATTTCTTAAGTTTTCTTACGCTGGTTTTCCAGACTGATCCGGATGTTATTTTATTATAATGCTTGGTCAGACCGAGTATTTTTCTAGGTTGTCGTTAGTGGGACATGAAGCTTATGGAGTAGAGCTGGATGTTCACCTATCGTAGTATTTTATTTTCCGCTGTATTATTATATATATCATAAGCAATTGGAAGGTCGGGAAGTTATAATTTTCCATCTTGATGAGTTGTTCTTAACTCTGATATACCATGTATTCTAGAGTGACAGCTTTTACTATCTTTGTTATATTATATATTGTCGTTCCTGCAATTGTTTGAGTGACAGCGTGATAGGGGGCTCTCGCATTGGAACTATGTAAAGAAGGTTTATCTCTCAGCCCTACACATCCCTTTACGGGTTGGTTTGAAGTCGAGAGGCTGGCCGTAAAATCAAGAACGAGGTTACCATTTGTAGTCACCTCCAAGTAGGAAGAACGTTACATTTGGTATAAGAGCTGAAGGTTAAGCTACAACCTTAGCTTTGGTGGGGTAAACTCATTTGAAATAGGGTAAGTGACACCCAAGAATGAGTTGAGAGTATTATATATATGAGAGCGTATTTGTTATTGCTATAAAATAATTGGTTTATTGAGCGGTTTATGAATTCTGGTCAAGATGTGGGATGCCACAGTGTTGATAGGGATTTCTAAACACTTGAACATCGCAAACAGACATGATATTGATTTTTGAAAATTTGGTAAATGAAATGTTTTACCTAAGATTATATATTTTATATATGTAAAGGAATAATTTTCAAATTTATATAGTTATTCATGGTGTATTGGTTTATTAATGATAATATTTCTTTATTATCATTATCGTGTGATGTGTCATGCTTGGATAGTTTAGGAGCATTTAAATATTGTTTATTAATTGTTAATTTATGCTCGATCAGTTTATGGGCATTTTTTGTTTTAATAATTATGTGTGCATTTGAACGAACCCCTTGTGAGTTGAGTTTCACGTTTTGACTAAAAGGCGTTCAGTGAAAATGTTAAGTTAAAAGTCATCTTTTAATGAAATTGTTTAATTTAATCTAAATGGGAAGAAAAGACATTTAAAAGATAAATATTTATGAAAAGTTTATTATAATAAAGGAAAATTATTATAATATAAGATGATATTTAAGGAATATTTTATATGAGTATTGTATATGTAAAATGATTTATAATTATTTATAAAAGGTGTTTTATAAGTAAAATGGGTTTTTGAGAAATTAAATCCCGACATTGCTTGAATTGATTTCAAAATTCTTTTGAGAAACGTAATAGTGGTATTACTTGGAAGTATTTATGAGTATAAATATTTCAAAGAGATTTTTTTGAAAGATGCATTTTCTTTGGATAGTTCTGGGAAAATATCTCGATTGGTTTTGCAGTGATCTGAATAATCTTTTAAGTGACGATTGAATGTTTGCTTAGGCGAACGTTGTAGTGCACTTGGTAAATTATTCTCTTTTATCATTGTGCGATCGAAATGAGTTCAAATCTGAATGAACCCAAAGCGAGTGTTAGTGAATAAATTGTTAAATTTATTTTATATATAGAAATATATGTAGTATGACTTTAAATGGGGTTTTGAAATAAAAATAGGGTATTTAGTTCTTAAGTTTCCTTAAAGGAAATTGATTTAAAATAAAAAGGTATTTCGATAAATGATTTGACATATAAATTTTTTAACCCTTGGATAGAGAAGAGATAATTTAACTCAAGTTTTTAAATGGGTTAAATTGGATAGGAAGGTTTTAATAAGCATTGTTCTATTAAAATCGTAGTTTTTTTTAAACATTTAAGTCTCATAAACTCTTTAATGTTATTGGCCCGACTAACAAACATATTTACCTTAGGAATGTCTAAGGAAGTTAGATTCTAGGATTCAGTTTGGATACTAGCATCCTACTTTTCTTAGCTACTTACCGGACCAAATAGGTAAAGGGGTCGAAGTAGTCGACTATGTTTTAAGACCCATATTTTGTTTGGGCCTCTATTTGAATTTTAAGAAAAATAAAAATAAATAAATAAATAAAATTGACATTTTGTATATACTCCTAGGATTTAGAAGAGTATTATACAAGTAAATAAAAGTGGAGTAAGTTTTTAATTTAATGTTTTATAAAGATATGTCTTTATAAAATGTTTATATACTTAAGTGAAAATTAATGAAATAATTCATAAATAATTTTAATATTGAATGAAATACTATAAATGAAAATGAAAGTGATTTGGAAATATTGGTGTAGTTAAGAAACCAATAAAAGTAAGTTTATGTAAATCATTTTATTCCACGGGTTTAGATCTAGGGTTCGAGTATATAACTTAGGGGTGATTCACACCAGTCCGAAAAAAGATTTCTCACTTGATACGTGTCAGCGAACACTTAATTCGGATTCTTGATATGACACCGAGCTTTATATCATAGTGTATGGCTATGTAAGAAGAATAGGAGTTTCTGATCAAGGAACCTGATCGGAGTCCGCACTAGGGAGGTCGAGTGAGCGATACTAGTTCTGAAGTGAAGTTTATGTATCAGAGCAAGTGGTTGGATCAGATATAGCATACAGATGATTTATGTATTTCATACGGGCTTAAGTATATTTGTATGCTTTATTTGTGGCTTAAGGAAGTTTAGGATATTTGTTCTAAGGTAGCTTAGATAATTTTCTAAGAAATAACCAAAGGTTGATGAGCGTAATGGTAAGCTTAAGAAATTATCTATATCCTTGGACGGTCGAGAAAGTTGTGAATCTAAGCAAAATTCTAAATCTTGCTTAATAGTCATTCAACATTTTAAATAATATTAAGTGTTAGTTTTTTCCTTTATGGAATTTGATTTGACTGATGGTGTGATTTTATAAACTATAGTTTATAAAGTTGTTGTTTGTTAGGACTTAAATCTCGATGCTTTGGAAAATTGATTTCAAAAGAATTTGTGAAAGAAATATTATTATTATTATTTTGAAAACTTTGGTGAAGTATTATTATTTGAGGATATTCGAAAGGAGTTTTTGTGAAGTGGTTTTTCAAATATTTTGCTATGACTAAAGTTAGGCGATTGGAAGTTTTCCGATTTGGAAGACGCGCCAGGTATATTTGTTTACTCTAGTTATTATTTTAGGAGGAACGAGAATACCACTGGATTCTCTATGTTGTTTTGATTCTAGAGTTATACCATGCTTCGGTAGGAGGAGCCCCCTCCTTGTTATAATTAATTTTGGTTTTGATATATTTCTCTTTGGAGAAATTTGAAAATATATTTTGAATATAAAAATCAGGCATTTAGTTTTAAATTTATCTTTTAAAAAGATTGGATGCTTATTATTTTGTTATAGAGTATCCTTTGTACTTTGGTTGCAAATGGTTGTTATATTTCTTTTGGTTGCATGTGGCTCTATACACACTAGAGTTGCATCATTATTATAAGCTGCATCACATTGCCTTGTTGCATATGGTTGTTATATTCTTTATGTTGCTATTGCTTATGATAGAAATAGCTTGTGTATTGCTCTTTTGTTAGCATGGTTCTCTTTTGGATTATGTAAGTATAAGATAGGTATAAGGAACCAAGAGATTACTATTTGATTTCTTGCGTACCTACATTCACATCGAGATAGTAAGTTGCTTGTAAAAATAAAAAATCAAACGCAGAAGAGATTTATAATAGATTTAGAAATTGGCAATTGATTGATGATATTATGCCCCAAATATGGAAGGCCACTTGACATTTTTTTTCTTTGTTAATTTGGGCCTATTATAGCGAGTAATATTTTTTCCAGATCAGCCGTGCAAATGAGGTGTTGCCAAAACTTTTTGTAACGTAAGGGACTTTAAAAGTTTAATAACTCATTTTAGTTAATAGTTTTTAAACCTTAAGGGATTGGAGACATTTTCTTCCTTTAGGAATTTCGGGACGAAATTCTTTTAAGGGGGGAGAATATAATATCCCGAAATTTTATCATTTTGATTGTGAATTTTAATTAATTTTAAATATTTAAATAATTGTTTTTTTTAAATTTAACAACTTGAATTCAAATATTGAGGATTATTTAAATATTTGATTGTGAATTAAATATTAATTAAATGGATTCAATGGCCTTATTTAACTCCTTTTAATTAATAAATAAGGACGGTGAGCTCATTTTGTAAATTATTTACAATAATAAATAGTTCGAATAAACAGTAAGAAGATCAATTGTTAATAAAATGACTTGATTTTTAATGACGTATTTTTATTTTAATTTATAGGATTTTTCCATAATTTTCAATTTGGAAAATGATTAAATTTTCGTTTGACGTATTTTACAGCAAACGTCGGTATTTTTGAAACTGCACATAATAAGTACCACTGTATTTTATTATTGTTTTGTGATCATGTCGCATTATTGTGCGCGATCCTATTATTATTTCTATCGTTCGTGGCTCGTACGTGAACGCGTTATTGTGTAGCGGTGTACCGCAAATCTAACTTTTTAAAATTTACACAAAACTACATACACACACAATACAACATACACACGCAACACAACATTCACATGTAAGAAAAAGAAAAAAGACAGTAGCATTAAAAGAGAAATAGAAACACAAAGATAAACATTCATTTTTCACTTACACTTTTTTCTTTCATTTACTTCACTGCAAATAGATTACACAGCAACAGATTTCAACTTCCCTTTTCATCAATCCAATAACTCCTCAAATACAAAAATTTAGCCAAAAGTGTAGACATCAAAGTAGTAGAGGGTGATGAGAACTAAGCTTTTCGTTCTTGCTGTTCTTGTGATGGTGGCGTGTGGAGATCGTGGCAGCCAAAGGTTGCTACAGAGTCGGTTGTGTTTTGCTAGTTAGAAGGGATGTCGAGCTGGAAATGGAGGGGTCCGATGCAGAGAGGTTGTGACATGTGACGCGTTGGCAAAGACAGTTCATGTTTTCATCGAGCGAAGAGGGAGATATGGAGAAGAGAAGGGGCGGTTTGGTTTATGCGTGCATGGCCATGAGTGAAAACGTGTGCAGGCATTTCATAATAGAGGAAAGGGTTGCAGGTTTGGATGGGGAGTTGGGTGGTGTTGGACTTTGGTTTGGATGAGGATTATTTTAATCAATTTGGTTGTTTTAAATTAGCTTAACTTTGAAAATCAATAACTCTCCCATACGAAATCCGATAAAAACAACGGATTTTTGCATTAGACTCGTATTGACGGGTACAACATTATGGTATAACTTGTTGACAGTTTTAACGAAGTATAAATTAATGATAAAATTATAGTGATTTAATTTAATTACGTTTAATGTAGTTAAATTAGTTATGCTTCGTTTATGATATCTATTTAGCAGAATAAAGCACTGTTCTGATGTAATTAAATTGAATAGATTATTTTGGACATCCATCGAACAAAATAAATAACCGAAATCGCCGTTTTGTGCTTGCAAAGTAAAAAAGATTATTTGAAGTTAATTAATATGTGGATTAATTAATAAATGATATTTTAGCCATTGATTGCTAATTGTTAATAATAATATGTTTGTTATTATTATTTGATTATTTGTTTGGATTTGAATTCCCATTGAAAAAGAAGATTGCATAAATAACCATTGTTATGCATGAGATTTTTGTAAAGAGAACCTAAGGGGTTTCTCGCCATTATTAATTTACGTTATATGCATCTTACTTATATTCTTATGTTGCTTATATTAATGTTTGGTTGAAATATTTGTGAAATACTGTTGATTTGTGTAAGTGTCGTTATAGCGATTATCGTTATACCGTCACTTATGAAATATCATCTCCTTAAATCTTTGTGTGTGGAAATTGTGCTTGTATTTTTACAGAATAAATGTTTTGTTGCGTTTTTGCCCCTTTAAAAGCGTTAAAACTATATCTTCAATATTTTTGAGAATTTTTGAAACAAAGGATAAGTGTTGTTTAAATTTTATAAAAGGAGTTATAAATTTGATTAATTATCGTTTCGGGGTAATTAATATTATTTTAAATTTATAAAAAGTTATGAATTTGATTAAATATCTTTTGGGATAATTAATGTTGTTTTAAATTTATAAAAAGATTATGAATTTGATTAATTATCTTTCGAGATAATTAACATTGTTTTAAATATATAAAAAGACTATAAATTTTATTAATTATCTTTTGGGATAATTAAGTTGTTTTAGATCTATAAAAAGATTATAAATTTGATTAATTATCTTTTGGACTGACTAAAATTGTTTTAAATTTTTGACAAATGTTTATAAATTTGATTTATTTTCCTTTGGGATAATTAATGTTGTTTAAAATATATAAAAGGTTATAAATTCAATTAATCTCCTTTCAGAATAATTAATGTGGTTTTAAATTTATAAAATAGTATATCGGTTATTTTTTGGGATGATTAACATTGTTTTAAATCTAGAAAGATATTTTAAATTGATTTATTATCTTTTGGGATAATAAACATTATTTTAAAGGTTATAAATGTTAGTTTGTAAACAAGAAAATCCTTGAATAGGAACGTTTAAAAATTAAAGCCAAGTATAAATTATTTTGGGTTATAGTAAACAATGTTTTAATGATATATGTTTTGGACACTTATTTTTTACTGCACTCAGAAATATAATCGACTCTTCAAAAAAGAATATTTTTTAAGAGTGTTTTTAAAGTGTTTTACAATTGTTTGTGATGTGTAAATCAAGCATAAGTATGAGCCAAATGCTTTAAGAGATTCAATTTTCATATACGACCATTTTGTTATTCCCGATAGTTGATTTATTGCTTATTAATTATGCTATCTTCTTTGAATTTCGTCAATTGAAGACGATTTGTTGCTCATTTGAGCATTGATATCCTTTGTCGGAAATGTCTAAAACCAAAGAGCGTATGGGAGCCAAGCCATGTGGGGCTGCTCTTATAGGGTATTATCACATCTACTCTACATTGGTTTCAGTTATATATGCACTGATATGTGAAATACTTGGATTCTCAGTAAGGTTGGCGGGGTCTGGCTTGGATGTGTCGGAGAGTCATCGTAGTTCTCAAGTATATTTTCTAGAGGTATGCTGTCGGTAAGGGGGGTGCACCCTCCTAGTCATTGTTAGAAAATTACCTTTCCTTATTTGATTTAAATCTTTGAATAGTTTTCTTAATTGCATCGAGAAGTGCCTGGAGTTCTTCTCGATGATTAATTATTTTTCTTCATTCTTGCAAGTCCGTTTTTTGACTTGTTTCCATTCTTTCATTTATGGATTTGTTCTTATGAGGTAAAACCTGTTCCATGTTTAATGGCGTGGTCTCACAGAATTATTATATGTTCACTGTATTTGTTGAGTTTTCTCACGCTTGTTTTCTATACTGATCCGGGTGTTATTTTATTATAATTCTTGAGTCAGACCGAGTATTTTCCAAGTTGTCGTTGGTGGGACATGGAGCTCATGGAGTAGAGATGGAAGTTCACCTATCGTAGTTTTTTCATTTTCCCCTATATTATTATATATACCCATCAGCAATGCATGGTTTGGATGTTATAACTGTTCAGGCTGATGAGGTTTATTTTTAACTCTGATATACCATGTATTTTAGAGTGATACCTTTTTCTGTCTTTGTTATATTATATGTTGTCGTTCCGCTATGAGATTCTATTTCCCCCATTCTTTTTCTTTCTCATTTTCTTTTTACCCTAACAATCTGCCTTTTCAGCACTTGGATGCTCGACATTTGAATACTGTGGATGTATTGAGTGTTGACTTTCGAGGGTCAAAAAGGCGAGTCGTTACATTGGTTCTTGCATGAACACCAATCGATTCAATGATCCCTATCGAAACATCTGAAATACAACACAAATACAGCGATATAATAATGCTACTACCATAGCATCTTCATGCCAAAATCAAAATACAGATATCAATAACTGATACCCATCCTGAATTACCATTAGCTACCAAAAGTACCTATCGAGAGCCACAACTAACTTGTGGACTCCCCTGAAAACCAACACCTCAAAAGAAGTTGGCATGTAGATCCTTTCCTGGCACCTAATCGTACGATGGAATAGTATATGACCTACTCTAGATTGGTGTTCCAATCTCTCTCCACCCCTGCTCCAGGACCATATCTTCAGGTCACGTACCTCAATGGTACAATAGATTCCCATACTAGCATCCTTTCCTTCTAATTGTCTATATTGACATATCTGAACCGTATGTAAACGTTAAACCTTGCGTACACCCTTCCCACATGGGTGAACAACACTGAAGTATTATCATCCTTGTGTGGATCGTGATTCGTTCTTGAAGTACCTCGCACTTCCTGGATGCCACATGTCAGGCATACTAAACCAATATATAAATTTCCCAAAATGAGCATTTATAACTATATGTATGTATTTGTGTGTGTGTGTGTCTAATAACCTGCACCTCCCGACACACCGATCTAAAGTCTAGGGTGACTTTCGGACTCGTGTTGATGCCAAGAGATATGAGCTGTAGGAGTTTTTTAAATATTTCATAGACTAAAAATACAAGGATAAAATCTAAGACATAATACACTTTCAGATCACACAGCGGAAGGTAACAAAATATAGTACTGAAAAATAGTCATCTCAAAAAATATCTAAAACATGGTCTCAAAACAGTACGTAGTCAAATCCATAATATACAAAGATATATCAAGTAGTATAATAGGATATTAAATACTATAAATAGTACATGGAGAGTAACAGGAAATAAAAAGCAACTCTAATGCAAAGCTCGCCTCTTCAAGTACTATCGCTGGGCCTATCACTTCTGCCATATCCTTCTATGGTGGGGGAAAGAAAGGAAAATGGGTGGGTCAGACAAAAGTTTGGTGAATGAGTTACATCATTAGTATATGGTGATCACATGCAATTGACTTTAGTAATACTCTACGTGACCTAGTATGTTCTACATGTATCGGTGAAATACTTGATATCTTTACCTAAGGGGTTTAGCTCAATATGCACATACACTAACGACTTGTGCAGGCTCATACTTAGGGTCGAACAACTAATCGAATCTCAAGACAGATAATGATCAGTTAATAGCTACTAAAACTATTCCACATAGGTTTCCTTACAATTTCCACTATGGGACTACATTTCCCATACTACGCCTACACATATTCAAGTTACGAATTGAGGGGGACCAGCAATATTGACTCGCCGAAGTGTCTCATCGTTGCTGCATCTATGTCCACCTCTCAATGGTAATGAAATGCTTCTTATTACATGGCATCGGGATCCATCAACAACACAACATCATGTCGCGTCGTAGTAAATACTAAAGAACTCCCATTAGTGTGGGGTCGCACACTCCATTAGGCATTATCATCAGTATTGCGCACCCACCGTAGAACCTTCTATGAGTGCAATTTATGATAGAATCGCTCCAATTGCCCTACTAGATAAATAGCATTTACCCAGTCTCGCAACATTCTAGTGTCACCACACAGGGAACTAGCTTCCCTACTTATATTAACATCCATATATGTAATATATATGTATATACATTTATTCATAACTTGAGCCTTAGGTCGAGGTTCATATTGCGCTCAGAAAACGCTAATCGGTCGACCGCTTACTCCTGGAGCGGTCGGCTCTAGTCAGCGGTCGACCGGTCATTGTTGTTTACTATTTTTAATTTAATTATGGATTATCATTCCTTTTGTTTATTAATTTTGGACAACAGTAAACTTGCAACTTTAATTATAGTCAACCAACTTGTGAACCTATGATTTATAATTGTCAAAACTTCATATTCAATTTCAACTTACAATAAATCAGTTTGACCTAGGTTTAACATCAACATCAACAAGTTATATCAATTCTTACCGAGTTGACAAAAGAAGGTATACTCATGTTTATCAGTTTCTTAATCTACAAGTTAACATTAGACATGTCCAGATTAGAAAAGAGAAATCATATTCATGTAATAACTATTAAATTTCCAATTTAATTAAACAATGTTTCTATTTCGATTTCTAACAACCTAGATCAAATAGGGTATACTAGAATTAATTGTATGTAAATTATCTAATTAACAGTGAACTCACTCACCTTAAACCAAAGCTTTCCCCTCTAAATTACGCTTGGGGTCTCCTTCGTTCGCTGGATCTTCGCTTGATTTATTCTTTTTCAATCTCTTCACTTTTATTTTATTTTAATTTGAAGAAATTTATGATTTGAGGAGAAAGAGTATTTCAATTTTCAAAGGAGAAGAGTTTGCATTCACTGGTTGTTGTAGGATCTAGATTAACCCTAGAGGGGGGGTGAATAGGGTTATCGCAAATTTTCTCGAATCAAACACAGAAACAAAACGCAGATAAATAAATATGCAGTAAAGTAAATCACACACAAAATTTACCCAGCTTCGGCAACCCCTGCCTACTGCTGCATTCCCAGATTTCTATTAGAATTAAACAGTCTCCCGCTTACAAACACTCTCACAGACTCGCAGACACTCGCTCCGCTCACAAACACTCTACTAGACTCGCAGACACTCGCTCCCGCTCACAGACACTCTAATAGACTCGCAACCCCTGCTCCCGCCTATAGAGCTTCGCTTACTCGCGAACTCTGCTCCCGCCTATAGAGCTTCGCTTACTTGCAAACTCTGCTCCCGCCTGTAGAGCTTTGCAAACTCGCAGCTCCCCCTGCTCACTGAACTAATTCTAACTAGACAATCTGACAACACCTAAACCCTAGGTGGTGATTCACTTTGACTGAACTTTGAGAAAACTGAAAATACAAAATACAGTTTGAACCCCAGGACAAAATATAGCTTGACAGTTTAAAAATACTTTTGCCCTCAGAATTAATTTGGCCTAAAAACTAGTTCAATAATACCTGGCCTAATTTAAAAACTAAATTAAACCCTAGACTTGATTTTAAAATTTAAAACCCTCTTTTAAATCATAAAAGCCCGGCCCGCTTTTAGTCTTCGACCACCCCTGATTATTATCGGCCCGATCTTTTATTTTGTACTAGCCCGATCCCCTTTGAATTCTTTTTTGAGAATGGCGGCTTCGATCTGGAAAGATTAGGGCTTTTGTCTTGTTCGTTCTTTCGATGCTTACTAGGGCTTCGGCCTTGCTTCTTTGAAATTTTCGAGAGCTTTGGCGTTGTGCAAATTAGGGCTTCGTTCCCTATTTCTCCAGACTGTTGAATTTGGGGATTTTAACCCTTGTGAGCTCGGCTTTGCTTGAGAATGAGATTCGTGCTTTGGTTCGGCCTTGCGCGCTCCTTAGGGTTTCTGAGATTCGACTTAAGGTATGTTGGTACTCGTGATTTCTTGATGTCGATTTTTTAATCCACTGCCTGTGATGATTTAGGTTTTTTTTGTTCGAATGATTTGACGTTGAAGCTCATAGTCGATGATGATACCTTCGGTTGCATTTATATGGGTTCGAACTTTCCTGATATAGTGATAACTTGATTATCACGGCTTTGACTGATTCAAATGCGCGTATATTCGATATTGTATAGGTATTATGATTTTCTCTTGACTGATTCAACTGCGTTTATTTTCGTATATACTACGTGATAGTCACGGCTTGGGTTTCTTGACTTGGTTTGAATTTGCACTGCTTCATGTTGTATTTCATCCTTCACTTGAGCATTATCTTTCAGCTTGTTTGAGCTTGAATGTCACTGAGTGTGTATTGCTTCATGTTGCCTTGGAATTTGCTGTTGGTTCACTTGGTAGCATTTCTTAGAGTCACTATGTATGTCTTGACTTTGATTGTTCATTTCTTTGCCTTGTTGAGTCAGTTGCCATTGTATGTGTTCATTCGATATTCTGATGACTGCACTGTGTGCATGTATATTGTTCTCTGACCTTGTCGATACATTGCATGTGTAGTTGCACTGTTTTCAGATGTGGTCTTTGTGGTTGTTGTCCAGTTTGTACTTGACTGTTTGATTTGTTGCAGTGATATTTTTGTCGAGATCATTTTCACTTGTGTTGAATCTGATATTGATTTGACCTTGTGCACTCGAGTTGGCGAGGCAGTGCACACGTGTGTACTGCAGCCACTCGTAATTCCCTGTCCCTGATATAAATACTGATATGCACAGATACTACACAATCAAAAATGATGATAGCAACCCGTATATCTGAGGCAAACAATGTTTTCAACATCATAGTTTATTTTGAATTTCAGAATTTTTTTTTTTCAATTTTACTGCGTTTGAAAATATTTTTGCAGTTCACTCAAATGCTGGAATCCGGACTGGAATATAGTTGAAGACCAAATATGAGTGTGAGTGAAATGTAGTGAGGAAATTGATGTAAATCAGACACTGTGATGTATTCAGATGTAAAAACAAGATTGTAGTGTATTCAGAAATTGTACAGTTATAGTGAGAGTGTGAGTGTGTACTATTCAAAACTTTGTAATGACAATAATATGAATAAAATTTCTTTTTGAATTCCAAATTCTGTTGTTATTTAATTTTATTCAGTATATTGTCATTTATTCTGTGAAGTATGAAATAGTACAATATCAAATACATTTGTACGAATATATATGTTTATTATCATCAAACAAAAACTATATAACGATCATATAATCGCATATTCCACAATCTCCCCCTTTTGATGATAACAAACATATATTTAAGATTTTGAACACATGTGAAATGTATTTGATCATTCAATTTGCTCCCCCTATTTGAATGCTTCCTATTTTCTCAAAACTCTCCCTTTATAAATGCATAGAAGCTCCCCCTTCATCAATGCATAGTCAAATAAATAAATAAATAAAATTTGACTTTTCGCTTGATTTTATTTGACAAAATCTTAACTTTTCTCTCCCCCTTTTGTTATCAGCAAAAGAATAACAGTGCTATAAAATAGAGATGAAATGACAGACATAAATCAAACATTAACATCAATTTAACATAAATATCAAATTTCAATAAAAACAAACAAAAATCATAATTACCCTTGTCAGGCGCATATTCCACTTTCAGAAATGGTGGAGCTAAAATCATAAAAAAATATATACAGTTCTGTCTATTTGCGGTATATTTATTTCAGGAAATTTGAATATCTACTAACCATGCATAACCGTTAGGACTTTTAAATGAGATTAGTAGTATTCACATTTTTTATTTAAAAAAGAATTCAAGTATCTTCTAACCACGCATAACCGTGAGGACTTTTAAATGGGATTAGAATCAACTTGTCAGTTTAAAAACTCAATTTTGATACGCGTTCCATACATGCATAACCGTGAGGACTTTTAAATAAGTATGGAAGCACATAATCAAAAATCCAAGTAATTCACCCATGCATGACCGTGAGGACTTTTAAATGAGAGTGAATACTTTGGATATTTATTTATTGAATAATATAACAAATTGAAGCACAAATAATTTCCTTCACAAATTTAAAGATATTGAAGAACGAATGATTTCCTTTGTAAACTACCACAAATTTACATACTATATGTGATTTTGATGAGTGATGATCGATAGAAAGATGATAGAAATAGAAATGGTCATGGAATTTTTACCCAACAAAAAGTTTTTATAACTCTTGTTATGAATTTTAAAGAGATTTTTCTAAATATATTGTCTTGAGTAATGTATAACAGATATCGCCACTCATCACTTTTTTAATCACTATTAATCTTTTTTGATAATCATTAGGGAGTCAGATTAGTCAAAAAATAGTCATTAAAAAATCAAATTCAAAAAATCAAATTCAAAAATGATTATAAAATCAAATTTTCATAATGACTGAAAATATGAAAAGAGATGATTTTCTGAAAGGGGGTTTTACAAAAAAAATCTGCTAAGAAATAAAAATATTTCAAGTGACAAATATGCAGATATTTTCTGTGAAAGGAATGATGCAATTAATCACTTTCAACTCATACATTTTCTATCAACTAGATTACCAGTGATCCCCATCCGAGATTTTTCAATTTATTCCAAATTATCACAAAATCATTTTAATATATCAAATCATGAAGTGAGTACCATAAACAGAGTTAGCAACATTTTTGTATTTGAATTGAAGCAGTGTAAATAATTTAAACCCGTGAATAAAGCCAAAATCAAAAGTATTATCATCCAAAAGAAGTTTAATCCAGAAAGAATTTTCAAGTGTTATTAACAAGAATTGGTCAATAGTTTTGAATAAATCAGAGTCAAAAATTATTACCTCAATATTGACTGATTTTGATTCAATATTATGGTGCAGATAATCACCTTTGATATACCGTTCAAATATACCAATACCTGTTTTATCTTTACGATATTTTTCAATGTTGTTCATTGTGATTCTGTCACCTTTATACTAGGCTAAGGAACTTTGCTTTGTCGCCCGTTGTGTCCTTGAAACAGCCAGAATCCAAGTAACACTATTATTGTTCCTTAACCTGCCACCATACCTACACGAAAAAGATTTATGTGACCTATATAGGTCCATGGTTGTTAGTGGCAGAAAAAAATAGTTTTGTGGAGACCCATTTGAACAAGTTTTGTACTTTTTGAATAATCAAAAGATTCAGATTTTTTGATTAAGAGATAAACCCATGTAAATCCAGAAGAATCATTAACCAACAAAAACAAATTCCATTCAAGCTTTCAAATTCATCTTGTCCAAATAAATCTATGTGAATTGACTCAAGGACTCTTGATGTTTTAGCAACATTTCTGAAGATTCATCAATGATTTTGCGAATATCACCATTGAAAACCATATTCATACATTTGTCCCAAAAGTTGGCTAATAGAGATGAGTTTGTGATTCAAATTATCAAAGTATATAACATTGGTCAAAAAAAATATACCGTTACTTTTACCAACAACCTTATGCTTGCAGTTGTCTTCTATGTTCACAATTCATTTCTCTAAAATTCTCTAGGCTAAGGAGCTTCAATTTATCACCTATTATATGTCTAGAACAGCCAAAAACTTGAAACCATTCTAGTTACTCCCCAGCCTGCCAACAAATCTATATAGAGAGAGGGAGGGAGGACCTAGAGTAACTCGTAGGTCCAATGACATTAGTAACAGAAGCATTGTGAATAGACACTCCCTTTGGAACCCAAACTTGTTTTGTACTTTTATTCTTGTTCCAATAGATATGGAGTTTGTTTGTAGAATTCTTAGGAACCCAAACTTGTATAAATTTTGTGTTCTTGTTCCTATGACTATAATTATCATCACGAAATCCAGCTAAATTACTTTTAGCAAAGATACCCCTACCTTTTGCATTATCATCAACTCGTGTTTTTCCAAAACCTAGTCCTTTTCTGTTGTTAGCAAAAAGTTGATTGCCTAATAACATATTAAATGATTTTTCTCCTCTAGAAAAGTTATTCAAAGATTTCTCAAGATTTTGGACTTTGGTTTTAAGTGTTGTGTTTTCAGTTACAAGTGAGGTGCATCGGTTTATAAAATCCTTCTTACTAGTGTCAATGGTTTCCTTGAGATTCAAGTTTTCCTTTTCAAGATTTTCAAAGTCATTCTTCAGTTTTGATAATTCTGAATCTAAAATCTTACACTTTTTACAGTCTAGGTTTTGAATGTTCTCAAATTCAGTTTCTAACCTAGAATTTTCATGAGCGAGTTTCCTCCTATCAGATTTTAGTTTTTCAATTTTTGATTCAAGACTATCAACTGTTTTAGTAAGATCTAAGCACATATAAACAAGATCTCTATAGGAATACTCACCTGTCTCACCAGATTCCTCGGAGTTTGCTTCTGAATCTGATTTTGCCATACAACACAAGTTGACATCTTCTGAGCTGCTATCTGAAACTACCTCTCCTTCTTCATCATCCCAAGTTGTTGCAAAGGCCTTCTTCTTCTTTTTCTTTCCTTTGTTGTCTTTGAGAAGTGGACACTCATCTTTGAAATGGCCTGGCTTTTTGCAGTTGTAGCACGTCAATTCATTGTCGGAGTTGTCAGAATGCTTTGACCTATAACTGCTTATTTTCTTCTTTCGTGGCTTGAATCTTGATGAGTATCTCAGTCTATTGACAGCCATTGCGAGCTCTTCAATTGGATCTTCTTCATCTTCATCGCTCTCTTCTTTGCTCTTCAAGGCAATTGTCTTCTTCTTTGATTCGGAGTTGTTGCGTTCCTCTTTTGCTTTCAGCTCAAGCTCATATGTCATCAGATTGCCAATCAACTCCTCCATGCTCAGTTTACTCAGATCTTTCGATTCTTGTATTGCCGTGACTTTTGCCTCAAAGTTCATCGGTAAGACCTGTAGTATCTTCCGCACGAGCTCTACTTCAGTGAATACCTTCCCAAGTGCTTTAGCATTGTAAACCAGAGTAGAAAAGCGTCCAAACATGTCCTTGATGCTCTCGCCTTTGTCCATCACAAAATTCTCGTATTCATTGCTGAACAGGGCTAGACGAGACTCCTTGACTTGAGAAGTCCCCTCGTGTGTCACCTCCAAGGTATGCCAAATTTCCTGTGCTGTTTTACAATGAGAAATTCTATTAAATTCAGTTTTATCAAGAGCACAGATCAGAGCATTCATGGCTTTAGCATTAGTGGTTTTTAATTTCTTATCATTAGCATCCCACCTATCCTTTGGTTTCGGAATCTCAGTATCACCAACAGTTATAGTGGGAGGTTTATATCCAGATTCGATAATATCCCAAACATCATAATCAACAGAACTAAGATAAATACCCATCCTAACCTTCCAATACGCATAGTCACTCCCATTAAACATTGGTGGCCTAGCAATAGATTGCCCCTCAGAAAAAGCATTATTTGATAGATTCATGACTCTAGAGTTAAAGAAAAATTACCTCGCTCTGATACCACTTGTAGGATCTAGATTAACCCTAGAGGGGGGTGCATAGGGTTATCGCAAATTTTCTCGAATCAAACACAGAAACAAAACGCAGATAAATAAATATGCAGTAAAGTAAATCACACACAAAATTTACCCAGCTTCGGCAACCCCTGCCTACTGCTGCATTCCCAGATTTCTATTAGAATTAAACAGTCTCCCGCTTACAAACACTCTCACAGACTCGCAGACACTCGCTCCGCTCACAAACACTCTACTAGACTCGCAGACACTCGCTCCCACTCACAAACACTCTAATAGACTCGCAACCCCTGCTCCCGCCTATAGAGCTTCGCTTACTCGCGAACTCTGCTCCCGCCTATAGAGCTTCGCTTACTTGCAAACTCTGCTCCCGCCTGTAGAGCTTTGCAAACTCGCAGCTCCCCCTGCTCACTGAACTAATTCTAACTAGACAATCTGACAACACCTAAACCCTAGGTGGTGATTCACTCTGACTGAACTTTGAGAAAACTGAAAATACAAAATACAGTTTGAACCCCAGGACAAAATATAGCTTGACAGTTTAAAAATACTTTTGCCCTCAGAATTAATTTGGCCTAAAAACTAGTTCAATAATACCTGGCCTAATTAAAAACTAAATTAAACCCTAGACTTGATTTTAAAATTTAAAACCCTCTTTTAAATCATAAAAGCCCGGCCCGCTTTTAGTCTTCGACCACCCCTGATTATTATCGGCCCGATCTTTTATTTTGTACTAGCCCGATCCCCTTTGAATTCTTTCTTGAGAATGGCGGCTTCGATCTGGAAAGATTAGGGCTTTTGTCTTGTTCGTTCTTTCGATGCTTACTAGGGCTTCGGCCTTGCTTCTTTGAAATTTTCGAGAGCTTTGGCGTTGTGCAAATTAGGGCTTCGTTCCCTATTTCTCCAGACTGTTGAATTTAAGGATTTTAACCCTTGTGAGCTCGGCTTTGCTTGAGAATGAGATTCGTGCTTTGGTTCGGCCTTGCGCGCTCCTTAGGGTTTCTGAGATTCGACTTAAGGTATGTTGGTACTTGTGATTTCTTGATGTCGTTTTTTGATCCACTGCCTGTGATGATTTAGGTTTTTTTTTGTTCGAATGATTTGACGTTGAAGCTCATAGTCGATGATGATACCTTCGGTTGCATTTATATGGGTTCGAACTTTCCTGATATAGTGATAACTTGATTATCACAGCTTTGACTGATTCAAATGCGCGTATATTCGATATTGTATAGGTATTACGATTTTCTCTTGACTGATTCAACTGCGTTTATTTTCGTATATACTACGTGATAGTCACGGCTTGGGTTTCTTGACTTGGTTTGAATTTGCACTGCTTCATGTTGTATTTCATCCTTCACTTGAGCATTATCTTTCAGCTTGTTTGAGCTTGAATGTCACTGAGTGTGTATTGCTTCATGTTGCCTTGGCATTTGCTGTTGGTTCACTTGGTAGCATTTCTTAGAGTCACTATGTATGTATTGACTTTGATTGTTCATTTCTTTGCCTTGTTGAGTCAGTTGCCATTGTATGTGTTCATTCGATATTCTGATGACTACACTGTGTGCATGTATATTGTTCTCTGACCTTGTCGATACATTGCACGTGTAGTTGCACTGTTTTCAGATGTGGTCTTTGTGGTTGTTGTCCAGTTTGTACTTGACTGTTTGATTTGTGGCAGTGATATTTTTGTCGAGATCATTTTCACTTGTGTTGAATCTGATATTGATTTGACCTTGTGCACTCGAGTTGGCGAGGCAGTGCACACGTGCATATGTGTGTACTGCAGCCACTCGTAATTCCCTGTCCCTGATATAAATACTGATATGCACAGATACTACACAATCAAAAATGATGATAGCAACCCGTATATCTGAGGCAAACAATGTTTTCAACATCATAGTTTATTTTGAATTTCAGAAATATTTTTTTTTTCAATTTTACTGCGTTTGAAAATATTTTTGCAGTTCACTCAAATGCTGGAATCCGGACTGGAATATAGTTGAAGACCAAATATGAGTGTGAGTGAAATGTAGTGAGGAAATTGATGTAAATCAGACACTGTGATGTATTCAGATGTAAAAACAAGATTGTAGTGTATTCAGAAATTGTACCGTTATAGTGAGAGTGTGAGTGTGTACTATTCAAAACTTTGTAATGACAATAATATGAATAAAATTTCTTTTTGAATTCCAAATTCTGTTGTTATTTAATTTTATTCAGTATATTGTCATTTATTCTGTGAAGTATGAAATAGTACAATATCAAATACATTTGTACGAATATATATGTTTATTATCATCAAACAAAAACTATATAACGATCATATAATCGCATATTCCACATTTGTAATTTGTGAATTAGAGTTTGCATTAGGGTTTTATTTATAGCAGTTCAAATCAATATTGACCATTGACAAATTTTTATTTAAATCAGGGCTGTTGGCCTACCTAAACTCTAGCTACAAAACATTGACCGGTCAACCAGTTACATTTGAGCAGTCGATTGCTAGGGATCGATTGCTGCTTCGTTCCCCTACGGCTCCTCCAATTTCGTCGAGATCGAACAATGCTTTATACTGGTATGTGAATTGCCTTTTATCGAATTTGATTATTCTCGACTTGATTCGAGTTTTATGATTTATTGCTTTTGGTAATTGCTTGAACTCAAAAGAGTTTACTACAGATAATGTAATGTGGTTATATAGGGATTGAAATCCTTAATTTTTGTTCGTATATTTCTCAATTGGATTCTTTAGTGAGTTTTGCTTGGCCGTGATTTTTTAATCGAACGATGGTGATAAATTTGACTTGTTCATTTCGTTGATACGTTGCTTCACGAATTTGAACTTGCTCCGTTCTTTCTCCTATGACTTCGGTTCTTTGAATATAGATATAAACTTAACGAATTTTATTATCCTCTATTCCATTTGTATGGCCATGCTGCCTTGACATTTTGAAACAATTCTTTGACTTTGTTCGATTTGTGTTCTTTCATCTCTACTCGCAGTTTTGACTTAAGATATTAACATTTTCAACTCTTTTAACTTTCATCGAACTGCTACCTGCTTTGTTACTTCGACTGTAAGCTTTTTGGTCCCCTGTATCATGTTGCATTGAACTATATTCTCTCTTGAAGTCTGCACTTGATTTGGGTCTGTGTTTTTGGCCTCTGTTACTACGACTGCTTGTGCCATCGTGTTATAGTGGTCTTGTAGTCTGGTTCACTCCAGAACTGAAGTCACTGCTCATGTACACTTCAGTGTTTGCATTCAGGCATATGTATATATATTTTGTCATTTTATACATATATATATCGCTGGGTTGATTAGTTGGCCTTCTCTGCACTTTGGTTGTTCATGCCTCTAAACTGATATATTTGTTCATGCATTTGAGTCAATTCATTCATGTTATACTGCTTTGGTTGATGGTCTCCATACATATATACATACATGTATGTATGTATATATGTGTGTGATTAACTTGATTGCACTTGTATCAATTTATGGTCATGTTGTATGCATACGAACTTGTTGTTTTGGTGTTGAGGCTTTGTTGTTGAATTTTGAACTGATTGCACTTGTATGGTGAGCTGTTCTTGCATTGTGCATGTCTGGTTCGATGTTGAAGTCACTGTGCACTGTTTGCTTGACTTGTATGATACCTGGTTTTGTGCTTGTACCATTTGAAGTCTTGTGTTTTGTTCATTGCCCTAGTCTGATACCTTTATGTGTACTCGAGCTTGTGTCTTCATACTTGTGGTTACTGAAGGTCTGATGCACTTTGATTTGAATGTCCAGTTGCTATCATGTTGCACTTGCATCTATTTAACATGTCTCTCCACGTATATACATATATACATACATGTATGTATGTGTGTGTGTGATGGCTATGCTTTCTTGTGTGTTGCTCATGACCATTTCATTGAACATGTTTTATTGCTGGTTGCAACACTATTGCTCTGTCCATTTGACTGATGTCTGCATTTCAGACTTGTTCAAGTTTAATGCTTGTGTACTTCATGTTGAAGCTTTGACCAAGTTTGATTTATTTTGTTCCACTGTTTTACATCCTCGTATTTGTGCAGTTTCTTCGAGTGATGTGCACTGATTTGCTGGCCTCTTTGTTGTTGCCTCCGTTTCATGTTAAATTTTTGGTCGAACATTGTCACTTGAGCTGAATCCGGTCTTGGCTTGGGTTTGGCCTTGTGCTCACCCGTCCTTGTAGTTTTAACACACAAGTGTATATCGGTGTGTACGGCCTTGTGACATGTACAGTGATACGCTGTGCATGTTACAAGCTCTTCGTGTAAGATAAATTCAAAAGAAAAAAGATGACGAACAACCCAAATAACCAAGGCAAATAACATTTTCAACAACACACATTTCATTTTGAACTGCAAAATATTTCTTTTTCAATTTTACTGCGTTAGTGTTTATTTTGCAGATAATTCAGATGCGGGATGAAAACTGGAATAGAGTTGAAGATCAAATACGAGTAACTAGTGAATGTAGTAAGGTGAAGATGTATGTAAAAATTATATAGTCAAAATTGTGTTGTAATATGAAATTGTATTGTAATTGAAAATGTATAAATGTAGTGAGAGCTTAAATTTGTACAATTTGAATTTGTAATAAAATATTTGTTTGAATATGTATTTTGAGTTATTTATTTTATTCAACAAATATATATTTAATTATGTGGAAAAATAAAATAGTACAATAACAAATACATTTAAATGAATATATATATATATATGTTTATTATCATCAAACAAAAATCATAGGCTATTGTATTCTACAATCTCCCCTTTTGATGATAACAAACATATATTAGGATTTTGACTCTATTAAATGTATTTAGTCTTGATGAATTCCATTAGCTCCCTCTATTTGAATGCTCCCCCTAAAACAAAGCTCCCCCTACACAGATGCGTGTAGTTAAAACTGGAAAATTAATTAAAATAACTTCGAATGAAAACACTCTTGAATATTAGTTAGGATATCGCTCAAAAAACAAAATCTTAACCAATCTCCCCCTTTTATTATCATCAAAAATAATAATAGTAATTGAAATAGCTACGATTTTGATTAAAAATATAAGATCAAATCAAGAGGGAAATATTAATTTCAAATTCCAATTAATCAAACAAAAATCATAATATTTTATTAATTAGAAACAAACTCCACCTTAGAGAAATGGTAGGATTATGGAAAATTTTCTATAGTGACAAGAGTTTGATATTTTCAATAAAGGAATAATTTGTGCATTTTCCCTTTTCAAATATTATACAAAAAAACAATGTGAAGCACTTACTAACCATGCATAACCATTAGGAATTTTAAATGAGGTTAGTAGTTACCCCTTTTTAAAAAAAAAATATGTCAAGTATTTTCTAACCATGCATAACCGTGAGGATTTTTAAATGAGATTAGAATATACTTGATATTTATTCCTTTCTTATATGTGTCCCATCCATGCATAACCACGAGGACTTTTAAATGAGAATGGAATCCCATATATAGAAATTCAAGTAATTCACCCATGCATAACCGCGAGGACTTTTAAATGAGAGTGAATACTTTAGGATATAATTATTTTACAAAAAAAATTCTTATTTTGAAATACCAAATTCTGCACACTATATTATGATGTATGGATTGACAGAAAGGTGAAAGTGATAGAAATGATCATGGAATAAGTACTAATCTAAAAATATTATAAAATTTGTTTAATTTCCATGAAATTATAAAATTATACTTCCTCTTGTTTTGAAATATAATTTAATCACTATCCATCACTTTTCAAGCACTATAATAATTTTGATGAGTTCCAAAAGATTCAATTAGTCAATGATTATCTTTTCTAGAGTACATCTCTTACCGAAATAAACTAGAGTATTTTTAACATGATGAAAACCCAAGTTTCAAAAATTAAAATAAGTGAAAATCAATTTTCTGTAAGGGGGTTTTGTGAAAATGACTTCTAGTTGAAAATCAATATAAATAATTAAATAATTGCAAAAATGATTTCAACATGAGATGATATCAGATACCACTTGTATTTGGGGTATTCATGGTGATATATAAGAAAAACGTTGTAACAACCCGCATATTTTACGATTGTATATTTAAATGTTTTATTTAAATATAGCATCGTTAATAGGATTAAAATCCGAAATGTCACTTTTTGCAAACAGTCGAATTAGGACTCGAGACCACTTCCATTGAGTCCAAAATGGCGTTTGTGACCTTTTTGAGTATAAACATCGATATATTTGGAGTTGAGTGAAATTTTGATATTTTCATTTAGGGCTTTGGGTTTCAGCCCAATAACCTAACACCTAACCCATCTAATACCCTAACTCCCACTCCACTCCTCTCCATTCCTTCATAACATTTCCTAACACTCTAGCTAAAGTAAAAATGGGGGAAGAGAAAGGAAATTAGAATTCCAAGCCCTAGATTGATTAGGAAATACAAATTCTAGCTCCAACATCAAAGAGAAGCTTAGGTAAGCATCCTCTTCTTCTTCTCCATCTCAATCTCTCTCCAATTTCAAAAATTTCCTATAACCTAACTTAGGAAATATTGCTTATGATCTTAGATTAGAGCTTCTAGAGTTGAAATTGAAGAGTAGTTGATCTTTTCTTTGCTTTAGAGCTTCTCGTTTGTTGTTTTTGGGTTAAAAGGTGAGTTTTTGAACTCACACCTATGTCTATATCTTTGATAGTTATTTGGTAGTAATTCCTAACATCTATTCCTTGTCCAATTGCTTTTGAATTGAATTGGTTTGATGAATATTTCAATTTTTGGCGTTTTGAAGTCAAATCTTTAAAAATACTATCTTTGATGTTTGAACACGATGTTGGGGTGTATCAAAGAGCCTATAAGGCTGGGTTGTCACTTGGCATAAATCCCTAGTCTCCGATGCTCGTTCGATCGCTCCCGATTAGGATTTATGCCCATTTTGGGGGCTAGGCTGAAAATACTGCAATTGACAATTCTGTCGACTGAACCAGATGGTCAGTCGACTGAATCTGGGACCAGAAAATTCTCTGGTCCTATATCAGTCGACTGACCCTCTGGTCCAGTCGACTGAAACTGGGAACCAAATATTCCTAGTCTTGTATCAGTCGACTGAACCAGAAGGTCAGTCGACTAAACCAGGAACCCGAGAGTTTCTGGCCTTGTATTAGTCGACTAACCTTCTGGTTCAATCGACTGAATCTGTGAAGTTTGCTTTTTGCCTATTTTAGGCTGTATTGTGTGGGTTTTATCGATTTTTGATGATCCGAATTGTTGCTATCATTTATTGTCTTTGATAACTTCTTTTTCGGGATTTTTAGGAATATCCATTTTGATGGATTCGGTATCGATTTTTATGGTTTTAATTCATGTCGTCGAATGTGGATTTTGATGATTGATTATTTCTACAATCAGTTCTGTGATTGGTCACTTTAAAATATAAAGGTTTTCTATACTAGTAGTAAATATTCAAACTCTTTCACAAAGATGATTCCAACTCTATTTTTAATACAAATCTCGTTTATAAAACCGTTTTCCAATCTATTAGTATATACAAACCTTTACCTCATTCGTATGAGAAATCTAATTAAACGGCTTAGTAAAACAAGTGGTATGAAACGCTTGCATTTACTTCGTCGATTAATTCTTAGACTTGTTCGATTGAACCCACGTGACAATTTTCGAGTGGAAATCTACAATTTGTTCGTAAATATTTAAGTTAAGCTAGTGGTTATGGGACATGAAGCTAAACTCATTTATTTACTAGCTTAGTGTAATCGACACTTCTTGATGATCGATGATGATCATTTTATGGTTTAGACTAGCGATTTGCGATGTCTCTTTGTCCGCGTGGGGGACTGTACCCCATTCTGTTGAGCTTCGTCTCATTTTTATAGGCTAGCAACCTACGGTTTTATGGAGTTCGGTTCATCGGGCGTAACGCTGTATTACGTCGTTGTTCCGTATTATTTGAGTTTGGTTCATCGGGCGTTCGCTGTACTACGTCGATGTTCCAGATTATTTGTGTTCAGGTTCATCGGGTGTTCGTTGTACTATGTCGTTGTGCCTTATTATTTGAGTTTGGTTCATCGGGCGTAACGCTTTACTACGTAGATGTTCTGGATTATTTGAGTTTCTGGTTCCTCGGGCGTTCGCTGTACTACGTCGTGGCACCAGCTCTATGGTTAGCGACCATAGGATAGCGACCCATTTGTGATACATGTGTTGGTGAGTTTTCATGCTCCCGTTTGTGATAGGCCTTCCCCCTTTGTGATTTCTGGATTTCTGGTGGTTGATTTATAGAATTTGTGTTTCACCAATTTTCGTGGATTGCATTAATAAGCTCTATCAATATTTGTGTTTTGGGGAATAATTTAAAGAATGCGATTCTTTTTGGATGTTTGAGATATTTGAGATTTTGTATGGTTTTTGTTGTTACCTTATGTATACTTGTCACGGTATGGCATTTTTGTTATCATACTTTTTGGTCATATCTCTTATCCTATCTCATTTTTATATGATATTTATAGTTAGACTGATCCGTTTATTAGTTTCTTCTTAAATAATACTCGGGTTAGACCGAGATATTTCAGGTGCTCTTGCTTGACTTCTTATCAGGGTTCATCATCTGATTTTTGGCTAACTACTTTAGATTAGTAGTTTTTGTTATTATACATTCGAGATGGAGACTCCTTGATGTATACATATTCTTTTGTCTAGCACTTGTACCTATTCTTTTGTGATGTAGTGGATCTTATATGACCACTATTTTGATGTACACTTTTATGTGATATTTTCATATCTGATTCCGCCTTTGTGATATGAATATCTGTGACTGATTTGTGTTATGCTTATTTCTATATTTGTTTCTGAAGTCCACCTAGCCACTGTGTGGTAGCTTTGAGTTTGTATTTGATATGTCGGATTTCCTCTTGAAATGAAATGTAAGTTATATTATCTGACATATCGGTACTCGCACAAAGCAGTTACACAGATGGTCGCTCCTCAACAGCCTTATTCTTCGTGCTAGTCGACGACATTACCCAGTAGTGTCCTTGGCTAGCTGAGTATAGAGGTGGGGCGTCACAAACGTGTACTCCTCAACACTTGAATTATTATTTTTTCAAAATTTCAGCACGTCCATTTATATCAAGCATAAGTAAAGTAATTAATATTGAGCAAAAACATACATTCATAAAATACGTCAAAGCAGTTTTTCATGACATTCTAAAGTGAATCAAAAAACTAAAAACATAAAAGTTGTAGCATTATCAGCTAGCTTTACAGAACTTCAAGAATTTTACAAATCGAAGTTAAGAAGCTCAAGATATGGCAGAAATACTTCAACAATGTCAATGAAAACATAATTAACAATATGTGAACAAAATTGAGTTAAGAGATCATACCTCACTTTCCTTCGATGCCGTGATATCTGTAATGCGATGATCTCCATCTAATCTTTATAGGCTAAGGAACATTTAAATTTAAATTTTAGTTTATCAATCACCTAGAACAACTCAAAATCTATCTCCATCAAATTTGTTCCTTAGCCCACTTATGCGTCTAAATTTTGGAGAAGGCAAGTGGTCTAACTAAGGATGTAGGACCACTATTATTATCTATTGAAATCTTTGGTGCCCAAATTTGTCTATATAACAAACCGTTAGCATCTACAATTGTACCCTTGGGAATCCAAATTTGTTTAAATTTCAAACCATTTATATTCATACCTTTTGGAATCCATATTTGTTTAACGGTTTTGTGTTTGTATATATTTTGACAATTATTCTTGCCATGTCCAATATTTCCACACTTTACGTATTTGGGTATCACACTTTTTCCTTTAACGGTGTTATTAGTCGTTTGTTCATATTTTGATACTTTCGCAAATCCCAATCCTTTTCTTTTATTCACGAAGAGTTAATTTTCTAAGAGCATATTAAATGATTTTTCTAATGTGAAAAATTTCCGAGTAATCAACTCAAGTTTATTAACTTTGGATTTTAAAAGTTTATTTTCATTTATTAGCTTCGAACAACAATTAATGATACTATCTCTCTTTTCAAATTATTCATTTTCAAGCTCTCTAATTTTAGTCTCAATTTCTAGCATCTCAGTTTCAATGAGTTGGAGTTTTTTAAATTCAATTTTTTCAAAATCATTGATTTTTTCAATCTCCTTTTCAAACTTGTGATTTAATCGAATAATTTCATATTTGCTCAACAAATCATTGATTTTTTCAATCTCCTTTTTCAAGGGTTTTGAAATTTTCATTGACCTCATTTAATTTCTTTTCAAAAATCACACATTTAGAACTTTTCGACCTCTTAAAACTATCCAACTTAGTTTTGTTTTTCTCCCGAATTAAAATTTCGTTTTCTAACTTTTGAAAGTTTTCATTGAAACAGGCAAATTCTTTTTCATAGTCCAAACACCTTTTGCAATTAGAATTTTCATTTTTCTTAATATTTTTAAGCTCATTTTCCAAATCATTATTTTTCTAACGCGGTTTAGATTGTTCCCTTTTCAACTTATTACTTTTCATCTCAAGAGCTTCATTATTTTCAATTAATTTTCGGCATAAGAGAACTAAATCATTGAATGAAAGATCACTTATCTCATCGGCTATTGAATCTTCATCACTGCTGTCTTTTGCAAATCCCGTCAAGCACGTTTCTTCACATGAGTCGATTGTGGAGGATTTCTCACCGTTTTTGACTTTTGCACCATATATTGCATTAAAAGTATTCCAGATTTCCTGTGCACATTCACAATGAGAGATATGGTTAAAATTATCTCGATTAATATGAGAATATAATATATGCACAGCAAGAGCATTAATCGAAGTATTTTTCTTGTCTACTATATCACACCCATTTTCAATAATATCCCAACATTTAGAATTAACAGATTTTAAATAAAATTCCATTTTTAATTTCCAATTTAAAAAATCTGTTCCATCAAAAATAGGAGGAATAATACTGGACTTACTCTCGCTAGATTTGCAACTAAGGTTAGACATTTATGCTATTAACCTTGCTCTGATACCACATGTAGGATCGTTTTCACTCTAGAGGGGGGTGAATAGGGTGATACTAATAATAATAAAAATTAATGAGGAAATAAAAAACAATCATAGAAAATAATGCAGAAGAGATCACACATAAATTTACCCAGCTTCGGCAAAACCCTGCCTACGTGCTGCCCCCGAGGTTTCTACTAGAAATTAAGTAGTCGGACGCTTGCACACATAAACTTGCGACACCCGCTAATGACTAACCTAACTCTACGTTCAAAACCCTACCACAACTCATCCACTGAGTTGTACTAGAAATTAAGTAGTCGGACGCTTGCACACATAAACCTGCAACACCCGCTAATGACTAACCTAACTCTACGTTCAAAACCCTACCACAACTCATCCACTGAGTTGTGAATTCTCGAACTACACCACCGTAGTTCGTAACCTAGTCACACGACTAGAAAGTTACACAAGTTAAATGAAAAACAAAAACAATACAAAACCCTAATTATAAAATTAAAGCCCAAATAAAAAAATAGGATCAGCCCAATTGTTAATAAAAGAAGACGTCTCCTTTTTTATTCCTGGTCGCCTCGTGTTCGTTCTTTCTTTGTTTCTTTTCAAAGAGGAATTAGGGGGTTTTTTAAAAGATTGAAGCGCCGCTTTAAACTTTTGCTTCGATTGAAGTATGCGTTTGCTTTGGATTGCCTTGTCAATCGATTGCTGCTTCGTTCGCCTAAGGCTGCTCCAATTTCGTCGAGATCGAACAATGCTTTATACTGGTATGTGAATTGCCTTTTATCGAATTTGATTATTCTTGACTTGATTCAAGTTTTATGATTTATTGCTTTTGGTAATTGCTTGAACTCGAATGAGTTTACTACCGATGATGTAATGTAGTTATATAGGGATTGAAACCCTTAATTTTCATTCATATATTTCTCAATTGAATTCTTCAGTGAGTTTTGCTTGGCCGTGATTTTTTAATCGGACGATGGTGATAAATTTGACTGGTTCATTTCGTTGATACATTGCTTCATGAATTTGAACTTGCTCCGTTCTTTCTCCTATGACTTTGTTCTTTGAATATAGATATAAACTTGACGAATTTTGTTATCCTCTATTCCATTCGTATGGCCATGCTGCCTTGACATTTTTGAAACAATTCTTTAACTTTGTTCGATTTGTGTTCTTTCATCTCTACTGGCAGTTTTGACTTGAGATATTGACATTTTCAACTCTTTTAACTTTCATCGAACTGCTACCTGCTTTGTTACTTCGACTGCAAGCTTTTTGGTCCCTTGTCTCGTGTTGCATTGAACTGTATTCTCTCTTGAAGTCTGCACTTGATTTAGGTCTGTGTTTCTGGCATTTGTTACTATGACTGCTTGTGCCATTGTGTTGTAGTGGTCTTGTAGTCTGGTTCACTCCAAAACTGAAGTCACTGCTCATGTACACTTCAGTGCTTGCATTCAGGCATATGTATACATAGTTTGTCATGTTATACACATATATATATCACTGGGTTGATTAGTTGGCCTTCTCTGCACTTTGGTTGTTCATGCCTCTGAACTGATATATGTGTTCATGCATTTGAGTTAATTCATTCATGTTATACTGCTTTGGTTGATGGTCTCCATACATATATACATATATGTATGTATATAGGTGTGTGATTGACTTGATTACACTTGTATCAATTTGTGGTCATGTTGTATGCATATGAACTTGTTGTTTTGATGTTGAGGCTTTGTTGTTGAATTTTTGAACTGATTGCACTTGTATGGTGAACTGTTCTTGCATTGTGCATGTATGGTTTGATGTTGAAGTCACTGTGCACTGTTTTCTTGACTTGTATGATACCTGGTTTTGTGCTTGTACCATTTGAAGTTTTTTGTTTTGTTCACTGCCCTGGTTTGGTGCCTTTGTGTGTACTCGAGCTTGTGTCTTCATACTTGTGGTTACTGAAGGTCTGGTGCACTTTGATTTGAATGTCCAGTTGCTGTCATGTTGCACTTGCATCCATTTAACATGTCTCTCCACGTATATACATATATACATACATGTATGTATATATGTGTGTGATGGCTATGCTTTCTTGTGTGTTGCTTATGACCATTTCATTGAACATGCTTTATTGCTGGTTGCATCACTATTGCTCTATCCATTTGACTGATGTCTGCATTTCAGACTTGTTCAAGTTTAATGTTTGTGTACTTCATGTTGAAGCTTTGACCAAGTTTGATTTATTTTGTTCCACTGTTTTGCATCCTCGTATTTGTGCAGTTTCTTCGAGTGATGTGTACTAATTTGCTGGCCTCTTTGTTGTTGCCTCTGTTTCATGTTAAATTTTTGGTCGAACATTGTCACTTGAGTTGAATCCAGTCTCGGCTTGGGTTTGACCTTGTGCTCACCTGTCTCTGTAGTTTTAACACACAAGTGTATATCGGTGTGCACGGCCTTGTGACATGTACAGTGATACACTGTGCATGTTACAAGTTGTTCGTGTAAGATAAATTCAAAAGAAAAATGATGACGAACAACCCAAATAACCGAGGCAAATAACATTTTCAAAAACACACACTTCATTTTGAACTGCAAAATATTTCTTTTTCAATTTTACTGCGTTAGTGTTTATTTTGCAGATAATTCAGGTGCGGGATGCAAACTGAAATAGAGTTGAAGATCAAATACGAGTGATTAGTGAATGTAGTGAGGTGAAGATGTATGTAAAAATTGTATAGTGAAAATTGTGGTGTAATTTGAAATTGTATTATAATTGAAAATGTATAAATGTAGTGAAAGCTCAAATTTGTACTATTTGAATTTGTAATAAAATATTTGTTTGAATAAAATATTTGTTTGTATATGTATTCTGAGTTATTTGTTTTATTCAACAAATATTTATTTAATTATGTGGAAAAATAAAATAATACAATAACAAATATATTTAAATGAATATATATATATATATGTTTATTATCATCAAACAAAAATCATAGGCTATTGTATTCTACAACACCAACACCTACCGTAGCTGTCGAAATGTTCGCGGACGGTGAAACTTCCCTTCTGGTATTCCAATAGTCTCTGAACAATTCAGGCATCTCAAACTGCCTAAGAGCAGTCACTCGTACACCCCATTAGCTTATATAGATAGCCTTAAACGAAGATACCTTAGCCACTAACGACTGAATAAATCAAAGTCCAGGAGACAAGTGGTGTATGCGGTATTATATAGTAGAAAAATACAAGTACGCTCTTTCAACGTATATCCATCTACCGATTTGCTTAACTCAAAATGGTCCACTTGGTTCTAAGTGTTGAGCCTAAGCTCCGATACCAACTATGATGACCCGCCCTTCGTAATACTCTGAATTAACGTCAAATGACAACATTTGACTCTCAAATACTTCAAAAGAAAACTTATCGGAGCAAATAAAAAAACCACCAAACCAAGGCGCAATGATATAATCTCACAGCGGAATGATAAATATAACATACTGAATATACATAAATATAACATGTTAAAAAATATATAAGAGACTGTACTGATGGGGGTAACTAATAAATAAATATCAATATAGAAAGTCAGAGTACCATATCAGATACAATAAGTCTCATATATAAATAGTATATTTGTCATGTATCACTACAACATCAAGTATATATTCAAAGTATCGACTTTGCCTCTAAACATGCTCCAACTGTCCTGAAAGCGTATCCCCAAAAGCATTCAATCGAGACCCAAGAGTTGACATGACACAAGCAGATAAAGACAAAACGCGAGTTAGATATAAAGCTTGGTATGGAAGGAACTACCTCAAAATACTATATATCAAAACCATATACAAATAAATGTGAAACTACTAAAGTACAACCGGTCCTTTCCAAAAGGTAGCTTAGGAAAAATTCGGGCTGCCTATAGATAAGTAAAGTAAACCCAACTCAAAGGTAGGGAATCATACTGTAACCTGCTCTCTTGTCATCAACGAGTCAGCACAACTAATATAGTATGACTGAAACGTAATAGTATACACTGATAAAGGTAACCCAATATACAAATGCAGGGGTAATATAAATATCACAATAATACTAATAACCAACTAATATGCTATGCACAACATAACGATAAATGATAAATAAAGAATAAATTGATACCCATCATTGCTGATGGGCGGAGCCCGTTACGAACACCAGTCGATTTAATGATTTTATCGAAGCATATGAAATGCAAAACAAATACAGTGATATAACAATGTACTAACAAGGCATCTCCATGCCCAAAACCGAAATATGGATATCTATAACAGATACCCATCCCAAATTGCCATTAGCTACCAAAGAGACCTACAATTAACTTGTGGACTCCCCTAAAAACCAACACCTCAAAAGAAGTTGACATGTAGGTCTTGTCGTAGCACCCAATCATACTACGAAATAATATATGACCTCCTCTAGACCGGTATACCAACCTCTCTTCGCCCCGGCTCCGGGACCACATCTGCAGGTCGTGCATCTCAATGGTACAGTGGATTCCCTCTCTAGCGTCCTTTCCTTTCGGATGTTTATGCCAACATACAGGAACTGTATGTAAATGCTAAACCCCCTGTATACCCTTTCTACATAGGTACACAACACCGAAGTATTATCGTCCCAGTGTGGACTGCGATTCTTTCCTGAAGTGCCTAACACTACCTGGTCACCATAAGTCGGGCATACCGAACAAATATATATAAATTGCCCAAACCGTGCATCTATAAAATTATATATATATATATATCACTTGAACCACATAGTTTTAGATATGTAAATATTCTTCGTCCACTATTTGGTAACCCCAAGTATGGCATACCAAACTATACATATGCTTAAATAGTGTATTGATAAATCACGTTGAATTTCCATAGCTTCCAAAGAAACCAATCGAGAGCCACAACTATACCATGGACTCCCCTGAAAATCAACACCTCAAAAGAAGTTGGCAGGTAGTTCTTGTCGCAACACCCAAGAGTACTACAGAACAATACATGACCTACTCTGGACCGATGTCCCAATCTCTCTCCGCCCCTACTTCGGGACGACGTCTGCAAGTCATGCGCCTCAATGGTACAACAAATTTCATGCACCAATCGATAATCCCAAGTCGGATAAACCGAAACTATATATAAATGCTTTAAATGCATATCAATAAATATGTATATAATATTCCATGCATCTCCCAGTAGGTCCAAGTTGGAAAACCAGAACTATATTTATGCATATAAACATATATAAATTACATATTATATGTAGTGTGTGTGTGTATAACCAGTCCAACTGTATGGAACTAATAAACACATATCATGCATATTTACATACATAAAGGCAATACACAACCAAGTAATAAAACTACCATCTCAATATCAATAACAACTCACATATATAATTATATAAACAATTTAACAAAAATGCATCTTACTTAAGTAACCAATCAAACAACTATATCTTCTTCGCATCATTTTATAAAAGTTTCAAACTTATTTGATAAGGTATGCACTTTCCTATCAATCCTATTATAGCTGAATATCACTTAATTCTTCTATTCAAATTAAGTTCAGCTATTAATAAGGTCTAAAAATATTATATAACTCATTAGGCTATATTTGAAGCCAGGGAGGGGAGGGTATTGGTTGCTCTAGCCTCATGCCTTAAACACTCCATCCTTGATGCCTGTTAGAAGTAAAGCCCAATAATTGGCCTAAAAGTT